>OZ005652.1:161774463-162509463 GCA_963930645.1 Salticus scenicus
TATAAGGCCACACAAAAGAATTCAGATGCATTAGGACTATCTTTAAAAACAGCTCTAAATGCTTTTTAAGTTATATTTGACTTATACTTAAGTTATACTTGACTTATACTTAAGTTATACTTGAAGTTATATTTGCTCTGCTGAATTTACGTTCATTTTTTGGTGTGTATAGAATTTATACACATTGTACAAGGACTTTCAAAATCACTCGAATTAAGTTACAAAGGGTTAAGTAGCGAAAAATTATCTGATTAATATTATTATTATTTAATAACTGCCTTAACCCTTAAATGCCTAATTATTTTTTAAATCATTTTAAAATGTTTTATTATTACCTCTATTAAATAAATCACGAGAAAAATACTTTAAAAAATCATACTTTATTTTAACTATGGTTTACGGCTAAAAAGCAATTTATTGTCAGTCGGCAAACATGAGGCATTAGAGCTTCAATATTATTCTAATAATACTTTAAGACAAAATTGAGTATGTTGCCGAAAGGCAACACATAGCATAAGCATTTAAGGGTTAAATATTTTATTATTGTACACCTCCTTTACACACACGCAGAAATAATGTGAAACGAAACTCTTTATAAAACAATTTTCAACTGCTTTTAAGGTACTAAGGAAATGTTTATAAAGTATAATAATGTATATTTAATAATTCACGCTAAGAAAAAGTAGAAATGCCACATCAGATTATTATTACATTATTATTATTATGTATTATTATAACCCCCATCCAAGTCATATTATTTATAGAGAATTCCTTACATGGTTACTTGCATCGTGCATTCATGTTGGAAATATTTTCTTTATATTATATCTAAACAATTTTCTGAAATCATATTTTCTTTATTATTCAAGAAGCATTTTATTGATTTGTTATTTCCCTTTGTAGTAGTTATTTCCCTAGCTACAATCCTAATTTAATTATATAATTAAAAAATAAATAAATAAATAAATGTTTTACGCTTAATGTTGAGTTTTATCATGCATTCAAACTGCTGACGAAACACAGACCATTCTTATTTATATTAACGGAAATCGAAATAACATCTTTAAGTTTCAGTCAACAAAACGCTAATGCAATTAACTGTATTACCCAGAAATCAAACTTTTACGCAATTATGAAAGACCTATTGATTTATCTTTGAAGAAACTGCGATAAAATTGCATGAAGCTTTATCGATAAGAAAGGAAATAAGTTGCTTCCATAATTTATTATCTACTTAAGCGAAAATAAGCAAAGATTGACCATATTACTGAATAATATTTTTAATGAATAAAATACAGTTTCATGCTGTGCCTGTGCCTCCCTTTTATCGCCTGATGAAGGCCTATATTATTCTTTTGGTTGGAAATAATTGCTGTGAGTTATTGCGTTTATAGTGCTTTCTTAAAAAGTTTTAATTATTTATTTTTTTAAACCAATTTTTTGTGCATTTTTTCGGCATTTAAATTATATTTAAGTACAGTACGATATAATGATGTACGTAATGGTTATATCTCTAGAATCTGATGAGACGTACTACACCTCACTTAATATGCAAGGTATTATAAGAGAAATGTGTTTAATTTTATTTTAATTCTTGTAATTCATCTTTGATTTTGATTAAGGGAAGTTATTTGTTCTTTGTTCTTTGCCATATTAAGGTTAAAAAGAATGTTTTATAATATAAAAGTAAAAAAAAAAAAAAAAAAAAAAAAAAGTATAATATATTTTGTTAGTTACTAGAATGTAAATTGATGAGTATCTTTCATGTAGCATCACAACAGGAATAATATTTTCAAAAAGTACAGCAAAAGCATTTTTATGTTATTCCTATATTTCTTAGTTTTGTGTTAATTTTTGTGGAAGGAATTTTGTGGAAATTATTAAACATAAGGAAACTTTAAGTTTAACAGAAAAAAAATCAGCCGTATAAAAAGGGGCAGTACGCTCCAAATGTACTTTTTTGTGAAAAACCCCTTATCAGCTTAAACCTCTAACATATTTTTGCTTATTTATTAAGATTTGTGAGATGCTAAGGGGTTTTTCACAAAAAAGAACTTTTGCTAAGTGGTTAAAATAATTGGATCTTTTATTTAATTACTCGGCATGTGAAAAAACCCTTAAGAAATTTCAACTCTTGGAAAATATCTAAAATCTAGCAGGTTCCTTTTCAGATAATTTGCTTAATGTTTACTCTCTTCAAATGCCCTTTTGACAAATGTTGCCCAATAAATCTAGTTTTCAACCTATGCCATAATCTTTTTTTATCTTTCGCACATGCGTAGTGAAAATGCTTTTCATAAAAATGTTCATATTTCATCAGGTATTTGCGATATTTTTATTCCGATTGCAGTATATTGTTTTAAAAGTGTTTTTCCAACTTATCTGAAAGTGGAAATAATTTTCGTCAAAAACTCTGTACATCTATATATATATAAATGAATGTTTGTCTGTATGTCCTTCATAAAATCGTAAACGGCTTGACCGATTTCGATCATTCTTTTTTTTTGTTTTTTTCCTTATAGGTCAGGGATGGTTTAGGAAAAAAAAATTGAAAAAATTCGCCCCCCAAGGAGGGGGGAGGGGGGGCAAAACGTGAATTCAAAAAAACCTTCATACCTCAAACAAAAAAACAGACATCCGTAAAATTTTTGCTTTAAAATATAGCTAATATAAATGTCAAAAAAACAATTTCTGGAATTTTCGAAATTCGGTCCCGAAGGGGGGGGGGGGGGGGCAAAACGGGATTTCACGTGCGTAAAACGCGATTTCGCATAATCCTATATATCTCAAACAAACAAAAAAAAAAAAAAAAAAAAAAACAGATATACGTGAAATTTTTGCTATAAAATATAGCTAATACAAATATCTAAAAACCAATTTCTGGCATTTTAAAAATTCAGCCCCCAGGTGGGGCAGCAGGGGCAAAAACAATTAGAAATACAGTTAGGCCTTTCAAAATTGGTACAGATAGGTTTCAATACCCTGCAAGTCGAATGAGGATATTTTCGAAAGCGTAAAGTTATTAGGAGGGGAGAGAAGGGGGGAGGGGAGAGGGGGGGGGGCAAAAAAAAATTAAAAATAGAGTTAGATCGTTCAAATTTGGTATATAGAGGTTTTCGATACTTACAAATCGATTGCGGATGTTTTCGAATTTGTAAAATTATTAGGGGGTGCGGGAACGAGGTGGAGCGGTAAGAGGGGGGGGGCTATGGGCAAAAACAAATAGAAATACAGTTAGGGCATTCAAAATTGGTACAGATAGGTTTCAAAGGCCTGCAAGTCGAATGGGGATATTTTCGAAAGTATAAAGTTATTAGGAGGGGCGAGAAGGGGGGAGGGGATGGGGGGGGCAAAAAAATAAAAATAGAGTTAGACCGTTCAAAATTGGTACACAAATGGTTTTCGATACTTAAAATCGAATGTGGATATTTTTGAATTTGTAAAATTATTAGGAGGGGCGGTAAAGGGGGGGGCTATGGGCAAAAACAAATAGAAATGCAGTTAGTTAGGCCGTTCAAAATTGGTACAGATAGGTTTTAGAGGCCTGCAAGTCAAATGGGGATATTTTCGAAAGTGTAACGTTATTAGGAGGGACGGGAGGGGGGGGCGGAGGGGGAAAAATAAAATAGAGTTAGATCATTCAAAATTGGTACATAGAGGTTTTCGATACTTACAAATCGATTGCGGATATTTCGAATTTTTAAAATTATTGGGAAGCAGGGGGAGAGTGGTGGGGCAAAAAAATAAAAATAGAGATAGATCGTTCAAAACTGGTGCATAGAGGTTTTTGATATTTACAAATCGATTGCGGATATTTTCGAATTTGTAAAATTATTAGGATAGACGGGAGGGGGGGAGGGCGAAGGAGGAAAATAATAGAAATAAGAGTTTGAGCATTTTGGGAATTTTTTCCGAAGGCAGTGAGAACCCGGTGCGACATTTTTCCTAATCAGATTTTGTTTCGCTTTTTTTTTTTTTTTTTTTTCACGTGATAAAAATTAATGCAATTTTGAGAATTCAGTAATTATAGTGATTCCTTTAAAAATAGGGTCTAGCGAAGCGGGCGAAGCCTGCTTGTTATAAGTAAAAAACATGCTGATTTTTTTTTTTTTTTTTTTTTTTTGGAGTTTTAAAATAAATGTTTATATCGACATTATTTAATATGCTATCGTCGCTCAAATGCATCCACAAATTCAACTGGGTCTGTATTGACATATTCTAAAGTTGCAGTTCATTTCGTTCACTTAACGATAGAGTGTGATCACAAACATTATTGATTTTGCTCAGTTTGTTACCGGCCCCTAAATGTTGCCTTAAACCAATCTTCACTGAAATACATGAGGAAGACCTAGTTCTTTAAATACCCAATGTTCGGAAACATTTCCTCGAGAGATAAGTTTTTAAACTGAAAAAAACTGATCGTTTGCAAATCTTGCTAAACTTTTGAGCAGGAGTGTAGATTTAAAAGTAGAACATCGTACAGGTATTTTTATATTTTTATAGGAATAAAAGTAAATTATTTTGTAATAAAAAAAATCTTGATAAAATTAAAAGTGCCAGCTTATACTTTTAAGCAATATGCTTAAAAAAATTTCTTCAAGAATGAAAACTGTACTTCTTTGAAAATATCATATTAAAGTACTAATATTTTAAAAGTGCAACCTCGGTTAAAAACTTTTTACTATATTTTCCTTTTTTAAACTTTCACATATTTCATTTCATGAGTACTGATAGTTGTTGATGAGAAAAAATTAATAAAAATTTCTGGTAGAATTCTTCTCTCAAACATACTTCTCACACACTTATAGACAAACGTGTCGTTTATCAAACGCATATTTTCAGCTTATAAGAGAATAGATAAAAAAACCATAAATACAACTATTAGTTAGTCAATAAATAACAGGTAACAGAATTGTATAATTTTACAACCAACCTTTAAAAAAACAAATTTAAAGCCCCGATTCTTCATGTTGTTAAAAATGTCTTCAGAAAAACTAGTATGCAATTATTTAAGTCTCAAGTTAAAGTACATTACTACAGAAAAAAAAAAAAAAAAAAAAAAAAACAGAAAAATCAGTTTTAAAGCGCTAGTTCTCTAAAATAGGGAAAATTGTATCTTTAACATTACGTTAATATTTCCTTGAAATTTCACCTTATTTAAAAAGACGAAAATACATTAGTTGTTTGCCATTTTGAAAAACAATGAGAGATCTTGTAACCATTTTCAACACATTTGTTTTTAAATTGCAAATATTTTAAAAGAAGGCAATCAAAAACAACTATTGAATAATACAGGATAAAAAAAAAAAAAAAAAAAAACCTTAAAATGCAAAATAATGTAACAGTTGTTTTGGATCAAAATAATCAAGCACTACCTTTCATCTAGCGAAAGAAAAAAAAAAAATATTCCAATCACTATTTCACATTTTTGAACATTTATTAAGACTTTAAGAAACAATGATCGATTTCAGTTTCTAGTAATGCAGACTACATAGAACTTCAAGCAGAAAAATGCAGATTCCAAGATTTGAGTTCGATATGAAAATTTATCCATATCGATTTTACATATATTTAATGAATTTTCAATTTAAAACAAATTTCTATTTTGCAAGAAATTATAACCTTGTGTAGTACTCACACTCCTTTCGCACCACCAGTGGCCGATAGACTCTGCCGTCGAAGCTGATAGACGGGAGGAATTGGATTCGACCCCAGTTGGCTTAGTCATTCGAAATTTTTCGTGGGTTCTTTCCCAAAACTAGTGTAAATACAGGCTACCGCTTAGAAGACTAACCCACACACTGAGGGCATCTCCTCCATGCCCTTAGGCCCTTTGTATAGACAAATGGCATTAACCCCCGTACCAGTAGACACATAGATATAGTAATAAGACATAGATTGATCAGCGAGAGGGAAAAAGTGGGGCCTTTTTCTTTCGGGAAATGTCACTCTAATGGCTGTCTTTCCCCGAGTAAATCACACACAGGAATACACACGGATAATTTAATAAATAAGATTTATGAATAATTTATTTACTAAAGGTGAATGAAAGACTTGAGATACAGTTTCAAATTCATTTTTCTTTTTATTCTTTTTTTCAATACTCTCTAATGGCTGCTTTTAGAACTTTTTTTCGGTATCAAATTTTTTTGCTCGATAACATGGGGATGATAGATCTATATATATTACTATATCTATGATAAGACCACCTCACACTAACTTTCTCATGCCCTGCATCATTATAAGAAAGATTATTTCGATTAAAGATGCAAGATTCGATATAATGTATTAGAATATTTTTGAAGTAATTTTAAAAAGAGTAGAAAATTGTATTAAAAATAGTTTTACAATATATATATTACTCGCTATTATTGCCCCTTCAAATCCTTGTTTGAATATTATAGTTACATCCATAACACATTTAAGGTTGTTATTAAATTTTTAATTTTATTTCTAATTACTCAGAGTATTTTCTTGCATATCACTTATTCTACTGTTTTTCACAACTTATACCACTAATTCGGAGTACCTCTATGTATTGACTTTAAATTGTGCACGCATCATTATATTTAAATTTAGTAAAAAGCTGTAAAAAAATTCTGTTGAAAAACAGAAACTTCTTTAACTTCCTTACGTAAAATTTCTATTTTCTAAAACTACAAAAATTTACTTTAAAATTACACCTCTATTTGTCAATAGTAATTTTTTGAGCAGCCAAATAAAATCTGTGCCAATGATTACAGATTTATCTGCTGATATTTAAACTTAAAAAAACTTCTTAATATACCATAAAATTAATTAAAGTACTACTGGTTTAGATGGTTGGTTGGTTGTATGGTTTAAAGATGATTGACTATGTTAGGGTCCTAGAGGTCTACAGGTGAAATGCCCTGTGTGTGTGGGCGAGGGGTCTTTCTAAGGTGTCCCAGAACGTATTTAGGCGAACTACCGGTTTAGAGAGGACGTTGTCTTTCTTCTTCATGTGCAAAACACGTGTTTTTACCTAGAAGGCGAAAGCAAGACTGAAAGCAGGGCAAAATCCGAAGGGGGAGGAGCAAAACAACCAACCAAGAAGAAGTAGCATGCAAAATCAATTAGAGAGGAACACAACCAAAAAAGAGGATATAAAAAAAACAAATACAAAAAATGGAGGGAAGGGAATTTTTAAATAATTTATTTATAAATTTTTATTCTATTTTTACTTTACAGTAAATACATTACATTTAATTTTAATGGGGGTTACTTATTTATTTTTTTAATTGGTATTTATATAAAAATACATAAATAAATTAGTTAAAAATTACTTCTTTCTGTTTTTTGTGTTTATTTCTCTTGTATCCTCTTTTTGGTTGTATTCCTCTCTAATTGATTTTGCATGCTTCTTTCTATTGGTTGATTGTGTTACTCCTCCCCCTTTGGCTTCTGCCCTGCTTTCAGTTTTGCTTTTTACCTCCAAGGTAGTAGCACATGCTTTGCACCTGAAGAAGAAAAGTTTCGTCCTTTCGAAACCGATAGTGCTTTCATTAATTTTATGGCATGTTCAGAAGTTTTTTTTTTTACTGTAAATATTTATTGTACACCAATTCTTTAATTAAGTGTTCTATTTGGTGAGAATATATTTTCATTTTTGCTTCACAAAACATGATATCAGAAAAGGATTCTGAAGGGGTAAGTAACATAATGAAATGTTATTCCGTGGCTGTGAGATAAAGACGTTTTCTATTCTGCGATGGACCCTGATTCAATCCTACGTGAAAGAACAGTAGAATTTTAGTTAATGCGAGTTTTTTCACAATGTGACACACAGAAAAATATCTACTACGTACGAATATTTCTTTTACTAAAAATATCTCTAATTGTATTTTTTCAATAGTATACGAATATTTTCTGTCAAATTTGCTGCCAGAAATTTTCTGTGGTGCAACAAGATTTTTTTTTTTTTTTTTTTTTAACGGTGAATATGAAAAAAATTTTTTTTTTTTTTTTTTTTTTTTTTAATACTCTTTAAGTAATTTCTAATTAAACCTTCTAATATATCCGAATTCTTTTGTGTGGTCCTACAAACGAATGGTGACTGCTGTTTATAACATATTCTATATGAAAAATGTTATTACACATTTAAAAATATATGTTCATTTCACTCTGTATATTAAAGTCTAAAGATACTAAATGTACCAATTAAAAATTTCGCCCATAGGCGTAATGTATTTGAATACTTCTGTATGTCTCTGTACGCAAAAGATTTGTCCGATTTCAATAAAAAGTTTGAAATAACATCCCCATATGCTAAACATTTAAATTACCGAGTTTCCGCTGAAGCTCATTGGACTAATCATGAGTAGCACTGTATATTACGTAAAAATTATACACGTAACAAACAAGGTGATTAAATTTAGCATTTGTATTTGTAGCACAGCATTTAAAAAAAAAAAAAAAAAAAAAAAAAAAGTTGTATGACAGAACTTGAAATACACTTTGAATGATTTCCAAACATAGCACTAAAATATCTTAATTCTTTTGTCTGGTTCTGTAAAGAAAGAATAGATAATTTTCATATCATATTTTACATGAAATATGTTTTTTGTACGTAATGTATGTCGATTTACTTTTCATTTTGTTTGATACAGTCTAAATATGTTAAACTGCACCTACCAGGAATTTGTTCCGCGTAGGTGATGTATTTGAATTATTTTACGTCTCTCTGTAGACGAATATTCCAATCTCAATAGAAAGTTTCATATAATATTCCTATATGATACAATTTTGAATACCAAATTTGGACTTGCTGCTAATATCAGTTTTTGAGTTATCCTGATATAAACTCTACCCATACAGAAACCAGCTGCTAAAACCCTGATTTTAGTATTCAAGAAGCCTCAAAACGTATAACTATAGTAAATATTTAATTTTAAAAAAATAATCCAAAATCTATATTATTATCTAACATATCTTGTAAATACAAAAAGAAAATAGGGAATAAAAAATTATTGTATTATATATATATATATATATTGCAATATAAAAGATACCAAAAATTCCTAAGTCTGTAAGAAGTGCATTTAGGGGAAATAGTTTCATTTCCTTCACAGATACCATAAAACCAAATAATCAGGGAGATACCAAAATTACTAAATAGCATAACATTTCTAAATATAAGCCATCATATTTCACATCACTATAGCAACGCAAGCATTCTTCTCTATTCCCTTCATTTCATAAACTATTTCTGATATTTATTAAAGAAAATTCTTGTTGCAACTAAGCATTATTACCTGTAATAAGATAACTTAGCAAGTTAGAATTATATTTCCAGAAACAGATGTATACAATGAAGTTAGAAATATGAATATCAAATCCTGTTACTATTGTTTAAATGATAAAGAAAAATAAAAGCACAAAGAAATGGAAAATAACGTACATATTAAATATGGAAAATTATTCACGAAAGGAATTCGCGTTAATTTTGAGAAGGGAAACAGCTCCAAAATTCATAATTTCATTTTATTTTAAATTAAAATATTATGGTAATTTGAGATTTAAATACAAATAAAATATAATAATAAAGCAGAATATTAATCAATAAATAGTTCATAGATTTTAATCTTCAAAATGAGTATTCTTTTCTTCAGTATTCAGTAGAAGAAAGTATTAGTTTCTTATAAATGTTCGACTTCAGTTTTTAGAGGGATTTACATGTTTTCATAGGTTTAGAGCACGATTTGTCAGCTTTTAGAAAATGTCTGTCTGTACGTGACAAAATTTTGTGGCAACTGTATCTCAGGAACTACTGCATATAATTTCATAAAAATTTGTATACAGTTACACCTTGAAATAAGTTAATGCCAGTAAACTTTTGGTAAATTCTCTGAAAATGAAGCGCTGTTATCCCAATTTTTCTTTTTATTTTCTATGGAGGTATAGGACAAAATTTCGCATAAATGTGTACAATCAGAATTACTTTTAAGAAACCATTCTGAAATTTAAAAAAAAAAAGAATTATTTATAATAGTAATGGTCAACTAGGAAAAATATTTTGTATATGTAGAAGCATTGCTTCCTCCTCGGAGTGGGAAGTCCATCTCTTCAGTATGGATATCTTAAAAAAAAAAAAAAAAAAAAAAAACTCATCAAAACCTTTTAAACGAATAGTTGAACTATAAATTAGTGATAATTTAAAACAAAATTATTGTTTTTTTTTTTTTCTCTCTTTTTTCTTTTTTTTTTTTTTTCCTTCCTTTTTAGGAAAAAAAAATATTTTTAAGATTTTGTTTGAAAAGCATAAAATGATAAAATTGATTTTCTTTGGTTGGTTGGTTGGTTTTGGTTTCACACCGCACTAGTGCTGCGCAATGGGCAATTGATTTTCTTTGAACATTTAGTGTTATAATTCTCTGATATGCAAATCGTCTGCATTCATCATGAAAAATAATTCTAATAAATAATAATTTTAATAAATTAATTATTAAATTTTAATAAATAATAATTTTAATAAATAATAATTTTTTGCTTATACTGCGGGAATTTATACAGGAAAATGTAGAAGATAATTTCGTGACACAACATACTAGTTTTTTTTTTTTTTTTTTTTTCTTCTTTAATAAATTTAATACTTTTATCATTAAAAATTTTAAGCATGAAAATACAATGAACTACATATTTTTAATATTTAAGCATTATGCAATGAGTATAATCCATAATCATGTACATTTCTTATCGCAAGCTAAATTAACTAATATGCTGTGGTTATCACAAAACTTTCTTCTTTTTTTTTTTTTTTTGTGTCTCATGCCACTCGGAAATTCGGAGCCCCGGTAGTGGAAGTATCCGGATTTAAGGCAGCAGGGTGCGCCTTCCGTTTTCAGAGGAGCGCCACATAGGGAGGAAGAACGACTTAGCTCCAGAAGCTGGCGAAAGTTTAAAGGCTTTCTTCTACATCATCTTATATAACAACATCACCTGCCAGTTAAAATATAATCACAATAAAGATTTAAAATAAGTTATTTTATTTTATTTTAACCGTATAATCATCTGAAAATTCGGAGAAAGTCCATAATAAGAGCGCCACTGTTATAGTTCCAAAAAACTGAGCTATTGCATTGTCTTTCCGCAAATGGCGTTAAATTATAGTATAGCAGCGCCCCTATCAGGTGATATGCGCTCAAATTAAATCAACATGTTTTTTCTTCATAGCCTTCATATATATCAAATTTTGTGCACACAATACTCTGTATAAGCCGAACTATAACCTTTCTTTAAATATGGTAAATTACAGCATAACAGGGCCACTTATTGAGGATACATCCAAAAATCTTATCAGCACAAATTTGAGTCGAGGTCCGTATAAGTACAAAGTTTTACACAATTCTGTTTATTGGTTTGTGAGACAAAGCGTCCACAAAGTTTTGCTAACACACACACATGGGCAGATAGACATTTTTCAAAAATGGTCAGGATATTTCAAAATGTGTAAATCCGTCAAAAATCCGAGGTCGAAAATGTCCATTACCTCCTTATTATATATATAAGAAAAAAATAAACAGGAAAAGAAAAGAAAATATTGTTTAATAAGCATAATAAGGATTCAACATTTCATTTATTGAAATCTAACCATGCCAATACGTCAACATATCACCCTTTTCAAAGGTTTTTTATTTTATTTTATTTTCCTCAAAAAACTGAGATTATATACAATAGGTAATTAACAAAAGTTCCTTTTCATTATTTTACAAACAGATAAGCTATCTCAATCTGAAATATATTCTTCTTTAAAACAGAAAAATATTTAAAAAATAAAAAATAAAATCGCATAAAAAATAAAATTACTAAATTGAAAATTTTTAATGAAAAAATAATTATTCCAAAAATACTTATTTTAAATAATATTTTAATTACTAATTTCAACGATTACTTTTTTAAAAATTTTAATTAATATCTTCTGAAAATCGTAATAAAAAGGAATTATTCGAATTAATAAAAGATTAAATAGCGTTTTTGCATATTTTTATGTGTATCTCTATATATATACATACAAATATACTATATATATGTACCTATGCATATCTATATGTGGATACAATGCAAGAACACAGTTTATTAAAAATTACAAAGGTGCAACCAGGCCAGTTCACAAATAAACTGAAAGCTTTATATCAGGACTGGGAATTGCCGGAGAAGATTTAGATGTTATATAATTACACGGTTGGGAAAATTCACTTTCTTGCCATTACTGTGTGATTTTATTTGAATTTTATTGACGATTGAATCCAGGCATAAAGATTGTCTTACACTGAATTATTATTTCAAAAAGTAATTGGATATTGATTACAGAATCCTGCATGAATCGGGTCCTACTCGAACCCGACAAATGAATTTTAAATCAACCTGAAACCCAAACCGAACACGATCGAAATTTTTTCATTGACCCAAAAACCGACTCGAATGCGCAGTAGAGAAATTTGTCGACCCGTATCCGAATTTTTTTTACCCAAAACCAGAAAACTATTAATTGATCTAAAAATCATGCAAACCCTTTTAAAATTATAAAATAAAGTAAATTCCCATTGTCACACAAATGATAAATTAATAATAAAAAAAAAAAAAAAAAAAAAAAAAAAAGCATTAAAAATGCAGTTATTAACACTCAAAATTTAAAATTTAAAAATCTGAATGTGTTAATATAAAATTTTATCCATTTACGGGTATTGTGTACTTGATGTTTACAAAAATGTGCTTCAAGTTTGATATTTATAGTTTATAATTAAATGCTTATATTCTTAATATATATATATATATATTAAGAATATAAGCAGAAACAATAAACAAAAAATATCATTTATATGTGATATTTTTTGTTTATTGTTTTTCTTTGATATGAATATTTATTATACTGCTCTTTATACACACTAAGCGACAAAAAAAAAAAAAAAAAAAAAAAGCCGCACTGAAGAAAATTGACTTCTACCTTTTGGGTTTGTAATAATTTAAAAACTAATAATTGCAATGAATAAAACTGTTATGTTTGTATAATACGGAAGTCATAACATGATGCCTATGTACATTTTCGATTTAACAATTCGTTTTATTACACTCTACGAAGCATTTAATAAAAATCCACATAAAATTTTCTTTTTAAACGTAATATAATATACATGTACTTTGTTATGTATCATGATTTATTATATGAAATGAACAAGTGCTATGTTAATGTATGAAATAAAACTATTTGTTTGTTGAGTCTAAACAATTATTTAATAAAAATATGTATTCTGGATTGGATAATTCCGCCTTTATATCGAATTACTGCTTTAATGAGCAATTGCTTAGTATTTTATAGTTTTTTAACATGAAACTCAGAAATTTCACTGTGCTAAATATCATAAATATTTTTTGCCAGTTCTTTCATAGTTGTAGGCTACAAATTTCTAATCCCCATCCTCTTCTATAGACTGAACATTTTCGAGCGGATTGAGATTAGGACAATTTTCAGGTCTAATAAAGAAGAAATCCTACGATATTCTTTGTGAGATTTAATTTTAAGTAAAAAAAGATATGATAACTTACAAAATTATAGATGCCCATGAGAATGGAAAAATAATTTTAACAACTTGAATCAAATAAATGTATCACAAGTGCCATATAACAAGGTGCTTTATCATCTTGAAATGCTGATTATGGAAGAGTCTGAAATACCCCCAAAGTAGTCGGTCAGGTACCAATTTTTTAGTCGCCAAGTTTTATTTCCAGTAAATTGATCCCTTGAACATGAAAATTTGCCATACTCACCGAAAAATTATGCATTTTCGTATCGTAATGTACGGGGAATATGTCATTGTTTTAAAAGTGCGATTTTCATTAAGTCAGTCACATTTTCGTGATCAGATCCGCTTGTTTCTGTCTGTTCGAAATAAGTTAAACGTTACTCATCAGAGAGAACAACTTCAGCCCAATAATTAATTGATCATATTTTAATTTTTTTAACCCTTTAATGTCCTGTTTTTCTAATTCTTTTTGTTAAGAATGAACTCTGAATCTTTTCAGATTTTTTGGCAATTAAACCTGCTTTGTTTAATTGTTATTTCACTGTATTTAGATAAATTATGTTACTAAGCACTTTTTCTGAATCCCCGCTATGTTCTAAATGTAATACAAACTGATTTTTTAAGTGCTGGCTTTTTAACTTGCGGTCATCTCGACTGGATGAGTAACGTGGCCGCTTAAGGACAAATGTGCAGTTTAAACAGCCAAAAAATATTATTATTTGCTAAAAACCAGATCACTAATATTTTGTTAACATTTAAGAATTTTGACATTCCCCGTATTAAATTTTTTTTTTTTTTTTTTTTTTTTTTTTTCGCTCTAAAATTAATATTTTTTGTGGTATCGTTAATTGCCTTATTCTTGACATTTTTTTAAATACTTTCTAAAATTACAGTTTTCCGAACAATTGCATTTTGTTTTTAACACTTGGCTCAATCCTAAATTGAACGCGGAACATAATGTAATAAAATCTATTCAAAAATTTACTTTTGAAACAATAAAATTAGCGATTACAGGAAGAAAAATGGAAAATATCCAAGTACGGTTTTTTTTTTTTTTTTTTTTTTTTTTTGTCGCTTAGTGTACTTTAATAATTTGCGTACGCATTCATTTACTCATGCCAATATATAATGCATTTACATCAGTTATACAATTATAATTTTATCAAATAAATTTCTGCTTTATTACGGTAAAACATTTGAGGGTTGTTTTCAAGTCGACCGACTCCTTGAAAACTAAGCCTGACCCACAGGAAAAAATAATTCAGTCAACCAGACCCGAACCTGACCCGAACCTGACCCATAATAGAAAAAATTGAGTCCCGCCCAAATGCAGGACTCTTGATTGATATCTGAACTTTAACTAACTTTTCCAAAGAATTTTCTATGAATAATTGTAATACATTTAAAAAACCACAAAAAATGCAAGTAGCGCTGATTCAATATTACTAATTTAAAATTTTGGATTTTTTTTCTTTTTAAGCATTTCACGTTATAAAATATAAGGGTAATTTTAAAAATTGATGTTGATTTTTAATTCTAATTAGTAAATTCAATTTAAAATATTAATGATGAAGAAGATATAGAAAGAAGTATGATGTAAAAATCACCCATAAGATTAAACCAATAACAAGAAAACATGCATTATAAGTAATCATATATTTAACAATATTTTATACATTTGTAAATGTTTGTAACCTATTTATTTATATTTTTGAATTTAATTTATTATTATTATTATTATTATTATTATTATCTTGAAATGTTTTGGGGTATTTCACCAATAAATGGCAGATTTGTCTAAATGTGAGGAGCCATAAATAAAACAATGTCCACCAAAATATTATTACAAGATTCATCTGTAAATTTAATATGACAAGACATCCACAATTTTAGAACAAATTAGTACACTTTTTTTTTTTTTTTTTTTGAAACTTTTTTCTTCGGAAGAATTTTCCACTGTCTATATATTATCAAGTTCTAACAATGTTCCCTAAATTTAAGGGAAAACTCCGAAAGAGGCATTGCTTTATTTGATGCCATGACGCGCCTGTTTCATTTTCCAGAAGAGAAAACGGGAAAATAGTGAAGCGTTTTGATATACAATCAATGTAGAATAATTATCCATGACATTTTCATGCGTGATTTTTAATTCGCAGACCTTTTTATACAACGAGCTGCAACCTTTAAGTAGAGAGAGGATTTCAATAAATGCAATAAGATTTTTATGTCATGTTTTCATGAATTAAATTAAAATTCTTTTTAGGGTAGAAATTTCTGTTAATTAAACTTTATTAAATTAATACAGTGTGTCGACAGTCGAAATTTTTTTTCCTGATTTTTCCACCAGTATATTTATATAATAATTTTTTACTTAATTAATCGTGCAAACTTACTACTAAAAATTCCGAAAGAAAAATCCTGGTAGAAGAATCAGGGAAAATATTTCGACTGTCGACATCCTGTAATATGTCAGCACGAAATTTAAGAATAAGGACAGTCAATAGTTTAATGCCGTAGACAAGCGATAAAAAAATAACACGCTTTCATTAATAAAAATATAAATGTCAAGAAAACTTGTGATCATTTTTAAAATCG
This sequence comes from Salticus scenicus, assembly GCA_963930645.1. Lineage (NCBI taxonomy): Eukaryota > Metazoa > Arthropoda > Arachnida > Araneae > Salticidae > Salticus > Salticus scenicus. Next base: position 161,790,597 of record OZ005652.1, read on the forward strand.
AAAAAAGTTTAAAGAGGAATCACAAATATAAAACATATCTTTAAAACATGCGGTAGTGGAAAATTGCACTAGTAGTGGAAACTTTAAGTACACTTTCTGACTATATTGTGTTTTTAATTTTAGAAACATTATTCAGTGTTCGATACCTCAATTAACTGCTTCTGTATATAAAAGTACTGCGAAAAATGCTAAATTAAGAGCTTTTACAAGCGAAAGAATATTTTTTCCACAGATTCAGATATAAGATTTGTTTATTAGAAATTGCATATCAGAAAAGGCGCAATAATCTTAATATCTAAAACGTGACATTTGGTGTTTCGATAAACATTGGGAGAAACATTTTTAGAATAAAAGTATAAATGAAATCTTTCTCCGAAAACATTATTGCTACACTACAAATGTGTTCTCTATTTTTAATAAGATAATAAAGATGTTTCCTTACGCATTTTTTGAAACACTTTTCTTTTCTAAAATGTATATAAATAATAAATAGTTCAAACGATAACTTCAAACAAATAATTCCGTTGCATATAAATATATATATATATATATAATACTTAAAAATATAATTAAAATTAGTTGGCTTAGGTGAACTCTACTCAGTTCCTTCATTATATATTTGTGTGGATTCAGGAAATTCTTGGGTAATTAGTATACAGGACCTTCCGCAATATGAATGTGGCGGTAATATCTGATAAATAGTTTGTTAGTCGAGCCAGAAATGTTCCCACAAGAAACCCTCATAAAATTACAATCACTTATACATGGACAATCTGCCTCGCCCATGTTTAAGAACTTTGCAGTTGTCCGTGATTTAGAATTGGTCTAAAAGTTTAGCAACCTACCAATTTCCTTATACCCGTCCAATATTTCTTCAGTATTAACATTACCTGAATAAATGAACTTCTCATCAACTGTAGTATCTGTAAGAAACAGCTTTATTTTTATCATTTCTGGTGGAAATTACATAATGATTCATAATACTTTTCATTAAGCATCTTTTTTTTTTCTTTCATTATTATTATTTTGATGGTGAAATGAAAAAAATTACGGGTCATTGCAGCTCGAACATTTGCGAGTTGCTCCTCACCGACTATTATGAAAAAAATATTGAAAAATGATTAATAATCTAGATTGTTTAATTTTTGCTTTAAAGCCTTACATATTTGTAAAGGTTCATGAATAAACATTTCAGTAAATTTACAGAAATTTTTTACAGTGTAATTTTTGTATGGAATTTCAGTATATGTGCCCTTATTATTTGCATCATATGCATGGCTGCCTCATATTTTTTTTCTTCGTTTCCTTTTTACGCTTCTAACTTCTTTAAGCAATATTTTTAGTTTCTTTTTAAACTACAAGTATGGAGAGCTTAGGTATTCATGAAAATTTTCAATCTCGAGCGTTATCTCACGAACTAAACACTGTAAAAGTTCCGTACCAGTTTTAAGGCACCACTTATGATACTAACTGTAAACCTTTTAAATTACGAGAAATATTTTTATCGTGAGGATGTCAGACTAGTTTTAAAGCATCATTTATGATACTGGCATGAACATTATTATTACAAACATTCTACTTTGAAAACTTCATAAATTATTTGAAATTTTCGTTTTCCTTATATAGGGCAAAATTTCCCATAAACGTCCATTATTACATTTTCATCGTAAACATTATCGACCGCTTTTAAATATCATTTATGATACTGGGATAAACATTATTCACTAAGAATATTCTAATCCAAAAATTTCGTAAGTCATTTGAAATTTAAGATTTTCTGAACATGGCAGAATAGGGTAATATTTCTTTTTGCAGTAAGGGGATTGTTGCATTGGAAAAAGTATGAAACTACATGAAAACTTAAATACGAAATTAACCCTGATAGAATTAATCAGCAAATTAGAATAAGTTTAACATATTGAATCGGAGGAAGAGTAGTTTTCTGAGTGGGGCATCTAGTGGGGCATTTTAGTGTGAAACCATGTCGAGTGATGATTTATGAGAGCAAATTATACGATGGTGAACTAAGCAATATCCACTTATGCCAATTAGGTTTTTATTTTTTTTTTTTTTTTCCAAAAATAATTATTATTTCAACTAAACTTAGTTTCTAATCATAAATGAAATTAGAAAATCTTAAACTAGGGTAAGTGTACCAGTGATTGACACTTTTAGAGCAATCTCTGATGTTTTTATTGTTCCAGTCATCAGAAAATATCTTTAGAAATCTTAAGTTAGTACATATATGGTATGAAAGACATTCAGAACCACACATATGCTAAATTATATACATTCGATAATAATTACTTTTTTTTTAATGAATTTTTATTTGACACCCACTCAGTGTTCCAGTAATTGACACTGCCATTTTTTTCATTTTATCAGTAATTGGCACCGTATGTCCCAGTGTTTGACACTGCTAATTATTCATTTTACCAGTTATTAGCACCCTATACTCCAGTGTTTGTCATAAAATGTTAAAATTATTATATGTAAAATATATTATTTTATTATTTTTCTTATTTATTAATTATTTCAGGATAGATGCCAATTACTGGAGCATGTCAATCACTGGAGCACCTACCCTATATATTTAGTAAATATTTTACAACTATTAGTTCATAACAGGAATTTAAAAATATACAAAAAAAAATGTAGATAATTTTTAATAAACATGAAATTTTAATGAAATATTTAGTGCAATTTATTATATTTAAATTAATAACTAAAACTGTGCTACCTAATTATATTTTACACAGTCTGAATTCTCAAAAACTAGTGAATCTAAAAATATTCTCGTATGATTAAGTACAAATTATAATTAAATGACTTCAGTTACTAATAGAAAAATTTCTCTTATTCAAATATAAACAGCTGATAAAGTAATTATAATAATTACATAATTTACATTAACTGATGTAATTATCTTGCATTAAAACTTTTATTTAATTTTTATCTAATTTTGAAGCGCAATTAATTTTGGCCAAAAAAAGTATAGTTTAATGTATAAGTGGAAAATTAAAATTTATTGGAATAATCAATTGCAGATTATTTTTCCATTTTAAAGAAACAAATTACAGTTGGGTATATTTAAATAAATAATTTAAATTTAAAAAAAACCAGTGAGTAACAAATACACAACTTCCATTACCCAGTATTACACATATTATATATATATATATGTGTTTGTGACATAATGTGGTCAGAAAACGTAAGATTGTGGTAATAAATAAGGCCGCTGTGTAAAACAGAGTTTTAAAAAATTGTTAGAGCCGTTTTCGAGATACCGACTTTTGGTCCCACTTCCGATTGTCACCGAAACTTGGCAAATTCATCTGTTCACTGGAAAACAACAATTACATACGAAAGGATGTCTAAAAAGAAATATACCGAGTTTAAAGAAAGTCCGTAGAGCCTTTTTTGAAGAAACATACTTTCAAGACCCGAAATTGACCTATTAACTCATACAGGTCGCCTATCAGTTTTCCTGAACTGAACAATATATTCGAAAGGACTGTTAGTGACTAGAAATACGTTGTCTGGTCTGACGAGTCTCATTTCCAATTATATTGGTCGGATGGATATGTACGAGTATGGAGATAACCTCATAAATCCATGAACATGGGACTGTTCAAGCTAGCGGAGGCTCTACCATATTATGTGGAATGTGTAGCGATTGTGATATGGGACCTCTGATGTGTGTAGATACAATTCTGACAAGTGACAGATATGTAAGAATCCTGTCCGATCACCTGCAATCATTCATCTTATTTGTACATTCTGACTGACTTGGACAATTCCAGCAGGACAATGCACACCACACATGTCGAGTCGAGATTAACTATCGAGTAGTTCCAGGAACACTCTTCGGACTTAAGCGATGTCAATTTGCAACCTAAATCCCCATACATTAACACTTTTCAGTATAGAGGGTGGGTTTGGCATAATCTGCCAAACGAAAGGAGGTGATAGAACAGCCCATGGGGAGCATAAAACACCATAGAAATCCTGTCCTATCTCTAACCGTTTCCAAGTTATGGTAGATAGAAGGAAAATCTTTTTTTTTTTTTTTTTCATCCCGTCTGAAAAAAACCCAAATTTGTGAGCTTTCTGAAAAACTTACACGCAAAATAAGCACATATTTGGAAAGAGCAGAGAAAATCCTATCGGGTGACACCATTTACATCAGAATACCTTAATTTGACGGCGAGCTACAAGCGCTAAAACATTGGCGAAGTTTAAAATCGAGTTGTCACCAAATTCTTTGACCGGCAATTCTGCAAACACCGTTCAAGCTACAATCGGTCACATATACCAAAAACCTCTCCATTCCACAAGCTTTAGAATGAGCCCACAATAAACCATATCGGTGTTCTAGTTCAGGAGAAATTTAGCCTTTTGTTTGAAATACATTCATCACTGAACTCGACATTTGTCGAGAAGGAGACTCACGGGGTGCTATGGTCGTTCCTGATTTCATGGGTCCCTGTGATGACTTCAATTGAAGATAAATTCAGAAGGGTAAACAAAAAGGGATAAAATTTCAATATTAATTTACAAAAGTAGAAGAAAAAAAGTGCTACGAAATAAGAACCAACTTGGTTAATTCGTACCAATGTAGGAAAACATACTAAGTATGAACTAAGAGAGAGCAAGTAGACGCGAGAGCAGCGTGAAAAGAATCGGCCGAGCTCAAGCAAAGTCCAGAAAATGCTAAAACAATAAGCAGCATAAAGCGTAAAAGAAGCTAATGAGCTAATGAGCTGTTACTGATTGAATCGGCTTTTGTACCCGCGAGTGGGATGCGCTCGCAGGAAGGTTGGAACACATCTGCATATCACTAAGAGTCCATATGCAGATAGTCACGAATTTGCATACTATCCATTTACTCACCGTCGTTTCGTTTGCCGAATTTCGACGAACGCCGTTTTCAGTGATGTATTTCAAATAAAAGGCTAAATTTCTCCTGAACTAGAACACAGATATGGTTTATTGTGGGCTCATTGTAAAGCTTGTGGAATGGAGAGGTTTTGGTAAATTTGACCGATTGTAGCTTGAACGGTGTTTGCAGAATTGCCGGTTAAAGAATTTGGTGACAACTCGATATTAAACTTCGCCAATGTTTTAGCGCTTGTAACTCGCCGTCAAATTAAAGTATCCTGAGGTAAATAGTGTCACCCGATAGGATTTTCTCTGCTCTTTGCAAATATGTGCTTATTTTGCATGTAAGTCTTTCAGAAAGCTCACAAATTTGGGGGGTTTCAGACGGGATGGAAAAAAAAACAGATTTTTCTTCTATCTACCATTACTTGGAAACGGTTAGAGATAAGACAGGGTTTCTACGGTGTTTTATGCTCCCCATGGGCTGTTCTAACACCTCCTTTCATTTGGCATATTATGTCAAACTCACCCTGTATAAGGATGCCTTGCAACGTGAAGTTCAGAAGATATCTCCCCCTCCCCCGCTGCTTGCAATCTTACCGATTTTTTGATTAACCTGCAAGATTTATGGGGTGAATTACCTCCATCACACCCTTCAGACATTAGTCGATTTCATGCCATGCCGTGATGCGGCATTTCTGGGTGCTTATGGGGGCCCTACACGATATTAATCAGGCATAACAATGTTAAAACATCAGGTAACATCAGGTAAAAAAAGTTGAATTTATTCTCAATATTACTTTTTTTTTTTTTTAAATCGATAACTTTATTTTAAATTATCGCAGATCGATGGTTCAACCATTCGTTTTAAAGGTATTGGCGAGCTCTTTTGAAAGATACCCATCATGAAAATTTACTTCCCTCGAGGGGGACTTCCCCCAGGGGGGGAAGTGAGGCTCCTACATACACAAAAAAAAATTTCCCATTTGACTATCTCTATCACAAAAAATATATATTCGTTTCATTTTGTCTAGTGCAGTCTATAGATGCACTAGACTTTACTTACCTGCAATTTCCCCCATAGACGTAATGTATTTGAATACTTTTCAGTGTCCCTGTACACGAACCATTTACTTCATCTCAACGAAAAGCTTACTGTAGCATCCCTATATGATACACATTTAGAATACCGAGTTTGGAATTTCAGCTACTATTTGTTCTTGAGATATGCTGATAACAGACACACAGACCATTCGCTAAAAACATGATTTTCGTATTTAGGGGACCTCAGAACATGTAAATATAACAAAAACTCAGGTTCGAAAATTTGACCTTAAAACACTTTCTCGACCCTATTGGTAAGAGAAAGTAACAAATGAAATAAAAAAAAAATTGTAAACGTTTTATTTTATTGGCAACAGGCTGGAATTACAACGCAAAGAAAAATGTCGAGAAATTCAATAGATTTAAGCGCGTTAATTCGTTTTAATTAATAGTTTTCTTCTTAATTAAAATATTGAAAATTCGGCTTCGAGGTGCTCATGAAAACGTTAGAAACTATCTGTGTGCCAAATGCCATGTCTGTAAGTGCTGTAGAGTTTCTTGTAGACAGGTGAGAGACAAACACCTTTTCTTTATTAATAAGATTATGACAAAATAATCTGGTGTGTCACTCACACGACTTTCTCTTACCCTGAAATTTAATACTATAAATACAGGTTTGAGATTAAGACGTAAGATAACGATGTTATGTAAACCTATGTTAAACAATTCAAATTAGGCTTCGGAAGAGTTTTATATGATAATTAATTCTGTGTGAGGGAGGCTGCCGCCCCCCGTTTCATTAATGCACCTAGATTTACATAAAATTTAATTCGGTTATTAAAAAATAATTCTGTTTTTAAAAAATACTTTCTTAAAATTATTATTTTAAAAATATATATCTTTTGTGATAATGCAGACGATTTCCATATTAGAGAAGTAGTATAACACTAAATAGCTAAAAAAAAGTCCATTTTATTCTCAATATTAAAAAAAAAAAAAAAAAAAAAAAAAAAAACAGTTGCAATTTAGGAGTGCCGACAGAAGTGAAAACATGAACAATTACGTGTGTATTTCTTGAATCGTCAGGAAATATTTTATTGTGTAGGAAATACTTTTAAATGAAGTGTTTTTTTATTCATTAATATAAACTACTACTACAAAAATTATATTACAATTTTATTTAATGCGCTAACTGCAATAGAGACAGTGTCCGGAGATGAGAGAATTCGTGTAGAGTCGCACCAGATTGTAAAAACGTGAGAAAAATGGCGGCTTTGGTCTTTCTCACGGTTTTGTGAGGTCTAACTGCAATGTTTCCGGCTGCAATCTTTAAGAGACAGTGGCCGGAGATGAACGAAGTCGTGTAAAGTCGCACCAGATTGTAAAAACGTGAGAAAAATGGCGGCTTTTAGCCTTTCTCACGGTTTTGTGAGGTCTAACTGGAATAAAGACAGTGTCCGGAGATGAGAGAAGTCGTGTAGAGCGCACCAGATTGTAAAAACGTGAGAAAAATTGCGGCTTTGGCCTTTCTCACTGTTTTGTGAGGTCTAACTGCAATACAGACAGTGTCCGGAGATAAGAGAAGTCGTGTAGAGCCGCACCAGATTGTAAAAACGTGAGAAAAATTGCGGGGTTTTCCTTTCTCACGGTTTTGTGAGGTCTAACTGCAACGTTTCCGGCTGCAATCTTTAAGAGACAGTGTCCGGAGATGAGAGAAATCGTGTAGAGCCGCACCAAATTGTAAAAACATGAGCAAAATGGCGGCTTTGGCCTTTCTCACTGTTTTTCGATGTCTAACTGCAATACAGACAGTGTCCGGAGATAATAGAAGTCGTGTAGAGCCGCACCAGATTGTAAAAACGTGAGAAAAATTGCGGCTTTTTCCTTTCTCACGGTTTTGTGAGGTCTAACTGCAACGTTTCCGGCTGCAATCTTTAAGAGACAGTGTCCGGAGATGAGAGAAGTCGTGTAGAGCCGCACCAGATTTAAAAACGTGAGAAAAATGGCAGCTTTGGGCTTTCTCACGGTTTTTGTGAGGCCTAACTGCAATAGAGACAGTGCCCGGAGATGAGAGAAGTCGTGTAGAGCCGCACCAGATTTTAAAACAATATACAATATATAATTATTAACACTTCACATTAGCAAGTTAATTGTATGATACATTATTTGCATCATACAAGGATGGCAAGCGTTTGCTGACGATGACGCGAATTCAATGATTTTTTGTTAAACCAAAAGTTTTCACTTCAAATGGAAAGCGTTAGCTGACGATGACGGGAGTTCAATGATTTTTGTTCACCCAAAAGTGCTCAACACGCCTAAAGAAGTTTTCACTTCAAAAAATACGATTTTTTTTCTAAGGTTTTTTTTTTTTTTTTTTTTTTTTTCGTCAAAAGTAAAAAAAAAAAATCGATAACTTTGTTTTAAATTATCGCAGATCGATGGTTCAACCATTCGTTTTAAAGGTAATGGCGAGCTCTTTTGAAAGATACCCATCATGAAAATTTGTTCCCCCCAGGGGGAGAGTCGAGGCTCCTACATACACAAAAAAAATTTCCCAGTTTACTATCTCTATTACAAAATATATTTATTCGTTTCATTTGGTTTAGTGCAGTCTATAGACGTTAAACTCTACTTACCTGCAATTTCCCCCATAGACGTAATGTATTAGAAATATCTTGATTGTCCCTGTACACGAACCATTTGCTCGATCTTAACGAAAAGCTTACTGTAGCATCTATATATGATACACATTTAGAATACCAAGTTTGGAATGTCTGCTACTATTTGTTCTTGAGATATGCTGATAACAGACACACACACACACAGACCATTTGCTAAAAACATGATTTTCGTATTCAGGGGACCTCAAAACGTGTAAATATAACAAAATCTCGCGTTCGAAAATTTGACCCAAAAACAATACTTTCTCTACCTTATGGTAAGAGAAAGTAAAAATGATATACTTTTAGATAAAATTATTAAATAAATATATTCAAATTAGCAAAATAAGTGTATAAATAGGACTAGATTGATGCATTTATTCTAGTCAATAAGTTAAACCCCACTGTCAAAGACATATGAGCAAAACAAGCATCATAAATATTTACAGTTTCAACCGATCAGTTTTGAATGACTTTGTGACTAAAATTCAATGTAAAAATAAAAAGATTTCAAAAAACAATACGTTCTCTACCTTATGGTAAGAGAAAGTAAAAATATATTTTCTACATAACTTTTTAGAAAATAAATAAATGTATAAAACATCTAAAGAATTTCTTGAGAAATTAAATTGAAAGCTTAACATATTCTGCTCAATTACAAATTTAGATTGAAACATGTTTCGCTTAAAATGCAGTATATAATATATATACAAGCTCTTCATAAAAATATTTATATTACTGTGTCAAAACATCTGTTTTATATATTATATTTTAAATGATGTTACCTATTTTCAGCTTTTCCTTTTGGCTGGATGTTTGGATAAATATTCTCTTTGTACGAGTATGATATTTTAATGTATTAGATGATGTATAATGTAAAATTCCTACACAGAATTATTTTGAACTTTTTGAATGTATTACAATAATAAATTTAAATATCTTTCAAAGTTTTTAAACAAAACAAAATTTATTGTTGCTAGAAAATTTTAAAGATAGACTCCACATACCTATACAACATATTATGTAATAAAATCTTTTTGTAAAAAAATAGAACCGACTCCAAAAAGCAACTACTATTCAAGCAACTAAAAATAAATTGGCATGAAATGAAATTGTAAATTGCGCCTAAAATCGATGATGCTCTGCAATTTTATAATTCACTTTTTCCCCCTATCTTCAACCATTTCCGAGAGAGGAACGCTAGCATGAATGTCTAAACTATCTTTTTGTACTTAATCGGTAATACTCTTCAGCTTTGTAATTCACTTTTTATTCTAGAACCGTTTTCGAGATAAAAACACTAACTCCGCTATTTTCCCCCAGGTGGCGCTGCAAGCGGTTTAACCTTGTACTGCATGGTCACTTTGCTATAATTACATATCATTTCTGTCACTATAGCTGCAACCGTTTAGCAGTTAAATGGGTTGGGACTGATTTTTTTGGGCACCCTGTATTTTCTTTAGATCATAAAGATATTACAATGGGACCTATTTCAGACCAAGACCTTTTCAAAAAAACAAAAAGTATCAAAATTGGAACATCCGTTCAGAAGTTATGAGCTAACAAACATAAAAAAAAACATACGGTTTGAATTGAGAACCTTCCTTCTTTTTTTGAAGTCGGTTAAAAATAATTTCAATGGCAATTATGAATAGTGTGGATAACAAGCCGTATAGAATAAAAGTTAATCATGGCGGATTTTTTTTTTTTTTTTTTTTTTTTTTCATAATATTAGAGAACATTTTATATTTCATGTGATTTAAGACAGAGATGTCCGTGTTACTTGGTTTTTATTTATGTTAAAGTTTTCATTCACAACTTCTGCAATAATCATTTACTAGCAGGCTTTGCCTGCTTCGCTGGCCACTAAATTTAAAGGAAACTCTTTTCTATATAGCTTTATAAAAATAAAATAAAATAAATTACTGAAATTGTTCAAAAGCTCGCTCCAGGTCCCTGCTGCATTCGGCAGCGATTTGGTCATCCACTGCAACTCGGTCGCTTGTCCCTATTACCTGCGACAATAGTTTGCCAATGAGCTTCCATTTAGGTGCTTATTATATAACAGTTTTGAAATAGATAGTATCGAAAAAATTGGAGTTTCCCTTTTATATTTGAATCCGAGTTACATGTGAACAACACTATACGTGTTGTTCACATGTAACTCGGATTGGACTCAAATGTAACTGGGTTTAGACAACATAATATTTGCTTTTACGTTATTCATATGTTTATTTTGTTTATCCAATCAATTATTAAATGACAGCAATTTCACGCCAAATATTACAATATGCTGTGACCGGCTACGTCTGTCGCATGAGACAATTAATTTTTTGTGTTTATATATAATTCATGGGTTGTAAACCTGATAGTACAGCCTTAATATAGTTCTCTTTGGCGGCTTTTGAATTTTTGTCACCATTTTAGACTTAATCCATTGTAACAATAAGACTTAATCCCTTGTAACAATATGCTATGAGCGCTATTTCTGCCATATTTTAGACAACTAATCTTTTTATGGTTATATATATTTTCCATTAAACATATTTTTATTTATTTATTTAAATATTGATTTGAATTTTTCAAATATTTCTGTTCGACAGCGTGCAAGTGCAGTAACACACAGAGGCTCATTTATTTGTATGATAAATTAGCATAATGATTATTATATAAAAAAATAAATAAATAGGTAAACATTATCGTGTTGCACAACTTTATTATGTTGCTCCACTGGCGGCTTTTGAATTTTTGTCGCCATATTAGCGATGGATATTTTTTTTTTTTTTTTATGAAAAGGGGAAGACTATTTTGCTAATAATTTTACCAGACTCTTTTTTGTTTATACATAAGAATCCTTTATATTCTGCTTATATTTTTAATGGGTTTTAGGTTTAAAATAGTGCTTGTTGAAATAAATTTCCTATCTTTAAAACTGCATTTGTTCTGTAAATTTTGTGTAAAAATAAATCATTTATGTTTTTATATATTCGATGCGCTACTTAGATTAAAATGGCTGTTGCTATATTAAATTTCTTCTCTAAAAACGTTCGGTATACTTCAACACCAAAATTTAAAAATCGCCCAGCAGGATCTGTTAATGAAGCTGATAAAATAAAAATATGGTTCATAGAGTTTAAATAATCTATTTAAATTTTTTTTTTTAAACCCAAATTTTTAATCTATCGTATCACATACATAGATATAGTAATAATATATAGATTGATCATTGGGGACAAAAAAGTGATTCCTTTTCACTCGGGAAAAGACGGCGATTTTACCAAAATACGGCAGTCTTTCCCCGAGTGAATACACACGGGAATACACACGAATGTTTTAGTAAATAAAATTCATGAATAATTTATTTACTAAAGGTGAATGAAAAGCTTCAGATATAGTTTCAAATTCATTCATCTTTTTTTCCTTTTTTCCTTCAATACCACTTAATGGCTGATTCCAAAGCTTTTTTTTCGGCATCAAAAATCTTTGCACGATAATATGGGGATGATAGATCTATATATATTATTATATCTATGATCACATAATTCTTTTCGAAGATAGAATAAAAATTAATTTGAAAAAAAAATAATAATAATAACTTTTGTTTATTAACCAAAATAATTGATGAAATTTAAATGCAAGTTGGTCTTGTGGGGTACAGGCTGTATATTATATTTTTGTGTTCGTGAGAGAAAATTTAAAAGAATTTGAAAACTGCAATTTTCAATCCCACTTAAAAATCATGTGACTTAATGTGAAGCAGATTTTTCATTTTTTTTCTCCTAACGGTTTCCATACAATCTTCTGCTGTTGCCACCTAAAATTCATACTTTAGTTAATTTTAAAAAATCTAATTGTCCGATTGATAAGCTGTTTAATGCATCAGATTTCCAAAAATTTTCCCTTTCATTTGCTATCTTATTTGTAACGATGCGACTGATATTTCTAATTTATTTTCTTATCTTTCTGATTTATTTTCCTCATTTTAAATAAATGTACGTTTTTTTTTTTTTTTTTTTTTTTTTTTTTAATTATTAATATTTTGTCGAAAAAAAATTGGCAACAATTAAATTATGGATAAAATTTTAAAATTTAAATGACTTATTATTTTCACATTTTAATTAATTAAGAAAAAACTAATCATCCGATTGATAAGCTGTTTAATGCATCGGATTTACAAAATTTTTCCCTTTCATTTGCTATCTTATTTGTAACGATGCGACTAATATTTCTAATTTATTTTCTAATCTTTCTTATTTATTTTCCTCATTTTAAATAAATGTACGTTTTTTTTTAAATTATTATTATTTTGTCGAAAAAAAATATTGGCAACAATTAAATTATGGATAAAACGTTAAAATTTAAATGGCTTATTTATCAGAAATTAGAATGTTATTATTTTCACATTTTAATTAATTAAGAAAAAACTAATAAAAAATTCGAAAATCTGACTTCGATGTGCACAATGACCCTTCGGGGGGCACCTTTGTGTTAAATCTCGTGACTGTCCGAGCTACCGTTTTCGAGATCAGTGAAATATACACATATTGCTCACTTAATAGTATAAGATTCATACTGAATTCTAACAGCCTTATTCACCAAATTTTTAACACTGGGATTAACCCGGGAATATGCTATGTTATCTCAAAATCGATATTCACCACACTAAATCAGTGATTTAATACTCGAGTCAACCCTCTTTTTTAATCCCCTGAAAATGGTGGGTTAATTCTGGTGTTACGGGTCAACTCATGAGCCTGTTACAGTTACAGCGAAGAAACACTTGTTTACTTTTTATGATACATTTCTTTTTTTATTGACCAATCAGTAAGGCTCTTACAAATTTCTTCAGATAATTCTGGGGTTAGCTAAACTAAAGTTGGTGAATACAAAAATTTTCTAACCCAGGATTAAGGGAGTGTTAACTCCAACACAAGTGTTAAGTGAACCATGGGTTAACACTGGTTTGGTGAATAAAGTCGTTAGTGTGTTAATAATGAGTATCCCAGACAAAACCAGTGTTCAGCTTTTAAATATATATATATGTGTGTGTGTGTGTGTGTGTGTGTGTGTGTGCATAAGTTTTAATTAATTTATTTGTTTTTATTTATTTTATTTTAATTTTTATTTATTTATTTATTTTTATTTTATTTTATTTATTTATTTATTTATTTTTGTACGTCATCTATTTATATAATTTGCAAGTGAGGTGACGATACCGGTTCGTACTCATCTTCGAGAAAAGCCGTTGCACTAGGCAACGGAAAAGCAAAATTATCGCGGCAATATTTAGGCCTAAGTACTCCCATGCCGTTTGTTCAACTTAAAATATACACATAATCTGTTTTGTATCACATTTATTCTTATTTATTTTCTGTAAAACTTTCAAAAACTATCCAATTTTAATGCTTAAAGCTCTAAATTAAGTGTAACGGATCACCGGCTATTATAAACAACACAATAACAGATAAAAACAAACCGAAACTGTTACCCTTCAGAAAATACAAATTCCAAATGGACGACTCTTTAATTCCGAATGAACGACTCATTAAACGTTTCATAAAAAAAAAAAAAAAAAAAAAAAAAAAAAACCTCTTAAAATAAGTGTAAAACATATTAAAGCCTTAAAACTCTTAAAATATTTCTAAAAACATATTAAAGCCTTTAAATATTTTTATCGAGCTTCATTGTTTGTTTACATTGTAAGGTATGAGTGGCGTCGAGTTGAGTAAGTAAAAGTCATCTGCTGACTTTAGTATTGAAGTTAGTGTAAAGTGATAACGTTGAGTTAAGATAGAATGTTTGGTTGGGAGAGTAAAGTTCGCCAGTTGAAATTAGTATTGAAAGTAATCTAAAATGATAATGTCGAGTCAAGGTAAGAGAATGGGAATGGGAAGGTTAAGAATGGGAAAGTCTCTAGCTGGATCCAGAATATTTTGGCGATGTTGTGGATGAGATAGCTGATTCGAGGTATCGAGTAGAGGTGAACGGGTTAGCACGGAGTGTATGTAGTTATTGGATAGTTAGTTGGATAATTTGAAAACAAGATCTAGGTAGATTGCGAAAGGTGTTTAGAAATTAAAAGTGGGTAGTCTTAAGAAAAGTATTCTGATAAAATTAAGTGAATCGTATTTTCTTATTATGAGGAATTTTAATTAAAGCACTTAATGGAACGCTGGGATGTGTTGTTGCTGAGGTGTATTGTTGCTGATGTGTTGTCGGTGATATAGTGTGGTGATTTATCCTCACGGAGATCGTCATTGAACGAAAAGCACTACCGTTTGCTCACTGGAAAGGTCCTCGAATTTCGGCTAATACTATTGCAAGCAGCAGTGGTGGGATATTTTTATGATAGTCTAAATTGCTTATTCCAATCTATTTAGTGAGTTCTTTCGCATCCTCAAGACCTTCCTTACGTTTAAATTAAAATAATGATTGATGTCTCCCTTTATCTGAGTCTCCTAATTTGCCTTCCACTCTAATTGAGATCATGAATCAAGTTGATGTAGAAAACCAGACCACAACATTTATAATGAAGCTAGCTTACGACATACATACGAAAATGCCTTCATAGGAATATATATGGAAGTATTTTCTATGAATAAAACTAATGTTAGTAATTTTAATGGTTTCTCTTCAATGAATTTCATGAGTATTCATCATTATTTATATGAATCATTCATATGAATAATGATTCATATCAATGATTCAAATATTGTTATTGTTTCTGTTTGCAGCCGGTTTTGGGTGTTTTTGAATCATATTTTGATCTTTTTACTATGGAAATAATTCATGTTGTTTTCTTTTAGTCAGAAAAATATTTTTCAATGTACAATTCCCATGATTAAAAGTTACCAGAAAATGTAGATATTTTAATAGAAGTTTATGCTTTTTGCTACGAACTTTAATTGTCATTCATATTTATTGATCGGATAGAATTTTTTTAATCTCAAAACGAAAATTATAAAATACCGAAGCACATTTAATGCTGCCATCTATAAACAAAATTTAAAAATACATTTAAATGATCACGTGGTGATCTTCATGATCTAAACATTGTTTAGAAGATTTATCGTTCACATTCTGTCATTTTTAACAAGGTTATATACTAGGGGATAAATAATCCTTTGATGCAACTTTTGCAAATTTGGAGATACACTTTCCAAACCATGGAAGAGGTATTAAGAAAGAAAATAAAATTGTCTAATAACAACACTGCAGCCTTCATAACATATGAAAATAATAGAATGCGAGTAAAATAAACGTAAATGCTTGTCGATTAATGAGTGTAAAACGTTATACATTCAATAAAGAACGTTATATGTATTACAATATCAATTTATTAATTTGTACTTTATATATACAAATACATTATTACGAAACGATGTGCATATTAACAATTATAAAACAAACTTGATCAGCAGCGTGCAAAACAAAAGTTTTTTTTTGGTGTTAAAAAGTAGTCTCATAATCAACATCCAATATGCCTAAGATATTAAAGAGACGACAGCTGATACTGCAGCACATTAAGGATCCACAACAACATATAACTGATTTGTGAGGATAGTTATATTGGAATTATATGAGTCTTTTTAAATTTGCAGATTAGGAAGATATATCTAATACTATTTACTTTTGAAGTAATACCAAGGTCAAAAAATATAAAAGGTTAAGATCTACAAGGGTTATCTCGTGTTATCGTAAGACTATCATAGTGGTTATCTCATACTACAAGTACGGTGGATTATGCAATTTTCAGTAACTACGTTATCAAGTAGCAATAACTATTTAATATTACATCCTATATGTAAAGGTGTCCCGCATTTTTTCATTTCTTTTTTATCGAGACATTTTCGCTTCTAATTTTCTGTAGCGAGAAAATATAGCAACATATTCTGGCAATGGTTTTTAGTTACATGACACGGTTTTGAAACCAATAAAGTGATTTCCTCAAAGTAAAATACCTCAACTGAAAACGTGGAAGTGAAAGATATTCATGCAGTTAATATGGGGAATGGAAGTTAGATTTTATAGACTTTATGAGATTTTTTTTATTTCTCTGACGCAAATGTTAATCATCATTTCATAACACAACGTGTTTCATTGCACACTCTACATAGCACATTTTACTGTCAATACTGAACAATTTGCAAATTTACATGTGTGTCAAAAAATGTCAAAATGTTCTATAACTGGTTCTTATATAGCGTGAATCTTATACAAATATGCGTTTAGTGGCGTCCACAAACACATACCATTTGTGCACAGTAAGTCCAAACTTTTTGCTACCGAAAACTGCTGCAACATTTTCAAAATCTGCAGTATCGTCGTTTTGATTTTCATTCTAGTCGAACTACAAAGTTCCTTTCTAATATTTTAAGGGCAAGTTCAAATCAGTCACTTAGAAAACAATCATTAATATTCCCATGTAATTCTCAACTGTTCGATAGCGGTTACGGAATTTTTAGGCATTTGTATGATCTGTCGTCAAACAAAAATCTTTTACTTCTCTCTTGTAACTTCTCTATTTTGATAAAACTTTAACAATGACAGCATATGTTTCGGAAACATCAGAGCTATTTATATCTGAGAAAAGGCCTATTCGCGTATCCATTTTGATTCAAATATTCTTCGGCAAAATTTGATGTACTAGCTATCATTATCTTTAAACCAAAACTTTTAATCCATACATAATTTTTGTTTAGACTGAAATAAGTACACATAGAATTTAGAGGCATTTTTTAGAAGAATTTTGTTTTCAAATATTACAAAAATGTTTAATTTTAATCAACCTGTATGTGTGTACACAAATATATCAAACAATATTTTGTAATAACGCAAATAGGCAAAATATATTTTTTTTTAAATCCTAGAAAGTCCTTTTATATTTTGAACAAAGAATCTTTTAATTTTAAATATATCCCTTTTTGGAATAGTTTATATACTCTGCACTTAATTTGAAGAAGCTATCTAAATTAAATGATATTTTTTTATTTTTCTCTGCGCTAATTGGTAACGAAATAGCTTAGCATTCTCCATTTTCCCTTTAACCAACTACTCTTTGATTTGAAATCAAAAATGTCCGCAGTCATTGATCAGGAGGAAGAAAATAGGAGACAATAAGTACCAAACGCCTACATATATTTCATTCAGAAAGCGATGAACTTCTGTAGCTTAAGAAAAATAAAAAAATAAACGTATTTTCACTTTACATCACAATTAAAATCACAATGCATTATTTTTTAACATGATTTTCAAATATCTCGAATTCATTATTACTTTCATAATTACTCTAATTGTAATTATATCCTCAATCCCAAACGTCATGATAAAGCAATTATCAAAAGACTCCGAAATATTTGAAGATTAATTTTAATTATAATGAATGATTAATTGCTGCCTCTCTTCCGCCTCTGCCTAATTAAAGACAATTCTTTTTTGATGGCTTTATATTGTATTCTGAAAGTAAAATACGACTCGCATAACTTCTCACTTATGGGTTATGTTCGTTTATAATGGAGCGTCGTCTTTAGTAAAACATTTTTTTTCTCGGATTTGTAAATGATAAAGAGATGACGTAATAAATTTCTATTTTCCTTTATGAGTTTTTTTTCCTTCAGGCATAACAATTTACGTTATGTCCTCAATTATCTGCATTTTTATAATAGCTTCTGATTATTCTAAAATTCATAATGGATGGCATATTCAATGAAGATGTAAATATGCATTTCATCAAGGTAGGTTTAATACAGATTTTCTCTGAAAACGGAAAGGTAAACTGATTGTTCTTATAGTACGTTCATTTTACATTATTTAATAAGTACAATTTTATGTTTTAATTATAAAAATATTAGAATAGATATTGGATGGTAATATGGTAAAAAAAAAATTTCTCAGTACTTATTAAATTAATCCAAAGAATAATCAAAGTATAGCGACAGGGGAAACTAGTATGCTGTGGTCATCACAAAACTTTCTTCTATATTTTCTTATACTAATTCCCGTTACTTGTCAATTTTTATTTATTGTGAATGAAAACAATTTTCACCTCAGTATCGTATTAACAGTAAATGTTCAATCAAATGGAATTTTTACTGCGCAGATGACAATATAGCAGTATAGCAGAGCCGCCTATCGGTCAATATGAACTCAAATTGAATCAGAATAATGTTTCATAATGGCATTTCTATATATCAAGTTTTATTCGACTATACGCAATCGAACATGAAATATAGATTTCCCTTATACTGCGGAAATCACTGTATAGCAGCACCACTTGTTGAGCGATTGGCTCTAAAAGTTGAAAGAAACTAATGTATATTAAGGTGCATCTGCATATAAATCTATATGCAATTCTGTGCAGTAATACGTGAGATATAGCCTTCCCTGAAATTAAGGAAATATCTGTAAGTAGCGCCTCCTGTTAAGCGATTGACACTAAAAGTTGATTAGCACTAATACATATCAAAGTACATCTGTATATGAATTTATTTGCAATATCGGGAATTGTTTCCTGAGATACAGCCTTCCATGAAATTACGGAAATCGCTGTATAGCAGCGCCACCTGTAGAGCAGTTAGCACTAAAAGTTTGTAGACAGTAATTTATATCAAGGTGCATCTACGTATAAATGTATATCAACTCTATGCTGTAATTGTGGCGATACAGTCGCCCAAAATTTTTGTCAAAGAAACACACATTCATACATTTTCTAAAAATGGTCAAATCGTGTTCTGAACCTCTAAAAACATGTAAATTCATCAAAAACCGGATGCCAATAATTTTTACAAAATCAATACTTTCTTCTGTTGGTTATAGAAGAAAGTGAAAAAGAAAACATTATCTTCTAATTCAACTTCAAATCATCAACGTACTAGTAAATCAATCCCCTCAGTATCATAGCGTGTTAGTAAATCTAGCATTTATAATAGTTCGGACATGATGATGTTAGTAAAAATCGATTTGATTCATACATATAACTATATATAATTATAAGAAAACTTTTATAGTAAATTAAGAGTTTATTAGTTTTCCAAAAAGTTGTCATAATATGTCCCCAAGAGATAATATAGTAAAAACTCATTACTATACACACGTTTTATTTCTCGGTGTAAAAAACTGAGTTTCATTTTGAGAGAAATCCGGCAATTAGTTCTGGCATTAACCTCTTAGCCGGGATAAAATTTTATGATGTATCATAGCATTTCCCTATCATGTTTTGATACCAAGTTTTCTGTATGCAAAATGAAAAAATATATACTTACCAGATAAAATTTCTATCAATGCTTCCAATTTTAATCATATATAGGGGGAGGGAGGGGGGCATTAGGACGTTTCAGATGGGGGGAAAAAAATCTGTACTTTTAAAAAGCAGAAATTTTTGTAAGAAAGTTGCAGAAATTTTAGTTTTTAACAGAATTTTTTTATAGTGTACCGCAATCCCGATATATTGCTAACACACATATACAGACACACAAACACAGATATAAGAGGAGAAGCGCACACATTTACTAAAATATGGTCAAATCGTATTCAGGGCACGTCAAAACATGTAAATCTGACAGAAACTGAAAACTGAAAGTTTTTACGAATCGAATATTTTTTTTCCCTTTTTATATCAGAAAAATGTTAAAAGTTAAAAACTGAAATTAATCGAATAAACGTTATAAAAAGTTTTATTAATTCTATTAAAATGAATAAAATATTATAAATTTTATTTGTGTGCATTCGTATTATAAGCTTCATACAGGAAAAGCTAGTAAACTAGAATAAATTTAATATAGAGATAAAATTAAAGAAATTCAAATGTTTTCCCTCCTTCCTATTTATAATTTAGTTATTTTAATGAGTCTGTTACTAAAAAAATAATAAATAATGCTTAAATATAAAATTATAAATATTTACAGAGTTTGCCAGATATAATAACATAAAAACTTAGACGTACAGCTTTAAATTTCTTATCTTGTAAAAACCGTTATTGTAATTTATACATTTATAACCACGCATAATAATACTTACTATTGCCCTCTAACAAATAGTTTTTTTTCTGAAAAGCAAATAATCCAAGACCTATTCCATTTAATTTTATTTTTAAGCAATGTAGTATTTTCCTTTTATCATCTTTTAATGAGAAAGGAAACATAAAAACGGTGAAAAGATAAAAACGGATAAGATACCGCTACCAATTTAGATTTAAGCTTTTGTGAAATCCTAATAGTGAAATTTTTTATGCTCGAAACTTAGAGAATAAATTAATCGCATGTACTAAAATGACAAAAAAAAAAAAAAAAAAAAAAAAAGAAATCGCCTCCGTTTAATTAGACTACATGTTGTACCAGGCTACTCAAAAGCTTTATTATAAAGCTATGCTACTTTTATAAAGATAAAACGCGTTAATGATTTTTATTTTGTAATACGTTCCTTCTCATTTGTAAAAGTGTAGCGATAAAGATAAATCATTTAAAGTGTTAGAAGTTTTAACGTAAAAAGCCTCTGCATAAAAAGCGTTTATTTCTGAGAAAATTATACACGCCTGAAAAATTTTTATGGAGGCGCTACAAGCAAGAATTGTTCTTTAATTACATTTCGCAGTTTCCAGGCATTCCATAAATAGCAACATTAAGTCTAAATTAATCAATAACTAAATCAGGTGTGAAACAACTTCAGTAGATCGTCCGATTTTAATATAAAAATTATATTTTTAAAAAATTTATTCATCGAACAAAACACGCTTTTGAAAATGAAATTACAGAACACTTATAAAAAATTTTAATAGTTGAAAAAACGTTTTTATTTCATTATCTCTTTTAAATTGATTATATTATTGCATATATATACGAATTAGGATGGGTCAAAAGTACTTTTTTTACCATGTTTTATTAACTTCGATTCTTGTTTGTTTGTTTGTTTGTTCAGTACGAATCTTGCAAACGATTATTAACTAACTTCTCGACTAGCTAGATATTTGAAACTTTAAGGACAGCTCAGAACACGGTGACAGTACATTTTTTTAATACTTTTAGTCAACTGTTTCAGATCCCGCTGACATCAGCAGCGTTTATATGATTCGGCAGAAAATTTATTTAGATGACTTCCCGACTAGCTAAACATCTGAAACTTTCAGAATAGTTCAGAACAAGGTGAAAATGCATTCTTTTAATACCTTTAGACAACTGTTTCGGGTTCCCGCTGCCTTCGGCAGCGTTATCAGTACAAAGCTTGCAGTCGATTTTTAACTAACTTTCCGACCAGCTAGACATTTGAAACTTTGAGGATAGCTCAAAACACGGTGACAATACATTTTTTTAATGCTTTTATTCAACTGTTTCAGATCCCTACTGCCTTCGGCAGCGTTTATATGATTCAACAGAAAAATTATTTAACTAACTTCCCGAATAGCTAGACATTTGAAACTTTCAGAATAATTCAGAACACGGTGAAAATGCATTTTTTTTAATACTTTTAGCCAACTGTTTCGGGTTCCTGCTTCCTTCGGCAACGTTACCAGTACAAAGCTTGCAATCAATTTTTCAGTAACTTCCCGACTAGTTAGACATTTGAAACTTTCAGGATAGCTCAGAACACGGTGACAATACATTTTTTTAATACTTTTAGTCAACTGTTTCAGGTCCCTACTACATTCGGCAGCGTTTATATGATTCAACAGAAAATTTATTTAACTAACTTCCCGACTAGCTAGACATTTGAAACTTTCAAAATAGTTCAGAATACGATGAAAATGCATTTTTTAAAATATTTTTAACCAACTGCTTCGGGATCCTGCTGCCTTCGGCAGCGTTACCAGTACAAAGCTTGCAATCAATTTTTAACTCACTTCCCGGCTAGATAGCCATTTGAAACTTTTATAATAGCTCAAAACACGATAGCAATGAATTTTTGTAATACTTTTATCCAATTGTTCCGGGTTCCCGCTGCCTTCGGTAGCGTTTATATGATTCAACAGAAAATTTAAAAACATGGTATATAAAAAGTTCTTTTTATCTTGTAATTATTTTTCTTTGTTTTTAAATTTTTAGTACGTAAAAGCGAGAAAAAATTGTCTTTAATATTAAGCAATATCCCTTTAAAGTATTATTATTTAACCGTTAAATGCATGATTTTTTAAATTCGACCGAAAAAAAAAATCTATTGTACGTAGGTTACACACGTCTACATATAAAATTTTGAGTTCATAATTTTGGCTGATCATTAGGATTTTTGGAGTGCTAAAACCGAAACTGAAGTCAGTTTTTCTCTATCACGTATAAATTTTTGTCAGTACAGGGTGTCTACTGACACAATTTCTTCCATGACTCTTCCACCAATATAATTATATGGTAAGTTTTATAGTAATTTTTGACGATTATTTTACAGCTGTACAGAGTACTCGGTATATACTCGGTACTCGGCCAAATTTGGACTAAGTATTCGGCTAATACCGAGTAGTTGTTATAATTTCATTATTTTTAGGTATTGCTGAAGGAAATGTATTCATAAGAATTGTTTATTAATAAATAAACTAAAAAAATATGAAAATATAAATATAGAGACATTAAACTTTTGCTGCAAACAGTTTTCTGCAGTTAAAACGGGCAAGTAGATTGCCACCAAATTCGGTATAGAGACGATTCTTGATATGAACTTATCCATTTTAGTTACAAGAATTTAAGTATAACCATCTTCAATGTGTGTAATATGCAAATGTTTTTATAAAAACTTAGTACATATAATTGTATCGATAAAACAGACAAAAATAAAATATTTTAGAAAAAAGAACCCTTATATATAATGCTGATATAGTAGATAAAACTTTAGTCACGTATTTGTGCAAATAAAAGTAAGGCACTTTTAAAAGATTGATTTTTAATTTAAAAAATAATAATTATGAAAATGGTAAGCACACTAAAATGTTATTAAAAATATATTTTAATAATCAAATTTGTTGTTTTGCAAATTATGGCCCGAAACAAATTATCATTTTTACTCTTCTAGAATTTAAAGATTAATAAAGTCTATCATGTTTGAAATGATAAAATGTTTATTTTAATGATCTCATTTCATATGTAATTTTCATGCATCTTAAATTAATCCTGAGGGTACAGGAAATTTTACACTGAGAAAAAAAATATGCCGCTTTCATCTAGAACGAATAGGTGGTGCTTTTCTAAATCCCTAAACTAGAAATATAGATTTCCGAGCTATGAGTATAAGGCACGCCAATAGACTGAGAAAAAATTCTATAACTGACATCTAGAATCTAAATTGTGGCTCTAGAATAAATAGTTCCATGTCATCTTTATAAATTTCTTATAAAAAAAATTTCTAATCTCCCTCGAAAGCGAATTCTAGAGACCTCTATTAGAATTCTTGAGCGTTTGCCTATACTATCGAGGACAAACCTATTTGAAAATATCTCCAAATAAATGAGAATACAAGAGGCGGTTTTCAGCAGCTATAATCTTGGTTTATGACCCAGTTCTAGAAAATTAAGCGAGAATTTCTCATAATACAAAAGATTCAGAATATTCAGAATATTGTTTCACCATCTAGAAATGTGTAGACTAGAAATCCTCGACCATTTCATCTATTCAGTTTATTGGCGTGTTTTATGCGCATAGCTCGGAAATCTATATTTCTAGTTTAAGGATTTAGAAAATGACCATTTATTCATTCTAGATGAAGACGGTATATTGTTTTTCTCAGTGTATATTCTCTAAGAGTTATCTGAGAATGATTCGCATCTGAGAAAGACTGTATAATAAAGAATGAAGTTATCAGTTATTATGGTTTTAATAATCCACTAAGCTGGAAGTGTCAAATATAACAATGAACCTAATTGTGTATGTACACTACAAAAGTTCTGAAACATTCCATGAAAACATACTGTTTGCCATTTAACTTAAGTTTGTGTTCAAAAGGCCTTTTTCTATTTTCAAGATGTGCAAAATTCTTCATATGTACATCAATTACTCATTCTTACAACTACTTAGTATTCGGTACTCGGTTACTCGGCCAAAGTGCTACTCGGTGCAGCACTAGATTATTTATAATTAATCATGTATGCATACTAGAAATTATCGAAATTGAAGAAATTTCGTCAGTAGACACCCTGGCTTGACCATTGGCAAAAATCTATTCATGATAGACAAAAATTGGCTTCGTTTTCGGTTTCAGCACACCAAAATCATATATATCAGCTGAAATTATCAAACCATTATACATTCACCATTTACAATCATTATCAGCATTACAATCATTAATTTTTTAGACCTGTTTATGCAAAAATACAAAAAATAATAATAATAAGTTTTTTTTTTTTTTTTTTTTTTCAGGAGAAATGAAGCGTTTAAAAATTATGCACCATAGAATATCATTTAATTACTAACAAAAAAGTACGCATATATTTACTCATTAATTACTATGGAATAAAGAAAAACAACTTGAATTTTTGAAATAAATCTCTCAAAAGTTTGATTATAATGTCACTCCTAACATTCATGATCTTCTTCGGACGCGCCAAAACAATTCGTTAATCTAAATGTAACATTGAAAAATGCACGGATTTATTTATTTGTTTTATTTTATTTTTAATTTAATTTATTTTATTTTTCTTGTTCATACTTCGTCTGAACGGATCAAATAATAATATTGCATACAGCTAATAGTAGAACTTCCACTACGGTTAATACTTTAAATAGGAATTAATGACAGCGTTTCTTTTTTGATAAACTATGCTTTTAAAGGTTAAAATATCTGAAAAAAATCCACTCACCACGGGGCGATAAAACAAAATAAAGTAGTACTATAAAAAATACAACTCACCACTTTCTTTTACTTCTCGGGAGCTTCATAATGACAAATTTTATTAATTGACCTGAAAATTGAGTGTTTCGACAATTAAAGGTACATTTAGTCAAACAAAATCTCCTATAATCAAATTTCGGTAATAAGCTTTAGAAAAGGAATGAATTTTTTGAAGACTGACAAAATAATTGTTCTTATTTCAACAATTATTTGAAATTAAATGTAACTTGTTTTAATCAGCGTCAAAATAGTTCAGTACTTCCGTAATTGGTGCAAAAGGGACGCCTCTTATCTATCAATTGATCAAAAATATTCGCATATGTGTCATAAATTTCATTGACTATGGAAAAAATGACATTTTCAGGAATCGTCTATGGAAAATTTTAGTCAGTAAACGGACCCTTTACAAAAATCGGCAAACTTAAAACGCACCCTTCATAAAAATGGGCGAACTTAAAACGGACCTTTCATATAAACAGGACGTTTTTCAAAAAATTCAAACGAAAAAAAAGAAAAAAGAAAATCTGCCGGCCAGGCCACCGGCATGGCGAATAACTTAAACTTTTAATTTTCAGGTCTGCATTAAATACCCTTTCCTTCTACCTGAAATTGAATAAAAAATCGTCTGTTTATAAAATGATTGTTTTAAGATAAACGTAGGATACGAAAAAATTTCAAAAATTTTAACTTATACTTAATGGAGTATATAATTTTTTGTATAATTTCAAATTTGGGTGATAATATTGGAAATAAGTTAATGGTCATATGTATTTTAATGTGACAGTAATTCCCAAGAAGATTCTTAAATTATTATATGTTATTACAAATTATTACAAATTGCAAATATACTCCCAATTATAAAGGAAATTAAAGGGCATAGGCTCCGCGGGAATAATGAAAATCGTGAATAAACCATGAGATAAAGATTATTTTAGCTCAAAAACGCGATTGAATTGTATATGCGAAACACAATACAAACAATTAAAATATACAAAATATAGTAAATATAATTCTATTTTATATACTGTAGGATGTAAAAGCAATAAACAAAGTGTACTAACGATGAAGCCAAGGCACACTTTGTAATTTAATTTTTGCACTAGATGATATAGTACCGCAGACAAGCCAATATTTTAACTTATTCTGGAGTATTGCAAACACCTTTTTTACACACTACATTATATGTAGTTAAATTCTCTCCAATATGCTATTACAATTAAAAAAGACGAAAAATACCCTTCAAGAAACGTACTGTACTGTGCAAAATATAAAACAAAAGCAACTCAGTTCTTTATATTTACATTTTTTTCCCTTTAAAAAAGCAGTCATTTGGTTTTGTTTCTTGTTGAGTAAATTATTTCTTTTGATCTCACCCTTTTCCTGAGCCGAAGGATAATCGGGAGTTTACTGTAAAAATTATCATTACAATTTGGTGCTTTTTTTTTTTTTTAACTGTTATTTCCAATGTAACTAATATAAACTGTTAATGTATTTTTTTTCTGTAACTATATATTTAAGTGAAAAAAAATTTCTTATATGCAACTGAATAAAAGTAAATAAATTTGTTTAAAAATTTGTGAACGTCTTTGACTAATTTATATTTTACAGAAAACATTTTACTCTTCTTAAGTAAATATTCTTTTACTTAAGCTGAAGCAGAATTTTAGAATTCTATTTCCTTCAGTAGTAACATAAAAGTAGATACTATCCACTTTAATCCTTTAAGTCGACCTTTTACTCTTTCACTATTTCTGTTAGGAGTTTATAGAATTAAAAGCCGCTGTAAAAATTTCTTTTCTCAATCTCACAATCAACAAGCTTAAAGCTTACTCTTGTACTTCCGCTTTGAACTGTTCACTTACAAAGGCATTAGTAACAAAAGGTATTTACATTTTTGATGAACCATTTTGTAGGTGAAATACTAACGTGAGTCTCTCTTTGTAATTATCCACCATTATCTAGTCTATTCATTATTGAGAAAGTAATCAAAGAAAAGGCTACGGTTTTTAATATTAAATGGGCTAACATAACATGAAAATTAATGGAAAAGTTAATAATTTTCCTTAAGTCAGCATCTCTACTTATAATAAAAGAAAATGTGTGTGTGTCCTCGTCACTTTGTAGGCAAACAGTTGATCGTAGAGCTTCAGAAATTTGCATGAAGGATCATTTTGACCTCTCCTGATGCAGATAATTTGAGGAAAAGGTATCGATTGATAAAAGAAGATCTTTCAGTGTCTTCTCAGTAATCGTAAATCATATCGATAGCTAAAAATATTTTTAAAACTAAGTTGATTTAGAGGTTTGTTGATTGCTTTGTAGACAAATGGCTGATCGCAGAGCTACAGAATTTTGCATGGGGTCCGTTTTGACATTTTCTGATGCACCTCGAAGCTCAACTTTAAAATTTTAGATTACAGTTGTTGTTGTTTTTAATTAATTAATTAGCATTTTTGCAGCTGGGTTGTTTGGTGATGCCATCTCTTGTCACAGAGTGAAGATATTAATCTGTCCGAAAAATGTAGCAAATCCCTCCTTAGTATACATTAATCCTTATGTCATTATTATACATTAATACATATGTCTTATTATACATTAATGCATTAATCCTCTTGAATAATAACAACGCAACTTATCGTCCAGTTAGCATCTAAATTGAAACATCCATTTGAGACACAATTGCGAGCAGTGGAGACCGATATAGAGTAGGCGGGGGAGACGCTGCCAAAGACATCGAGGACACGAAGCGAGGTTTTAAACGATTTAAATAGATTTTTTTAATTTGTTTTTAAAGTGATTCAAAATATAGTGACTAGTGAAGCAGGCAAAGACTGGTAGTATGAAATAAAAGAAAAACTAGTTGACAATAGGTGAACTCTGCTGAATTCCCATATATATATATATATATATATATTCTCATTGATTTCTAGTATAAGACATACTCATGTTTGTTAAGAGAATGGTTTTGACCGATCGCTCGATACGGTGACAAAATGAAATGACCCATCTAATAGGCTACCCACTTTTCAGTTTGATACATTTACCTTATCCTCATTTATTAATTTATGTTATTAGAGTCCGTTTTGTAGTTTAGTTTCCATGCAATTCCATACTATTTTAAAAGCAATTATATCCATAATGAAAATTTATATGAAATATTGCTCCATTCTGCTTATATAGAGGAATTTTAAATGTGGAATAACTTACGAAATTTTCAAATTATTAGATTTGTAGTCAATGATGTGCGAGCCAGTATCATAAATGGTATTTTAAAAATGGTCTGACACTTTACGATGAAAATATTCTTCAAAATGGACGTTTATGCGAAATTTTGCCCTGATCTGTCATGTTAGGAAATTCGTAAATTTCAAATAATTTACGAAGTTTCCAAAGCTGAATTTTCATAGTTAAGTATGTTGGCGGGATCATCATATCTGGTACAGTAATCGCCGCTTAATAAATTCACTGGTTAATAAAATCAGCAGCTTAATCTGATCAAATTGTCAGGATCGGAATCGAATCAATACAACTTACTTTTAAAGACGCCGCTTAATAAAATCAGCATCGCCGGTTAATAAACTGAAAAATATCTCTTCAGAAGCCAAAAATATCACTTATGCACACTAAAATAAATAAATAAATAAATAAATAAATAAAATAAATATTTACTTCCTTTTTTTTTTTTTTTTTTTTTGATAGAAAAAAAATTAAAGCACAACAAACCCTCCGTTATCGCTTATTGTCGAAGATGAAGCTCAGTTGCAGCTCTTGCAGCTCAGTTACAAATTAAACTCCGTAACAATTTCAAGGAACGTATTCTTCAAAGCGCAGTAAAAAGTTACAAATTCGATTTGAAATTGTATATATATATATTTAATTTCTAATTATTAAAAGGCAATTTCCAGTTTTTATTTTGAAATTACTATAAGTCACAAGGCTTACACGGAAAGGTTTGAAATTTGTAAGAACAGCGCATGAACTTTTGGTAAAGTAATGATGATTTTCCTCAAAGGAAAGCGCATGGGAACTTGGAATGCGTTTAATTTACTTATATTGAAGGAACAACTAATTAATTACCTATCAAAAATTAATTAATATTGCTTGCTAATTCCCTTATTCGCTACCTTTTGCAGTTTCTTTCCAAATTCAGGGAAGTAATGCCTTTTCCTTAAGTGCAGGAATGTTCGCCGGATATAAAAATCAGCCGCTTAATAAAATCACTTTGCCTGAGAACGAATGTGATTTTAATAAGCGGCGGTAACTGTATTTTAAAGCTGACCAGAGATCTTTACAGAAAAAATATTCTTTTTAACGTACGTTTAAGCGAAAATTTACCGTATTCTCCCATGTTAAGGAAATCGTAAATTTTGAATAACTCAAGAAGTTTTTAATTAGAATGTTTAAAATCCATAAGGTTCTTGTCAACATCATAAGTAATATTTTAAAATTATCTCTGCGATCATTTGTTCTTGAGATATCGTGTACACAGACACACAAACTATCACACTAAACCACTAACAACCTAACATACCGACATACTACAGACGGATACCATACCGATTTTGTGATTTTCGGATTTCTCACACCTGAAAATATGTAAAAATAGAAAAAAATGTCTAGGTCAAAAACCTATAGTGGGTAAACAAAATATTATTATTATTATTATTATTTTAATAAAAAAATAGTAGATGAAATAGCCTTGAGCATCAGATATGCAAAGATCGTTTCAAAACTCAGATTTTCCACAATCGATTTAGTGCAGTTAGGGGACCAAGACGGGGAATCGCACAATTATTTAGGCAGATGTATATATATATATACAATGTGTATACTTCTTTTTTTTTTTTTTCTTTCTTTTTGACAAGATTTTCGTTTTTAACAAGAGCGAATTTCCGTACAATATTACAAAACTTGCAGAAAAATTGACAAAATATTAGAGAAACATTATTCTGAAACACAACATTCACATGTTTAATATTGACAGAGATATCAGCAATTATAGTAAGTATTTTTTTTTTTTTTCTGCACATGCGCGAAATACAGAAAACTTTTTATTACATAGGTTGAAAGCTTAATATATTGGGTAACTTCGGCCAAAAGTTCATTTGAAAAGAGTAAAAATTAAGCAAATTATCGGTGAAAGAATGAGTTAGATTGCAGATATTTTTCATAGCTGAAATATCATGAAGGATTTTTTCACAAGTCACATAAACTGGACAGCTTATGTCAAAAGTTCATTTGAATAGACCAAAAATTAAGTACATTATTGGCGAAAGATTGAACTAGATTTTAAATATTTTCCAGAGTTGAAATTTCATAAGGAGTTTTTCACATGCCACGTACTGAATTTGCAGATCCAATTATTTCAACCACGTTGCAAAACTTGCTTTTTGTGAAAAACCCGTTATGGGTTTGTAATTCTATCATATTTTTATTTATTTACTAAGATTTGTGAGTTTATTAGAGGGGTTTTTACAAAAAAAAAAAAAAAAAAAAAAAAAAAAAACTTTTGTAAATATTATGAAATAATTGGATTTTCAAATTAAATACGTGGCATGCAAAATCCCTTATAAAATTTCAATTCTGGAAAATGTCTAAAATCTAGTTCGTTCATTTGCCAATTTATTTAATTTTTACTCTATTCAAATGAACTTCTGACATACGTTGCTTATTATATGTAGTTTTTAACCTATGTAATAAAAAAAATTCTCTAATGTTTTGTCAATTTTTCTGCAAGCTTTGTAAAATTTTATGAAAATCCACTTTAGTTATAAGCAAAAAACTTTCCAAGAAAATTAATAATTTTTGAAAAAAAAAAAATTATATCTGCCTAAATAAATGCGCAATTCCTATAAAAATATGTATATATATAAAATATTGTACATAGTAAGTGCATCAATGTGTTAAATTCACACGTCATTCGTAGCTTTTTATAATACAGGGGAATCGAAAGTATTTGTGTTTTACTGCAATTTGTGGTTAGTGTTGTTCTAACTGCCCTCTGGACTAAATCGATAGTGAAAAAGTGAGTTTTTAAGTGCTCTTTGAATATTTGAAGTTCGAGGCCATTTCGTCCAGTAATTTTTTAGAAAATCGAAAAAATATTTAAAAAAAAAAAAAAATCTAATAACACTAGTTGAACTTTTGACAAACAAAACTTTTGATAACAAAATTGAACTTTTTTTTATACCCCAAAATAAATGTATATAAATATGTTAATCTACCTTCCTTAAACCTAAAAGTGTTCGCAGAAATATTTTATCACGTCACAATCTCTTCCTGCAATCAAATGTTTTTTTTTTTTTTTTTTTTTTTTTTTTTTAACTACCTAACGTGTTGACGACAGTTTATTGTTTATTCGTTCGCTTCAAACGATAATTATCTTGTTTCGGATTGATTTAAAATGTCGAGTAGAAAGTGTAAACAAAATTCTGATCGTTTTTGTTATGTTTGTGGACAGCAGGGCCGAAACTAGAGGGGGGCGAGCGGGGCATTTGCCCCGGGCGCCAGATGAAGAAGGGCGCCGAAAAAGGCTGGTTTGTTGCCTTATTTACACAAAAAAAAAAAAAAAAATTTCAAAGTTAAAAAAAAAAAAAAAAAAAAAAAAAAAGAAAGAAAGAAAGAAAAAGTCAAATTCTTTTACTCAGGGCAATTTGAACAAAGAAAAAAAAAATAGAAAGAAGATTAATAGATAACAGAATTCATTTACAAGGAGAAGCATGGTGGATAGAGTGTTCTCCAAGACTAACAATATTCTTTTAAGGTTAGTGAGTGTGGTAAAATATTCTCGCAATCGAAGAAGAGTAATTTACAAGTGGTTCCTGACTTTCAGCCAAGGTTTTTAAAAAGTAAATGGTTGGAAAATATGTAGTATATTTGATTAAACTTCAGAAAGCTCTTTAGAAATTATGATTCATAAGGAAGAAAAAAAAAAAAAAAAAAAAAATATCAGGGTGCCATCGTGACTATTAAAAGTGTGACTATTAAAATATTAAAATAAGTATGTAAAAATAAGGCCATAATGTTATAAAACAATCCAGTGCACTAAAAGATGTATGCTCAACTTGCAGTATCAACAGAAACTGAACTCATCCAGTCTTACTAGTGATTTATAGACTTTTCGAGATAGTTCTACTCTAGAAACTACTGAATTAACCTGGAAAATTTTACAAGTCGGTTTCTATTGAAGTTAGATCTTCTAAACTTTGGCTACTCTAAATTAGAACTTTTCGCCAAAATTGGGTGCCAAATTGCGAAATCTTTCGCCAAGTTGCAAAATTTGCCGCTAATGCCTATTTCCGTGGAAGTGAAGAAATCTGCCATCTATTTCCATTTTAACTGTAATACCGTGTATAAAGTAATACGTAAAGAAGTAGACAGGCTGTTGTCAACAATAATTATAGTAATGACTCTTTCCTTTTTATATTCTCATTAGTGATTTGTAGAACTTTTGATGAAGTTAGTTCTGAGCAAGAAAACAGTAGATCATGCCACCTTCCAAATTTCGGCAATATTAAGCCAATATTTTTCACCAAAATTATTGCCAGGTTGCCAATTTTGTCGCCAAAGCATTGACTCTGCGACCAGTTGTCATCTACATTGGTGATGAGTTTAGTGACATCACGAGATTAGCGATCAAATTTGGCAGAAAATAGTTTAGGATTGCCAAAATCAGCAAGCCCTTTCACAGTTTTATGGGAGTTAATTTTTTCTATATATTATGCATTGTTTCTCGCAGCTAATTGTTTGTCAAAGAGTGCAAAAGTAGGCTATTTGCTCAGAAGCGAATTCTGTTGAACTCTAAACTATGCTTTTGCCTATGAGGGATTCTGTAAAAAGCTGTAGAATATTATTTGAACAAACGATATTCTTATTTTGTGGTGTATATAATCCTATTACCATGAAGTTAGTGGTTCTAATAATAGTTTTCTTGGATTGGTTCCGATAATATTCATAGACTAGAAATTGCCTTTCTATTTTATTTCCTGAAAAATGATTTAAAAAAAGATTATCTACAAATGGCACTGCTCTGCATGAAGATCGGCCCCAACGCCATTTTTGCAAATTCTAATGTAAAATAAACTCCTGAATACGATTATGACGCCCATTTTGCCCTATCACCTACCATTATTTGGGGACGCTCCCTTATTTTTATCATTTTCTGGTATTTTTATGGCTATAAATTTGATTTGAAAGGGGTGAAGGGATTGTTTTAACTGTTAAATGTCTTTTGAGTGGCTACAGAAATGAAAAATTCTAAAACGTGAACATTTGCAGCAAAGGGGAAAATTTAGGGGGAGGAGGGGGATTCGCCACTAAAATTACAAATTACATTTTTTATATTTTATTAATCAATTATTACTATAATTTATTATAAATTATATATTTTTTATTTCAAAGTATTAAAATAACTTTTTTCCATTCTCCAAATCAAATTTATGGCCATAAAACTACCAAACAATAAGAGAATGGGTGGCGTCCCGAGAAAACGGTGGTTGATTGGGCAAAATGGGGGGGGGGGTCATATTCGGATTCAGAAGATCATTTTACATGAGAATCAGCAGGAATGGTATCAGGGCTCGAAAATTTTTTTTTTTTTTTTTTTTTGCAGCGCAGTGTATTTAGACAGCTAACGGTTATCTCGCACTTGATGGATACGAGTAGTTTTTAGATACTTGTTCATATCTATTAATTTATGCATCTTAATTATATTAAAAAGTTAAATATTTCTCTGTTTATTTCTCTGCAGTATAGTTGATGTAACGACTATAATATTCAAAATATCATTTTAAATTCTCTCAAAATGATGATATTTTCAGTTTTAAAAGTAATTGAATATGAAATTTACATTTACTTGTTTTAGAATTGTCATTTATAAATACCATTAATTTAAGAGCGAGGAAAAAAAAAGAAACTATCATTAAACCAGCAAAAATAAATAAATAAATAAAAATAATAACTGTAGCTTAATTTAAATCTTTCTCTATAATAAGCTTTTCTTCTTTTTTCTCCCTAAAATAATGCTTTGATTCACAACTTCAATCTTTTTTTTTTCTTTCAACAAATGTTATAAAGATATAAAACATATACGTTAAAATAAAAATCGTAATAAAGATCGGCTGGTTGTAGCTCTACTTGTGCTTGTAAATTTTTACGCCTGGCGAAGTGCCATGCTAAGTTTTTCGACACGAAACACATGTTGCGATTCTGTTTTGTTTTGTAAACTCTGTTTTTCATAACAAGCATATAATGTATAAAGTTTGTTAAATTCCGTCCTGGAGATGCTGAGATATAGCTATAAGAAAACGTAGCATAAATGTGCTGCAAGTCGAGCGATATATATCAAAAACTAGACATCACCAGTTTATGTCAGAATTCAACTGCACACTAGGTTTCATGGAATTCCGAACATGCAGTTCATAAATTAGTTACAGTATTTGTGTCCTATACAGACACACACACGCATCAGTTAAATATAATAATAATACATTTCAAAATCTGTAAATTTATCAAAAATTTGAATTAAATTCAATATTTACTTCTTATGAATGCAGTTGAAAATAAAATGGCCATAAAAACTTTGTAAAATTTCCTTTGAAATTTTAATTTCTGGTTGGGGGGGGGGGCGCCAAAATCCCTCCTTGCCCCGGGTGAAAAAAATCCTAGTTTCGGCCCTGGTGGACAGTTTATATTTTGAAAAAAGAGAAGACCCATTGTAGATTCGTTAAAAAGTGCATATCTTCATTATTTTGGATTTCCTGTTGCAAATCAAGAAAAAAAGTGGGTGCCTCATGTGTTTTGAGAAAGCTGTAGAATCGTCTTACTCCAGTGGTCATCAGGAGAAAACGTTTACCTTCCATTTGGTTCACCAATGCTATGGAGAGAACCGAGTAATCATGAAAATGATTGTTACTTTTGTGTTACGAAGACATTCGGATAAAAAAAAAAATAATAAATAAAAATAAGGCAAGTATTATATATGCCGAAGTTCCGTCTGTTATTAAGCCCATATTATATTCGAAAGATCTACCACATCCAGTTTGTCCCGGTAATTCGAGTGCAAATATACTAGATGACAATGAAAGTGATGTTCAATTCAAATCGATTTCTAGTGATTCTGACGAGTTCTCACTTCAAGAAAACACTCCACATTTAATTAACCAAGCCGAATAAAATGATCTTATAAGAGATTTACAATTATCTAGATCTAAAGCAGAGCTTCTTGGTTCCCGCTTACAACAATGGACCATATTACTACTAGACACGAAAGTTACGTTTTTCAGAAACAGAAGCAAAGTTTTTTCAGAATTTTTCAAAAGAGAAGGTGAATATTGTTATTGTAATGATATCCCGGGACTTGTTGAAGCAATGAATCAAAACTATGATAAAGCAGAGTGGCGCTTATTCATAGACTCTTCGAAATATAGTCTAAAAGCTATTTTATTACACAATGGTAATAAGAAACCGTCCATACCAATAGGACACGCAGTGAATTGTAAAGAGATCTATGAAACGATGCGTATTTTAATTAATTTAATAAAGTATAAAGAACACCAATGGAAAGTGTGCGGCGACCTCAAGGTCATCGGTATGTTATTGGGATTGCAGGGTGGGTACACAAAATACTGTTGTTTCCTTTGTTTGTGGGACAGTACAGCGAAACAACATCATCTTGTAAAAAAAGAATGGCCTATTTGAAATGAGTATATTCCGGGCAAAATGAACATTAAACACGAGCTGTTGGTCGATCCCAATAACATCATTCTACCCCCTTTACACATCAAATTGGGGCTCATGAAAAATTTTGTGAAGGCGCTTGACAAAAAACAGTGATGCTTTCCGGTATTTACAAAAAATCTTTCCGAACATTACAGATGGAAAATTGAAAGAGGGTATATTTGTTGGCCCACAAATCCGTAAAATTATGAAAGATTCTCAGTTTGAAAGTCCTTTATCTGTTAATGAAAAATCTGCTTAGAAGTCATTCGAAATGGTTGTGGAAAATTTTTTGGGATATAAAAAAAGTGAAAATTATAAAGAAATTGTTACCGATTTATTGGAAAAATTTTCAAAAGATGGGAATAAACATGTCGTTAAAGATTCATTTTCTGCACTCGCATCTGAGCTTTTTCCCTGAAAACTTAGGAAGTATGAGTGACGAACAAGGGGAACGTTTTCACCAAGATTTAAAGGTTTTTGAAGAACGACATCAAGGATTTTTTTGGGATGGAAACATGTTAGGGGATTACTGTTGGTCCATTATAAGAGAAAATGATTCAAATAACTATCAAAAAAAGGCAAAAATTAGTCATTTTTAATTTTTTTTTTTTTTTTTTTTTTTTTTTTTTAAGTATTAATACCAAAATTATGTATTTCAGTTAAGTTAATAAATATTTTTTAAACCAGACGTGACAGAATTTTTTTATTATTTTTTCTGGATAATTCTAACTAAATGAATAATAAAATAACAACTTTCAGCTGGGGTATGAAAACCGTGTAAACTAGTGTAATTTAATCAGCTACTGTAAGTTCTATATATCTATAGTATGATTGGGAACTAAAATTCATAAGCGGCATGTCTGTATGTTATCTTGAACTTTATTTTTGTTACTAAAAATTAAAAGTAGTGGATTATTTATAACGTTTTACAAAGCTTTAGTTAATATTACTTTAATAATTTAACTATTTTTATGTAAACCAGTTAAATTATAAATGTAAAAATTATGAATGTTTAGCTAGTTTATTAACCCTTTAACATAACATTAACTGCTTTCTTTTGAAAATTTCTAATTTCAAAAATAGCTATTAGACACACAACTGATCTGTATCCTGGTGGTAAAGGACATCGTGTCCATTTTGTGAAAAGAGTTAACGACATGTCCTTTATGTGCATTTTTTGCTTTATATAGAGGCATTAAGCACTGTGCCTAGTTACGTAAAAAGATATAGGACAATGGAACATAAAACCATGTCCATTTTCTTTATTCATGACAAATGTTATTAATTAATTTCATTATAATATCATTCCTAAAGAAATTCGTTTTTGTGACATGTTTGGTTTAAAATTCGGAGTACAGAAATATGTAAATAGTAAAAAGAAAATGGCATTTCTTACTTTCGAGAAATTTTTGGTTTGAAACGCATTTATGTTGACCTGCTTAAACGCAAATAATAATTAATTTGATAATTAAATAAATTTATGAGTAAAGACTATAAATTGCAAAAATTCGCGGAAATTGTTTCAGTTTAAAATAATAGCAGAGCTTTAAACACATTAAAAAAAAAAAAAAAAAAGGCATAAATGCATCATCCAACCAGAGGGGCACATGACTTCTGCATATAACTACATCTGAAAGATTATTTATTGAATTTCTGACTAATGTTTCTATCTACTCAACAGAGAAAGGACAAAAATTCGAACATTCATTAATGCAACAGAAAAAAAATTTTAAAAAAAAAGAAAAAAAAACTGCAGCATAAAATCAAGAAAAAAAAAGAACTAGTTGACTTTGAAGGACTTTGCTCAATTCCCCACTATATATATGTTCTTATAAATTTCTAGTACAAGACATATTATATTTATGTTAAGAGAAATTAATTTGACCAATCGCTCGACAAGGTCACAGACTGAAATGCCTAACCTAATAGACTATCCACCATTGAGTTCAATATATTTACCTTATCCTAACTTGTTAATTAATTTTATTCAGGTAGGTTTCATAGTTTAGTTATTATGCCCAAACTATTTCCAATGCAACGATCCCAATAATGCTAATTTTGTTAATTTTTTAAAAAATTATTAAATTAATAAATATTAATAATTAATGAATTCAATAAATTCAAACAACAATAATTGAATAAATATTAATAATAAATTGATAAATTAATAATAATTTAATAAATATTCATTTATTAATATGAAATGTAACATCCTATAACCGGACATAAAATCAATTCTGTTATTTTCGGATTCCTCACACTTCAAAACGTGTAAAAAAAAATACATAAATAAATAAAAGTAAAATAAAATAGAATCAAGAAATCAAGGTCAAAAGCTTTCACAAATACATCAGTTCCTCATACATATAGTATGATGAGGAGCTAAAAATACGTTAAATTATGCCAAATTTTTGGTTTCTGTGCCAAAACCAATTATTGTTTAAGTATTAACAGATATTGCACGTAAGATTTAACACAAATCAAACTCATATGGTTTTTTTTTTTTTTTTTTTTTTTCATAATTCTTAAATTTGTCGCATAAATTTTGGACTTATGACTGAAATTTTATTTGAATGTATATTTGAAACTAAATTTATATTTTTATTTGGAACTTTAAATTAAAATTTTATGTTCTGTTCTTGAACTAAATGCTTGCGGTTTTGCCATCGAAATATTGTTGCACAGGAGGTGTTGGATTTAAACCCGGTTCACTAATAGGCCTAGCTAGTCGGAATTTTTCGTGATTTTCAATTAAATTTACGTCAATACAGGCTAGGGCTACTTAGAAAAATCTCAACACGGGTCTTGGATCAACCGTAGTCAAACGAACTTAGTTTTTACGCCAAAGGCACCTTTAAAAATGTTATATATATATGTATATATATATATATTTTTTTTTTTTTCTTTCCTATTTGAAACACATATTTAAGTATAATGCAAAAGGATTTTGAAATTTTTCAATTCAAAATATTTTGATCCAAACATCTTCAAATTTGGATCAAAAATTGAAGTTTAGACCAATATTTAGAGTTAGTCATAAATTTTAAAATGGAATTTTTTTTTTTTTTTTTTTTTTTTTTTTTTTATTTAATTTATTTATTTTGAGAAAGCTTGGTTCAAACTTTAATATTCAAACAATTTTCATAGTTTAGTTCTTCTAAATTATTAAATAATGAGTGTTATTATTAATCATTTAGTATTGACAGCAATTTTATTTTCTCCTATTTGCATAATAAGAAATGTTTCTTTTATAAACATAGGGAAAAAAGTATTAGATTCGTGAAATTTTTCAGCCTCCGGTTTTTAATAGTGGCGAAGCGTCCGTGGAAGCGATGGAAGCAGCACTTCCCCATTTGAGATTTTTAAAAAGCAATCAAGTAACGTCGCCTCGTCAAAACACTGAATTAATTCTCCCTCTGCTTTTGGAAGCGCTTCGCTTCGGAGCTTCCATAGTTTTATGAACCACGCTTCGCCCCTGGTTTTTAATAGATTTACAAGCTTTAAGATATCTTGAAGAAAAATTGCCCATTTTTAGAAAGGACCTGTCCGCGCACTTGTCTGTGTGTTACCAAAATTTTGAAGAGACAAATCTCGGTAATCAACTGACGGAAATCAATAAAACTTTATATTTAGCATATTACCTTTGACATAAATTGGTGTTCATTAAATTTTGAATTATAATGACAGACAAAATGCGCTGCTATGAGGCAATTTCTTTCATTTGAGTGAAAGCATCTATAGCGTTTAGGTTAATCAAACATAATATGCAGGAAAATCATGATGAAAAACTATGTTGATATAGTTTGGGTACATATCGACCAACAAGTGCAACTGCTAATATTTTCCGTTTACGGGAAGACTGTATCACAACTTCTATGATATACAAGTGCACCAAACTAATGTGAGATATATATTTAAAAAATTATGCTGATTCAATTTAGATGTATCTGGAGTGAGAGGTGACACTATCATTATTCTTTTTCTGCTACTTTTTAGATAGCTATATCTCAGCATATGTTGGTTAAACAACTGCCTATGTAAAAATATTCATTGTAAGAAGCTATATTAACTAAATTTTTACGTATGTGAAGCAGTAGCTGGCACTGTTGCATAAAAAGATATAGAAAATATATTTATGAATATCACAGCATATTGATATATAATGATTTGTAAGAAAATTAACGTGCATAAACGTTTTATTTTTCCCACGATTAAGCATGTCAAATTTATTAAGAATCTACTAAGAATAACGTGTAGTTCATTTTATTTATTTATTCATTCAGTATTTAACTTAACTTTAAGACCAAATTGAGCAAAATAATTTAAAAATACAGTATATCCGCGGTTATCCGAGCCCCAACTAAACTATAAAAAATAGTGATTAAACTTCTTTGAAAATTCATTTAAATACAACGATCAGTTAATCGAACAAAACGGCCTTCAATAAGTTAATATACGAGTCCTTTAGATATATGATTTAAATTTAATGCGAAAAAATTTGTATATAAAATTTTATACACGATTCCGAGAAAATGGAGGCCCACCAGCAGCCGAGCGGTTCTGCGCTCAAAGTTTGTAGATGGGAAGTGTTGGGTTCTATCTAAGGTCGCGCTCATCGATCTAGCCTTTGGGAGATTTCCGTGGTTTTCTCCGAAACTCACGTAAATACGAGCTAGGACCCCTTAGAAAGACCCCCCACAGACGGAATTCCATCTATAGTCCTAGGACCAATGTGTAGTCAATCGAACTTGAATCCTACAATCAACCAACCAACCAACCAAGAAACTGGAAAAATCTGCGCTTAAATTTGATAAAATGATATCGCCTTGATGAGTAGTGTTCTTTCCACAGGTGGCTTCAGAGCATGCCCAGATTCAAATGTCACGCTACGCCACTGATATATATATATTTTAACCGAGAGTGAAAAACTGTACCATGAATATAAAAATTAAAATCTAATATAAATGATGCTGATTGTGGGAAATTTAAGACCGGTTGTCTTTACATTGGCCTGGACGTCCTTGAGGAGTATTTCTTAAGATTCTTAGCTAAAACTCATATGAGTTTCGGGGAAAATCATGGTAAACTTGAGGTAAGTAACGTGAATGTAACTATCATTCGGGTAGTAGCATTCACGTTTCTCTAAAATAGTTATTAGAAAGGAAAGTTTTTTTTTTTTTTTTTTTTTTTTAATGTAATTTAATTATTAAAAAAAAAAAAAAAAAAAAAAAAAAGACAGGGAACTGGCGTTTAAAAGTAATAAGAACAAAACTTTGAATAAACACCTTAAAATGCAAGAACTCGCAATAATTGTTTCGGGTCGAAAGAAGACAAGGCAATTCGTCAGGCGACCAAAGTAGGCACAAGTGCTACAAACAAAGCAGCACACGCATCAACGAGTGCTGTAAACATACAACACTCGTTTTTACTATGTTCGCCTGACGAAGGGTCGTGTCTTCTTTAAATCCGATACAACTGTTGCAAGTACTTACATATGGTATTTATTTAAAGTTTTATAACTTTGTGTATTATTTATCTATTTTTTATTTTTTAGCCTTGAGTAAGGCTTAGCCCTGAAAAGAGCTTTTTTTAGCCCTTATAAGGGCTTTTTTTTAGTCTTTAAAAAGACTTTTTTAGAGCTTTTTTACTTCGAAACCTGATGATAGAACGGATATTTTCACCCTACATTTCGATTTCGTCCTCTATTTCGCTGGAGCTGCTATCACTTTCATCTTGTAAATTTATTACAAACTGTTGTATGACTTCATCTCGTATACCCTCTTTAATAAAATCTCTCTCTTGTAGTTCTTCGGAATGTCTCACACAGTTCTTCCAATTTTCGATAGACACTCGACATAGAGCTTCCTCAAATAGTCGCCTTACGTCTTTAATTTTAAACGTTTTATTTCGTGTGGCGACTTCATTTTTTACCTGAGCCCATATCATTTCAATTGGGTTGTACTGGCAGTGATAAGGTGGAAGTTCACTACTTCATGCCCCAATTGGTAAGCCAGGTAATCCAGTTCAAATATTTTATATTTTGATTTGTTTTCTCGAACAATATTTAACAATTCAGGAACAGTACTGCTCGGATTGTGCAAAATCTTTTTACTTTCCAGCCATGATATAATTTCGCATTTTCGCGTTTTTGTGGATGGAATTTTTTCTAGGTGATTGGGATGGTAGCTTGCATTGTCCATAACAATCACGCTAGATTCTTCCAGGCCTCTCAGTAAATCGTGGAACCATTCTCGAAATACATCACTATTCATTTCGTGATGATAATCTTTAGTACAATTCGACTGAAAAATTAATTGTGCTCCTTCGATGAAACCATGCTGAGCAGACCCGGCATGGCAAATAATCAGCCGCGATCCTTTACTAGTGGGTACTTTCAGACCACCAGAACTCTTGGAATCTTGCCATATAAAATTTTTCGAGTGGTTCTGATTTATCCAAGTTCCATCTAAATAAACTATTGGACGACGGGGAGATTCTTTACGTATGTTGTGCATTTTTCTCAAGAATGTCATACGTGCAGCAACTATATCACTTCTCTCCATAAAAAATTTACGCCCATTATTGCATCTTTTATATTTAAATCCAAGGTTTTTCAAAATAACTGCTAATGGTTTTATGCATCCAGAAAAAACTATTTTCTGTACTAAAATTTCTCTTAATTTGACACAAGTAGGATATTCTCCACGATCATAAAATTCTTGGATTGTGCGGCGCACGACATCTTTATTAAAATCGTCCAATGCTGTCACAGGTTTAGTATGCTGGACTTTCTTTTTGGGCGAAGAGAATGACAAATCTACTCCAATGTTATCATTTCTTTCTGAACAAATCCTACGAATCGTTCGTAATGACACCCCACAAGCTTGAGCAGTAGTTTCTTGAGTTTTCATAAAAATATCTCTAATTCTTGCATCAGGTTTCAAAGTAATAAGCTCTTTAAAATAGTTATAAACATGATAAATAATCAGTTTAGATTGTTTCCTTATATCAGGATTACTAGCCATAGTAAATGATACGAAAATGAAACGATGAGAAAAAGTAAATGCTAACGGAGCCAAAGAACAAGCCAAAAGTGAACAATTATTGTATCTGAACGAAATATTCTCCTAGTCAAGCAATTGCTCAAATGGGGTGGGAAAAGAAAGAGCGATAACGGGATCACATGGGTCATTTCTA
This sequence comes from Salticus scenicus, assembly GCA_963930645.1. NCBI lineage: Eukaryota > Metazoa > Arthropoda > Arachnida > Araneae > Salticidae > Salticus > Salticus scenicus. Next base: position 161,833,901 of record OZ005652.1, read on the forward strand.
GGAAAATTGACCGGGGAGTAGTGACCTTCACAGGCCAATTCAGTTTACACGGACTATAGTTCCGGGTTAACCGAGGTAGTTCCAAAAAGGCACCGCCTTCCGATCGAGGCATAGCCTTTCACAAATTGCGTGAATAACTTTGACAAATTTGACTGTACAGTACTGTTTTTCATACTTTATGCATGCATGTATTGTATTGCATTTTTAACTGATTACATTTAAATATGTAACAGATGTGTTCTTTTACTTCATTGGCTACGTTATGATTCATTTTAAACTTTACCGTATGTTTCCCTTTTTTTTGTGCCAGTGTCCGATTTATCCGAGTTTTCGATTATCCGATGTACCCTCGGTCCACATTACCTCAGATAAGCGAGGCTTTGCTGTTCATAAAATAATAAATGAAATATTGTGTTATATCTTTATCATACATCGTCAAATTATTGATAATATGGGGTAATAAAAACTTCAACAGAATATCATACGAAATAAAATTTCCTGGAGCAATGTTTTAATAGCTTTTTATAGGTTTATGATATAGGATTACTCCAAAACAAACAATAATATGGGGATTACAGTATTTTTCTCAAAAGTATTTTTTGGAAATCGACTTGGTTATTTCGTAAAAAGAAATATATTTCACATCAAAAATAAATTACAAGCAATTGTGGAGAAAAGTTTCAAACTTGAATTCATCTTTTCAAAGAGAAAATATTTCCTGATTCTGTTAATTTAAAAAAATATCTTCACAGTTCTTAGCAATTTACGAATATTATTTTTATTATTCACTTTAATATTGAACTCATTTTCAGAAAAGGGAAATAATATAAGTTGCGCGTTTAAAAAATAAATCAGTTACTTTCTAAAAGAAAACATGTGGCATACAAAAATTAGTACATTTTGGCCATCACAAAATTTGTTCTGTATTTTCCTACACAAATTCATGCGATGCAAACTATTAAAATTATTATTAAGCAAAATTATTTTCCATGGTGAATGCAGACGATCTTTGTCTCAGAGAAATAAAGCACTAAATATCAAAAGAAAGTACTTTTTATGCCCTATAAACGACATCTTTTTTTTTTTTTTTAAGCAATTATTTTACATACCCAGAAATTTCATCCTGGTTGATTTTTGCTTTTCTAAATAATTTATTTTAATTTCACAATCATTAGATAACAATGATCCTCGTTGTGTTCATTTATATGGAATTTTACCATATATGCTGCCATATTAAAAATTATGACAAAGTTGCACGATAGCCCCACCTATTTAAAAGATATGGTACCGTTTTATTTCAAGCTACAACTAAAATAAGTTTTTAAGGAATTCTGTGCTTTAGTTCTCGAGATAGAGTTCGTAGAAAATTTTTGTCACAGGCAGACATTTTCTAAAAGCGCTATTACACGAGCGACAAAAGTTGCTTGAATCTACCGCCGACACAGTACAACGCAGTGGTTTCCCAATGTGTCGCTCGAAACATGCGATTTTTTTCTGTTGCAGCAATTTTATCGCCGGTATTCGAGCGACATCGCGTCTATCAACCAATGAAATTCTGGGAGTGTGACGTCTTCTGACGTCAGTCCCTTCTCCCACACCCCATGCCTTCTTCCCTTCAGGAAGAAAGCATGCTTGGCGCGCGAATAGTGATCTAGTAGGGCCGTGGCGGGAGTCTCAAATAAATGTGATGTTTTTAATTTATCTCATCGTACATAAATACTTAAACGTTTAATTCAAAATCTGTATTAAAATGTGATTGTATGTATTTATTCGATGCAGGTATTTTTCCGATTATTGTTATTATTTTATATTTTTAATTAAATGCGATTTTATTTTGGCGAATTTCACAAAAAGCAATTGCAGGATTATCCGTTTATATTTTATTTTATCCACGTTGTATTTTTTCATTTGTAATAATTACGATAAAAGTACTTTATGAATTACTTGCTTTGTTTTAGAACTTTGAGATACAGCAATTTATAATAAGCTATATTCTTTCTTTCACCTTCACATTTTGATAATTGTACTTTTTTTTTTTTTTTTTTTTTTCATTTTTACGTGAAAATAGAATTTAGTAACAAAATTAAACTTAGTACTCTTTATTTATTTATTTTCTAGAATGTCTTGTTTTCTGGAATAATTTGTTATATTAGATAATATTTTCATATCGTTTTTGTTAATATTTTTCCAACTAAGCTTTATTAAAAAAATATTTATTAAAATATATAAAAAAGTGAGTGAATTAAATTGAAAGTAAATTATATAACACAGAAAAGGTTTATTTTATGTATATATAAATCCTATTTGCCCATCACCTTATTTATTTATTTGTTTTTCTTTCAATGCGTTATCCTGATTTGTTATTAAATATTTTTTAATTTTTAATAATAATAATAATAAAAATAAAATGTTAATTACAATAGGATACACTTTTTTTAAGTACTATAATTTGGTCTTTGTTACATTACTTATTTTTTGCTTCTAAAAAAAAAAAAAAAAAAAAAAAAATGCAGAAAAAAAAGGTAAAAACGTAAGAATTGTTGACTTTTTTTTTTTTTTTTTTTTTTTTTTTTAACACGCTTTTATTAGCTTCACCTGTATGTATGTTTGTAACCGCTCTGGGAGCAAACAAAAAATCTATATTGTAAAAAAAGACTTACTCTAGGTGAACGCTGTGGCTGTGAGGTAATGCTCCGGGCTACGAACCTAAAGGTCTAACTTTCTAGCCCAGTCAGGGGAGATTTTTAAAAATGGTTTTTGTATAATTCTAAATAATTTTATAATCACCCTGTAATATGGTGTGTCACTCACACAATTTTTTCTTATCCTGCATTTTAATACTATAAAGATAGATATTTTGTGCTTTTTAGTTCACATTTCAATAAAAGCGTGTTCTTTAATTTTTTAAAAGTATAATTTTATTTTTAATTACTCTTTTGAAGCCTCGGCAGTAAAAAAATTTTTGACATTAAAATATCAGCTGTGGATTAGAGGGATTTGTTGAATGCAATTTTTTGACAGAGCAATTTCATAAAAATGCAGTGTACAAGACTTATGAATATTTAAATAATAAATATTGTTTCACGATTAACTTACAATTACCTCCTTACAGCCTAGATTTTTAGGCAAATACGCTTGGTTGACATAAAATTTAAATATCTTTGTGATATTCATTTTTCTTCCTTTTTCACTAGAATGAACATAATTATAAATTAAATTTCTACACGCACTTTTCCTAAAGTATTATTATAACGTTTTAGCACTTTGAAATCTTCAAAATGTATTAATAAATAAAACAGCTTAATTAAACACCACTGGTTCTACTCTCGTAGCTAGTAGACGGAAAGGGGAGGGGGGTGCCCCCTCCCCCTTTTCCCCGGCCAATGCTTAGTCGCAAGTGCCGCGCTATTAGGGGAAAAAAAAAGTTTTGAAAATCAGACAATGATACTATTTAAGGGTGATTTTATCCTTTCATTTAATATGTGTTTTTACAGCATTTGAAAAGATATAAAAGGAGGGTAAAGGCCTTTAGTGTTTTTATTTCTTAAATTTTTTAACTAAAACAACATTTTTATCTCATTTTAAATTTTAAAAATATTATTTATTCATTGATTGATCAATTTTATTTATTTATTGATAATTTATTCGGAAGGATTTGATCACTTTTGTAAATTTATTTATTATTATTATTTTAAGGCATTTAGTGTAAATCCAATAAAATATTGTTATTTGAATATAACATTAAAATATATTTTACTATGTTAAAAAGTTATTTTTATTTCAGTTTAGCAACCAACAAAAGTAATATTACTGTCATAGCATATATTTTGTATCGGATCTTTAAATTAGAGTTGATAGATTTGATGCAATTCATAATTATGTCCAATCAAAGAATGTACACGAAAGAAGAAAATCTGAGTGTTGCAAAAATATAAAAATCACGCTGACACAGCGATAAATGCGAGCATATGAATGTGTTTGAGAGAGTGACAAGTGAGTAATGCTTTCTTAGAAACCCTTCGTGTGGGGAGTGTCTGCATCGCCGCGATTTTTGTCGCTTGAAGAATTCCCGTGTAATACCACTCTAAAAGTATTCAAACTGTGTTTAGGACATCTCAAAACCTGTAAATCCAGCAAAAACCGGAAGTCGAAAATTTTCAAGTACATAATATTTTTATTTATTTATTTATTTATTTTTAAATATGCAAGAGAGTAGTTAACGAAAGACAAGAGATGTTTATATTATTGTGAGATTAATGAAATAGTATTTTTACAACCATTTATGACTTAATGTCTGAAATATTGTTAACTAACCTTATTAATTACATCAGGGGGTGCGGTGAAGTTTTAATTATTAATAAATAATTATCTCAATTTTTATTTGTTATACTTTAACTCTCACCATAATCACTATCCAACGTTTATCCTAACTTTTCGTAGGCCGTCATTGTAAAATAAGACTGAAGTGGGTTACTTTCATCTACGGCTTCTTGAAACCAAACAAATTAACATAAATAGCTGAAAATCGCAAGAATATATGTATAAGAATCAATTAATACAGTGAATAATTTTTATACAGATATCTCGATTGTTTCAAAGTAATAATCAAAACTTTACGATACACCAAGGTAGAAATAAAGTAAAATTAAGGCTCTGTCAGATCAAAAATCAATAGTTTTCAGTTTGAAATATTATTCCAAATAATTCTAAGCTTGTTAATTAAAATTATGCTTTCAGAGGATGGTGGACGCCGAAAATTATTCTTTGAAGTTATTGATTTAAATTATGAAAGTTGCATACATATGCACTGAAATATATTTGTATTAAGTATATTAAAATTTCTAGAAAATATTAATATTAAAAAAATTGAAAATCAAAATTTTATTATTATTATTATTACTTTTTTAATGTTCTGTGCGACTTTTTTTTTCCTCTTTCGATTTTACATTATTGTAGTTTTACAGTGTATTCTAAACATATTTGTGTATTACTTTGTGGATTCATTGATGAATTACCTTTTCAAAATTATTTTTATTTTTGAATATTAAAAATTTGCAAAAATTTTCATTCACACATAAAAATAAGTATTTAAAATAATAATAAAAATAACAACATATCAATCAACCTAAAAAGTAACACACAAACATGTTTAAAATATATTGATAAACTATAATAATGTAAAATTGGGGGAAATTTAGAATTTAAGTCGCTAGAGCATTTTTAATTTAAAATAAATAAATAAATAAAAAGTTTTAAGTTTTTCATGTTTTTTTTTTATTATTATTAATTATTATTATTTTTTTTTTTTTTTTTCAAATTATTTTTAGCATTTATATGTTTGTGTATGCTAACTTTCATAACTCTAAGATAATAAGTTCAAAGAACGATTTTCAATGCTTATTATCCCTTCAAAGAATCTACAAATTTCAAGCTTCACTTTATCGATAATTGCTGTAATTCTAGTCGTTAAAAGTTATGATATATGCGATTAAAATCATTGTTTTGCATAAAATCACTAAAAAAATCACAAAAAATTCAAATTTAAAGAACTTTAAATTGGTATTTTACGATATTTCAACAATTTGCGCCAAATTTTATAGATGTGGGTGTTCTCACTTTCGGATAATTTTGTTGTAAGTAATCTGTAGCTTTATTTCAGATTTTAGCCAAAATCGCAAACCAATACATCTAAATGTACCTTTCGTATATTTTACACTCAATATATTACATGTGCATCATTTTCTGTGCATAAAGATGAAAAAAGCCAAATTTAGATTTGATATGTTTATACTAATTCTGCTGATATTGTTTCAGTCTCACTGTTTCGTTGTATGCCCCCATCGAGACTTTCGAAATACTGTTCGAATTATTCGGAAGGTCACGGCCACATTCAGAAACCAAAATAAATATTTACATCTTCATGTACTACTGTTCCGAGTGTCGGTCGATGTCATCCCGACTATTACTTATTTAAGCCATTATTTATATATAAATGAAGATCTATATGCAATAGTAGGATATTTCCATATGATAATTCAGAAGTAAATATTAGCATCGTGTGGTTTTCACACAAACACAAAGAAAATTATAAAAAAATTTAATAGTAAACAAACATTATTGAGAAAAATTTGCCATCAATAAGTGGGGTTTCATTCGGATGGGATAATAGGATGGGATAATTCGGTTTTACGTCGCACTAATGCAGCTTAACAGGCAATTGGCAATGGTCTGGAATTCACCCTATTGGTAGTCCAGAGACATGCCATCTCAATTTTGATCCTCTAAGGAGAGAATGACCCCAGCGCTTCAGTGACCTCAAGAAGGGTTTCATTCGGGCCATAAAATTTAAACCTATAGAGTCTGATTGTTTTCCCATGCCTGAAATAAATATATGTGATGATATTAATGATTAATAATTGGGGAAAAATAATAAAGAAAGAAATCATAACCAAATATTTTTAATGCTGAACATTCGTAAAAACATGATTTTGAAGTACATAAACTGCAATAGTACAAAAACTAACAGCTGCAGTGTAATTTTTTTTTTTTTTTTTTTTTTTTTCCAACGCGCATTTTTTTTCCAGGGACAAAACTCTTTTATAACTATTTTTTGTTAAACGTCGAACGCAAGGTTATAGTGCAAATTTTAACATTTATTTTAACATTAAAAGGAGCAGAAGTAACATCTACAGGCAACTGCCTGAATTATATGCATATACAGTTACTCTCAAATGCCGATAGAGGTCTATACCAGTATCTCGTATAGGTGGAGGAACATTAAAAGTGGTTGTTCCACATATGGCGCCATGTGCTTTGTACAGTAAAATTGTTTTTCCTGAATCTGCAATGTAACTTGTTTTGAAAACGTTCTGTGTAACGACTTGAATTCTTAAAATGTTAGACTGTTTGACGTAGAAAGAAATTCTGCATAGGAACGAAAAAATTAATTTGTATCACATGATTGCGAATAACTTATTTGAATGCCCGAAATACGTCGGTCGAACTCTGTATTTTATGTGGCTTTAGTAAAGAGGCCTTGTGAAGTCAAAGGTTTAAAGACCTGTATCCTTATCTGTGACTGATATTCATATTCAAAGAAACTTTTTCGACACGATGATGCGTCAAAGATTATAACTAGACGCTTTAATCCCTTAACCCTCTTTTCATAATCTCTTCTGAAAATTGCTAACGAATTTCATAAACAGCAATTAGACACTCAGCTGAACATAAATAAAAGAAAAAAAGATCATTTTTCATTTTCGATAAATTAATACTATTAGGGTTACTAAAGCGATAAAGTCATCCCTCCCTCAGAGGATCGAAATTGTGATGGCATATCCCCGGACAAACCCCAGGGGCTCTAGAACGAGCTCATCGAAATGCACTCGTTATCGGAATTTCTCCGATGTGACGTCAAATTCCGATAGCCTTTCTTATTTCGCTAGAACGAACTCATCGAATTGCTTTCATTATCGGAATTGTCAGGCGGAATCGTTTTCTGAAATTTCGACTGGTTTTTTCCGAGTGAAATCGTCGTGAGATAAACAAATCACGGTTCCAATGGCGTCCATCTTGGCATTAGGTGTTATTCAAGAAAATGAAATATATTTAAATCTTAAAAAATAATTAAGTTAAATGAAAATTGTAATATATATATATTGGTAACTAAACTTCTTATTTAAAAAGTATGAAGAATAGCATGTCTTAATATTTAAAATTATTGAAAATTAATTAAATATTATAGAAAAAATATAAATACCCATACATATTTTTTTTTTTTTTTTTTTTGTAATTAAAATTCTTATTAATCATGTCTAATATTAATAGCATATCTATTAAGAATAACAAGTATTAATATTTAAAGTTATTAAAGATTAATTGAGTTTAATGAAAACTGCAATTATATATATATATATAAACTAAAAATCTTATTTAAAGTATGTTTATGAATGATACAAGCCCCTGTACATAAAACATTAATAAAGCTTAAAGGAAATTATGATAAATATTTATTTTCCCTGGAACTAAAATTTTTCCTTTTACATTTTATTATAATTGAATTAAGTAAGTTTGAGACACAGCACGTCAATTCTACATTCACTTGCAAAACTTCATTTGTAGCTATCAGTGTTGTGCACGAACGCGTTCATTTGAACGCGTTCATGAGCGTAGCTCAAAAATTTTGAGTTTTGAGTTGAACTTCGCTCGTTTTTTCAATTATGAACTTGAGTTGAGCGAAACTCGTTTTTTTCACGAACTTGAGCGTGAAAAAGCAATTCAAGCTCAAACTCATATGAAATATTTCTGTCTGAAATATGAAAAGGAAAGTAGAAGAAGAAATGGACAGAAAAGAGAATAATTGTGCAAAATAGATCCCGAAAAAAAGGGCGCGTGGAAAAAAAGTCACTCATAAAAAGGGCACCCGGAAAAAAGGGCACAGGAAAAAAGGGCATTTTTGCAATTTGCAAATCGCAAAAATAATAAACATTAAACAATAAATTTAAAGAATTATTTCATAATACATTTTTAGAAATTTCAATCATTTAAATTGTTACCATTTTCACTTAGTATATACCTGGAGGAAGGGGGAGTCCAGGAGCAGATTGAAAGATAATAATTTTCTTTATATTACCTTCTTAGTGATTTTAATGAAAAAGTGCATCTGCATATAAATTTATAAGCAAATTCGTGCAGTAGTTCCTGAGATATAGCCTTCCCTGTAATTGTAGAAATCGCGGTATAGTAGCGCCACATGTTGAGTAATGATCACCATAAGTTGATAGGCACTAATCTGGATCAAAGCGCGTCCACATATAAATTTATATGCAATTTCGGGCAGCATTTCCTGAGATATAGCCTTCCATGAAACTGTGAAAATCGCGGCCTAGCAGCGCCACCTTTTAAGAAATTGATACCAAGATTTCGTAGGCGCTAATTTTAGTCAAGGTACATCTGCATATAAATTTACATGTAATTCTGGGCAGTAGTTCCTGAGATACAGTCAGTGGCATAGCGAGGGGGGTTATCATGCCCCGGGCGCCTCTCTCAGAGGGGCGCCAAATGACCTGCAAGACAAACAAGTTTTCCCGGAAAATTTCATTTTTGATTTGATCGATTTCTGGGAAGTATACTTTAAATTAATATGTAATATAATTAAATATTTTCTTTCTTGTTTTGTCCGATAAAATGTGTTATAAGTAATGTTTCCACACAGCTTGAATCATTAAAATGCAGCACGAAAAGAAAAAGCAGTTTCAGAAAGATATATTTTTATAAAAGGGTTTATTTTTTTAAAGAAAAATAATCTAAGTTGTTGGGGAAAATTACTTTCTAGTAAAACTCGCCAATCAGTTAAGGAAGATGTATGGGAAGACAAACCTTCCGACTGAGGGTCGACTTCCCTGGAAAGTTTCAGACAACACTAGTTTAGGCTAAACATGTACATTCTGAGAATCTTCTAATTGGGAGATTACAAATGAGTATCCACAAGAGCTATTACTGACCGGATATTGTTAAACTGAATAGAAATAAAGACGATACATATTTCTTAGATTTTACCCAGTGCCGGATTTAGGCTCAGGCCCGTGAGGCACGGGCCTAAGGGCGCCGCGGTTTTAAGGACGCCAAAAATTTTAAAATGACATAAAAAAAAAAATAAAAAAAAAGATAGTGACTAAAATAAAAGTTGCATGCAGGTCGATATATATATATATATTTTTTCATTGTTTATAAAGAATGCTTTCTAGGCCCCCTTTGACATGTTATTTACCGTCCCTTATTGGTTTGAAGCAAATGGATTTACAATAGTTCCGTAACGCATTCTTTATACGGATTATACCCTGACCGTATGTAATGTATTACTACACATAGGCACCATCAGAATAAAATACGACGTGTAGGGGAAAGGGGGAGCGCAAGCTATTCCTATGCTGGTATCTAAACAATATTATTTTGGTGAATAAAGAAATTGAAGTTTATACTTTAATACATTCATGAAACAAACATTATCTATCATAATATTTAATTAATTATAATTTTGTATTTTGTGAAAACTGTGAAAGATAAAAGTACTTTAGATCAAATTTCATAATTCGGGTGAAAGAAGCATGCTGTCAATTTCCCACGGTGATGGAGCGGCTGAACTGAGGCAATGTACTTCTCAATACAGTGCAAATGAGTTGACAGGTGCCAATATCTTGTCAGCCGAATTCACCCTCAAGTCTGTCAAAAATTCCTTTTCTAGCATAATTTTTTTTCTGCAGCTGAAAAACCCCACCAGTGTTTTAGAGATTTTATTTCGAATTTGATAGACCGGGAGTACCGGGTTCGAATCCAGTTCGGGCTCGTCGCTCTAGCCGTTCGAAGCTTTCCGCGGATTTCTCTGAAACTCACCAGAATACTTGCTAGGATACTTCAGAAAGACCGCCTCCATCCAGGAGGAGGAAATCCCAGTGCCAAGCCAGTATCCGTAGAATAGGTTGTCAGCACAATACCACACACTCACTTTAAGAATGCATACGGCTGCCTTCTTTTTATTTTACCCATGTCATAATTACACATTAACTTATGTAACAGAATTTATCACATTCCCCTTTCTATACACTGTCAATCTCTCCCTCTAATTTTTTTTTTTTTTTTTTTTTTTTAAGTTTACAGAACAAAAAGTAGTATTTATAAAGTGCACTAAAATTGCAACAAAAATTTATGAAGTTTAAAAGATATTTCCCATGTTTTCCACTAAAAGTTTGGCAATATGAAAATGTTTAAAGGTTGTTGTTGTTGTTGTTTTTAAGGGGGGGGGGGCGTGAATGAACCACAAGTCAATAATATATATATATATATTTAAGAACTGAATTTTAATGTATGTGAAAGATATTCTAAAGTTAAAAAATTCTTATTAACCGAAAGCAATTTATAATATTCGGCATCAGGATGAAATTCAAATAACTACAGGTTCCTGAACCTGAGAATTATTCTTAAATTGTATATAATATCTAGGTTATGATTATTTATTTATTCATATTCAAAATTATAGTTATGTTTTTAACCAAAAACATTCTTTATTTTCTTCTTCTTTCTTTCTTTTTTTTCGTAATAAATGGTACATAGCGACAGTTGTTCTTTAAGTATCAGTGTATAGCTCAAAAGTAATCCATGGGCGGGGAGGGGGGGGGGAAGAGAGAGAGAAAGAGATGGAGTACAAATATCCTAGAATGTTTTTTATTCTTATTATAAAATCTATCTATATTTCTCACTTTCTTTCCCACAAGAATTATTTATTAATATTGTTTATTATTGTCATTGTTCGATTAAAAAGACTATTTAAAAATAAATAATAATAATAATGATTGTATTCAGGTTGTATGTTTTAATAATTTTTATGTGTAGCCAGAATTACTTTTTTCGAATTTTCTCAAAGAAATTAAAAGAGTAAGTAACACTATTTTAAACCATTTCCATACTTTACACTTCTACCCCCCATGCTTTTTTTTTTTTTTTTTTCATCTTTAAAACAACCGAAAGAAGTTCATATTCCAAATTCACTTTTCCATTATATTTTATTTTTCCTGAATTAGAGAATATTTTTTGAAAGATAAACGATAACGGGTACAAATTCCCCTGCAAATCTGTTATTCTACATTCAGGATAAAAACGTAATTGAAGAAAAAACATGCCTTTCAGGACAGCTGTCGCTTTCTCCTTCCTCCGCACCCGATCTCATGTCGCCTAGATTTATAACTGCAATCGTACAATTTTCTCTTCTTGCATTTATAGGAATACCGACCACCCATTATTTTTAAAAAGAGAAAAGAAAGTGTTTGCCGAAACTTTAACAAGAAAAGACAGGATGACCCATACCATAACAGGACTGATAAGATCTTTCGTCGAAGAAAGCCAAATATCAAAAACACGTTGCGGGGGGTAGCTACTAATGGCATAGAGATCAATGACAACTGTCCGATTTACAACCTTTCGGCCAAAAAAAGAAAAAAAAAAAAAAAAACTACTGGAGAATGGAGATTTATACAAGATAGTTTTATTAGCATGCTCTCGCAGCAATATGCCCTTTTGGGTGGTTACGATTAGAAACCCTGGATAATCTCAGTAAAGGGTCGCTAGTTACGATAAGCATAAGCCTTTAGCACTAGCAAAATTCTATCGAATATATTTTGTGTTTAAAAACCGAACATTAAATTTTCGAAATATTTTTTAGTTATAATTTTAATATTTCATGTAAAATAATCATGATTTCTTTAAAGAAAAAAAAAAAAAGTTAGTGGTGCTGAAAATCGTAAGAAAAGAGCACTTGAATTAGCAAAAAGAAATGATCTCGTACGAAAAATAATTCCCAAAATGCCAAATTTCATCATTACGAGTTCTTCAAATTCACCGAATACCCATGAAGATAAACAACAGTCATCCTGTTCATCCCCAATAAGAGTAAGTATTGAAAATTAATTAGATAATACATTAATATCTTGCTATAAATGGCATGACTGAATCACCGGATACTTTCGAATTTAGATGTTTTGTTAAATATCTAGAATAAATACCTGACGAATTACCCTGAAACTTCAGGGATGTAAAAAATATGACATTTTCATGTTTTTTCTACAAAGGTTTACAGGGCCACAAAAAAATATTTAAGTTCAATAAGGCTATAATTAAAAATCAGTACAATTGCATTTTCATTTGTCTTAGCATTTTAAGACTATCCAATGTTTGATAGTGATTTTGTACTTTGTTTATCATGCTGCCTACTGGAAATTGTATAAATATTGCAACTGATTTGTGTGCGGGGGTTCACAAAAGATTGCCATTGCATTATGGTCTATGATGTAAGCGGAAAAAAAACACCGGAAAAATAGTTCTGTCGTCTTTATAAATGAAAAAAATTGGCTGTTTAATAACTTTTAGTCGATTTACCTTTCATTAATGAATTATAATTTAATAAATTTAAATGAATTTAAAATTTACGAAAGAAGAATCATATTATATATAATCATAAATTGAATATGCAAATATTGATATATATATATATATATATATATGTATATGCGTGTGTGTAAGCTTAAAGGCAAGAAATAATATATAGTAATAAATCAAATACATATATATATATATATATATATATTGTATATATATTATATAAAATACAGCGAAAATGGAGTTATTATTATGTTCGAATTTATGTGTATTAGAAAAAAAAGTTGTGAAGCAATACTCACACTATTTTTTAATTAATTAATTAAAGTAATTTTTTAAATTACTGTTCTGTTACGTAATTCATAGTTTTCTAATAACTTATGAAATTTTTAAAATAGAAAATTCACAGTCAAGGATGTTCATGCCAGCATCAAAAGTCATATTTTAAAGTTTGTGTGACATCTTTAGAATAAAAATATTTCTTTTAATGCATGTTTAAGCGAAAATTTGTCGTATTCTCCCCTTTTAATAAAACTGTAAATTTCAATTACCTTACGTAGTTTTAAAATTAAAATGTTGCAAATTAATAGGGTTTTGTGGGCTTGCGACCAGTGTCTTAAGTAATATTTTAAAACTGGTCCGATCTCTCTGCGTTCAATGTTCCTGATATATCGTGTATACAGACTAACACACTAACAGACACTCTACCAGACGGACACTATATCAAGTTTGTTATTTTCGGAATCCTCACACCTCAAAACGTGTAAAAAAGTGAAAAATCAATATCAAAAATCTTCACGATTACGTAAGTTCCCCTTACCTATAGTATGACTGGAAAATAATAATAATAGATTGGGAAAATTAGACCTTGCAATTGTTTCATCTCACAAAAGTAAAATAAAGCAACAGCAATGTAATAATTAACTAATATTAAAAATTCTATATAATATTATTAAAATTGTTGTGCGTACATATTTTCATATTTATTTAATTTTGCTACTTTTCTTTCTTTCTTTCTTTATATATATATATAAAGAAAATAAAAACTATAGTACATATATTTTTTCTTTTATTTAAATGAAAAATTAAATGTTAATGTGTTTAATTGTTTTGTTTTAAACAAATTAAAATTATACATGTTTTAATTCGTTATTGAAATTTTTTGAGTTGTTGGGCAGTGACAGTAATTTTATATTAACAACTTTCTATACTTTACCCTGCCATAATTCTTTTATTTTCCCTTTATAAACATACAACATTTTTGGGGAAATTTTCAAGGTTATTTTTTCTTTATTTATTAAAATTTTCAGCATTTCTTTTTTGTAAAATGCTATCTTTTACTTCCGTATTTCATTGATACCTTGATAAATAAAAATTTTCGTTCCTCATATCTGATCACTGTACGTCGCAATATATATATAGCATATTGAACAAATGGATTTCCCTACAAATATGAAAACAAGTTTATAATTTATGATTGACCCATATTAAATATATATATATTCATTTTTTTTTTAAACAGAATTTATTCAAATATTCCCTTATTTATTCACGTAATTATATTGTGTAATGTTGGAAAGTCATTATCTATGCATGATGCATGACTTTAACTTCTTGATACATTATTCTTTTATTTAACTTTAATACAGATTTATCTGACTTAGTCCTGCGCGGGCCACGTAAACTTGATTCGCAAAATGTCCTTACAGCCTCAATCTGGCCCACAAACAGTTTTCAGACTCGGAACTCGCCCCGAATTCATACCTTCTGATTTACATACAACTCAACTCGAGAGTGTAATATAATATTATTAATTTATATTGTATAAGAAACTGAATTAAAATATACTATTACACAAAATACAGTTATATTATTGAACAGATCTTCCAGAGAATCAAAAAATACATAAACAAATTACTAGTTTATACCTCTAATTATGTAAATGAAATTTCAGTAAATAATATAAAAACATTTTAAGTGTATAAAAACTTAAAAAAAAAAAAAAAAAAAAAAAAAAAAAACACTGATTCATATTATTTATACAGCATAGCATATAAAATAATTAAAGAATGTACAATGTATGATATATAATTTTCGCATATAAAATTAAACATTCAGTGGTTATATTTTGATAATCGTAATTAAATTCATGAAATTCTTTGTAACGGTAATAATAATAATAATAAAAAAAATAATATATTTATAACTTATAGTTTAATACCCACTTAGGCTATTTCTTCCCCTACAAAAATGTGAAGAAGTCTTAATACAAATAATACATATCAGCTCTTTTTTCATTACTTAAAAGCTGTATGTTATTTAAAACAATTATATAAGTATCTAAAATAAAGAGTTGACTGCACGCCTTTGAATATAGATGTTTATATATTTTGCTTTAATAAATAAATAAATTTATATATATATATATATATATAATCTTAAAAATTTAAGAACATTTAAAATGTTTCATAATTATTAATAAAGAATTTCTTCATAGTCTCACAGTGGAGAATCATATTTTATTTTTGATTAATAGAGATTTAATATCCTATAATATATTTGATAATAAATAATATATTTGATTAATAGAGATTTCTTCCAGTCCAGTCTATAGGTGTCAACCTGTCCTCTATGTAAACCAGTGGTTCCGTGGGTTCCACATTGCCTGAGAAGTAGTTCTTATCTGAACCCCATTGTGCCGTCTTTACTCATTTTCACATGCAAAGTGCAAACGTCATCTGCTGTTTTCTTTGAGAAAGAAAGAGAGAGAGAAAGCATTTGTTATGAAAAGAAAATTTTCCATTGAAATTGGAATTATTGAGAAAGGTGTTTTCTTTTTCACCTTAGAAAAAAAAAAGAAGTTTAAAAAAATTATTTTTCTTCCCTCAGTTTTTCACTTATTTAAAAATATTGTTGCCACTTGAAACTGCCGCCCTTAGAAATTTGCCGCTCCGGGCAATTGCCCGGGTTGCCCTGCCCTAGATCGGGCCCTGAGAATTTCATAGTCTCACAGTGGAGAATCATATTTTATTTTTGATTAATAGAGATTTAATAAATATGCATTTTGGTACAAATAGGTTAGAAATATAAAATAAGTTTAAAGCAACTTCAATTAACATGCTTATAAAATGGCGGCTATAACAGAGATTAAATATTATTATTTTAAAATGTAGTTTTCTTTGGCTAGTATAAATTGATTATTTTAATATTTTTATGAGTAAAATCAAAGAACCTAAAAAGTAAAGTTATTTTGTTATTATTAAACCTAAGCATAATAAAATTAAATTTTATACAATTTAGCACGTCTTATTTAGGTGCTTAACTACAAAACTAACTTGCATTTGGTTTTCTGTTTTTTTTTTTTTTTTTTTTTTTTTATTCATTTAAAAAATTCTATATATTTTAAGCTTTGTGTGTCGAAATCGCATACACTGGCAGATTTTCTTTTGGAAGCTGAGGAGGAAGAGTATGTTAGATATTAATTTTTTTTGGATGAGTAATTCAAATAGAAGGTTATTTATTTATTTTTTAATTATTTATTTAATTAGTTATTTATTTATTTATTTATTTATTTATTTTGCACCAAATTAATTACACTTTTTTTTTCTTTTTCAGTCAAATAATTAAATTAAATGTTTATAAAATATACCTTTTTAAGACTGACTAAATTATTATTATTATTTACAAGAGTGAAGAGGGATCATGCCAGTATTCGAACCTGCGACCATTGTGATAACGTCCCAATATTACACCAGCAAGCTAATGTTGTTTGTTATCTAAGCAGCACAATACACTTCTACGACAGTTTGAAATTATCAGAAATCTATTCTATAAATGATGAAAGTTTTTTTTTTTTTTTTTTTTTTTTTATTATTATTATTGGGATTTTATAAATATGGACGGCTGTTTCTAAATAAAAATTAAAAATATATTGTATCCTATTACAAAAGGAGAAAGAAACATCGGTGGTCTAGGGAACTTAATATTTATTTATTTTTATTAGAACTATTTACTAGAAATTAAAACATAATTTTTCTTTAAATATCAGTTTTTTAAAACTTGTGTACTGAAGGTCAAGTTAGAGACGTAGAATAAAAAAAAGCATACGAAAAAATTAAAAAGCAAAAGGTTCTTAAGTATATATTTTTTATTTAATGTAAAAGTTATGAGCATATACAATGATTATTTAAAGCCAAAACAGTAAAAGGGCCAATGAACAGCATATTTTTAATAGCCATATTTGATTTTTCAGATTGCATTTCTTGCTACTATTTGTCCTTGAGATGTGCTGATCCCAGACACACATACAGATCATCAGCATAAGACCTGTTTTTAGGATTTGGAGGGACCTCAAGTTGTGCAAATTTCACAAAAACTCAATTTCCAAAATTCCATTTAAAAACGATTATCTTCTCTACTATATTTCGGTAAGAAAAAGTAAAAACGAAAAATATTTCATTCTTTTACAAATATTGACCGAAGAACTACTCAAAAATTTAAAGCAAAATTCAGAAAATAAAAATAAAAAATCATAATCATAAGGAGGGGGGGGTGGGGGACGCCGAAAATGAATCGTACCCCGGGCGCCAATTATGCTCGCTACGCCACTGGATACAGTCCCCAAAAATTTACGCACACACACAGACAGACATTTTCTAAAAATCGCCCAGTCGTGTTCTGGACCTTTAAAAACGTGTAAATTCATCGAAAACCGGAAGCCGAAAATTTTTAGGAATCCAATACTTTCTTTTATTGAATATAGAATAAAGTAAAAAAAAGGGGAGGGGGAAAGAAATGCAAAATTAGAATGTGTAAATGCATTATAGTTTTTGACTGAAAAGTGTTTAAGAAGTTTGCCAACTAAGTTTGAAATCTACCAAATGTGCCAGTTTGTTTTAACATTGTGTGTGTAGGACTTGGGGGAGGAAGGTTCCCTCTTACCTCTCGTTAGCAAGCGTTCACAAAAAACGATGAGTTTGCCTTTATCTGCATTTTCCAGAAATTCAAAGAAATCGCCTTATATGAATAACTAGTAAACATGAATTAAAGTCTTCTTTCAAAAAATGAGTGAACTTTTTGTATAAGTTTCATCTACAAAATACTACATATTAAAAATAGTATTAGTCTCTCTCCTACTCTCACTTTTTTAATAGTTTTTAAGATTTATTCAATTTCTTCAGAAATATTAGCGAGAAAAATTGCGTACTTTTTGTAATCTTCTCAAATCTTCGTGGAATTACTAGGTATCAAAATTTGAACATATTTATAAGAAATCAATTTAAAAGGAGTTTATAGGACTATCTAACAGTTTCAAAAGCACGATTTTCTCACTCATGAATTTAATCTCTGCTATTGTTAATAGCATGTACACGACAATTTTACTATAGCAAGAAAAATATTTTAGATGATTATTTTAATTTGTTCCAAAATTATATAAACAAAACTTCTTAGTTCAAACCCTTTTCAATTTTAGAATATATATTCAAGAAATATCAATTGATAATGATCTGAAAGTGTTATATCTTGAACCTCAATTAACAGCAATTTTACTATTAATGTTGAATAATAATAATTTAAAAAAAATTAAATTTTAGAATTCTTTTTTCTTCCACACAAGTATTAAAATATAGGGATGTAGAAATTTTATCTTTTATTTAATCAATTAAGGAAAAATAATAATTACAGCCTTTAATTATGTAAGCAACATATACATCATAAAATTCAATCTTTGATTTATAAATCTTAAACTTCATTAAATGTATATTACAGAACTAAAAATAAATCTTAATAAAAGCTTAAAACAGTTAAAAAAAAAAGATAAATAAATAAAAAAAAAAAATAAAATAAATAAAAACTCATCCTTTTAGATAGTACAGTATAGGACCCATTATCCGGAACCCACGGGACCAGAAGAATTCCGGATTTCTGAATTTTCTGGATTTTGGGTCCTTTTCCCATTATTGCTTTCCCTTAATTATAAAACATAACTCAGTAACTGACAGGTACTACTTTACTTCTAGGAGCACATACAGACAGACATTTAAAAAAAAAAAATATTCGAATTATATTCGAGAGCTCTTAAAACATGCAAATAAATCAAAAACTGGAAGTCAAGATTTTTTGCAAATCTGATACTTTTTTCTGTTAAATTTAGCAGGAAGAAAAAAATAACTATAATGTGTATATATATACAAACATGCACATTACTGCCACTTGCCATGAGGGGTCATGGTTGCTTCTTTATCAATGCTGCTAAACATTAATACTGTCTCAATCATAAGAGCAGAATGCTTAAGATTTTTCTTTAAAAATTTCCATTTCTTTTTTTAAAGATCTTAATGAGAAGTTGTGTGAAATTTTGCCCTATTCTGCCATGTTAAGAAATTCGTAAATTTCTAATAACTTATGAAATTTTTATATTGGAAAATTCATGGTCCGTGATATTCATGCCACTATCCTAAATTATATTTTAAAAGTAGTCTGACATCGTTACGATGAAAGTATCTCTCAAAATTGACGATTATGTGAAATTTCGCTCCATACTGCCATGTTAAGAAATTCGTAAATTTCCAATAATTTGCGAAATTTTCAAAGTTGCATATTTGTAGTTACTGATGTTCATTCCGGCATCAAAACTGATATTTTAAAACTGGTCTGACATTTTTACAGTAAAAAGTTTCCATTTAATGCACGTTTAAGTGAAATTTTGTCCTATTCTCCCATGTTAAGAAAATAGTAAATTTCTTATCACTTACGAAGTTTTTAATTCGAATGTTGTAAATGAATAGGGTTCTTGCCAGTATCGAAAGTAATATTTTAAAACTGGTCTGACCTCTCTGCGATCATTTGTTCGTGAGATATCGTGTAAACAGACTAACAAACTAACGGACTAACATACTAACAGACACCCTACAGACGGACACCATACAAATTTTGTCATTTTCGGATTCCTCACACCTGAAAACGTGTGAAAAAGTAAAAAAAACCGAGGCCGAAAATTTCACGATTACCTAAGTTCCCCATACCTATAGTATGATGGGGAACTAACCGAGATCGAAAATTTTGACGATTACCTAAGTTCCCCATACCTATAGTATGATGGGGAACTAAAACGAGCGAAATTCAGCTCAAAACTGAAAATAATTAAACTCATGAATGCGGTCCTGCGCAACACTGATTTAAAACGATGGAACCTCTAAATGATAGAATTTGTCTCTTAGTAATAAGTTCTCATGCGTATAAAGAAACGTATTGAAAATTTGAGAATAAAAAACCATGCAAAATCAGTGGGTACACTATTCAGAAGTGTTTGCTAAATAAATTTTTACTACAATTAAATTAATAAGTTATAATTAAGAGTTATAAGTTAATAAGTTTAATTAAGCGTAAAATTAAAAATAATTTTCATGGTAATTGGTTATGTTAGAAAAAGGGAAATTACCTATGAAAGTGTTCACAGAGGATAAGATCTATTTAGAAAAAAAAAAAAAAAAAAAAAAATGTACGTAAAAATGAACTTTTAGTGAGTTTCGCTCGTTTTTAAAAATGAACTTGAACTGAGCGCGTTCATTTCTTTCAGACATGAGTTTGAGCGCGAACTAGCTCGTTTTTTACACAATGAACTTGAGTTTGAACTAGTTCGTTTTTTTCGTGAACTTGCACAACACTGGTAGCTATATAATAGTATCTTTCTCTCATATCTTAGAAAGGGAAAAGTTAGTGAATGTAATTTTTTAAATTTAATAATTGATTTTTACAATCTAAATTAGACATATTATGTAAACTCACTTACAAAATGAAAATTAATTTTAAGACGGTTTTACTTTTTCTTACTTTGACGAAAGATAATTTTTTACTATGCTTAAAGATTTAAAATTACACAGCATATTTTATTGTATATTGTAAATTCTAAAAGAAATTTTAGAAACAGTACATACAAACATGCAAATTAAAAAAAAAATTAATAATAATAAAATTCTATTAGGTTTGCTTTAACACATGTAAATACAATAAATCAATTATACTAATATATGTACACAAAAATTTTAATTAAGGATATTTAAACGAAAATGTTAATATTTGTGCATATATGTAATAAAGAAACATTACCATAACTATAAAGTTAATAGAGATTAGACAGAAAAAAATATATATATTACCTATATACATCCAAAGCTCTTACATCCATAGTAAATTCGTCGTTCACTAAATAACAAATGCTAGCAGCTAACACTTCAAGGCAAAAAATCATTTACATTTATTGCCTTAAAATGCTAGCAACTGGCAAAAGGTGAAGTTCGGTAGTAACACGGGTTTGATATTTAGAAAATACATACGGTATTTACAAAAAATGAATGGGGATAAATACTCTTTTCTTATTAAATAAAGCTAAAACGCACATTCACAACCACACAAGCAGAGGCAGCCATCTTTGTTTATCTAAAATATCCAAATGAAATCTCGCGGCGAGGGTGAAATTATCCTTGTCTGTGATTGGTCAACTTAATCCGATTTCGAAAACAGCCCTTTCTCTCTGGGAGAAGTTTCGACTCACCTTTACGAGGAGTTGGTGCTAGGGTATAAAACGCATATCGGGATGATTTTAGTGAAATCTGACGTTTCCGATAATGAAAACTTTCCGCGTCGAGTTCATGAGGTTTATCCCGGTGACGTAATGATCACGTGTCGGTGGTATTTACCTCTAACCTCGTGGATTGTTTCTTCTTGAACTAAGTAGTGAGCGTCATTATTTTTATTAAATTTTTTCATTACTTTTTGTTAAAATTTCTCCCCTTTTTCTCAGCAGTGAATTTTTAAGATCATAGTTTATTCTATCCTTGATCGGCCGGATATTTTTCCCATGAAAACATCCAAGAATACATTCTCATTCACAGAATTAAGAACACAGAAGTTCTGCTGCTTACAAGAAAGTATTAATGGGTGTAAGCTTTTTAAAGCAGATTTTGTAATAAAGTTCACAATTCAAGAAGTTCAGAATGAGAGAAATACTGCTACCATTGTATCAGCAGATGTCAAAGCTGAATATAAAAAACAGAAATGCATTTTAAACATGACCATCGCAAGTGGCAATGAGGTATGAATGTTTTCATATTCCATAGTGTTGAATGTGATTGAAATTAGTTGTAAATATATTTGTAATACTATAGTTCATTATTGTATCTCTTCCATTCCTTGTTTAAAGGATTTTTTTTTTTTTTTTTTTTTTTTTTTTTTTTTTTTTCATTATGCTGTGTTTGTTGTGTAGCTAGAATGAGAAACTTTTTAGACTATTCGAGCGAAGCATGTATGGTGAAATGTATTAAAATTAAGTAGTTTATTTTTAATTTATGACCCAATTTAATCCCCTTCCCCCCGTATTTTTGGAAGTGCCTATTAAAATTAATGAATAAGCTTAGTGTAATTACATATTGTGCAATAAAGCATATTTAAAACTTCGAATTCTACAAAGATACCCAGCTTGATAAATTATAGAGGTAGTTGCGCAGTTCTAATGTCATATATTTAAAGATATTTATTGTTTATAATTTACGTATTCCAGATAATTTTGATTTTATTTTCAGTGATGAAAGTTCATGCAATAACTTTTATTCTTCAAAAATTGCAACTTTAGTAAGTTATTGTGCCACGAAATATAAAGTTCATTTTTTATAAACGATTAATGTTAGAGAAACTGTTATTTTATTCGTCTCAGAGAAATCTGTTTGTAAGAAATTTTATAGATATCTGTGTTTTGAGCCAGAGTCATGGACATGATTTCAATGAATGGCTATGTTTACACTTTTTCAACACCTTTATATCATATGGCAGCCTTGAATCACATTATTCATATAAATTACACCCCTCATCCAAATTAAATATTATAGGATATAAAATGTATGTATATATATTCCCACCCCTTTTTTTACCTAAATATTTTTTATATATGTTAATTCCACTTTGTTGATTTAAATAAGAAATTGACCAAATGCATTTAAAAAAAAAAAAATGTTGTGTAAAACGCATAAGAATTCTTATGTGTGCCAGCTATGTGTGAATAAGACAAAATAACTAAGTTAATCCGAAAATCATATAGCTGCATGTAAATCAAATATTTGTTGTACTAAATTTCCAGTCAATTGAAGGATTATGTGAAGTATCAGAATTTGTTTTAGCATTATAAAAATAATTACTAATTCTGTGTCTACCACTTTTTATGGAAACCATGCCTTTAAACATTCTTATAACATGCTTTAACTATGTTGCATGCTGCATGTATAATTTTAAGCGTGTACAAGGAGACTTTCTACTTATTGGCTGCTGAAGCCTAAGACCATCATATATTCTGTGAGGAATTTTATTACAAAAGTTACTCACTACCTAATGTAGGTTTTTAAATTTCATGTTCACATTCAGAAAAAGCACAATCATTAAATTTGTTCTTGCTTTCTAAAGATTTATTATTGCTACTATTATTTTATTTTCTTAAATTAGAAAAAATAATTTATTCATTTTTCAAATTTTACAGGCTATTTCTACCTAAAAATTTTAGTTTGATAACTGTAAAATTACATCCAATTATCAGTTTTGACAGTTAGGTTTAAAATTTTTTGGTCTTCAATACAAGCCAGTCGAATTTTAAAGTGACTGCATTGTCTTTTTTAAATACATTATACATGAATTTAATCAAAGCTAACAAATTACACAAATAAAGAAATACTGCACACTAGAAGCATCTTCAAATTTACAGAAAATATCAAATGAATAAAATTTTATTTTTTCTCTGTGTTAAACCTGGAAGTATAACAAAGTAATTAGTAAAAAAAAAAAAAATCTGTTATTTTATTTGAAGATATTAATTCATTATTTGGGTAATTTTATAATTCCACAAGATTGTGAGAAAAGTTTGTCTACTGTTAAATTGTTATTTAATTTAATCAGGCATGAAAGATTTCAGACTTTAGTCTGAAATCCTTCCCTTTGAAGGTCGTGTTGGCTGTTTCTGAGATCTGTGTAAATCCAAAGAGAAACCATAACCAAAATTTATGTTGGGGTGGGGTGGGGAGGAGAAAATCATTTTAACTTCCCAAATTATGTAACTATTTTGCTGAAAAATTAACAAAATTACTGCTTCACTGCTTTTAATTTTTATTTTGCTGCAAATTTTTGAAATAACATGATTATTTTGCTGTTAAATATAATAAAATTTTGTACTATTTTCAAAGTTAATTCCAGAAATGTGTAATATTATATATTTGCTTTTTTGGTAGCAAATTTCTGAAACGTGCAATATTTTCACAGTTGATTAGGGAATTGTGGGTTTATTTCACTACTGTTAAAAAGAAATTACATTTATTTACACCTAAATTAAATGCTTAAGTTAGGGGTAATTTCTACTGCCAATTTCCAAAATAATGAATATTTTGGCACTACCAGGAATAAAACTTCTTTTTTTTTTTTTTTCAATATGTGTGTGTCTGAAATATGTAATTATTTCATTAAAATTTCTGCTTTTTTGTTTAAATGTATGATTAGCAAATATGTAAAATTTGCTGATTCTTTTTTTTTCTTTTTTCTGCCAACTTCAATGAATTTACTAATTGATTTGTTTACTGTAAGTTAACAATTGTACACTTTTGTGTCTTAATTCCAAAAATACATATTTTTGCATTTTATTGTGATAAATTTGTATTGTGTGCAAGTTCAGACTTTTCGTTTTTTATAAAACAATTTTATTTGTTAGTTATTTTTGTTTGTTATTCTTTTTTTAACAAAGAGAGATGGGTAACCAAGGTGAGCCTGAACCTCCGACTACTTCTGAAACACGAGATACAGCAGACCCAGACCATAAAGCGAAAAAAGGATAGGCGACTTCGACTAGCAACCGCAAAGAAACGTGCCATCTTAAAGAAGTTTCATCAGATGAAGATTATTCAATATCTAAAGCCAGCAAGTCCACAACCTGAGACACCCCACCATCCCACTGGTGAAAGCCATCAACCTGAGGCACCCCACAACAGCCGACACAGAGCCTGGTGAGTGTCTAAGTTGTGTGGTGTTTATTAAAATCACTGCACGACTAAGATAACTCTCCCTGGCAACACAAAGTTAATGCACATCGCTTCATCAAAGGATATGGAGGTAATAATTTAATTTTTTTTTTAATTAAATTATTAGTTAATTTATTTTTTAATTTAATTTCATGTAAATAAAAAAACAGAATTTTATGACAATACTTATTTATTTAAACACTTATATTTAAAATAATGATTGTTATTATATGAATGATCAGGACCCTGTGCATTTTCCGGAACGTGTGTATACGCAAGTGAAGTGTGACGTCACTGACCATCCGTGGATGCAAGAAAAATATTTCCTATGTTAATCGCCCATTGTATTTTTTTGTAAAAAAAATATTAAAAATCAAGGGAAATTATCCAGATTTCTGATCGCCTTCTTCATGTTTGTGTTTTTTGTTGCAATGATGGTCGCAATCCAATTTTCTTTCATTTAAATCATCATCTCTCAATAAAGAATTATCTGAAATATTAGGAAGCGCTTCGTCTTCAAAATTTATTGAATCGCCGGTATCCCCATAGTGCGGTTTGTACGGTTCAACTGGATGACCCATTGTTTTGTCTAGTATCTTTTTAAGTATTTGCTCTGAGTTTGCACTCATTTTCCTTAATCGAAAAAAAAGTCGAAAGCCAAAATTTTCAAAGTTATTGCCAGTACCTTTAGAGTAAAAATGCCTACCTATGTACAACATTCATTTCGGACACAATATACTGATGCCGTCATCATCAGTACATAATCTGAAATTGTACATACTTAACTGTACCGTAATTTCATTATTTTTATAAAACAAAGGCATGACCCAGGAATTAATTTTCTTGGGAATTTCCAGGAATCAAGTTTATTGTGATTTACTGCCTGTTGAGCCGCATGTGAGTTCAGACTTTATTTCATATGCATTTTTCAATGACTAATTCAAAATTGCTAATTTTTTTAATTGAAGTGGTTTAGAAAACATGTTACACAAGAATGCGATATACACAAAATTATGGAATGTATATAGGTAACGGAAATCATGGAAGTCTGTCAGGGAAATCAGAGAACTTTTTTTCTGAAATTTTGTAGCCACCCTGTATAAAAAAAAATGTAAATACACTAAAACGTTATTTAAAACTTATTTTCATAATCAAATCTGTTGTTTTGCAAATTATGGCCCAAAACCACCTGTTATTTTACATTTCTATGATCTGAAAATTAATGAAGCCTATCATGTTTGAAATTATAAAATATTTTACTGTTCCCCTTTTCTATGTGAATTTCATGTATCTTAAATTAAGCCTTAGTGCTAGTAACTTTTATATTATCCAAG
Source organism: Salticus scenicus (assembly GCA_963930645.1). NCBI lineage: Eukaryota > Metazoa > Arthropoda > Arachnida > Araneae > Salticidae > Salticus > Salticus scenicus. The sequence continues at coordinate 161,860,209 of OZ005652.1, forward strand.
AATTATCTGAGGATGATAACTTCGCATCTAAAAAAGATGTTAAGAATAAAGTTATCAGTTATGGTTTTAGTAATCCACTATGCTGAAAGTATCAAAATATAGCAATGAACCTAATTATGTATATGCACTACAAAAGTTTTTCATGAAAGCATGCTGTTTACCATTTAAATAAATTTTATGTTCAAAAAACTTTTTCTTTAATTTTAAGATGTGCAAATTTCTTCATACATGCATCAATTATTCTTTCTTACAACTACTCGGTACTCAGCCGAGTAGTAAAAGGTCAAGTACTCGTTATTCGGCCAAAGTGCTACTCGGTGCAGCACTACTAATAGTTAATTTTCTTTAATGTTACTTGAAACTAAATAACACAATTGTTTTGATTTAAATAAAATCTACTTCCTAATTACTCTGAAAAATCTTAATTTAATGATAATTAAAAATAACAGAATTTTTTCCAAATGATTAAATATTTCTTTTTAAATTCAGTCTTTATATGTTCAGCTAGCCGAATAATTTGATATTCGGCCTAGCCGAATAGTTTTAGATTCGGTCAAACTGAATATTCGGTGCATCCCTAGTTTGTAGACTGTAATGGCACCAAATTCTTTGGTGTACCTACAAGCACTATACACAAGACATACCACTCAAACACTATACACACACACACACACAAAAAAAAAAAAAAAATTAGATAATCCCTAATGATACTGATGAATCCCCTGCTCCTTAAATCGTTTATAAGGATACTATAATAGCACTATGGTATATAATCTTATTTGAGTACTACAATATAACAGTACAATGCTTATATGGATAAATGCATCAAGTAAAGAGACATGCAAGCAGAAGCGGATAAATTTTCATGAATTTCCTTCAAATACAACTGCTTTATTAAAAGAATGACAAATAAAACAGGAAAGAGATAATTTTAACAAAATGCAGCATATTATATTCAGATTATTTCACAGAATATGACTTTGCTCACCATAATTTTACAAAAAAAAAAAAAAAAAAAAAAAAAAAAGTTTTATTCATGAAGTCTTAAAGTAAAAAAAAGTTTTTACTTAAAAATAAAAAGGTTTCTGAAAAGTGATGATTAACACACAAAGTAATTTTGCTGTGTCTGATAATTACACTGCTATCAGTTTAGAAAATAATATATGTACAAGAAAAAGTTATTTGAGTATAAATAATATAGGAATATGAGCAAATGTAAATTGAGAAAAAATGAAACCCTAATGCATAGTTACACAAGATGAAATGATTTTATTGTCTTTGTTCTACAAAAATGTGAACAAATATGAAAATTTAAAAATCTTAGTCGACATAAATTACATGAGTATGCAATGCATACTACATAAAATGTGAAGAAACTGGAATGAAGAAAAAAATTAAAAACAAATGTTTTAAACAAAGTGTACACATGTGTGTATATAAATGATTTAAATAAGCATTAAAAAAAAAAAAAAAAAACTTCAACTGGTTTTAGCAAAGAACAATGGTTTAAATTGATTAATGATTTTTCTATGCATTCCGTATGATACTATATATACTGGGTGATAAAAATTAAATTTAAAATTGTGTCTATATTAAACATGAACAATTCGGATAATTTAACAGTCAGGAACAACATAAATTATTTCAGTTCATCTCCAAGACTTGGACCTCAATTAAAAGTACCTTTCTTTATCTCATTAAATTCAGTTTTTAAAAAACCACCATAAAAAAAATAAGTGCTACCCTGATTTTTTCCTGTTAAACTTTACAATAAATTTCATTGTTTAGATTGGTTGTGTTACTCTCAGATTTCTAGGAGTCTACAATAAATTTGAATAAAACTGAAAGAATTAAAAAAAAGTATGTGTGCACAACAACAAATCTTTAGGATAAGCAAAATTATAAAAATTTAACCTTAAGTATAAGGTGGAATAACCTTACTGTATCTGGTATGGTATGCACAAAATGGGGGAAAAAAAAGAAAAGTATAACATTCATTTTGCAGTAATATTGAAGCATATAGGAGATTTATTGTAAGAAATTAAGTAGAAAATTCCCTATTTTCTTATTTTTTTATTAAAATTTAAATTATAAAATACGGGTTCCAAAATTAACTAAAAATGCTGATATATAAATTAATTGACTAATGGAGGGTAACATAGTATATGGTATGGTGCAGTCTAAAAGTTCAAGTAATTTAATGCGCCCAATAGCTCTTTCGACATGAATTCTATGTCGTGAAACTTTTTTATTTTCTTTCATCAAATGAAAATTGAATTATGTTTTTTAAAAAGTGTGGTGTAACTAACTTAAAACTAAATATAGACGATACAGCGTCACTTTTCAGAAATATTCTCTCTGTAAAATTTTGGTAAGTAAAGTCATTTTCGGTAAAATGCTCTGAGCATAATACGCTATGTTCAGATGGTGTAAAATTTTCTCTTTTCAGTTTGATAAGCCATTCTTTTAATAAACGAGACGAATTTAAAGGAAATGCATGAAAACTTACATGTTTCTGCTTGCATGTTTCTTTGCTTGAATTATTTGTGGATCTAAAATATGCACAGTTTTTTTATATGTTGCTTTCTTTAACTTCGCATTGCAGCGTAAACAAATCATGGAATATGGAATACCACCGTCACGTGACTTCCGCACAAACGTTGCCAACGGTGAATAACCCTCATTCCGATGGGTTCGTTCTAGCAGCCTGGGGTGAATCCCAAACCATTGCCAATCGCCCACTGCGTATCTATGGTGCTATGTGGGAATTAAACCTACTCATCTTATAACTAGAGATGTTTGGAACTCGCGGATTAAAAGAGACTCTTCTTCCGTGTTGGAACTCTAGCAGCAATGATTCAAATTTTGAAATCTTCTTAGTAAAAAAATTCGCAAGAGGGCCTCATTCCGAAGCATGAATTAACCACAATATTAAATTAAAAATACCTGTACATCACACAACAAATAACAGATTTGGGTAAAATAAGATTTAGCATATTTCATATTTTGACATTCTGCAGTTCAAAATCATTTTATATTAACAATAATATGCTCTCGTGAAGTAAATTATTTTACTTTAGAAAGAAAATTACTTATTGAAACCTAAGAATTTGGAATGACCTGCGCTTCTTAGAAGTAATTTTACATCATATTCATATCAAAATGAAATATTAAAAACAGTATTCAAGATGGTCATATTATAAACAGTTTTTTTCTATTTCTTTTTATGAAAATCATGCTTATACAAATAATAAAAGACTTTTAAAGTTTGAAAGATTCCCTTGTCATACATTCATGAAACACAGAAATTAATTTTATTTTCTACATTTCTTCCCTAACTAAAATTGTATATTTTATATAAAATGAATAAAATCAAGTAAAAAACTTCATCTTACAAGAAAAGTTTCGCTCAATTTAATACCTTTCATATGTGATCGCATGCAAATTCTACTTTCACAGAATAAATGAAAGTCGTTAGTCTTCATTTTTCTCTGGTTTCCATTTAAAAAAGGAGAGGCTTTAATCACTGTCGCGAAACGTGCAATGCTGTTTCTCGAACACAAAATGAAAAAATTTCAAAGCGTTGAATTGTTTAAAGCTATGAGATTTAGTTTATAAAAAAAGGAAAACATCACATATAAGATGCATACCTGGTGCGCTATGGTACATTTTATTAAAGCTACAAAGAAAGTTATTAAATTTAGTAATTCAATTTAAAATGGATCCATCTTAGATTTTTAAATAATAAATATTGTAACTTCAAGAATCGTTATCATTATTCTTTTTCTAATATTGTACAGCTAAAGAATATTTTCACCGGATATTTTTTTAATAAAACAAGAACGAAAAGTCATGCGGTTCACATAGATTATCATCACATTCAATTGTTTAACTTTCAATGTACTTTTACTACCGTATCACACAACGGACAGACAGACGAACAGAAAAGTAGACATACAGACTAACTGAATTCATAATTACTCTTACACATTATTTTAAATTGTTAAAAACTTTTAACACAAGCGGAAAGCCGATTCTAGCAATTTTTAATTGTAGCCCTCAATGTATCTGAATATGTTAGTGTAACCCTGTAAATCTTAACGCTAAACATACCATGCTCTATAAGAAAAAAAAACTTTTTAGTATATCTTAATTTTATTATGATTTGTGCAATACAGTTATATAAATATGATTTATTATAAACTTCTCTCATAAAAGGCAATGCATTTTTATTATTTTGGGTGTCCCTGTACACAAACCAGTTGTTCTATTTATACCATTTTAAGCAGGTAGCATGTCATAATAAACTTGAATAACATACATCATTTTGAAGAAATTCTAAACTTATTTAAAGACGCTAGAGGGAAACAAGACGGACAGAAAGTTAGGCAGATAGATTAATTCAACTCATAATCACTCTTAAACATTGTTAGAAAATGTTAAAAACGCTTAATAAAAACAAAAATGCAATTGTAGTAATTTATAAGCCTTAATGTATCTGAATATTTTTGCATGACCTTGTAAATCTTATTGCTAATCATTCTATATTCTGCAGCAAATATATATATATATATATTTTTTTTTTTTTTTTTTTTTTTTTTGTGCATATGAATATTAAATGTCAATTTCATTATGATGTGTGCAAAATAAAAGTATCAAAATATGATTTATAGGTATACCACTCAATTATTTGAAATTCTCTCAGGTGTGTCTGTACACAAACCAGTGGTGGTGGTGTTTACCCCATTATCAATAAAGACATTTCATTATGAACTTGAATAACATACATCGGTTTCAAAGAATCCCGTGAATATTTACAGGAGTTAGAGCATGGACAGGTAAACAAACCGAAATCATAAAAACTTTTCAGCTTTATTGGGAAGTATTAAAAGCGACCCATATTATGCAAAGGCTTTATTTACTTTCTTCGAAATACGCCTTTGTTTATTAACATAAAACGGTATTTTTTATTTTATAGAAAAAATATATAAATATAAATTCAAGTACAAATTCGTTTGAATATCTGGATGCCTATTCACCTAAATCATAATAATGTTGACCAAGAGATCACAATTGAAATTAATTTTTTCGCCGTTCGAATGAAGTAATTATATAGGACTTAATAATTACTATTGCAGTAAAGGAATTAATATGGATTACTCTTAAAAATCCTTTGTTACTTTTTTTCTATGATAATACGGACAAAAACAGCAGATGCTTAAAAAAATCCTTATTTTATCAAGTTTTTATTCTTAAAGTTTTATTTACTATCATCTCATGAATTACTAATTCGTAAATGCATAAGTTAGTTACTTTTTTATCGTATTTAAATATGGCATTATGATTAAAAATATTTAAGCATTAAATGGTTAATGTATCACAAATTTTAGGGCTACAAAAGAGTACATGGAGGATATTTGTACATTGTTAAACCAACCTTACCTTGAAGAAAAGTGTGAACATATGTGATATAGATTAACAAAGCTTTCTAACAGCCAACTAATGAAAACCTTTCCAGGTCGATCGTAATTGCTTGGATTATCTCTCTATTTTTTAGACTTGTCATAATACTTTTAATAAATCTGATATCTATCATATTTAAATACACGCAGATGTCTCAATTTACTGCTTGTGAAAATTTATCTTATGACGTCATAAGTTTCTAGCGTACTAAAGTATTCGGTATTATTGTGATGAAATGCTATGATTGGAAAGTCAACAGAACCAGACAAAAGTGCCAGATCAAAGAATGGGTTACTATGAAGAAAGATGAGGTATTTATTGAGCACATAACTAAACTGTTCACTATCATACAATATTTATATCATACCGTAACACTAAGATGGTGGATTGTGTATTGATCAATAGTAAATATTCTGTTCTGCCTGCATCTACGGTGTCCGTGAACTTTAAGTTACAGAAATAATTGAAAAATTCAGTGCAGTGTGATAAGTGTATAATTCGTTTTCATGGTCATTGTTCTTGCTGTCTTTGTGGTTACTTTAACATTTGTTGCTTGTGAGAGGAACAACAATAGATCTGATAGCAAGACTTCGTTGACGGAGCATGTAGTTTTCCTCAAACATTTAATGTCGCTTAATTTAATGGACTTCTGGCGACGATTGGCCAGAACTTCGGGACTTGAAAAAAAGACCAATATTGAAATAAGAGCAAGGATGTGTGTTAAGACGGATATCATAAGAAAAATAGACAAGAAGAGGCTACAATGGTACGGATATGTACAACGGATGAATGCGAATGGAATACTACAGCTTGTACTTAACTGGAAACCTGAAGGAGAAAACATGAGGGGAAGACCGCGGAAAAGGTGGAAAGACAAGCTTATGACAGCATGACAGAGCATGACAGAGACAAGCATGACAGAGAATGGAATGGATGAGAAAGATGGAGACAAAAATTAAAAGCTGTTTTTCGTTAAAAGGAAACCTCAGTATTGAGAAAATTCCCTAAAAAAAAAAAAAAAAAATGTCGCCATTGTTGGCATACCTGCCAACATCAAGTTCATATGGAGCCAACAAATGTATATGACGATGCATTAATCGGTTTAAAAGACTTCTCTATTTACTGACTATGTATATGTACTTATTGATTTATCTTCCGATCTCTTTCAAAGTTTATACTGTTGTTAATAAAGACATTTTTTCAAAAGATGGCTAGCTATATTTATCTTAGTTATTCAAATTTATACAACTAATGGTAATGAAAGTTCACATTGCAAACGCATTAAAATCACAATTATAACTATTTTGTACTGCCGTCGTGATGTACTTCAGAATGAAATTTCTTGCCTTGTAGTATTCAGTTATAGTACAATCATATTTTTCTTATTGGGCGCCTTGTAAAAATATATAATCTATTAAAAAAAATGCTTCTTTTTTTTCATAATTTCACTACAAATGTTACGCTTTTATTATTATTATTATTATTATTATAAGCGAATTCAAGATAATTATAAATGGTCAAATATTATTTTTATTTATATATAATAATAATTATAAACTGATTTTTCTTCCTAAGCATAAAAAAATAGCCTCTCGTGATTTTCTATATCTCTGTCTGTGTGTAAAATAATTTAAGCTATCAAAAGAGTTTATATGTAAAAAATGGAAGCTAAAACTTATTTATAAAACAAGTTAATAATGAAAAGCCTAAAAAAAATTAATTAAAAATATATGAAGCACCACGGTCTTTAATGTACCATTAAATTACTATAGAACTATTTTAAAAAAGTGAAAAACTGCTAGAAAGTGAATTTTCTGAATAAAACACTAAATTTTCTTCTTTATTATTCATGTAACTTTTGAGCCCAGTTACGATTTATTATTTTAAGTTTTACTTGTGTTTCATTCGAATTTCTAACTGCGGAAACTACTAAAGCGCCACATTTTAACCTAGAGGCGACAGTCGAATATACATACATGCAAATATACATATATATATATATATATATATTTGTTAACAGAATCATTTTCCAGTGCCGTCATTAAGTCTTCGACCAATTTCAGTACCAACGGATGGATAGATCGAACTATAGGATACTCTGATCAGTTAAAAAAAATAAATAAATAAATAAATAAATAAAATAATATGAAGAAAACACTGTATAATAATACTGTATAAGAAAGTAACATTTATTTAATAATGAAAATATAACATCTACTATATATTTTATTATATATCATTAATTTTTTTCAAGCTATCTTTCAAATATGAATTTAAATGAAATCTTTTCGATTGAATTTCCTTAAAATGTTTTAAAAAGTGTTTTATTTCCTTTCGAAACACAAAAGTATAAAATTAGTACATTTATGGATTTCATCAGCATCAGTTTTATTACAGACTTTTTTTTTTTTTTTTTTTAAGAACCTCCTCAGTAACGCAGAATTTTTTCACGATTCCGAATACCATAGTCCTTATATAAATTGACGCTGAAGAAGACTTTAGATTCGGGGGTTAGGGATTACGGAACACGAAAATCTTGAATCGACTACGACTCTCGTAAGTTATGGACTGAAAATCTCATAAGGTATTCCCGTCACTATTCGAGGATTTCTATTAAATGGGATATTTCGATCATATATTGGAATTTTGGAATTTTCACAGGAGATATGTATTCCAGAATTTCGTCAACCTATATCTAATTTATAATATTAATGTAAGATATTAATCTAACAAAATTTCACTTTATTTTTCTTATCATTATAACTATAGCTACCTTTAAAAAAAAATACAATTAAAAGTGATATTCTTATTCTATCGTCAGAGATTAGACTTACATAAAAATAGCAATAAAACGCCGCCGCACTCATATGAAACAAATAAATAAATAAATAAATAAATAAAATAAAATAAAATAAAATAAAATAAAAAACTCCCAGTAATAAAATTATATGCCAAAATAGAGGAAGTTAAATATATATCAAAGTGTTATTTTCTTAACTTTAACCTTAAATTAAAATTAAACTTTATAACATGCATTATCAATTCGATAACTGTATATACTTAAAGACATGTGTACATCGGCGATTACCGATTCCGCCGAAATTTTAATCGCCCGTGTACGACACATAAAAATTAAATGTATGTCCACTGAAAAGTGCCCTTTTTTTTAACACTTTCGCAACCGGCATACTTTTTTCTTTTCTAAAACTGATTGCCAAGAAATTTTGAAGTAAACTCAAGCTAGTTGCCGCAAACTTTTGATGTTTAAACATATATAAAAATAAATATAATGTTTTGAAATTTTACTCTTGTTATTATCTGAAGATTGAAATGAAGATTAGTCATATAATATTAGAACGAACCTATAATACTACAGAAGAATTAATACCCTAATAATACTATAGAAATAATACTAAAGTATTGTTTCAATAGAAATTCTTTAAATGGCATCCACGTCAGCGGTAATCAGGAGCAGAATTTGAAAAGACGTGAATTTACGTCAGCGGCAACTAGCTATAGAAGTCTAAATGACGTGAATTTACGACAGCGGTCGCAAATGTGTTAGTAACAGACAGTTTTTTTTTTTTTTTTTTTTTTCCTTAACTGCTTTTCATCACTTTACCTTTAAGCATCTTTTCTGGATTTGTGGACTATTTTAATACTTGATAATTAAACATTAAACGATTCTATGCCACCTTCTTCAATTCTAATTAAAAATATATATATATATTTTTTTTTAATATTTGAAATAATGTTACAACTATTTTTTATTAAAAATTTTAGTTTTATTTTTTATTTTGTTATGCAATATTTTAAGCTAATTTAGTTAAAATGGCTTCTTTGTTTAAAAAAATTTGATTTAGTCTGGGTGTAAAGTAACATTTTAGAAAACCAGAAAACCTACGTATAATAAGATTGATATAATATGATAAGGTATAAGAAGATTAGGTATTATAAGATTCTATCCAGTAATAGAGTAATAAAAAGTACCCTTTTCATACCTACACAATTATTAAACAATACGGCCGCAAATGGACGAACTCTAAACTCACACTGCAAACTATAGTAATTCAAAAGAAAAAAAAATCCTAAAAATTAGCAAGAAAATCACACCGCTACTAGAAAATATAACTTCTTATGACAATATAACTCCTAAAAATATCAGCTATGCTGATACGTTTAAGTCCAAAACCAGAAATCTTAAAAAAATTCTTATTACAAATCCATTAAAGTTCTGAAGATCTCGGTGAAATAATTATTAAACTTGAAAAAATTGCCAGTCTTCTAGAAAAAAATCTAAAACATATTAAATTCAATTAAAGCACTAAACTCGCTCCTTAATTTTAATAACTTAAGCTTTAAAAACCTCATTAATATCTCAAGCCAAAAGCCATGGTGTTCTAGATCTGTAAGCGGTACTTTACACTCCAGAAGGGTTCCCGTACACTCTTAGATTCATTTCATACTCAATAAACCCTAGGATATTTTAGTAAATGGAAAAGTATATTCAAGTGTAATGCATATTTACATTATGTTTGTACGCTTTGTATTTGAATCTAGAAATTGAATTACTATGTTAAATGCATGGTGTTCGCATTCAGAAGTAAAAAGAGAAATTATCCCCATTCCAGTAATATCCGACCTTCTGCATTTAAAAATTTGGTTATCCTATACTACCTTAAGATTGACTTTCCCTTTGGATTTTTTGCTTACACTTCCTATTTAATAAGCTACTACGAATTTCATTAAATGTGTTCATTTTCATTTATATTAATGTACAGCCGTAAGATGAACTTTTTTTTTTTAATGAGTCTCTTTTCGACCTTATCAACAGCTTCTTCTATAAATTTAAATTGAACTTATTTCGTTCTTCTCTTTTACTATTTCTTGTAGCCAAATTCTGATTGGTCGCACTTTTATGATGTCGGTTTTCTCACTCATTCAGCATCATCAGCAACATTCGATCGTCGTGTTATTGGTGATGATGATAATGATTATGGTGGATTCATTTTATTTTCTTCTATCTTCAGATTGGTTCTCAAGCCTTTCAGCTTAAAAATTCCTATGTTTTCCTCCTCCTTTAATTTTTTTTTTCTTTTTATTTATTTCTTTTTCTTTTTCTATTTTATTTATTATTGTTATTTACACCACTACACGTATTTTCGCTTTGTGTTTCAATATATATTATCAGAAAAATCCCACTATGTTCCAGGACCTACGTGCTTTTTCTACAATGCCAGCGTGTAAGCAAAAGGTAGTCAATGGTGGGGCATTTAAAATGTCGATTGGGCTTTGGAGTATTTTTTATACTCTGGATAATTTGTCATAATTTGTACTTTCTTTCGTATTGCCTTTAGGTAAAACTCATACTTCATTGTATTAACTTATTCATACTTGCCAACCATCTCATTAATAACCGTACAATTGTTAACGTCCCCTGAAAAAACGCCCTTTTTCTCACACCACTATATTTTTAGAGTAATTCTCTCCAAATGTTGTTACGATTAAATAAGATTAAAATTACTCTAAAAAATCATTGGTGGGGAAAAAAAAGGCGGGTACTAAAAATTGTACGGTTCATAATGAGATGGTTGGCAAGTATGCTTATTACAAGGGTAGGTCACAGCATGAAGAATGTACAGTTAAAGACGAACTTGCGCATAATCGTACTATACTATGAAGGTAACAAGTTAAAGCAGTAGCACGTATTAAAAATAAATTAATAAATATGTAAATTAATAAATAACATGAATATATAAAATCATGAATGATAAATGTAGGAATAAAGAAAAGCAGACAAAAAAATTAAATAACTAAAAAATAGACCAAAGTATAAGAAAGGTAACAGATGTACTATTAAAATTTTGGTTTGAGTAGTCTGTTTAGTGTATCAGAAATTGGAGGAATAATCTGGTGTGTCATTAACACAACTTTCTCTTACCCTGCATTTCAATACTATAAAGACAGATTGCATATTAAGTTTTTTTAAGATAATTAACGTAAGATAATAAAGTTCAATAATAAAGGGGTCTACCGCCCCCCTTAACCCCCCCCCCCGTTCAATTACAGTGAATACAATTATTAAAAAAATAGAAAGAAAGAAAGAACTGTTGTTAATTTGCCTTTAAAGTTGCTAATCTTGATGAAATTTTTAATTGACAACCTTATACGGACTTTAAAATACCAAATTTGAATTTCCTGCAGTTATTTGTTTCTAAGTTATGCTGATAATAGATATACATACAGATCGACAGCTAAAAATTGGACTTTCGTAATCAGGCTACCTCAAAACGTGACATTATACAAAAAAAGCAAAGTTGAAAATTCAAAAAATACATTGTTTACAGTATACGTATGAAAAATTAATTTTACTTTCTAAGCAGTCTTTGTCTACATAGTAAAATGTAGCAAAACATTTCCATAAATTACGTTCAATAGAAAAGAGCATTTAACTTAATTTTAGGCAGCCCTGTGTATTGTTTATAATCAATAATCACTATAAATAATATTCCGTACTTAAATTTAGTCTTATTTGAAAAACATCCAGCCCAAAAAGAATTACAATTCCAGCAATTTCCGGGTATAGCCGCATTGTATACAAATATCTTGGGTAAATGAATATTCCCATACAACAATCTACACAAAACATGCTTTTATGCATACAATAAATTTTGTTCATTCCATTTTGTTTATGTCATCCTATACATGTTACACTGTACTTACCAGAAATTTCCCATAGGCATAATGTATTTGAATTCTCTTGGATGTTCCTGTACACGAACCATTTGCTTGATCTCAACGAAAAGTTTAGTGTAACACCCCTGTATGATACATATTTAGAATACCGAGTTTGGACTTTCTGCTTCTATTTTTTCTGGAGATATACTGATAACAGACAGACACACACACACACACACACAGAGAGAGAGAGAGAGAGAGAGAGAGAGAGAGAGAGAGAGAGAGAGAGAGACCAACCATTAAAAATATAATTTTCGAATTCAGGGGACCTCAAACGTGTAAATATAACCAAAACTCACTTTTGAAAATTTGACCCTAAAACAATACTTTCTTTATGCTTGGATAAGAGAAAGTAAAAATTATTGATGAATCATCATTATACAGTAATGTATTGAAATCTAGGTTAAAGGATATTGCTGTATATTTCGAATATTTGTTTGCCCGAAAAGGCCGGAAAAATTTAATTGCATCGGAATCTTAAAGTAAAATTTCTCTAGAAGCTAGAGAAGAATATATTAGACTAGATAATTATAGACAGAATAGATAATTTAGGAAAATAATACATAAATTAGATAATAGATTAGAGAAAAAAATGTTTATTTTGTTTCGATAGTAATTATATATCTATATATGCAGTAAAAAATATTATTTCTTCATAACATTTTTATTTTTCTATAAATTTAAAAACAAATTTTAGCACTGTTCTATAGATAAAATAAATTTTTAAAAATATTCAGATAAATAATAAAAAATAAAAAATAATAAAAAATACCCTAAATTAGCACCGAACTGAAGACCGCCAGATTGTAGCCGCGGAAGATTGCTACCAAGTAGTACGCCTCTGGAAAAATGGCGTTCAGGTGAAATAACTTGTATTTAAGCAATTACAGAAACATTAAAAGTTTTTTCCTCAAAATTGTTTGACTAATGCGTCCTTCTGCTTTAGTATGTTGTCAACTTCATAGTATACCACAATTCTGCGCAGTTTCGTCCCGAACTGAATTTTCCATGTCGCGACCTTCTCCTGTTAGTAAAATTTAGTATAGTGAGGAAATATACTATAATTAATAAAATCTTTTCAAATAAGAAGCATATTTTGAACAGATTTAAAAATTATTTCTTAAAGTTTCAATTTATTTATTTACCTATTTTATATATGTATATTAGACTAACCAGATCAGAGTACCTTCATAAATAATCTGGAGTGTCATTCACACGACTTTCTCTTACCCTGAAATTTAATCATATAAATAAAGATTGGAGATTAGGGTGTAAATTAACGAGTACTGTTATGCAAACCTATGTTAAAACAATTCAAATTAGGCTTCGAAACAGCTTTATTTCACAAGTAATTTTGTGTGTGTGTGGGGGGGGGGGGCGGTACATTTATATAGAATTCAAATCTGTTATTAAATTGAAATGTTCATTTAAAATTATTCAGACAACTTTCACACCAACATTCCTTGAAACTAATAAATCTTGATCAAACTTTTCTAGTAACAAACACATTAATTTCAAAATACAACATTTGGAGCGCCTGAAATTGGAGCGCCTGACTTCGGTATTCAGGAAGCTTCAGAACGTCTAAATATACAAAAAAACAAGCGATGATTATTTAGCTTTAGAAAATAAGTTATTTACCATATGTCTATGATTTATTTCCTGAGCAGCTTTCCTGACACATGGTAAAATATTACAGTAAAGCACTTCAACCAACAATAAAAAAGAATGTTATGGCTTAAGTATTGGCAGCCGTGTATATTTTCTAAACGTTATGTACACATCACATGGCGAACATAAATATAATCCTTATATTAATAACACACGGCACAACCTGAAGTACACTTCCATTAATTTTCAAGTATTGTCGCTCTATAATCTAGTTCTTTTGTGTAACCCTGTAAACGAACAGTAAATGATATCTATACCATATTCTACATGAATCATGTTTTTACGTTTAATATATATATATATATTCGTTTCGTTTGTCTTAGTGCAGTCTATAGATGTTAAACTCTACTTACCTGCAATTTTCCCCATAAACGTAATGTATTCGAATTATCTTGGGTGTACACGAACCATTTGCTTGATCTCAACGAAAAGTTTAGTGTAGCGTCCCTATATCATACACATTTAGAATACCAAGTTTGGACTTTCTGCTATAATTGTTTTTGAGATATGCTGATGACAGACACACACACACACACACAGGCAAAGGCACACACATACACACACAGACCAACCGTTAAAAATGTAATTTTTGGATTCAGGGCACCTAAATATATGTAACTATAACAAAATCTCAATTTTGAAAATTTAACCCAAATACAATACTTTCTCTACCTTATGGGTAAGAGAAAGTAAAAAGAAGTGTTAAAAATTACTACATGCATTCATTTGATGTATTTTATTATTTATAATAAATAAGGATTTAAAATAAAATATCAGTGATAAGGAATTTGCTCTTTACAAGTTTTAAAAAATGTAGATAAATGCCTTCAAAATAAAGATTGTCCCCAGAAAATGGTGACTTTGGTCAACTTAATGTATGTACACAATGTACTTTTAGATTTTATATTATAACTAGCAGGCTTTGCCCGCTTCGCTGGACATTAAACTTAAATGAGTTGTGAAAATGTCATATCTTTATTAATAACCTAAGCTCTCGCTGTGATTGGTAGAGGTTTTCTCGCTCCCAATGTGAGGAATATGGGTCCCCACTGTCTTCGGCACAACTTCCCCACTTCTTACTTCCCCACCTTCAGCGGGTGAGTTCGAAGTTTTGCAAAATCCCACTAATGTACATAATGCGTACACTGTATCAATGTCCACACACAAAAATTCGCCAATCTAAGATAATTCAAAGCGAATTCAAACGGAAAATCATGTTTTTACACATGTTTATTGCCCTCCGACTCCGAGAAGGGGGGGGGGGGGGGAATTCGAATTTCGTGAAATGCAGTTACAATAAGTGCCGGATGCATACAAACAATTTACACACCAAATTTCGTGACCACAGAAGTATTTAATAGACAGTATTATAAATAAATAAATACAAAAAGCACAGCTTAAGTATCGCAACCCTTTGGTGACTTTAAATATTTTAAGCCATTTTTGCGATGAACTGAATTGGCTATGTCAATTGTGCAATTAAAGATCTTGGCGAGAAACGTCCGAGCTACTTCGGTGCCGAATTTCAAATTTTGCCAAAGGGATCCAATACTAAAGCTGCTCCACATCGAATGGGAATGGATTCTGGGTTGAAAACGGAAAAAGGGTAAAATAAATTAGAAATATCAGACCTATATTTATAAATTTGATACCAAATGAAAGGGCCGATTTTTCTGAATCCAGGGGTGCAAACAGATTTTCGATGCGACAATTAGATTTTTAAAAAATAGCTAAAGTATGGAATTTAAGTGGCAACGGAAAAACGGAAAAGGGGAAAAATAAATTAGAAATATTAGACCTGTCGTTACAAATTTAATACCAAATGAAAGGGGTGATTTTTCTGAATCCTGGGGTGTAAACAGTTTTTCGATACGACAATTAGATTTTTTAAAATTAACTAAAGTACGAAACTTAGATGGCAACACTTCATTTCAATCTTTTCATAATTTGTAGTGCGAATCACGCGAATAAAAAAGTCTTTAACTTAAGAATTTATTTTTATATTTTATTTTTCCATTCAAAGCGTTTTAGCGAAAAAATATTTATGCGCATGCGCAGGCGTTTTTTACCCACAATTTAATCACTAATCATAATTTTGAAAATTTATATAGATATAATTTTAAGTTGGGTTAAGACCTAAGTTTCTGCCAAGCGCCGTTGAATTCCGTCCTGCCGTTCTCGAGTGATGCCCGGACAAACGTGTTTTAGTCTTTTACCTCCCAGGGGAAAACGGGGTGGAATTTCTGAAAAGTTGATAGATATAATTTTAAGTTGGGTGAAGACCTCAGTTTCTGCCAAGCGCCGTTGAATTCCATCCAGCCGTTCTCGAGTGATGCCCGAACAAACAAGCGACGGACACGATGACACACACACATACACAGGCAAAATTTTCTGAAGTCATTTTCGGCTTCCATAGGGTGTGAAACGTGAAGATATCGCAAAATTTTTCGATTCCGACAAATTTACAGACAAAAGTCTGATTTTATTAATATAGATTTACTTAACAATTATGAAAAATATCTTGTTTAATTAATTTCATAAATATAACACATATATTTGTACCACAACTATTATATAATGACATTCTTTTAAAAAGTGTATATTTTTCACAAAGTCATCCAAACATTTTATTTATTTTTTTTATTTTTTTATTTTTTTCCTTTTATTTTTCATGACTACTTATATAAAAGAAAATATTTTTTTTTTTTTTTCCTACTTAGACATAAAACGAAAATATCCTCTAGCAACTTCAAGTTCTTCCTGAAGTTCAAAAAGAATAATTTTTGCGCTAACCCGGAGATTCAATTAATCTCTTTTCTGTTTAGAAGAAAATGAAAAAGCGTTGCCAATAGCATCCGCTTAGTTTCAATTTTCATTGTGCCGTGTTTTAATCGGATCACATCGTTACAAAAGAGCTCTTTATTGTAAAATGGTAATTATTTTCTTTATTTCTTAATATTTAAAATTTTAAATATGTCTCACAAAATGGCCATTTAATGAGATATGTAGCTTACATCATTGTATTTTTATAAATTATAACATTTTCCTAATTTTTTCCTAATAATTTTTTGAAATAATATTTATTTATTTTTTTATTATATATTATTTATTTATTTTTTAATATTATTTGTTTTAAGTTCTATTTGACAAATTTTCTAAAAAGAATGATAAATAACGTTAAAAAGTGTAGCGGAGGGTGTTTAAACCTTTAAAAAAATATGAATAAATAAATAAATAAATAACTATTCTAAAAATTTCTATATGTTCTAGTTCAACTAAACTTTTATTCGTTGAAAATCTCGGAGGTTTTACATGTTTTACCATAATTAAATGTACAAGTGAAATTTTACCTTCATATAGGATGCAATATAGATAAAATAAAGATTTTTTATTAAATTTTAAAATTAATTTCACTGAAAGCAAACAAAAATAATTACACTTCATATAGGATGCAATATGGATAAAATAAAGATTTTTTATTAAATATTAAAATTAATTTCACTGAAAGCAAACAAAAATAATTACAATAAATAAATAAATAAATAAATAAATAAATATTTGAGACAGTTAAAAAGAAATATGATCATTTCAAGACAACTTATCGCAAATAAACAATAATAAATAATTTTCTAAATCTTCATGTAAAACTTTAAATTACTCTTTTCATCAAAGTTAAGCTTGAATGGGTTTAATGTTACACTATAGCTATGCATTATGCAATTGGCGACGGTCTAGAATTCATCCCATGGGTCGTCTGAAGACATGCTATCCATCAGAATTTTCATCTTCTGTTTTATAGAGCATATTCAACGCTAAGTAAATCCATTGAGTCTAGAATAACTTTCGCGATTTGCACTGAGATAAAACTGATTTTATTTCATACATTACGTTTGTTTGCTTACTTATTTTTATTTATTTATTTATTATTTTTTTTAGTACGGAGGACTATTAGTCTAAATCTACGGATTTTTACGATACCAGTTTTACGATAGTTGGGCATTTATCGAAATCGAAAATTTATCGAAAATATAATTGAATAATTTGAAAGCAATGTTATAATTTGGAAAAAAAAAAAAACTAATAGTCCCTCAAAACTAAACTAAACTAAATTCTGCTTTTGCCAGAATTTCATCAAAATCTTTTTTTTTTTTTTTTTTTTTTTTTTTTAAGAAAAGAAAAGAAAATTAATAATAAACAGTATCAAAACAGACAGTATCGAAAAGGGTTTTTTTTTTTAACTTCTTCTTCTTCTTTTTGAGGGGAGAAGGGTGAGAAGGTCAAAATGTTTATATTTTATATTAATATTTTACAGCAAGGCCGCTAGTAGGAAATGCTGATCGTCTGCTTTTAATTTTGTTATTTTTTATACATAAGAATAAATATTCTGTTAAATTATTTCAAGTGAAATTTTTTTTTTCAAATGAATAGTGCAACGAAAAATAACATTTATATTTATTTTGGCTCATTTACTTTTTTTAGTACGGAGGACTATTAGTCTCAATCTACGGATAAAACGTTGTGGCCAGTTTTACGATGGCTGGACATTTATCGAAATCGAAAATTTATCGAAAATATCATTGAATAATTCGAAAGCGATGCTATAATAAAAAAAAAAAAGAAAGAAAAAAAGAAAACTAATAGTCCTCCGTCCTAAACTAAATTCTGCTTTTGCCAGAATTTCATCAAAATCATTTTTTTTTTTTTTTGGAAAGAAAAAGAAAAGAAAGGAAAATTAATAATAATTAGTATCGAAACAGACAGTATCGAAAAAGTTGAAGAAGCTCTTTTTTAGACAAAAATACATTATTTATTTATTTGGGGGGGGGGATAAGACAATTTGTCGGTGTCTGAATCTCCTAAATCAATTAAGGAAATAAAACTCTACGGTTAGTTTCTCTGTTAGTTATGATTTCGATATACAACCATTCATCACAAAAGTTGCGAACTGAAAAAATCCTTTATAAGTATTTAAGCTCAATCAAGAAAAATACGAAATATCGAAAAATATATCGAAGTAAACAAAGACTTTTTTTTTTTTCCTTTAATCTGGAGTGACTCCACTCGACTTTCCGAAGATTGAATTATTAACAGTTCTGTAGATGAAGTAAAGAAAGAGGAGTTGTTAAACAAACAAAAGAGAGAAAACCATAATAGAGTGTTTGTGTATTTTTCTCCATATATTACACAATGTTTTATTTAACGCTACTGAACTTTAAGCCCATAGATCATAATTCTAAAGAATTTTTCGTTGTGTCCCTGTAAAAACCTATAAATGCCAATAATCGCCAAAATGCTTATAGTTAGTGCAACAGTGATTTATAATATTCATATAAATTTTCAGCTCAATTGAATAAGGCGTTTAAATGCTATCGCACTTTTAAAAATTTGGTCCCATAGGCCAGATGATAAAGAATTTTACTTTGTGTCCCTGTAAAAAAGCTGTAAGTGCAAAATTTACCAAAATCTATACAGTTGGTGCAACTGTGACCCATAAAAGGTGTACAAATTTTTTGCTCAGTTTAATAAGGCGTTTAGACGCTATCACACTTTTAAAAATTTGGCCCCATAGGCCATAATGATAAAGAATTTTTCTTTGTGTCCCTGTAAAAAAAACTAAGTGCTAGATTCTCCAAAATCTATACAGATTGCGTATCTGTGACCTATAATATGTGTATAAATTTTTTGCTCAATTGAATAAGGCGTTTAGATGCTATCGTACTTTTAATATTTTGGTCCCATAGGACATAACGATAAAGAATTTTTCTTTGTGTCCTTGTAAAAAAACTATAAGTGCTAGATTCATCAAAATCAATAGGGTTCGTGCTACGGTGACTTGCAACATGCGTACCAACTTATAGCTCATTCCAGCAAAGCGTTTAGACGCTAGCGTGTTCACTCACACATATACATTACATCATCGTAAAAATAGTGAAAACGGACTTAGGGAACCTCTGAACTTATAGAAACATCAAAATCTCAAATTCGGATTTTTGACATGATTACAATACTTTCCTCACTATAGTGTTCGAAAAGTAAAAGGGGAAGAAAAAAACTGAAAAAATAAAAATATATCAAAATGATAAAATGAAATACGACAGATTATCCCAAATAAAACCAACAAATAAATTTAAGTATTATCAAAATATTCATCTAAATTAAATATTTCATTAAACATATATAACATTTAATTAAACGCATTCGACATAAAATAATTTTGCAATTTGCATTGAGATAAAATTAATTTTTAGAACAAAATATCTTTAACCGAGTCCTTTTATTATTATTATTATTATTATTATTATTATTGTTTGCTTGTTACTTTTCAAACACTATAGTGAGGAAAGTATTGTAATCATGTTAAAAATCCGAATTGGAGATTTCGATGTTTCTATACGTTTCGAGGTCCCCTGAGTCCGTTTCCACTATTTTTGAGATGATGTATGTATGTGTGTGTGTATGTATGTGTGTATGTGTGTGTGTATGTACGTGTGTATGTATGTGTGTATGTATGTGTGTATGTCTGTGAGTGAACACGCTAGCGTCTAAACGCTTTGTTCGAATAAGCTGAAAGTTGGTACGTATATTGTAAGTCACCATAGTACGAACCCTATAGATTTTGGTGAATCTAGCACTTATAGTTTTTTTACAGGGACACAAAGAAAAATTCTTTATCATTATGGCCTATGGGACCAAAATCTTAAAAGTGCGATAGCATCTAAACGCCTTATTCAATTGAGCAAATAATTTATACACATATTATAGGTCACAGATACTCAATCTGTATTGATTTTGGAGAATCTAGCACTTATAGTTTTTTTACAGGGACACAAAGAAAAATTCTTTATCACTATGGCCTACGGGGCCAAATTTTTAAAAGTATGATAGCGTCTGAACGCCTTATTAATCTGAGCAAAAAATTTGTACACATGTTATAGGTCACATTTGCACCAACTGTATAGATTTTGGTGAATCTAGTACTTACAGTTTATTACAGGGACACAAAGAAAAATTCTTTATCATTATGGCCTATGAGACCAAATTTTTAAAAGTGCGATAGCATCTAAACGCCTTATTCAATTGAGCTGAAAATTTATATGAATATTATAAATCACTGTTGCACTAACTATAAGCATTTTGGTGAATCTAGCATTTATAGATTTTTACAGGGACACAACGAAAAATTCTTTATCATTCTGATCTAAGGGCTCAAAGTTCAGTAGCGTTAAATAAAACCTCGTGTGATATATGGAGAAAAATACTCAAACACTCTATTATGGTTTTCTCTCTTTTGTTTGTTTAGCAACTCCTCTTTCTTTATTTTATCTACAAAACTGTTAGTTACTCAATGTTCGGAAAGTCGAGTGGAGTCACTCCAGATTTTTTGTTTATTTTGTGTAACCTCGTTATCACACTTTTACTTTTCATAAGTTTAGCTTACACTGTAAAAAAATTCTGTCAATCTACTGAAATGTTTATTAAGAGTCTCTGTTAATTTACAATAATTCTTAGTTAAAAATAAGTAATCGAGATTCTGAATCTTTATTATATATTTTTATCTATTGTTATTATTTAATTTCTCAATAAAAATTAAAAATGAATGTTTCTACTTGATATCTATATCTATATATATATATATATATATATATATATATATAGTCATAAATATATATTCTTGCCAGTAATTAATTAAATTAATATTAGCTATTAAAATATATATATTTAATAGATTTTTTAGCATTTCAGTTTATTTTTTTTCTCTGTAATTTTACATAAGACTTAATATAAAGGATTGCTGGTAGTTTTCTGTTGAAATTTTTAACAATGTTTTGAAAGAAATTTACAGCTTCTATATTCGCTATAAAATAGCAAAGGTTTACATTTCGCATCAAAACAATAAATTTATGAAAACAAAAGCTATACTACAATGTAAATGTGCAAAATGTATTTAAACTAATAATTAATCCATAGAAATAGAACATTATTATTTTTGTTGCATAGGAAATGTAATTTTTCTTTTCCTTAAAATAAAAAATCTTGATTTTAATTCGCACTAGAATTCAAGGAATGCATCGTATATTTTTTGAGTAGTTAAAAAAAAAAAAAAAATGCTAAAAACAATTATGTTATTCCCATTAACATTCTTACCACATATTTTCAATTAAAGAACCTAAGATTTTTTTTTTTTTTCAGATTTATATTTATGTTATAAGAATTTCTATATTTATGTAGACATTCAACTATTAGGATTTTTTTTCCCTTTGCTTTTATCGATTAAATTTTATTTTACTATAATTCTTATGTTTATACTTTTTTAAGCTAATTTTTTTTTCTAACTTTCTACTATTTAGATTTTTAAATCTATTTGAACTTCAGTTTCAATCTATTATTTAGATTTTTACTTTCCGAACCTACATATGTAAAGAATGTATTGTAATCTCGATTTACAAAATGTATTTTGTAAATTACATAGCTTAAGGCCAAACGAGTGGCTGAGCAGGTTTGCGCTCAAAGCTGATAGATGGGAAGTGCCGGGTTCGATGCCAGGTCGTGCTCATAGACCTAGACTTTCGGAACTTTCCGTGGTTTTCTCCAAAACTTGTGTAAATACGGGCTAGGATCCCTTAAAAAGATCCCCCATAGAGGACATTCCATCTACAAGCCTAGGACCCTAGTGTAGTCAGTCAATCGGCCTTAAGCCATACAACAACAACACATAGCTTAAAAACAAATGATTCTAAAATTTTGCAAATAGCTTAAAAACAAATTATTCTAAAATTTTGCAAATTTTATTTGTAACCATCATGTTGTCTATGAGTAAATCTTTATCTTTAGTCTTGACACGAGTTCCCCTTTTAGAAACATCTGCTGTTTTACACGATATCTCATGATGTACGTATGTGTGTGAATGAATATAATAACGTCTAAATGTTAACGTCTAATGTTCGAATGAGCTGAAAGTTGGTACGTATGTTATAGGTCACTGTAATATGAATTGTATCGATTTTAGTTAATCTATTTCTCATAGTTTTTTTTTTTTTTTTTTTTTTTTTTTTTACAGCGACATAACGAAATATTCTTTATCACTATGGCCAATGGGCGGAAATTATTCAAGTGCGATAGCGTCTAAATGCCTTATCCGATTCAGCTGAAAATTTATATACATTTTTCACATCGCTGTCGCACGTACTGTATAGTTTTTGGTGATCGATCTCTAATAGATTTTTACATGGAAACAACGAAGATTTCTCTATCATTATTATCTATAGACTCAAGTTATTTGAAATTCAATATCGTTATTTAAACAACCGTTAATTATTTAGTATTTGGAAAGTCCAGTAGAATCACTCCAGATTTTTTTTTTTTTTTTTTTTTTTTTAATCCAGATTTTGAAGTATCAAGAATAAAAGTCAAATTGAATGTAAATTCACATAAAAAAAACTAAAATTCCACTTCTTATAAAATAACAGAGTTTAAGTTTAATTATCTTCTCTTTTTCATATATTATATCACTTTTATTATCCTTTTAATGCTGTATAAGAAAATGGTCTTTTGACCAGCAGCAAACAGCCCATTATTCAACTGTATTTATGGATAACGACTATTGAGTCTTATTATTACACAGCTTTTAGGTATTTACCTGGAAAAGTACTCTCATTTGTCTAGATCACGAGAGAGTGACGGTTATTTTTACCTGATTCATGAAAATTTCTGAACGATAATTTTTGTATCTCGTGTCAAACGAAATCTTTATAAATTAGTGGAGTTTCTTCTATTTTCTAGATGAATGATAAAATAGATGAAAATAAATCATTATTTTAATAAAACGTTTTAGTTACTTACGTACAAACTATATAAGTTTGAATATAAAGCATTCTTCCCAAACCATTTTTACTTATACTTTATTCCTTAGGATTTCTGTCTTAAACTTTTCCATATTTCTTTAATTTATTTTTACAGCACTTTATTATTCTTTTTACTTTCTCTTACCCATACATATGGTACAGAAAGTACTGTTTTGGGGTCAAATTTTTGAAATCCAGTTTATATATATATATATATATATATATATATATATATATATATATATATATATATATATATATATATTTACAGGTTTTGAGGTACCCTGAATCCGAAAAATCATGTTTTTAGCGGTTGGTCTGTGTATGTGTCTGTGGTCTGCCTGTGTGTTTGTTATCAGCATATCACCAGAAAGACCGAATTCAGTATTCTATATATGTATCATATAGTGATGCTATACTAAACTTCTCATTGATGTCAAACAAATGTTTCGTATACAGGGCCATCCAAGAGAATTAAAATACACATAGGCGAAATTTCAGGTAAGTACAGTGCAACATCTATAGGCTGCCCTCAACGAAATGAAATGAACATAATTTTTTATATGCATAAAAGCAGGTTTTGTGTAGATTGTAGTATGGATATCATTCATCTTTCGTTTACAGGGCTACCCAAAGTATTTGGATATATTGGGTCTATACTTGGAAATAGCTGGGAGTATATTTCATTTTGTGTTATGTGTTTTTCATATACGACTAATTTTTTTACACAATGGGATGTGCATATAGTTTATGGAAAATATACAGACTACCGAAAATTAAACGTTTTTTTCTATAAATGTAATTTATGGAAGTGCTTTGCAACATTTCCTATGTCGACGAACATTGCTCAGGAAGGAAAATTAATTTCTCATACTCATACTGTAAACAAAGTATTTTTTGAAGCTCAATTTTCAACTTTGGTTTTTTGTATAATATAACTTTTTGTGGTGACCTAAATATGAAAGTCAAATTTTTAATGGTTGATCTGTATGCATATTCGTTATCAACATAATTTAAAAACAAATAATAACTGCAGGAATTTCAAATTTGGTATTTTAAAACCAATGTAATATTTAAAATGAGATAATGAATACAAAAATTTTTTTAACTTTAAAAATAAATTTTAATTAAAAACATTAAAATACACGACAGACGTTTCGGCTGGAACACTAGCCCTCCTCAGTGTCAAACATACAAGCACAACATTGACAAAAAATTCATAACACATCAAAACAAGATTATATATTCAGGAGGAATGAGTAGCTTTAGCCTCGTTCAAAGCAGAATGTTGCATTTTAGTTAAAGCGCCCTCTAAAAAAATACGGGATTCATATAAATTTACATTTGAGGCTAGAATTTTAAAGTTGTCAAAATCAGGAATATGATCACTATTGAGCGAATGGATTACGATGGATCATATTCCTGATTTTGACAACTTTAAAATTCTAGCCTCAAATGTAAATTTATATGAATCCCGTACTTTTCTAGAGGGCACTTTTACTAAAATGCAACCTTCTGCCTTGAACGAGGCTAAAGCTATTCCTCCTGAATATATAATCTTGTTTTGATGTGTTATGAATTGTTTGTCAATGTTGTGCTTGTATGTTTGAAACTGAGGAAGGCTAGTGTTCTAGCCGAAACGTCTGTCATGTATTTTAATGTTTTTATTTAAAATTTATTTTTAAAGTTTTAAATTTTTTTTGTTTTCATTATCTTATTTTAAATATTACATTGGTTTTAATATATTAATGAGACATATAAATTATGTTTAATTTTATTGGTATTTTAAAGTTCTTATTAGGTTTCTACTTAAAAAAAATTATCAATATTGGCAAGTTTGTATGCAAATTAATATAATCAATCATTTTTTTTTTTTTTTTTTTTTTTTTTTTTTTTTAATTATTATTATTATTTATAAATATGGGCATTATAATTGAACGGTTAGTTGAGGAGGGGGCTGTGTGAGGGGGGAATTATATGTCAAAAAAAACCTGTTACTAAACCTATTTTAGATTATTTTTACAGTATATTGAACTTTATTATCTTATCTTATTGATTTTATGACTTAATGTGCAATCTTTATAGTTCGGAAGTGAAAGTCGTGTGAGAAAGAAACGATCAAATGTGCAATCTTTATAGTATTGAAAAGAAAGTCATGTGAGTGACACACCAGATTATTTATTTTAAATTAATCAATGGGTTACAAACATATGTGTAAAAACCGATGTAATAAAAGTAGTTGTCTATATTTGTAGTAAAATCATAAGTGTTTAGATATTAAATATACCGCATACCATTGTAAGATATACTATAGAAATATACCATTACATAACAGCCAACTTTTAAGCATTTTAAATATAGTACCACTATTTTATTTTATTTTATTTTTATTTATTTATTTTTTATTTAAAATTTTCATACAAATTAGTTTTGATCAAAATACTTAAAATTTGGTAAGTTTGACAATACCAAATATTTAATTTTATTATTTTTCTCTTTCTGTTTTGTCACTTGGTTAAATTTTGTTTTTCACTTTATCATATTTTCTTTTTTATTATTCTTATTCCACTATATTATTTTAAGTTATTTTTAATTACCCATATTACAAAAATCATTTTCAATCTTAGTAAAACATAGGGTAAGTGCTCCAGTGATTGACCCTTTTAGAGCAATCTCTGATGTTTTTAATGTTCTAGTCATCAGAAAATATTTTTAGAAATCTTAAGTTAATACCACGGAGTAATATTAATAGGAGTTGGAGGTCCAATGGGAGAAAGCTACGAAACTGTGATCTAAATTTTTGGTAAATATTGAGGGCGCCACTTGTCATTACTCCCTACCTCGGCGCGGATATACTCTTGTTTTCAATAAAATTTTGCTGGAGTACATTTAAAATTTTTTATTTTAAGCAATTTAATTTCTTTGTAAGTTCTTAAAACTGCATAATTCAGGTGTTTCAAGTAAATGCTTCGTTTCCTAGTTGTAAAACAGTCTATGATAGTGATAAGAAAAAAAAAGAAAAAAAAAAAAAAAAACGCCCTAGGAGAAAAATAAAGTCCGAGTTCGTGTTTTCTGCACCTAAAGTAAGTTTTTTTTTTTTTTCTTTACAAAGTTTTATCCATTCTCCTTCCTCCCAATTGTCTGTTTTAGCTAGCTTCGGTTCATAAGAATCGTCATTTTTTAAAAGCTTTCTTTCAAAGTAAAATTAGTATAAAATGGCTCTTAAAAAAACATGTTGGTTAGAATACTCTATTTAATGAAATTTGCTTTCAATCGAAATTTTTTCAGCTTGATATTATTTAAAAAAAAAAAAAATTAAAACGAGGCATTTCTCCATTGAATAACAATGCGGAAGCTGGAGAGAAGGAAGGATTGCACGCTGGCGCCATCTGTAAACATTAGAAAACAACATCACAAAATTTCAGGTTAATACGTATGGCATGAAAGACATTCAGAACTATATATGTGTTAAAATATATACATTTGATAATAAATATATATTTTTTTGTTATGAATTTTTATTTTGCATCCACTCAGTGTTTCAATAATTGACACTGCCAGTTTTTCATTTTACCTGTAGTTAGCACCCTATGTCCCAGTGTCTGACACTGCTAGTTAGTCATTTTATTAGTTATTATCACCCTAGGCTCCAGTGTTTGACATAAAATGTTAAAATTCCTATATGCAAAATATATGCATTTATTATTTTTCTTATCTATTAATTATTTCAGGATGGGTGTCAATTACTGGAGCATGTCACTCACTGGAGCACCTACCCTATATTAAAACAAAAAATAACCGGAGATACCTGTAATTGAAACTATATAGAATATCTGGGGATTTAAATAAAATAAACGGAACTTTATCAGATTTTTGGGGGTTATTTTAATTTTTTTAATATTTTGGCTAAATTTTACTTCATTTTATTTATTTGTTTATTTATTCAGATTTTTCTTCGACTTCTTTGCTATATTCGATTATTCACTTTCAAAACCGCTGAGAATTTCGGGGGAAAAAATCATTTAAAACAATAATAAGTTAAAATGTTTATAGTTAATAAAGCTCTAGTTGTTTAATTTAAAATATATGTGTGTACAACATTTTCGCTGTTTTCTATTTCCTTCCGTATCATTTTGTTAAATTTTATTTGAATATTACTCCACATTACTACTGTATTGTTGTCTTTCTTTCCTTATTAATATAACATTTAGTTTGGATATAATATTACAAAAAATTCACATGCATAATACATAATGTATCCGTATTCTTTTGTGCAGCCTTGAAAACTAATTATAAATTCTATATACCATTTTTTTTACATAAATCATGCGTTTAATCATCCTAATATTGTGCACGTATGGTAAGAACCAGTTTATGTCAAAGTCTAACTACATATAAATTTATATCAAATTCTGAGCGTTAGTTCTTGAGATAGAGTCGCCACAAGATTTTTTTTCACACACACACACACACACAAACATCCATTTTCAAATACAGTCAAATCGTATTCTGGACCTTTCAAAATAGTGTAAATCTATCGAAATCCAGAAGTCAAAACTTTTTTTTTATTTTTTATGTAAAAGGTTTTTAATGAATTTTAATATACTTAATTTTATTATATTTTCATACGTATAAAACCAAAATTTAATAAATTTAAGAGATTAATTAACGATTTATAAAAATTACTGGCATCATAAAAAGAACAAGATCGAAAAATGTGTAAAAATATTAAGTAAAAGTTACGTAAAGTTTAACTACATTTTATATTGCTCATTTTTATAGATTTCGTACATTGTTGTTTTCTTAGTATACTCCAGCCTACAATCTTTGTCCTAATTAAGAATCGTGCTTAATTATTTCTTCCGAAAACGTTGTGCACTTTGCAATTTTTGCTTACAAAGATTTTATTGTTTTTTTTTTTTTGTTTTTTTTTTTATGTGTGTATATATATATATATACAGTCGGTAACAAAAGTGTCCGAACACTAGCGATAATTTCTATGTAAGAAAAGTACACTTCATACGGTTTTCTTAAATAAATCCTAACCGAATCATGCTCTTACACTGAATAAGATCAGGATTCGACAAGGATTTATTTAACAAAACCGTATGAAGTGTACTTTTTTTACATAGGAATTTGTGCTAGTGTTCAGACACTTTTGTTACCGACTGTATATATACACTGATGGAAAAAAAAATCCCAACACCAGGAAGGAGCTGTGCTAGATAAACGAAATTTGGTAGGCGTGTTTATACATCTTAAAGATGACGTCGATTCAAATTTCGAGCTACGCGCATAAGTGTGGCTCTAGTAGCGACACTATGAACATGCAAATGAGGTTTGCTTTAAATAAGCGCTGTAAGGTTCGTGATCGTTATTTACAGTTGAGATTTGACGTAGTGGGTTAATGTTAGTCAAGGATGCCTCTAAGAAGACGAAGAAGCCATTATCAACAGTTCACTGAGTTTGAACGAGGTCGTGTAGTAGGGCTACGAGAAGGTGGGTTTTCTTTCCGCGATATTGCAGAAAGACTTGGCAGGAATGTATCCACTGTGCATGAGTGTTGGCAGCAGTGGTCAAGGGAAGGTACTGCCTCAAGAAGACCGGGTTCCGGGCGGCCACGTGGCACTACTGAGAGGGAAGACCGCCGTGTTCGGCGTATGGCTGTGGCTAATCGTACTGCGTCTGCAGCTGAAATTCGAGCTGCAGTTGGCACCACAGTGACACAACGAACTGTTACAAATCAGTTACTTCAAGGACAGCTCCGAGCCAGATGCCCTGTAGCGTGCATTCCACTGACTCCAAACCACTGCCGTTTGCGACGTGAGTGGTGTCAAGCTAGAGCTCATTGGAGGACGGAGTGGAGATCTGCTGTGTTTTCTGATGAAAGCCGGTTCTGCCTTGGTCGCAGTGATAGCCGTGTATTGGTTAGAAGGAGGCCAGGTGAACGCCTGCTAGCGACCTGTCTGTGGCCTAGGCACACAGGGCCTACTCCTGGAGTTATGGTTTGGGGAGCAATTTCGTATGACAGCAGGAGCACTCTCGTGGTTATCCCACGCACCCTGACTGCAAATTTGTACGTCAATCTAGTGATACAACCTGTTGTGCTGCCATTCATGAACAGCATTCAAGGGGTGTTTTCCAAAAGGATAACGCTCGCCCTCATACCGCTGTTGTAACCCAACATGCTCTACAGAGTGTCGACATGTTGCCTTGGCCTGCTAGATCACCAGATCTTTCTCCAATCGAGCACGTATGGGACATCATTGGACGACAACTCCAGCGTCATCCACAACCAGCATTAACCGTCCCTGCATTGACCGCCCAAGTGCAACAGGCGTGGAACTCCATCCCACAAACTGATATCCGACACCTGTACGACACAATGCATGCACCTTTGCATGCTTGCATTCAAAATTCTGGCGGTTACACCGGTTACTAATGTACCAACATTTCCCATTTGAAATGGCTCTTCTCGCCAATGGCTCTACCTGTGATCTTGAAACTTTAATCAATTAAATATGTTACCTAGACAAATGTATTGCTGAAATTTCATTACTGTACAATAATTTTTTCTTGGTGTTGGGATTTTTTTTTCCATCAGTGTATATATGATGTTATGATGTCTAATAGAATTGTGTAAATGTTACTACTTTTAATAACGATTATTCATTATTTTTACTTTCTCTTAGCCACATGTTTGAGAAAGCATTATTTTGGGGTCAAAGTTTCAATATTGAATTTTTGTTATAATTACGTATTTTCATATGATCCCCTCGATGTAAAAATAAATTTTTTAGCGGTAATCTATGTGTGTGTGTGTATTCGTGTGCCTGTGTGTACGTGATATCAATATAAACTCAAAAACAAATGTCAACAGAGGAAATTCAAACTAAATATTCTAAATCTATATTATATAATAGGGATGTTACTTGTTTATTCTATTTCATTAAAAGTCTCATTATTATTACATTAATTAAATATTTTAATAAATGTTTCATACCGGAAGATATATAAGTTCGTGATATTTGAGGTGAAATCTTTTAACTTTGAATTTCATATAGATAAAAAAAAAGAAATATATAATATTTGTTACAGTGTTGTGCAAGTTCACGAAAAAAACGAACTAGTTCAAACTCAAGTTCATTGTGTAAAAAACGAGCTAGTTCGCGCTCAAACTCATGTCTGAAAGAAATGAACGCGCTCAGTTCAAGTTCATTTTTAAAAACGAGCGAAACTCACTAAAAGTTCATTTTTACGTACATTTTTTTTTTTTTTTTTTTTTTTCTAAATAGATCTTATCCTCTGTGAACACTTTCATAGGTAATTTCCCTTTTTCTAACATAACCAATTACCATGAAAATTATTTTTAATTTTACGCTTAATTAAACTTATTAACTTATAACTCTTAATTATAACTTATTAATTTAATTGTAGTAAAAATTTATTTAGCAAACACTTCTGAATAGTGTACCCACTGATTTTGCATGGTTTTTTATTCTCAAATTTTCAATACGTTTCTTTATACGCATGAGAACTTATTACTAAGAGACAAATTCTATCATTTAGAGGTTCCATCGTTTTAAATCAGTGTTGCGCAGGACCGCATTCATGAGTTTAATTATTTTCAGTTTTGAGCTGAATTTCGCTCGTTTTAGTTCCCCATCATACTATAGGTATGGGGAACTTAGGTAATCGTCAAAATTTTCGATCTCGGTTAGTTCCCCATCATACTATAGGTATGGGGAACTTAGGTAATCGTGAAATTTTCGGCCTCGGTTTTTTTTACTTTTTCACACGTTTTCAGGTGTGAGGAATCCGAAAATGACAAAATTTGTATGGTGTCCGTCTGTAGGGTGTCTGTTAGTATGTTAGTCCGTTAGTTTGTTAGTCTGTTTACACGATATCTCACGAACAAATGATCGCAGAGAGGTCAGACCAGTTTTAAAATATTACTTTCGATACTGGCAAGAACCCTATTCATTTACAACATTCGAATTAAAAACTTCGTAAGTGATAAGAAATTTACTATTTTCTTAACATGGGAGAATAGGACAAAATTTCACTTAAACGTGCATTAAATGGAAACTTTTTACTGTAAAAATGTCAGACCAGTTTTAAAATATCAGTTTTGATGCCGGAATGAACATCAGTAACTACAAATATGCAACTTTGAAAATTTCGCAAATTATTGGAAATTTACGAATTTCTTAACATGGCAGTATGGAGCGAAATTTCACATAATCGTCAATTTTGAGAGATACTTTCATCGTAACGATGTCAGACTACTTTTAAAATATAATTTAGGATAGTGGCATGAATATCACGGACCATGAATTTTCCAATATAAAAATTTCATAAGTTATTAGAAATTTACGAATTTCTTAACATGGCAGAATAGGGCAAAATTTCACACAACTTCTCATTAAGATCTTTAAAAAAAGAAATGGAAATTTTTAAAGAAAAATCTTAAGCATTCTGCTCTTATGATTGAGACAGTATTAATGTTTAGCAGCATTGATAAAGAAGCAACCATGACCCCTCATGGCAAGTGGCAGTAATGTGCATGTTTGTATATATATACACATTATAGTTATTTTTTTCTTCCTGCTAAATTTAACAGAAAAAAGTATCAGATTTGCAAAAAATCTTGACTTCCAGTTTTTGATTTATTTGCATGTTTTAAGAGCTCTCGAATATAATTCGAATATTTTTTTTTTTTAAATGTCTGTCTGTATGTGCTCCTAGAAGTAAAGTAGTACCTGTCAGTTACTGAGTTATGTTTTATAATTAAGGGAAAGCAATAATGGGAAAAGGACCCAAAATCCAGAAAATTCCGAAATCCGGAATTCTTCTGGTCCCGTGGGTTCCGGATAATGGGTCCTATACTGTACTATCTAAAAGGATGAGTTTTTATTTATTTTATTTTTTTTTTTTATTTATTTATCTTTTTTTTTTAACTGTTTTAAGCTTTTATTAAGATTTATTTTTAGTTCTGTAATATACATTTAATGAAGTTTAAGATTTATAAATCAAAGATTGAATTTTATGATGTATATGTTGCTTACATAATTAAAGGCTGTAATTATTATTTTTCCTTAATTGATTAAATAAAAGATAAAATTTCTACATCCCTATATTTTAATACTTGTGTGGAAGAAAAAAGAATTCTAAAATTTAATTTTTTTTAAATTATTATTATTCAACATTAATAGTAAAATTGCTGTTAATTGAGGTTCAAGATATAACACTTTCAGATCATTATCAATTGATATTTCTTGAATATATATTCTAAAATTGAAAAGGGTTTGAACTAAGAAGTTTTGTTTATATAATTTTGGAACAAATTAAAATAATCATCTAAAATATTTTTCTTGCTATAGTAAAATTGTCGTGTACATGCTATTAACAATAGCAGAGATTAAATTCATGAGTGAGAAAATCGTGCTTTTGAAACTGTTAGATAGTCCTATAAACTCCTTTTAAATTGATTTCTTATAAATATGTTCAAATTTTGATACCTAGTAATTCCACGAAGATTTGAGAAGATTACAAAAAGTACGCAATTTTTCTCGCTAATATTTCTGAAGAAATTGAATAAATCTTAAAAACTATTAAAAAAGTGAGAGTAGGAGAGAGACTAATACTATTTTTAATATGTAGTATTTTGTAGATGAAACTTATACAAAAAGTTCACTCATTTTTTGAAAGAAGACTTTAATTCATGTTTACTAGTTATTCATATAAGGCGATTTCTTTGAATTTCTGGAAAATGCAGATAAAGGCAAACTCATCGTTTTTTGTGAACGCTTGCTAACGAGAGGTAAGAGGGAACCTTCCTCCCCCAAGTCCTACACACACAATGTTAAAACAAACTGGCACATTTGGTAGATTTCAAACTTAGTTGGCAAACTTCTTAAACACTTTTCAGTCAAAAACTATAATGCATTTACACATTCTAATTTTGCATTTCTTTCCCCCTCCCCTTTTTTTTACTTTATTCTATATTCAATAAAAGAAAGTATTGGATTCCTAAAAATTTTCGGCTTCCGGTTTTCGATGAATTTACACGTTTTTAAAGGTCCAGAACACGACTGGGCGATTTTTAGAAAATGTCTGTCTGTGTGTGTGCGTAAATTTTTGGGGACTGTATCCAGTGGCGTAGCGAGCATAATTGGCGCCCGGGGTACGATTCATTTTCGGCGTCCCCCACCCCCCCCCCCTCCTTATGATTATGATTTTTTATTTTTATTTTCTGAATTTTGCTTTAAATTTTTGAGTAGTTCTTCGGTCAATATTTGTAAAAGAATGAAATATTTTTCGTTTTTACTTTTTCTTACCGAAATATAGTAGAGAAGATAATCGTTTTTAAATGGAATTTTGGAAATTGAGTTTTTGTGAAATTTGCACAACTTGAGGTCCCTCCAAATCCTAAAAACAGGTCTTATGCTGATGATCTGTATGTGTGTCTGGGATCAGCACATCTCAAGGACAAATAGTAGCAAGAAATGCAATCTGAAAAATCAAATATGGCTATTAAAAATATGCTGTTCATTGGCCCTTTTACTGTTTTGGCTTTAAATAATCATTGTATATGCTCATAACTTTTACATTAAATAAAAAATATATACTTAAGAACCTTTTGCTTTTTAATTTTTTCGTATGCTTTTTTTTATTCTACGTCTCTAACTTGACCTTCAGTACACAAGTTTTAAAAAACTGATATTTAAAGAAAAATTATGTTTTAATTTCTAGTAAATAGTTCTAATAAAAATAAATAAATATTAAGTTCCCTAGACCACCGATGTTTCTTTCTCCTTTTGTAATAGGATACAATATATTTTTAATTTTTATTTAGAAACAGCCGTCCATATTTATAAAATCCCAATAATAATAATAAAAAAAAAAAAAAAAAAAAAAAAAAACCTTTCATCATTTATAGAATAGATTTCTGATAATTTCAAACTGTCGTAGAAGTGTATTGTGCTGCTTAGATAACAAACAACATTAGCTTGCTGGTGTAATATTGGGACGTTATCACAATGGTCACAGGTTCGAATACTGGCATGATCCCTCTTCACTCTTGTAAATAATAATAATAATTTAGTCAGTCTTAAAAAGGTATATTTTATAAACATTTAATTTAATTATTTGACTGAAAAAGAAAAAAAAAGTGTAATTAATTTGGTGCAAAATAAATAAATAAATAAATAAATAAATAACTAATTAAATAAATAAATAAAAAATAAATAAATAACCTTCTATTTGAATTACTCATCCAAAAAAAATTAATATCTAACATACTCTTCCTCCTCAGCTTCCAAAAGAAAATCTGCCAGTGTATGCGATTTCGACACACAAAGCTTAAAATATATAGAATTTTTTAAATGAATAAAAAAAAAAAAAAAAAAAAAACAGAAAACCAAATGCAAGTTAGTTTTGTAGTTAAGCACCTAAATAAGACGTGCTAAATTGTATAAAATTTAATTTTATTATGCTTAGGTTTAATAATAACAAAATAACTTTACTTTTTAGGTTCTTTGATTTTACTCATAAAAATATTAAAATAATCAATTTATACTAGCCAAAGAAAACTACATTTTAAAATAATAATATTTAATCTCTGTTATAGCCGCCATTTTATAAGCATGTTAATTGAAGTTGCTTTAAACTTATTTTATATTTCTAACCTATTTGTACCAAAATGCATATTTATTAAATCTCTATTAATCAAAAATAAAATATGATTCTCCACTGTGAGACTATGAAATTCAAATTCTTTATTAATAATTATGAAACATTTTAAATGTTCTTAAATTTTTAAGATTATATATATATATATATATATATAAATTTATTTATTTATTAAAGCAAAATATATAAACATCTATATTCAAAGGCGTGCAGTCAACTCTTTATTTTAGATACTTATATAATTGTTTTAAATAACATACAGCTTTTAAGTAATGAAAAAAGAGCTGATATGTATTATTTGTATTAAGACTTCTTCACATTTTTGTAGGGGAAGAAATAGCCTAAGTGGGTAATCAACTATAAGTTATAAATATATTATTTTTTTTATTATTATTATTATTACCGTTACAAAGAATTTCATGAATTTAATTACGATTATCAAAATATAACCACTGAATGTTTAATTTTATATGCGAAAATTATATATCATACATTGTACATTCTTTAATTATTTTATATGCTATGCTGTATAAATAATATGAATCAGTGTTTTTTTTTTTTTTTTTTTTTTTTTTAAGTTTTTATACACTTAAAATGTTTTTATATTATTTACTGAAATTTCATTTACATAATTAGAGGTATAAACTAGTAATTTGTTTATGTATTTTTTGATTCTCTGGAAGATCTGTTCAATAATATAACTGTATTTTGTGTAATAGTATATTTTAATTCAGTTTCTTATACAATATAAATTAATAATATTATATTACACTCTCGAGTTGAGTTGTATGTAAATCAGAAGGTATGAATTCGGGGCGAGTTCCGAGTCTGAAAACTGTTTGTGGGCCAGATTGAGGCTGTAAGGACATTTTGCGGGTCAAGTTTACGTGGCCCGCGCAGGACTAAGTCAGATAAATCTGTATTAAAGTTAAATAAAAGAATAATGTATCAAGAAGTTAAAGTCATGCATCATGCATAGATAATGACTTTCCAACATTACACAATATAATTACGTGAATAAATAAGGGAATATTTGAATAAATTCTGTTTAAAAAAAAAATGAATATATATATATTTAATATGGGTCAATCATAAATTATAAACTTGTTTTCATATTTGTAGGGAAATCCATTTGTTCAATATGCTATATATATATTGCGACGTACAGTGATCAGATATGAGGAACGAAAATTTTTATTTATCAAGGTATCAATGAAATACGGAAGTAAAAGATAGCATTTTACAAAAAAGAAATGCTGAAAATTTTAATAAATAAAGAAAAAATAACCTTGAAAATTTCCCCAAAAATGTTGTATGTTTATAAAGGGAAAATAAAAGAATTATGGCAGGGTAAAGTATAGAAAGTTGTTAATATAAAATTACTGTCACTGCCCAACAACTCAAAAAATTTCAATAACGAATTAAAACATGTATAATTTTAATTTGTTTAAAACAAAACAATTAAACACATTAACATTTAATTTTTCATTTAAATAAAAGAAAAAATATATGTACTATAGTTTTTATTTTCTTTATATATATATATATAAAGAAAGAAAGAAAGAAAAGTAGCAAAATTAAATAAATATGAAAATATGTACGCACAACAATTTTAATAATATTATATAGAATTTTTAATATTAGTTAATTATTACATTGCTGTTGCTTTATTTTACTTTTGTGAGATGAAACAATTGCAAGGTCTAATTTTCCCAATCTATTATTATTATTTTCCAGTCATACTATAGGTAAGGGGAACTTACGTAATCGTGAAGATTTTTGATATTGATTTTTCACTTTTTTACACGTTTTGAGGTGTGAGGATTCCGAAAATAACAAACTTGATATAGTGTCCGTCTGGTAGAGTGTCTGTTAGTGTGTTAGTCTGTATACACGATATATCAGGAACATTGAACGCAGAGAGATCGGACCAGTTTTAAAATATTACTTAAGACACTGGTCGCAAGCCCACAAAACCCTATTAATTTGCAACATTTTAATTTTAAAACTACGTAAGGTAATTGAAATTTACAGTTTTATTAAAAGGGGAGAATACGACAAATTTTCGCTTAAACATGCATTAAAAGAAATATTTTTATTCTAAAGATGTCACACAAACTTTAAAATATGACTTTTGATGCTGGCATGAACATCCTTGACTGTGAATTTTCTATTTTAAAAATTTCATAAGTTATTAGAAAACTATGAATTACGTAACAGAACAGTAATTTAAAAAATTACTTTAATTAATTAATTAAAAAATAGTGTGAGTATTGCTTCACAACTTTTTTTTCTAATACACATAAATTCGAACATAATAATAACTCCATTTTCGCTGTATTTTATATAATATATATACAATATATATATATATATATATATGTATTTGATTTATTACTATATATTATTTCTTGCCTTTAAGCTTACACACACGCATATACATATATATATATATATATATATATATATATCAATATTTGCATATTCAATTTATGATTATATATAATATGATTCTTCTTTCGTAAATTTTAAATTCATTTAAATTTATTAAATTATAATTCATTAATGAAAGGTAAATCGACTAAAAGTTATTAAACAGCCAATTTTTTTCATTTATAAAGACGACAGAACTATTTTTCCGGTGTTTTTTTTCCGCTTACATCATAGACCATAATGCAATGGCAATCTTTTGTGAACCCCCGCACACAAATCAGTTGCAATATTTATACAATTTCCAGTAGGCAGCATGATAAACAAAGTACAAAATCACTATCAAACATTGGATAGTCTTAAAATGCTAAGACAAATGAAAATGCAATTGTACTGATTTTTAATTATAGCCTTATTGAACTTAAATATTTTTTTGTGGCCCTGTAAACCTTTGTAGAAAAAACATGAAAATGTCATATTTTTTACATCCCTGAAGTTTCAGGGTAATTCGTCAGGTATTTATTCTAGATATTTAACAAAACATCTAAATTCGAAAGTATCCGGTGATTCAGTCATGCCATTTATAGCAAGATATTAATGTATTATCTAATTAATTTTCAATACTTACTCTTATTGGGGATGAACAGGATGACTGTTGTTTATCTTCATGGGTATTCGGTGAATTTGAAGAACTCGTAATGATGAAATTTGGCATTTTGGGAATTATTTTTCGTACGAGATCATTTCTTTTTGCTAATTCAAGTGCTCTTTTCTTACGATTTTCAGCACCACTAACTTTTTTTTTTTTTTCTTTAAAGAAATCATGATTATTTTACATGAAATATTAAAATTATAACTAAAAAATATTTCGAAAATTTAATGTTCGGTTTTTAAACACAAAATATATTCGATAGAATTTTGCTAGTGCTAAAGGCTTATGCTTATCGTAACTAGCGTCCCTTTACTGAGATTATCCAGGGTTTCTAATCGTAACCACCCAAAAGGGCATATTGCTGCGAGAGCATGCTAATAAAACTATCTTGTATAAATCTCCATTCTCCAGTAGTTTTTTTTTTTTTTTTTTTCTTTTTTTGGCCGAAAGGTTGTAAATCGGACAGTTGTCATTGATCTCTATGCCATTAGTAGCTACCCCCCGCAACGTGTTTTTGATATTTGGCTTTCTTCGACGAAAGATCTTATCAGTCCTGTTATGGTATGGGTCATCCTGTCTTTTCTTGTTAAAGTTTCGGCAAACACTTTCTTTTCTCTTTTTAAAAATAATGGGTGGTCGGTATTCCTATAAATGCAAGAAGAGAAAATTGTACGATTGCAGTTATAAATCTAGGCGACATGAGATCGGGTGCGGAGGAAGGAGAAAGCGACAGCTGTCCTGAAAGGCATGTTTTTTCTTCAATTACGTTTTTATCCTGAATGTAGAATAACAGATTTGCAGGGGAATTTGTACCCGTTATCGTTTATCTTACAAAAAATATTCTCTAATTCAGGAAAAATAAAATATAATGGAAAAGTGAATTTGGAATATGAACTTCTTTCGGTTGTTTTAAAGATGAAAAAAAAAAAAAAAAAAGCATGGGGGGTAGAAGTGTAAAGTATGGAAATGGTTTAAAATAGTGTTACTTACTCTTTTAATTTCTTTGAGAAAATTCGAAAAAAGTAATTCTGGCTACACATAAAAATTATTAAAACATACAACCTGAATACAATCATTATTATTATTATTTATTTTTAAATAGTCTTTTTAATCGAACAATGACAATAATAAACAATATTAATAAATAATTCTTGTGGGAAAGAAAGTGAGAAATATAGATAGATTTTATAATAAGAATAAAAAACATTCTAGGATATTTGTACTCCATCTCTTTCTCTCTCTCTTCCCCCCCCCCTCCCCGCCCATGGATTACTTTTGAGCTATACACTGATACTTAAAGAACAACTGTCGCTATGTACCATTTATTACGAAAAAAAAGAAAGAAAGAAGAAGAAAATAAAGAATGTTTTTGGTTAAAAACATAACTATAATTTTGAATATGAATAAATAAATAATCATAACCTAGATATTATATACAATTTAAGAATAATTCTCAGGTTCAGGAACCTGTAGTTATTTGAATTTCATCCTGATGCCGAATATTATAAATTGCTTTCGGTTAATAAGAATTTTTTAACTTTAGAATATCTTTCACATACATTAAAATTCAGTTCTTAAATATATATATATATATTATTGACTTGTGGTTCATTCACGCCCCCCCCCCCCTTAAAAACAACAACAACAACAACCTTTAAACATTTTCATATTGCCAAACTTTTAGTGGAAAACATGGGAAATATCTTTTAAACTTCATAAATTTTTGTTGCAATTTTAGTGCACTTTATAAATACTACTTTTTGTTCTGTAAACTTAAAAAAAAAAAAAAAAAAAAAAAATTAGAGGGAGAGATTGACAGTGTATAGAAAGGGGAATGTGATAAATTCTGTTACATAAGTTAATGTGTAATTATGACATGGGTAAAATAAAAAGAAGGCAGCCGTATGCATTCTTAAAGTGAGTGTGTGGTATTGTGCTGACAACCTATTCTACGGATACTGGCTTGGCACTGGGATTTCCTCCTCCTGGATGGAGGCGGTCTTTCTGAAGTATCCTAGCAAGTATTCTGGTGAGTTTCAGAGAAATCCGCGGAAAGCTTCGAACGGCTAGAGCGACGAGCCCGAACTGGATTCGAACCCGGTACTCCCGGTCTATCAAATTCGAAATAAAATCTCTAAAACACTGGTGGGGTTTTTCAGCTGCAGAAAAAAAATTATGCTAGAAAAGGAATTTTTGACAGACTTGAGGGTGAATTCGGCTGACAAGATATTGGCACCTGTCAACTCATTTGCACTGTATTGAGAAGTACATTGCCTCAGTTCAGCCGCTCCATCACCGTGGGAAATTGACAGCATGCTTCTTTCACCCGAATTATGAAATTTGATCTAAAGTACTTTTATCTTTCACAGTTTTCACAAAATACAAAATTATAATTAATTAAATATTATGATAGATAATGTTTGTTTCATGAATGTATTAAAGTATAAACTTCAATTTCTTTATTCACCAAAATAATATTGTTTAGATACCAGCATAGGAATAGCTTGCGCTCCCCCTTTCCCCTACACGTCGTATTTTATTCTGATGGTGCCTATGTGTAGTAATACATTACATACGGTCAGGGTATAATCCGTATAAAGAATGCGTTACGGAACTATTGTAAATCCATTTGCTTCAAACCAATAAGGGACGGTAAATAACATGTCAAAGGGGGCCTAGAAAGCATTCTTTATAAACAATGAAAAAATATATATATATATATCGACCTGCATGCAACTTTTATTTTAGTCACTATCTTTTTTTTTATTTTTTTTTTTTATGTCATTTTAAAATTTTTGGCGTCCTTAAAACCGCGGCGCCCTTAGGCCCGTGCCTCACGGGCCTGAGCCTAAATCCGGCACTGGGTAAAATCTAAGAAATATGTATCGTCTTTATTTCTATTCAGTTTAACAATATCCGGTCAGTAATAGCTCTTGTGGATACTCATTTGTAATCTCCCAATTAGAAGATTCTCAGAATGTACATGTTTAGCCTAAACTAGTGTTGTCTGAAACTTTCCAGGGAAGTCGACCCTCAGTCGGAAGGTTTGTCTTCCCATACATCTTCCTTAACTGATTGGCGAGTTTTACTAGAAAGTAATTTTCCCCAACAACTTAGATTATTTTTCTTTAAAAAAATAAACCCTTTTATAAAAATATATCTTTCTGAAACTGCTTTTTCTTTTCGTGCTGCATTTTAATGATTCAAGCTGTGTGGAAACATTACTTATAACACATTTTATCGGACAAAACAAGAAAGAAAATATTTAATTATATTACATATTAATTTAAAGTATACTTCCCAGAAATCGATCAAATCAAAAATGAAATTTTCCGGGAAAACTTGTTTGTCTTGCAGGTCATTTGGCGCCCCTCTGAGAGAGGCGCCCGGGGCATGATAACCCCCCTCGCTATGCCACTGACTGTATCTCAGGAACTACTGCCCAGAATTACATGTAAATTTATATGCAGATGTACCTTGACTAAAATTAGCGCCTACGAAATCTTGGTATCAATTTCTTAACAGGTGGCGCTGCTAGGCCGCGATTTTCACAGTTTCATGGAAGGCTATATCTCAGGAAATGCTGCCCGAAATTGCATATAAATTTATATGTGGACGCGCTTTGATCCAGATTAGTGCCTATCAACTTATGGTGATCATTACTCAACATGTGGCGCTACTATACCGCGATTTCTACAATTACAGGGAAGGCTATATCTCAGGAACTACTGCACGAATTTGCTTATAAATTTATATGCAGATGCACTTTTTCATTAAAATCACTAAGAAGGTAATATAAAGAAAATTATTATCTTTCAATCTGCTCCTGGACTCCCCCTTCCTCCAGGTATATACTAAGTGAAAATGGTAACAATTTAAATGATTGAAATTTCTAAAAATGTATTATGAAATAATTCTTTAAATTTATTGTTTAATGTTTATTATTTTTGCGATTTGCAAATTGCAAAAATGCCCTTTTTTCCTGTGCCCTTTTTTCCGGGTGCCCTTTTTATGAGTGACTTTTTTTCCACGCGCCCTTTTTTTCGGGATCTATTTTGCACAATTATTCTCTTTTCTGTCCATTTCTTCTTCTACTTTCCTTTTCATATTTCAGACAGAAATATTTCATATGAGTTTGAGCTTGAATTGCTTTTTCACGCTCAAGTTCGTGAAAAAAACGAGTTTCGCTCAACTCAAGTTCATAATTGAAAAAACGAGCGAAGTTCAACTCAAAACTCAAAATTTTTGAGCTACGCTCATGAACGCGTTCAAATGAACGCGTTCGTGCACAACACTGATTTGTTATAAGTAATATTATACATACTTTAATAACACACTAAAATCAAAAGAGACTGGACTGAAAAAACTTATTTTCACTAACACATTTTTATTTTTTACTACACTTTATCTTGAAACAGATACACACAGAGAACAATACTGACTAGTGTTGCCATGTATTGAAACAAAAAATATTTGTAACCATAGGGTAAAAAGTTAATATTATTATCAATTTTCTTACATTATTGAATGCTTCCTTTCTTTTACCATTCTTCTATTCTTGCATTAAATCTTGCATTGACAGATTGCTTAAGTATTTAACCAAAGAAAAAAGATTGGCATTAAAAAAAAAAAAAAAGATCAACTATTAGCATAAACAGCTATGATAAAAATTCATACTTAAAAAAAAAATTCCGCCAGCTTTCAAGAGCATATTGTATGCGTTTTTATTTCTTCTCCATATATATATATATATATATATATTTTTTTTTTTTTTTTACTTTTTCAGTGTTAGGAAGAAAATTGTAAGAAAAGGAGGAACGCAATGTCATCCCATAAATTTTTTTGAATTGATGTTTTTATTAATTTATTTTTTTAAGATTTATTTTTATTTAAATTAAATTAAATTAAACTAAGCGACTGGATACTTCAGTGAAACAAACAAAGATTTTAAAAAAAATATGAAATAAAAACCAAATATTTTCTTAAAATAAATTATATCACTACTTGAAAATGTTTTCATTTAGAATGTTTTTAAAAGATAAACCCGTAATTTTCTTTTTTTAACAATTTGTTTATTAAAATAAAAAATGCACAAAATGTTGTTTAAAAATTTATTCAACGTTGATTTGTTAATACATTTACAGTGGATAGATATAAAAGCAAATAATATTTATTAAATAGTGTTTATTAAAACTCAAATTGTACAACTTTTTTTTTTCTTGCAATGTGATATTCATCACTTTAAATGCTAAAAAATTATACA
Organism: Salticus scenicus; assembly: GCA_963930645.1. Taxonomy (NCBI): domain Eukaryota; kingdom Metazoa; phylum Arthropoda; class Arachnida; order Araneae; family Salticidae; genus Salticus; species Salticus scenicus. The sequence goes on from OZ005652.1 coordinate 161,903,962, forward strand.
AAATTAGCCGCCTTCTACGACCGGTTGGTTCGCCTTTTCGCAAAAGCAGTTTGAATTTCTTTTCCTGATACGTCCTGCGGCCGAATGGTTCTGCGCGCGAAGCTGGTAGACGTGAGGTACCGGGTTCGATCCCAGGTCGCGCTCGTCGGAGTTTTCCGTGGTTTTCTCCGAAACTTGCGTAAATACGGGCTAGGGCCCCTTAGGAAGACCTCCACGGATGGCATTCCCCATCAGGCCTAGGACCCTAGTGCAGCCTCCCCAATTCCCTTTAAATTCCCTGATACGCCCTTTCTATATGGGAGGCGAATTCTTAAAATTTCTGAAAAAAAAAAAAAAAAAAAAACTAAGTGAAAGAAAAGAGGAACAATTATCATACGGTATATTACAAATAAAATATTATTCGATTGTTCCATTGATTTTTATTATCATAATTCTTATTTATAATCATCTGTTAATTTAAGAGTAAAAATAAACAAGTCCTTCCGGCTTTTTCGGAAGGGTAGGTTGATTTCTTTTTTCCTTATCAAGTAGCCGTCATTTTGTTTCAAAATGGCGGCTACAAATTATTAATGCACTTGGTAGAAATATTGATGTAGGCTATGCACATATGGAGTTTTAAGCAAATCGGTTCATAAATACATTTTTATGTGAATTTAAAATTTTCAAGTGGCCGGCGCTTGGAAACAAAATTTTGGGTTAAGTTGACATTGACATGTGAAATGTATTTGTGAGATAAGTCTACTGTACATATATAGTTCGAATTAATTCAAAATCTCAAAAGTCATCGTGTTGAAAAATTAAGTGACTGCCACTTCGACCAAAATGGCGGAGAAAGTTTCTCATCTAAGATATCGTTGCAAATTTGAAAATATTTTTTTTTGTATAAATTCTTTCAAAGAGGCTTAGTAAGCTGCTAAAATGTTAGTTTTCTGCATTTCTAGTTTGTTTTAGCATTAAAATAGCCTAATTTTTCCTTAAAAACGCATTAAAAAGATCCAGTAACGCAGATAATGGATTTGGTGCTAAATTTGGCGACTTTTCCCCTATGTCGACTTTTTTGCGACTTTTGGCGAGAAAATACTTTTTATCGATATACCAAAGTTGGACGCAATAACGTGATTGGTTCCCGAGTTACGTGAATTTTCTAAATTTTTGTTGTTTGAATGATAAATCCATTTTTCAACTTTGATTTGAATTGATTAAGTATTTCTAAAGTTGCCGTGATAACAAATTTTCAAGTGGCCGCCACTTGGAAACAATACAGTGGAACAAGTTGCCAAGCAAACACATCCAAGATATTTGAAGCATAGGTTCACTGTCCAACTGTGGTTTAAATCAGTGCCGTGTTTCAAAAGTTATTCTTATGGCAAATTTTCAAGTGGCAGTCTAAATGGCTGCGACTTGGAAACAAAATAGCAAAACAACTTGCCCATCGAGATCATCCAGTATATTTGTACGATAAGTTCATTGTCCCGTTCTAGTTTAAATTAAATCAGTATTTCAAAAATTATCGTCATAAGAAATTTTCAGGTGGCACCACTTGTAAAAAAAAGTGGAGTGAGATGCCCAGCGAACTTATCTGAGATATTTGAATGATAAATCCACTACCCAAATTTGAAGCAAATTGATTCTGTATTACTAAAGTTACCATAATAACATATTTTCAAGTGGCCGCCACTTAGAAATAAAATTGCGGATCAAGTCACCAAGTGAAATTATCCTAGATATTTGAACCATAAGTTTACTCTCCAACTTTTATTTGAATCAGTATAGTATTTTAAAAGTTATCGTGAGGGCATATTTTCAAGTGGCAGTGTGATTTCAAGTGTCTGGAACTTAGAAACAAGATGTCGGGACAAGTTGCCCAGTGAAAACATTTAAGATAATTATATGATAATATCACTGTCCAAATTTGGTTCAATTTGGAATATTTTTTCAGAAGTTATCGTGATTTTAAATTTTCAAGTAAGAGCCTGATTTCAAGTGGCCCTGCTTAACTTAAGATATCTGCCACTTTATTAAAAATGGCGGATACAGTTTATCAATAAACTTCATTAAGATCTTTATGTGGTCTGTATTTACATCAAAATTCAAACAATTTCGAAATACGCTTTTTACAATTTAAATTTGAAATTTTCAAGTGGGCTGCACTTGAAAACAAAATGGCGGAGCAACTTGGTTAACAAACTCACCTAAGATATTTATAAGATAAGTTAAGACACTGTTCAAATTTGGTTCCATTTGGAATATTATTTCGGAAGTTATCATGGTTTTAAATTTTCAAGTGGTGGCCTGATTTCAAGTGGTCCCGCTTAACTTAAGATATGCACCACTTTATTAAAAATGGCGGATAAAGTTCATTAATAAAGTTATTTGAGACACTTGTGTAATCTATGTACACATCAAAATTAAAAAAAAAAAAAAAATCGGAATACGCTTTTTACAATTTGAATTTGAAATTTTCAAGGGGTCTCCACTTGAAGACAAAATGGCGGAGCAACTTGGTTAACAAATTCATCTAAGTTATTTATAAGATAAGTTAAGACCCTGTCCAAATTTGGTTCGATTTGGAGTATTATTTCAGAAGTTATTGTGATTTTAAATTTTCAAGTAGTAGCGTGATTTCAAGTGGCCCCGCTTAACTTAAGTTATCTACCACTTTATTAAAAATGACGGATAAATTTCATTAATAAACGTCATTGAGACCCTTGTGTGGTCTGTATTTACATGAAATTTCAAACAAATTCGGAATAAGCTTTTTACAATTTGAATTTGAAATTTTCAAGTGGTCTCCACTTGAAAACAAAATGGCGGAGCAACTTGATTAATAAACTCATCTAAGATATTTATAAGATAAGTTAAGACACTGTCTAAATTTGGTTCGATTTAGAGTATTATTTCGGAAGTTATAGTGATTTTAAATTTCCAAGTGGTAACCTTATTTCAAGTGGTCCCGCTTAACTTAAAATATCTGCCACTTTACTAAAAATGGCTGATAAACTTCATTAACAAACTTCACTGAGACCCTTATGTGGCCTGTATTTACATCAAAATTCAAGGAAATCTTGCTTTAAATATGCTTTTTACAATGTCGGTTTGAAATTTTCAAGTGGCTGCCACTTGAAAACAAAAAGTCGGAGCAACTTGGTTAACGAACTTATCCAAGATATTTATAAGATTAGTTCACTGTCCAAATTTGGTTCGATTTCGAGTATTTCGGGAGTTATCGTGATGACAAAATTTTCATTATAGATATGTATATATAGATAGATAGATAGATAGATAGATAGATAGATAGATAGATAGATAAACGAAGTGATTGCAATAGGTCGATTTCTAAAGAAATCAACCTAAAAGTACAAATTTAATATATTCCACTTGTATCACGTCTTCCTTCCTGCTGTTTGATCATTATAATAATGAAATATTATTGTTTTAATAGTTTATCATTATTGTTTTTATAGATTATTATTATTATTATTATACACACACACACAGAGAGAGAGAGAGAGAATGCAGTCTGTTGGAATAAGATGCATTTCCAAACGACCCGCCAAGCCTTTTGAGTTGCACAGGTCTGTTTTAGAGTAAAATATCTGTTTTTTTTTTTTGTTTTTTTTTTTTTTTTCCCCGAGAAATACATATATTTATATATATATATATATATATATATATATATATATATATATATATATATATATATATATATATATATATACATGCATATATATATATATTTGCACGTTTTTATGTCTTTTGAATCAGAAAATCGGATTTTTGACGAATGCTCTGTGTATATTTGTGTGTGTGTGTGTGTGTGTGTGTGTGTTAATCAACATAACTTAAATACAAATATTAGCAGAAAGTCCAAACTCGGTGTTCTAATTTGTTATCATATATCTAAATATATGCATCATATTCAAAATCTGTATCAATATCATCTTGAATGTTACTTGAAACATTTTACTGAAATCGGGCAAATAGTTCGTGTACAGGGACATGCAAAAATATTCAAATAAATTTCTTTTGCTACATTCGTCGTTAGAATGCACTAAATTAAATAAAATAAACATATATATCTTACAAACACAAGACCATATCTATATTAATAAAATCAGACTTTTGTCTGTAAATTTGTCGGAATCGAAAAATTTTGCGATATCTTCACGTTTCACACCCCATGAAAGCCGAAAATGACTTCAGAAAATTTTGTCTGTGTGTGTGTGTGTGTGTGTGTGTGTGTGTGTGTGTGTGTGTGTCTGTGTCTGTGTCTGTGTGTGTGTCTGTGTGTGTGTCATCGTGTCCGTATGTCGCTATTTTTGTCCGAGCATCACTTGAGAACGACTGGGCGGAATTCAACGGCGCTTGCCAGGAATTTAGGTCTTCACCCAACTTAAAATTATATCTATCAACTTTTCAGAAATTCCCCCCCCCCGTTCTCCCCTGGGGGGTAAAAGACTAAAACACGTTTGTCCGGGCATCACTCGAGAACGGCTGGACGGAAATCAACGGCGCTTGGCAGTAATTTAGGTCTTCACCCAACTTAAAATTATATCTATCAACTTTTCAGAAATTCCCCCCCGTTCCCCCCTGGGGGTAAAAGACTAAAACACGTTTGTCCGGGCATCACTCGAGAACGGCTGGATGGAATTCAAAGGCGCTTGGCAGAAACTTAGGTCTTCACCCAACTTAAAATTATATCTATAGAAAATTTCAAAATTATGAATAGTGTTTAATTTGTGGGTAAAAAACGCCTGCGCATGCGCCATAAATATTTTTGACTAAAACGCTTTGAATGGAAAAATAAAATATAAAAATAAATTTTTAAGTTAAAGACTTTTTTATTCGCGTGATTCGGACTACAAGTTACGAAAAGATTGAAATGAAGTGTTGCCATCTAAGTTTCATACTTTAGTTAATTTTAAAAAATCTAATTGTCGTATCGAAAAACTGTTTACACCCCAGGATTCAGAAAAATCACCCCTTTCATTTGGTACTGAATTTGTAACGATAGGTCTGATACTTCTAATTTATTTTTTCCTTTTTACGTTTTTCCGTTGCCACTTAAATTTCATACTTTAGTTATTTTTAAAAAATCTAATTGTCGCATCGAAAAACTGTTTGCACCTCTGGATTCAGAAAAATCGCCCCTCTGATTTGGTATCAAATTTATAAATATAGGTATGATATTTCTAATTTATTTTACCCTTTTTCCGTTTTTAACCCAGATTCGGTAAAAGGTTTTATATATATATTTTTTTTTATAGAGGAATTTGCACGTGGATAAATATTTTCATAGAGATATTTGGCATTAGTTTAATATTTTTATTTAATTAAGCAGTACTTTTCTTTCCTGCAGTAAAACAAAATTTTTTGTTGTTATTATGTACCCTATGTACCTTATGAGGGTTTTTTTTATGTTCTCCCCTTAACTGTAAATGATTATAATTTGCATTTTATTAAGATTTTTTGTTTTTATTTTGTAAATATCAGAAAAGAGTTTTTATTTTATTTTATTTTATTTTATTTTATTTATTTACTGTATGGAACAGCTTTAGTATTGGATCCCTTTGGCAAAATTTAAAATTCGGAAACGAAGTAGCTCGGACGTTTCTCGCCAAGATCTTTAATTGCACAATTGAGATAGCCAATTCAGTTCATCGCAAAAATGGCTTAAAATATTTAAAGTCACCAGAGGGTTCCCATACTAAAGCTGTGCGTTTTGTATTTATTTATTTATAATATTTTCTATTAAAGACTTCTGTGGTCACGAAATTTGGTGCGTAAATTGTTTGGTTGCATCCGGCACTTATTGTAACTGGATTTCACGAAATTCGAAATCTTCCCCCCTTCTAGGAGTCGGAGGGCAATAAATGGTATAACTTCAGTATAACCCCACAGCTGAATTTGGCGATTTTTCTTTGGCGTCGTTTTGAAGGATAACGATGTCGTTCTGGACTGTTTGCAATATAATATGGCAGCCTAATATGTTGTTTATTTTGGATTTTGGATTTTATGTTTTATGATTTATGATTTAGATTATGATTTTATCATTTATCATATATGGTTTATGATTTTTAGATTTATGATTTAGCCATAATCGCCAACAAAAAAATCGCCAAATATCGTTGTGGAGTTATACTGAAGTCTTTCCCAATAAACATGTGTAAAAACATGTTTTTCCGTTTGAATTCGCTTTGAATTATCTTAGAATGGCGAATTTTGGTGTGCGGATATTGATTAAGTGTACGCATTATGTACATTAGTGGGATTTTGCAAAACTTCGAACTCACCCGCTGAAGAAAGGGAAGTAAGAAGTGGGTAAGTTGTGCCGAAGGCCGTGGGGACCCAGACTGGATATTGATTAAGTGTACGCATTATGTACATTAGTGTGATTTTGCAAAACTTTGATTTCACCCGCTGAGGAAGGGGAAGTAAGAAGTGGGTAAGTTTTGCCGAAGACAGTGGAGACCGAGACTCCTCACTTTGCGAGCGAGAAAACCTCTACCAATCACAGCGAGAACTTAGGTTATTAATAAAGATATGGGATTTTGACAACTCATTTAAGTTTAATGTCCAGCGAAGCGGGCAAAGCCTGCTAGTATCATATATAATGCTTTAAGAAATAATTTATCATTCTTTTGTAGAGCCACACAAACGAATTCTGGTTTATTAGTAGCTGTATCTGGAAGTTTCTCAAATGCATTTCAAGTGATGTTACGCGTTTACCGAACTGCAGTACCCATAGTAATTAATAATCTTTTAGTAATTATAATATATTCTAAGAATTCTAAGGCAATTAGTGGTGGAATTTTAAAACTTACTTGTAAACGCAATAAAATTATCTAATGTCTGTACGTATGTACATATAAACATATCATTAGCATATCTTTCTCAAATATAAATGCATATATCATGTATTGCTCATAGATGAGAAAGCAAGACGGAAAATTCTGGACACTTAGGCATTCAAAAGCTAATAACGTTGACACCCGGGTCGGATGTCTTGTTTTGTCTTGTCTTGTGTTGAGTTCAAGTACAATATGTGGGGCGTATATTATTTACAAACAATGCACAGGGCTACACAAAATTAAGTGAATATATTCTTATAAAAATAGCATTTAATATAATTGATCAAAATATTTTAGAAAATTACATCATGTCCAGAAAAATTACTTAGGAATAATAATTTTTTTCTCTTATTACCCACGTAGTAAACAAAATATTGTTTTGGCTTTCAAATTTTCGATGCTGTATTTCTGCACTGTTAAAAATTTCTGTAAAAATACAGAAAAAGTATTGAGAATCTCCGTAAATGTACATGAGTTCACTGTTAAAAGCAGTGAATCAAGAAACTCGGTTCACTGTCAAAAATTTCTGTAAAAGTACAGAAAAAGTATTGAGACTCTCCGCAAATTTACATGAGTTCTCTGTTAAAAGCATTGAACCAAGAAACTCAGTTCTTAATTTACAGATATTTCCCTTTCCAAAACAACGTTTTCCCTGTAGGGATTTTGACTGATACATTAAATAAAAAACTATGTAAATGCATAACCTTAAATTATTTTTATATTAAAGTAAATACCTATATATATATATATATATATATATATATAACTAGAAGTTTTGAAGGCAAAAATATACTGAATAGTTTGTTTCATTGCAGTGTACTATTACGTAAAAAGGTGAGAAAAAGGGAACGTTAGGGAAAATTAGATTGTTTCTGCGGAATGTTTATCTTCGTATCTACACATGAAAAGTTTGTTGTTGTTGTCTGTATTGAAGAACTTAAAGCAATTCATGTTTTCATTTGGAATTCATAATTAGGTATGCTAAATTTTATATAATCTTTTATCCTATTTTAATAATCAACAAAAACAATGACTGTTCATGTTAGTTATATTAGCGGTTATTTTTTTTATATTTAAATCCTGAAACTTATAAACAGAGTTATTCAATTTAAAGATACTAAGAATCTAGTATGTAGTATCTAGCTTCGTATTTCTGTTACATAATACTTAATGTATTTACTGCGGAGGGCAAAATTATAGAAATTATTTCTTATAATCTGACTTGCTTTTTCTTCTAGAGTTTAGAATAAAATTGCTTTAGCAGGAGATATACAAAATAAACATAGATATTTTAATTTGTTAGAAAGCAGTTATTGTAAAGGATGAAAAAAGTGTGTGTGTGGAGGGAGGGGGGGGGTTAAACACAGTTTAGCACATCCATAAAAACAATTTAGCACATCCATAAAAACAGAGAAACATTATTACAAATTATATATGAGTATTTGATGTTACGCACTATTTTTTCGGGGGAGGGGAGTTGTACATCAACCCAGCAATGTTTTTTTTTTTTTTTTTTTTTTTTTTGAGTGTTAACATTTAATATATAAATTAAGAAACAATGCAAGAAAAACGATAAAATTATTTTTTTTCCCACAGCGATAATACTGGAAGGGGGGAGAGGAGGAAGATTAGATTAAATTTTCAAACTAGTAGCACAATCTACTCACAAATTGATGTTTAAAGAATAAATGTATAGTTTATGAATCAAGCTGAGTAGAGAAATGTTTAATACTAAATTTTACACAGGTTACATTCTGTGAATAAATTCAAATCGAAGTTTAAAAAAGTTCAATTTAATTTGGAATTATTTTAAAGCATAAAAACAACTGGATTGTCGAATTACACTAGATAAATGCTTCCTAACCATACGTTGCCGAAACTACACCTACACGCTTTTACAGCGGGGTGGAGACGTTGATTAAAGTTTAACTGCAATTAAAAAAATACTTTTTTGTTAAAATAAGTCAAACTTACACTGTCCTATCAACACAAAATCCGAAAACTTTCCGACAAGATTTTGATATGAATTAAAACATTGTTTCTTAAACGTTTCTTTTCTTTTCTTTATTTTTTAAGAAGAGCATATGTCTAATGGCCAGAAAAGTTTATTAAATGAGCAATGTTTTTCTCCGAAAGGAATAAGGTTAAATTTGAATCAGAACCATAAAGACCAGAAATACTATCGCGAATTATATAGATCTTTGATGCTAAACATTTTTTGATGTGCGCGTGTGTGTGTGTGTGTGGGGGGGGGGGGGGGGGGTGATGGGAATGATTTGTATGGATACCAACACAATATTTTCAGTTTTGTTTTCTGAGATGTTTGAAAATCTGTTTGTGTGTACAATATTCATATATTTGTTGTAACAAATCAGAAACAACCAACATAGAAAAACTAATAAAAATCTTTCTTTACCCGCAGCGGAAATGAATGGGGAAGGAGTTAAATTACACTTTCAAACTTGTTAATTTTCTGTGTACAAATTGATATTCAAAGATTGAAAACATAACGTTAAATTGTACGAAGAAATGTTTAAATGAATGCGAAATTTTATCAAGGTTACATTTTTCGTACCAATTCAAAACTACAATTCACTATACAACTTTCAAAAGTATAACTAATGCACATGTGTTTTTTTGTACTTTTGTGCCGTAACTACAGTTATGACAATATTTCGTCCACAAATTTATTTTGTAAGGCAGAGATAGCTAAAATGACAATTGGCTGTAATTTAAAACCACATTTTCGCTAAAATAGATCTAATTGATACTGCCCTATCAAAACTGGGCCAGAAAATATACAATCAATTTTTTACATACACACACACAAAAAAAAAAAAAAAGAAAAAGAAAAAAAAATTAAGCATAATTTTTTTTTTCTTTGTGAGGTGTGTGTGTGTGTGGAAGGGGGGGGATTTTAAAGAACCAGAAAATTTTGTTCTGAGGATTAGACAGTTTAGACTGTTTTTAAAAAATGTCTGTCTCTGTGTGTGTGTATCACAAATTTTGTGGACGCTGTATCTCACGAACCAATGAACGAAATTTAACCAAACTTGGTGTTTAGTTGGACCCTGACATTAACTAGTGCTGATTAGATTTATGGAATAATGGCTCAACAGGTGGTGCTGTGATCGAATTTTTCTAAATTTTCAACATGACAATATAGGACAAAATTTCGTATAAATGTACATAATGAGAGTTATTTTAATCGTGTGATTGTAAAATTAATATGAATTATTGATAATAGTAGTAGTTAACTAGGGGAAAAAATTTGCATGGGGGGCATCGCTCCCCCCCTGAGGGTTAAGTACCCCCGGGGGGAATAAATTTTCAATATGGGTATCTTTCGAAAGATATCGTCAATACCTTTAAAACTAATGGTTTAACTATAGATCTGTGATAATTTAAAACAAAGTTATCCATTTTTTCCTTCTTTTTTTTCTTTTAACGAAAATAAAAAACTTGGAAATAAGTCATTTCTTTTGATTTGGGAAAAAACTGATATATTTCGGCATTTAGTGATAATTATTCTATCAGATAAAAATCTTCTGCATTTATAATTGAAAAGAATTTGATAATTTAATAAGTAATTTTTATTGTATAAGTTTTGTGTAATATTATATAGAAGAAAGTCATGTGGTGGCCACATCCTACTAGTTTTTAGTTTAATATCGTCTGAAACTTCTATATGTTTTCTTATATATTCTTTTTACAGCCTCTTCCTGTCATTTGCAGGCATTTGCTGAAAGACTGAAAAATAATATAGATTATCTTAAATCAAATAGTAGGAATTGAGGAAGAAGTAAGTCATTTCCACATTATATAATTAATAGTTTAAATAATAAAAAATAAGTAAATTTAAAAATCGAAATAAAAAATAAAGATTTTATTGATGGGAGTTTTATCCGACAATTTTTTTTAATTATTTTTTAAGGGAGGGGAGGACGGTTTGCATTCTAAACCGTCCAATGTTATTAATTTTGCTTTCTGAAAATTTTGATAATCTGCTTGCATGTGTATATGTATGCATATAATATGCACAAGTTAAAAAACCACAATATAAGAAAAAGAAAACTATTGTTGCAGTTGCCGAGCAATGGTAATAGAGGGGTGGGTTGGGGGACAAATTAAATTTTCTGACAAGTTAATATTTTTCAGAATACAGTTTGATATTTAAGAATTCAAAGTACAGAGTGTATATTAAATTGAATGAGGATATGTTTAAATCAATACGAAATTTTATCCAGGCTGTTATATGTTGCGGACTAATTTATATCACAAAATAACCGATCCGCATAAAACATTACTTTTAAGTACAAAATCCAACTGTATTTTTGAATTATCCTGGATGAATATACCATAATAATAAGCATGCCAAGACTGCGGTTACATGTTTATGTAGGGAGGCGGACGCAGACGATTGTGGAGCAACTGCAATTTAAAAATACAGTTTCACTGAAATATAGCTAATAGACAGTGTTGCCAGACTTGGGGACTTTTTTATTCAACTATCACCAATAATTTTGAGAAGGGGAATTGGACATACATAATAGTCGATTATTCTTCGAAGTGATTAAGCAACTGTTACAATAAAATTTTAGAGGTGAATGTTGAATAAAAAAGTCCCCAAATCTGGCAGCGCTGCTAATAGATTCTGCTTAATAATGCATTGTCAAAACACTTTCAGATAAGTTTTTGCATTGACAGAAATAATTTTTCTTAAACATGTTTTTTCTTTTCCTTCTTTGTAAGGGGGAGATTTTAATAACTGGACAGTTTTTAATTCGGAGTATTATAAAGTTAAGAGAGTGCTTGGAACTAAGGCCGAGTCCCCCAGTTTCTAACATTTGTTAAAAAAAGAAGAAAAAAAAAAAAGGGGGGGGGGAACACAGGGGCAAACTTTAAAATTTCATATAGGAAGGGGGGGGGGAGTCTTTTAAAAGCTCGGGAATAAAGTCTTTTCAAAGTAGGCCTAAGACCTACAGCAGTTAATCGGCCTTATTCCCAAATCCAATCCAATTCATACTTGATTTTAATATAAAATACTTCAAAAATATTCCTGTTACACTGGCGTTCATAAAATGTTGCTTAAATATCGTATGATTTATTTATATAAGTGTATTTTCCTGTATTAATGATTTAAAATACCATGTATATCTACTTTTATTTTCGTTAGATGGTTTTTTATTAGATTCTATTTAGATGGAGTATATAAGATACACTTTAAAATTCGCTTATGTATACTTAATTTTTTTTTAAGTGCCATTGAATTACAATCCTTTCTTTTCATTATTTGCTTAACATGTCATAGGATGCAGATTTTGTTTTAAAAATTTATAGTTAAAGTATTTTCCTACAATAGTAATTTTTCATCATTTTTCTTTTTTCTAGTTATAATGGAAATTGATCCTGATATAAGAAAAGAAACAAGTTGTCTAAGAAATATGAAAATAGAAAATGCCGTAAAATACCCTCATCAAAGACATTTACAAATACCAAATATTTATCCTGTTAAAGAACTTTTCACCATTTATCTTTCATTAATCTCATTTAAAAAAACAAGATACATTCAGTGTTATATGTTAGTAAAATAAAGTTTAATTTAAATCTAATTCAGTATGTTTTATTTTTTAATTATTTTTAATTGTATGTTTTCTTTGCAGCAAAGATTTTTTTTCTTCTTAGTGAGCTTTTTGCAATGATTCTAGTAAATTACCAGGAGGCTGCTTTCATGTGTAAAAGCGTAGAATTTGTTTCTTCTTTAGATCCTATTTTGTAGAAGAAAAATGTTTTAAAATTTGTTTTTGTAAAGAAAAAAAAAAGTCAAAATATTTTTAATTCAAAATAATCTAATGGTTTCTTTAACAAAAAGTTATATATTTTAAAAATTTGAATTTATGGAGCTAGTGACGAAAACCAAAAAAAAACCCGACTTTCATCTGCATTGAACCCTAAATTAATATTTAAAAATATTAAAAGCTCTATATTTCTTTATATACTATTTAATACGTACGAACATTTTCTCTCCACTTGCCGTCTATTTAAAAATATTTATATCCCAGAAACTGAAGTAATTAAGGAAATTATTCTACACATTGCAATGAATTAATTATAAAAAGTAAAAGTATTTAGGTATCGAACCTTTAATATGTTCCTATACTTCTACGATTACGTATTAGAAATCTGATCTGAAATGAGAATTTTTTTTCCCAATAAAATAACTTTTAGAAACCAATTTTATTGAAAACAGAATATTGAAAAATGTTAAAAAATTGTTACAGTTTGAAATGAAATTTGCATCAAATTTGTTAGTCTTGATTTAAGTGACAAGTTATGCATTGCATTATTATGTTGCACAAATTTACTTTTTTAATAAACTACCAAAATTGTATGCATAGTTTTAGAGAGACCTTTATATGGAAATAAATTAGTAATTTTTTTTTCTTCAGCTAATATAAAAATCAATGTGAGTATTTAAAAATTCAAATTCATTTACTACTCTACCTTTCCATAAATGACCGGACACTTTCGATTTCAGATGCGTTTTAAAATAACTCAAAAAGTACTATACAAATCATCTTGAAACTTCAGGAGTGTAAAAAACATGTTGTACCTCATGTACTTCAGTTATTTATTTGTGCCAAAAGTGAAAAGAAGACAAGTAAAAAATTAAAGAAAAATAAGAGTATTTGGCATCACCCAATATAAAGTAATGCTCGAAATACAATCTGGCTGTGGCACATGATTATGGGGCTCATCCTCATTTTCTGTATAAATTTTTAAGTCTCTACCGCATTTAATCAGGGAGATATAAAGATTTCTTTAAAAAATATACTGAACTTTTTTTTTTTTTTTTTTTTTTTTTTGCTATAACATGCGAGGTATTAAATCCAGTGCAAAGCTATATTCGGGAAACCCAATATACAACATTAGACACAACATACTGCAATCAGAATGAAAAAAATATTAAATATATAATGAAATGTGAGCATTTGTACTAAATTTTTAACTGCGCATGACTAAGTTTTAGCTAAATTTCAATTGTATAATTTAGTAGCCAAATGCATTAAACTATTTATATAAAAACTCCAAACAAGTATTGTGTAAACTCAAAAAGTTCTACGCCAAAGAATGAACTGGTCTTCAGTTTCTCTCGAAGAAACGCTAATGTATAAGGAGTTTTACTCACATTTTTATTTTAATTCGATGAACGGTAATGCAATTTTATGTGATTGTAAATAAATATTGGGAAAGCCCTCTTAACAATTTCTTTGTTGGGGAACAGCTGAAATTCAGTTTATTCTATGACGTAGAACTTTTTGAGTTTACACGATTTTTGTTTGGGGTTTTTACATAAGTAGCTCAATAAATTTGACTGTTAAATTTTGAAAAGGAAATGTCACTGAACATTTACGCATGCGTAGTTAGAAATTTAGTAAAAATACTCATATTTCATTAGATATTTAATATTTTTTTCATTGTGATTACAGTATGCAGTGTTTATTATTGTATGTCGAGTTTCCTGAAAATAACTTTGCACTATCTTTTCATACTTTGCGTGTTATAGCTAAAAAAAAAAAAAAAAAATGAAATTTTTTTTGCAATTTTTTAAAGAAACCTTTATCTCCCTGATTATATGCGGTAGCAACATATAAACTTAGAGTTAATGAGAAAGAGTCCTATAATCACATGCTACTACCAGATCGTATTTCAAGCATTAATTATTACAGGGTGAAGCCAAATACTTTCATTTTACTTTAATTTTTTTTACCGGTCCTCCTTTCACATCTCTGAAGTTTCAAAATGATTTGTTTAACATTTTTTGAAATACTTTTAAAAATGTCTGAAATCGAAAGTGTACGGTCATTACGGTAAGGTAGTGTACCTAACAAATTTTTAGAACTTCTTCCTCCCCCCCCCCCCCCCAATTTAGAAAGTTTACACCTTTTTAAGAGCATAATTCATTTTAAACGGTTAGTGTTTTAATTACATTCTTAATTGTTTTAAGTTAATATCTGATCAAAATGTAATATATATATATATACATATACTTGTTAAAATATTTTTTTTTAAGTGTATTTACAAAGTGGATGTATGTTTTGAATGAAAGAAACTTAGGTTGTTAACACAGATCTACAAATATAATGTTGGCAAAATTTAATTTATTTTAGTTGATACCTATATTTTTAATGTGCTGAAGCCGAAAAGGAAGCCAATTTTCCTCTGTTACACATAGCCTTTGCCAATACAGGGTGTCTACCGACACAATTCCTTCTCTTTCGGTAGTTTCTAGTATGATTCCATGATTAATTGTAATCAGTCATGGAATCATACTATAAACGTAACCGTATAATTATATTGGTGGAAGAGTCATGAAAAAAAAAAAAAAAAAAAAAAAAATCAGCGCACCCTGTATTGGTAAAAATATGTGATAGAGTAAAATCTAGTTTCGGTTTCAGCCGAGCAAAAACCATCAATATCAGTCATAATTATCAAATCAATATTTTAGATTTAGACCTGTGTGACATTCACTATTGAGTCATATTCTACATATTGAGTCATATTCTACATAAATGAGGGAATTAAGTTTTTATTTTGGTATGGACTAAATATAACCGATCAATATTAAGCAAACATATGACATATTTTGCAATTATTTCTGATAATTTTATTAGAAGTACCATAATATAAATCAGCTTCTTTTTTAAATTTTTTATTAAAAGTTTAATGTATGCAAAATGTACCCCAACATTAATAAAAATTGTAGTTAAAAACCTGTTAAAGCGCATCATTACAAATCCTACCAAAGGTAATACAAGCTTAACCAACTTTATACCTCTGAATTTTAATGTAGTTTTGATAAAAAATATATAGCATGTCTATATATATACTAAAGTCTGGTCTTCTTGTCCCATCAATTTCCGAGGAGTTCTTATCTCAAAGTTTGAAGGTGGGAGGTGCGAAGTTCGATGTCAGGTTGAGATTTTCAGCCTACCCATTCGAAATTTTCCAAGGTTTTCTTTAAAAACTTTTGTAAATAAGGGATAGAACACCTTAGAATGACCTACACATAAGGCATTCTATACAGGCCTAGGACTCTGGAGTAACCAATGTGATTTTACCACCACAATAATATTATAATATTAATATATTCAGAAGCCTGTTCAAAACACTATAAACTGACGCGCATTTAAAATAAATCCCAAGGCTATGAATTTACAAGTGCAAAAATATACAACTTTAAGTTTCTTTTTCTTAAGTTGAATAATAATCTGTACTTATGTAACGTATTTACTAGATTATTACCTATATTCATGAAGATAAACTTACTGTTGGATATTTTTATACTTGTAAATTGATAATAATGGAATTTATTTTAAGCATATGCCAATTTAGAGTGTCTTCGATACGCTTGTAAACATACTAATATTTAATCGGCGTTAGTTAAAGCCGATTGGATGTGCTAGGTTTCTAGACCTGTGAGGATAGCCGTAAGTGTAGGTCTTTCTAAAATGTCTTATCCCATATTTATACAAGTTTTGGAGAAATCCGCGGAAATTTTCGAATGGGTAGGTCGAAAATCGCAACCTGGGATCGAACTATGCACCTTCCGCCTTCAAACGTTGAGAGCAGAGCTTCTCAGCCAATGGTGGGGCCTTCAAATATTAGGTATTTTTACATGGATAAATTTACTGAGATTTTCATAATATTATATACGAAATTTACGGAGACTTGGATGTTCTTACGTATGTAATTTTACAGAGACTTGGATGCTCTTCCATATGTAATTTTACAGAGATTTGGATGATTTTACATATGTAACCTTACAGAGACGTGGTTATTTTTACAATGGTAAATTTACAGAGATTTATATGCTTTTTTTACATGCTCGAATTTACGGAGACTTGCATATTTTGCATATGTAGATTTACAGAGACTATGATGTTTCAAAGATTTAAATTTACAGAGACTTGAATATTTTGATCTATGTAAATTTACAGAGACTATGATTGATTTACAGAATAGTTTCTCTGCATTTTGACAGAATCTCTTTTTTTGAATTCTCTGTAAATTTACGTAAGACTTAATATAATTAATTACCAATAGATTCTCTGTAAATTTACAGAAAAATTTTTAACAGTGTGCTATAACTACGCATTTTGCGGTCCCCTAAATAATCAAGTTTTTAGCGATTGGTCTTTATATCTGTTATAATTATTAGTTAAAACATGAAGAAATTTGGTGTTGGGAAAATCATATGAAAATGTCGCTTGAAATTTTTTATTAAGATCGGTAAGTTTCAAAATGTGGTATGAGTAAAAGGTCTGAGAATAATTTAAAATATTTTTTTTTAACTTCATTACCAACTAACATAGGTAATGGAAGTATTGTATTTGGTCAAAAAATACGATATTGACTTTCCATCTCATTTACATGTTTTAAGGTCTCCTGAAACCAAAAAAGTGGCTTTCGGCAATTGGTCAGTGTGTGTGCGTATGTATGTGTGTGGGAAATATTCTGACTATCATATCTCCGAAATTAATAAAAACAGAATGAAGGAATTTCAAACAGGTTTGGTGTACAGAGAATTTTTCTAACTTTTTGGTAAAAATTGGAAATTGGAAGTCGGACATTGGAAACCAAAAGTGATACTATAACTTTGTATCTCAGAAATGGCTCGAACGATTTCCTTCAAAGTTGCTATATAAACACTATATTGGATGTCCTTTCGTATATATTAGTTGGTTAGTTCAGGAAAATTGATAGACCTCCTGTATAACTATAGGTCAATTTGAGGTCTCGCAAGTGTGTTTCTTTAAAAACGGCAGTCGGGTTTTTTTTTTTTTTTTTTTTTTTTTCAAACTCGTCATATTAACTCTCTTTTAGATATGCTTTTGTATGTAATTGTTGTTTTCTGTCAACAATTAAGTTTGACAAAATTTGAAGAGAGTCGGTATCTCAAAAACGGCTCTAACGATTTTCTTTAAAAAATGCTACATAAACTCTTTTTAGATACTTTTGCATTTATTATATAGTTGTATTACAGAAAAATTAACAGTCATCCTGATTAGATAGGTCAATTTATGACTTCGGAAATCGATGTTTCGAAAACCGGCTCTAGTATTTTTTTTTTTTTTTATTATTATTATTATTCGCTATGTAACTCTGTTTTATACGTCTATCTATACACATGCATCAATTTGATCTTACAAAAAATTCTTAGTTATCTAATTTGTTAGATATATTTTACGTGTTCTGACGACATTATCTTTAAAAAGTGCATATAATATGTGTAATAGTGAATAATGAAAGTAGTGTCATTACTAAACACCAGATTTTATTTATTGTTTAATTTAATAACTAATTTAAAAATTTTATGAATAAAGGTACAAAATTTAAACACAACATTCAAGGAATGGGAGTCTCCCTCCCCCCCCCCCTCCCACACATGCCACATAAATCTTTTCTAAAACTAGCAGAGTAATATAGACATCAGAATTTTTTACACCAAAAATATAAATAACAAGAACGGAAAATCATGCGGTTCACATAGATTAATAAAACTTTCCGACTGAACGTACTTATTGCATCGTTTAACCTTTAATGTACTTTCTCTACGTGATGACGCAATAGACAGAAAAACAGACAGATAGACTGATTGCATTCATAATCGCTCTTAAATATCGTTTACATGTGGTAAAAACGCCAACACAAACGAAAATGTAGTTCTAGCAATTTCGAAATGCAGACTTTAATGAATCTGAATATTTTAATATAGCCCTGTTAACGCTAAATATTCCATATTCTAAAGAAAACAATTTCTTTTTACTAATATAAATAATAAATTTAAATTTTATTATCATTTGTGCAGGACAAAGTTATTTAAATATGATTTATAAAAGTGCCTCTTATAAAACGCAATGCATAGTCATATTTTAGTTGTCCCTGTACACAAACCTGTTATGCTATCTGTATCACTTTAAATGGGGAACATTCCACAGTAAATCCTCTTGAAGATCAGTAAATATTTTCTGCAAATTTTACGCACGCTAGGCTTGGACAGATAGACAGTCCAACAGTCAGACGGACAGATAGACTAATTTAAATAATAACCATTTTTTAACATTGATAGTAAGTGTTAATTAAAAACTCTTAATAAGAACGAAAATGCAATTGCAGCAACTTTCAACTATAGCCCTTAATATATCTGAATATTTTTATGTGGCCCGTTAAATGTTAACGCTAATCGTACTATGTTCTATTAAAATATAAAAAAATAAAAAAATTAATGTGAATATGAATAATAAATGTCAATTTCATTATGATTTATCCAAAATAAAGGTATTAAAATATAGTTTATAGAAATACTTCTCATAGAGCGCATTGCTTTGGAATTCTTTCAGGTGTCCTGTACACGAACCAGTATTCGTATTTACTTCCATTTTCCATAGGGAACATCACATGTTGAATTGGAATAACATATAGCAGATTGAAAGAATTCTATGAATATTTACAGAAGTTAGAGCGCGGACAGACAGACAAACCGAAGTCATAAACAGTTTTCAATTTTGTTGAAAAGTGTTAAAAATTTGGGTAAAATTATAGGAGGAAAAAATAAACAGTCTTTATTATTTATGATAATAATGACCATCTTCTGTCAGGAACAATTCCGGTTAGACCGCTTCAAAACAGAGACTTTTGGTAGCCTTTTTTTTTTTTTTTTTTTTTTTTTCTTATAAATGCTATGTATTTTTATTTTTTATTATTTTATTTTTTTAATTAATCTGCATAAATGTTACATCATTAGAAAGATTTTTCAAAACTGAACATTTTTTGTGCTTACACTTTTCCCTTAAACTCAATAATGTAAAAATATTTCAACGAAAGTTTATAACTAGCATTCCAATTCTAAAATACCCATGGGGGATAAAATTAAAATGTACAATAAAATTCAATCATAAAAATTATCGGCTAATAGTTGTTACATCATTTTCTTGCAATCATGATAATGTACTTATCTGACATAAACAAACAGTTGATTGTGACGTCATATTTATCAAATTAGTTAAAATAAATAAAGTTATAAATAAGGTACCTAAGGTTAATTCGTTACAAATATGGTACCTTTCATTTGGTACCTTATTTGTAACGAAGATTTAATTAGATATTTTACAATTAATTTAAAAAATGAAAATAATTTCAAAATTGGACATTTAAATTTATGATTGTTGCCAAAAAAACGTACCTGTTATTGTTATATATATATATTTCTTTTTGAAGGGGGGGGGGCATAAGATGAAATAATGTTTTCACGCGAAAAATTAAAAAATATCAAATTTGCCCATGCATATAAAAAATACTTATAAATAAAAAATACATATAAAAAAATATATAAAAAATACTTCGAACCCAAACGAGTCGAAGAAGGAAGCGAAATAAGTACTGAGTTATATTACGATAAATACCATGTATAATATGATACGTTATATTAGACTTATCGTCCAGGGTTAGTAGGTATTTTTGTTAAAAGAAATAGTTTGTTCGTTCGGTGCAACTTGCACATTAGTCCCGTCAGGTACAACTTGCATATTAGTCCCGTCAGGTGCAACTTGCACATTAGTCCCCTTTAAATATAGTGTGCAGAGAAACTGGCAAAGCATTCATTGATTCACTACCTTAACTGATTTCACATTCCGTCATTTTTGACGGGGTTATATACTAGTTTTCATTATAAATGTAAATACGGTAAACTCTGAATCATCCGCGATCTTTATTTTACTTGGCTTTTTTGCTACTATTAATTACGAGGGATTTAAAAAAATAATAATGTATACAATTAGAGGTATAATTAAATTTATAGGAAATAAAAAGTTAAGACAAAATATGTAGGAAAATATATAATTCAATGCCGTGGATAATATTTCAATGTCGCAAATAAGCGGGTGTCTACTTTATGTAAAATATAGTGATTGTTAAAAAGTAATTACAGGAAATTAAAATAAATTCGTAACAACGTTAATATTATGTTAGGATGTATTTTTTAAGTCTATATTTATTAACGGTAATAAATACTAGCTTTATTTCTTCCAATATAAATATTTAACATTGTAAAAATACTCTATACTTTTGGATTAACTAGAAATTTTAAATGACATTTCTATAGTTATTTTGAGATTTTAATATTTTACAAAAAGTCTATTTTAAAATACATGTTTTCGTAATTAAATCAAGTACTTATATCCAATAATAGAATTTCCCTACCTGTATTTTGTTTAAGTAATGAGATTTTTCAAGAATTAATGAAAGACTGCTCACGCGAAAAAGTTTAAATTTTCTATGTTGTTATGGAAAGTATGTACATATTGAATGCAGTAAGATTTTTGATAGGATGTAATTCATTATAATTTTTTAATATTAATTTATTAATTAATATCCTATATTAAAAAATTAAAAAAAAAAAACAAATCTAAGTAGAATATTTATAGAATACTTCAATATAACAATTTTATCATAGGAAATATTTTCAAAAATACATAAAATAACATGATGTTAAAATTTCTGAAATTTGAAGAATCATTTACAAAACTATTATTCTTAGTAATTAGAAATCACTTATCTGAATATATATATATGTATTAGTTATCAAAATTAAGTATTATTACTGAAAATTATAAAGTTACTTACAATTTTAATATTTAAAAATCTTTTAAACTAAATTCATTTATATCGTTAAATAAGAAATGATATTATCAATCGATAGATACGAGTATCAAGTTTATAATAATGAACTTATAAAGGCCAGCAACGCTTACAGATAATAATTTTTACTAACTGTTGAATACAATATCACTGAATAAAAAGAATTTTTAAAAGAAATATATCTATATTTATATAAGACTGATACAAAAGAAAAGCATTTAGTTAATCTCGCAAATAAAAGCAAAGGAATAATTTTCAAAATCTTCATTAAATGCGTACAATAATCATTTCATTAAGAATGTGTAACGCTAAATAAGCCCACTGGGAGTGCAAAAAATTTTGTGATTTGCGTTGAGATGAAACTGACTATATTTCATATATATATTATCGTAACCATAAATGTCCATGCAAATGTTTACGTAATCTTCACATGATTTTCCACATTCTCTATAAATGTATGTTTTATGTAAATTATAACATCAATTTCTATAGCAAAAGCTTCTGGTTATATCGATTTTCCAATTTCATACATCGTTTAGAAATAAATAAATACAAACAAATGTATGTCTTTCTTCCCCATATATGAGCCAATTTTACAAAATGTTCTTTCACGTTTGTTTTTTAATAGATTTTATTTAAAAAAACTAAAGTAAAATATGACGCCAATTCCTCCCAAACTCAATTTTTTAATTTTTAATTACGACTAATTAATAATAATTGTGGTAAATAAATAAATAAATAAAAAATTTGGCCCATCTATGCTCGTTTAAGACAATAAATTAATATATTTTTCAAATACAATAAATTAATATATTTTTATCTCACAGATCATCCGAAAGATAGGCCTTACATTTTAAATATGTAAATTGTTAACTTTTAGATTGATGTAGATTGATTACTTTTATTTTATTCAAATATATTACATCTATGGGTGAAATTACAGGTAAGTAGAGTTTAACATCTACAGGCTGCACTAAACCAAATGAAATGAATATGTACTTGCTATATGCATAAAAGCATATTTCCTTCAGACTGTGGTATGAAAATCATTCACCGTTCATCTACAGGGTTGCACAAAAGAACTACAATATAGTGGGACAATATTTGGAAATTGATGGAAGTGCATTTCAGTTTCTGATCTGTGTTATAAATTGTAGGATTATATTTAAGTGCGCAGTGAGAGTATACATAATTTTTAGAAGATATATAGCGTTTACAATAAGTTGGCGAAAACATTCATTTTTATTGAATGTAATTAGTGGAAGTAGTTTACTATATTATTTTACCATGTCCAGGAAAACCGCTCAAGAATTAAAATAAATTCCTCATTACTCATACGGTAAATAACGTGCTTTTTAAGCTAAATAGTCAGGGCTTGTTTTTTATATGTTTACAAATTTTGGGGTTCTCTGAATACTGAAGTCAAATTTTTAAAGTTTCATCTTTCTCTTATCAGAGTAACTTAAAAAAAATAATTTTAGGAATTTGATTTTTGTATTTTGAAATTAATATGATGTTCTTATTTGAAACGTTTGCTCAAGATTGATAAGTTTCAAGGAAGGGTACTGATGAAATTTTTCAGAATAATTTTGAATAAACTTTTAATAACAGCTTTGAATACTATATAAATGTCGGTACAATATTCAAATGGGGATTGAAGGGAGCGGTAGTTCCCCACCCACAGAATTATTCGTCAAATAAAATTGTTCCGAAGCTTAGCTTAAATTATTTTTAACGTAAGTTTATATAACAGTACTCATTATCTTACCCCTTAATTTCCAATCTGTCTTTATAGAATTGAATTTCGGAACAGAGAAAGTTGTTTGAAGGTCACACCAGATTGTTTTACTTTCTCTTACCTTTATATATGGTAGAGAAAGTATTGTTTTTGGGTCATATTTTCGAAACTGAGTTTTTGTTATACTTACACGATTTAAAATCCCTTGAATTTGAAAAACATGTTTTTAGCGGTTGGTTTGTGTGCGTGTTTGTTATCAGTATACATCAAGAACAATTAACAGCAGGAAATTCAAATTCGAAACTCTTAATCTCTATCACATACGGAAGCTACACTAAACTTTTCCTTGAGATCAAGCAAATGGTTCGCACACAGGGTCATCCAAGAATATTCAAATACATTACGTCTATGGGCGGAATTGCAGGTAAGTAGAGTTTAACATCTATAGACTTCATTAAACCAAATTAAATGAATATATATGTGTGTATATATATATATATGTATATATATATATATATATATATATTTCATATGCATAAAAGCATGTTTTGTGTAGAATATGGTTGTGAAAATTATTCACCGTTCGTTTACAGGGCTGCACAAAAGAATATAGTGAGACAATATATGGAAATTGATGGAAGTGTGTTTCACATTGTGATGTATGTTGCTAATATAGGATCATATTTAAGCGTACAACGTGGTGTGTATATAATTTTTAGAAAATATACAGGGCTGCCAACAACTAGGTGAAAACATTCTTTTTTGTTAAATGTAATTAGTGGAAGTGCTTAACTATAATGTTTTACCATGTTCAGGAAAACTGCTCTGGAATCCAAATTAATTTCTTATACCCGTACGGTAAATAAAGTAAAGTAAAGTTTTTAGCTAAATATCTAACGCTTGTTACTTGTATCTTTACTCGTTTTGAAGTTCCCTGAATATTGAATTCAAATTTTTAACATTTAATCTTTCTCTATGTCTTTTTACAGAGTAACTTAAAAACAAATAATTTCAGGTAATTCAAATGTTGTATTTTGAAATTAATATAAGGTTGTTATTTGAAAAGTATGATCAAAATTGATGTTCTAATGAATGGTGCTAATGAAAATTGTCTGAATAATTTGGAATGGCTTTGAATTATATACATATGTAGGTAGCTTTGAATTCTATATAAATGAATGTTGAGGAGGGCGATAGCTTCCCCCCCCCCCCCCCACATACACACACACGGAATTAGTTGTCAAATAAAGATGTTCAAAAGCCTAATTTGAATAGTTTTTGAGATAGGTTTATACAACTGTACTCATTATCTTACACCGTAATCTCCTATCTGTCTTTATAGTATTGAATTTCAGGATAAGAGAAAGTCGTGTGAGTGGCACACCAGATTATTTTTAATCATTCCAGTAACTGACTTTTTTTTTTTTTTTTTTCCTATTTAGATGAATTCAAATTTTATAAACAATTTTTCGAATAAATTTCTCTTGCTGTCTTAAGTTTTTGACACAAAACTACGTTCTACATATATAAACTTTCAATATTAATTCTACGTAAAATAAGTTTGAAAATGAGGTTATTATCTGAGGTTATTTCTGTTCGTTTTACGCGATCTCTGTTGTTTTTCAATCTACTTTAAAACATGTTTCAAAATCTATAATTAATCCCCATAAAAAACTTGGAAAAAAAAAAAAAATATATATATATATATATATATATATATATATACAATATAGTCAAAATTTAAACTTCTATTAATTTATTTACAATGAAGAACAGGTTGACAATAAGGATCAAAGAAATTTATATACTTTTTTATTAAAATAGTAAAAGCAGAATAAATAAATAAAATTATAAAGATTAAAATGCTTTTACATTTTTTATAACGGGAAAAAAAATAAACGGAAAATAAACATTAATAGAAGAAATAATAATTAACATTATTTCATTATTATTGTTAGTCAGAAAAATGAAAATATTATGTTTGACTTCAAATTCAATCTTAACTTTAAAATACATTTTTATTTTTTATTATTTCTGTTTATTCTAAGAATTTTGATTTAAATAATCAGAATGTAAAAAATTTTCAAAAATATCATACAATTTTAGCATTTTTTCTTTCTTTACGGTATTATATTTTAAAGTTTTGTATTTATTAAACTAAATTAAAAATTAAAAGAAAAGAAATAGAGAAAAAGGAAAAAGTACACAATGGCATAAAAAAATTCCGATGATCTTTACTCTTTTCAGTAAATGAAACACAACGCATATGGAACATAAAGCAAATGATCAATAAAAACTTGGATTACATCAGCGTTTTTCTTAATTAGATAAATTTTTATCCTTTTTGTTTTTCTTTACATGAACAGCTTAAAATTCTTTGTTTTAAAAATTATTTTTCTGTTTAATTAATCAATATATATTAATAATAATAATAATTAATTAAACTCTCTTAATACATCTTTTTCCGCATTTCTTTCAAATTTTTGAATTCATCAGAAAAAAAATAATAAATAATAATAAAACATATATTTTTTTTTTCTCCACTAATATTTTAAAATATTTATTAAAACTTACCTATTTGGTTGAATAACGTGATTCGAGCCTTACATCACTGTTCTTTTATTAAAACATTTTACAATCTAACAAGTGTTTCTCACTGAAGTTGTAATTTCTCCTACTCACAAGAGAAAGAAGCGCAGGAGATAGTGATGCTGAGATCAACGAATCAGTCGCATTTCTGTTGGCGGACTGGCATCGCAATTTGTTCTGCTGACGACAGCGACATCTCTTACGCGTAGAAAACGCCACAGGTTTCTAAACCATCTGTCTGAGAACTTTTTGGTCGCAAATTCCTTTAGACTTTTTTTACGGTCCACTACCCTATCGAAACTTCGTAGAATTTTTTGATTTAATTTTTCGATTTCTTTTCACATAAATTCTTTAGATTTCTCAAAAGTTTTTTAAAAGAGAATCCGGGAGCTTTGGGAAATATGTGATTGAATGTACTCTCATATCGATGTAAAGTAAATATATGGGTAGATTTTCTTTTAATAATCGAATTCAGCATGAATAACGCATATTTTCAGTTTTTCAGGCTTTTGTAGAATAAGCAAAAAAGGTTATATAAATGGCTAGGAGACTTCAGTGAATTATACGTTTTTCATGAAATATAATACAATAAGCAAAAGATTATCGTGTTTTAGTGCACAATTATGATGTAAAATTCTATTCAAATGTTAAAATAATAAACGAAATAATAAAGAAAGTGAACGGAAATAAAAAGAATTACGATTCCCGTTATTCTTTATTCGCTTCTATTTAACTTTTTAACTTCTAACTAAACATTTCATTGGTTAAGAACTAAATCGTCATGCATAATAATAATATTTTATTAGCATAAAATTCAGTTTAAATGTTTATTTTGACAGAAATTCCAAACTTTAGAGTTTTACTGAAATCAAATAATGCTTACATAATTTGATTCATTGAATTTAAACAAAGTAATAATATTTTTGAGGAAATACAACAATAAGTATATGCTAAAAAATAAATATTGTTAATAAAAAATCTAGAAAATAAGGAAAATAAGATGGTATAAAGAAAGATTTTTTTTTTTTCTATTTTTTTTTCTATTCACTTTCTTCTATTTTTCTTGTTTATATTCTTCTTTCTTCAATTATTTTTAGGAGATCAATATTTCTGATATCGATGCCAAGAAAAAAATGTAAATATTACATTATTAGCACAATTTTAAAAAGCTTTAAGCATTCTTATCATCTAAATTTAAATACGCTTAATTTAAAAAAATATATATTACATATTTAAAAGTATAACATTCTCCATAATTATCAAAAATGATGGTTACTTTTAAATAATTAATTGTTTCATATTTTAATACAAACGTTCAGCCTTATTTTAGTGCCATAGTCCATGTACTTTATGCTCGGCGGACTTTTAAGATTTCGGTGTGTGAATTAAGACCTATTGCCTACAGAGACTAGCCCTGGACAAAATAAATTTACTGCGGAGTCTTTTTAATAGGTCCTAATCAGTATTTAGGTAAATTTCGGTGAAAACCGCAGAAAATTCCAAGTAACAATGTGGCTAGCGAAACTTTGGTTCGCCAGTGGCAGACGCAGAACAAAAAATTAGTAAAATAAATTTCTTTGCAACTGGAAAATTTGGAAAAACAGTGAATGGTAAATTAAAGTGCCCTTATTGCGGAACTGATATATAAATCATTTTCCATAAAAATTAACAAAAGTTTATTAATAAAAGTAAATTTGTATTTTTTACATTAATAACATTATTTTTAAAAAATCTTCCTTAATATAAAAATTATTTAAGAAAAAGAAAAAATATATATGATGATCATATTCTAATCAGGCGAACTCTTCAGAAGATAAATATTGAAGTTTGACAAATAGATTTAAAATCAGCATCCTCAAAATTTAAATTTTGTCAACTCCGTTAAAATTTAAAAGAAATGAATGAATTATTCCTCTTTTTTTCATATTACTCCTTATCATCGAAAAAAGGCAAATGAATTTGTAAAAAAAAAAAAAAAAAAAAGGAAGGAAGGAAGAAAAATGAATATTATTGTAAAAAAGAGAGAGGGTCTTAAAGTTGAATTTTTAATTTGTTAATGCCCATTTATTACTTTTATTATTTGAATTTAAAAAAATAATATAAAATCGCACATAGGTAAATTAAATAACAATAAAAATCTTCAGATGTAAAGTTAAACAAAATCGAACTAGTACGTAGGGGCTATTACAAGATTTTTATTAAAATTATTATTTATTAATATTATTACGTATTTATTAAAATTATTTTCCATGATGAGGTGAATGCAGAGCATTTTTTCGCATGTAAATACGAAACTAAATGTCTAAAGAAAGTCGATTTTATGCTTTAAATATTTTAAGAAATACATTTTTTTTTTTTTTTTTTTTTTTTTTTTTTTTAGAAAAAATCGAAAACTTTGTTTTCCATTATCTTAGATCAATGGTTCTACCATTCGTTTTAAAGATATTATTGAGTTCTTTTGAAAGATATCTTGATAAAAATAGTCAATTGGAAAATTATTTTCATTTTCTTAGAAATACAACACTAAAAATTCTTTTCGTGTACAACCAAAACTTACCGAAGATACCATGCATTGTATTTTATGGAGTTATGGAGCTTTTGGAACTAAAAAAATTAAATATAGAGTATATTTTTAGTTCTAGAAACCTCAGAATTTCGTAAAAGTTACAATGTTATAAACCCGATGAATTTTAATCGTAGAAGAAAGTAATTTTTCTGTTACATTTGTCGAAGTAATGGAAATAATTTCTTTACTTATTTATGTCTAAGGGTAGCATATAAATATATATTCAACATAAAGGAATTTTCAGCAGTCCTTATTTTAAATACTAATCCCCCCCCCCCCTTAGTAAACTTCATTAATTGTTTGTAGTACATATCTTCAAAAGAATAATACAAAGACTGCTTTATGTAAAAATTAGTATTCAAAATAATGGCTATTTAATAGTAACTTTTTTAAATACTACTTTTTTTTTCGTTAATAATCTTCATTAATTGTTTGTAGTACATATCTTTGAAAGAATAACACAAAGATTGCTTTATTTAAAAACTAGTATTCAAAATAATGACTATTTAATAGTAACTTTTTTAATTACTTCTTTTTTTTTTCCTTAGTAATCTTCATTGTTTGTAATACATGTCTTCGAAAGAATAATAAAATATTTAATATTCAAAATAATTGTCACATCGTCAAGTCCTAGTTTCTGGTCCTCAGCAACGTGTGTGTTGCAGAGGTGCCCCCTGGTCTGCGAGTCAGTGGACGGGTGAATCGCGAGAAGATATTCAACAAGCCAATTTCATAAAGATCGCAATTTCATGCTCACTTTTACGTGCCGACTTCACCTAAAGACAAGGGGCTGAACATAAACTTTTCGTAACCGCACAGTTTACCCAATGAACCATCTAGCTAGGTGCCAAAAAATTTTCTAATTAGATGTTGTCTTGCGGGAAATTTTTTTTTTTTTTTTTTTTTTTTTTTTTTTCCTTTACATTCCTCCAGGAAACTGGAGGACCTCTGGAAAGAGAAAAGGAACTCGGCAACTTGGATTTTAAGCGTTATGTAGAGAATAGGTTATTTCTAAATTTCTCTGATATATTGATATACATGCTAGGTATCACATGAATGGTGCATGAATTTCTGGATGTCCTGCATATACAGGCTTACATATTTTTCTTATTTTATTTAGTTATTAAAATTTTTTATTGTTACCTAACGAGTTTAGTCTTCAATTCAACTAACTCCTAATATCCATGATACGACAAGATATCACATAATGACTATATAATAGTTACTTTTTTGAATACTATTTTCTTTTTCCTTTAGTAATCTTCATTAATTGTTTTTAGTACATACCTTCGAAAGTATGATACAAAGATTGCTTTATATAAAAACTAGTATTCAAAATAGTGACTGCTAAGAACCTTGAACATAATCTTAAATTCGACATTATTTTCAACACTTTTGCAATTTACATTGCCTACCTGTTTCTAGCATGTAAAAATTTAAATAGCTTTTCTGTTCTTTTGGGACACCCTGAATATAAATGCGAAGAATGTTCGAAGTCTTAAGTGAAATCTCCAAATGACCATTTTTATAAACACAAGAAAGCATTTTTACAAATTTCTAAAACGAATTAGGAGTAGAAAAATAAAATAAAATAAAAACTCTTAAATCAGATAAAGAAAACCAATAAAGTTCTAAGTAAAATAGTGAAAATTATGCATTAGCCACTGCGATTCATGCAGATCTGGAACGTAAGAATAAAAAAAAAAGGTAGTGAAATGAGGGAAACGGATAAAATAATAAAAATCAAGTACACCGAAAAGAATTCCGGCTGTTTATTAATGGTTCAGTCAGTGAGCATTGTGTGAAGCCGTGCGAAATTTTTAATACTAAATGAGGGTGGAAATTCAATTAAAGTGCATGCGATTAGACCTCTTTCCCGTCATTTAAATAATTTGTTATAATGAGGTTTTTTAAATTAAAGCATAAGTGAGAAATGGTACACAATTAAAACTGCTATATGAAGATAAAACGGTTTATTATTTAATCACTGTTTATACAAATCTAAATATTTTATTGAAATTAATTCAAAATGTAACAGAAGAAATGTTATATTCTTTCAAAATTTTGGATTATTTGTATTTGTATTTATTTTATTCTTATTTATTTATTTAAACTTTGAATCTTATATTTGTTTTTAATAAAAGATTAAATTCCGTTTATCATATATACCAATATAAATTTTATTACCATTAAAATGAATTTTTAAATCTAGAAAGTTAATTAATTGATTTTCAAAAGTATTTTGAGTTATATATATACACACATTTCTTCCAGTCTGCTTGCTGATTTATATCTATATTATTCTGAAATAAATATCTTGTGTACTAATTTTAAATTATTTAGTAAAATTGGTGATATTATTGTATTTTATTTAAATAATAATATCAATAATCCAGCTTTTCAGTTACTTATCCCAATAATCTTTCATTCAAACTGCATTCTACTGTTTCATTGAAACTGCTTTAAAATCTAATGAAATTAATTTCTTTCATGTAAAAATTATTCTTAATAATAATTTACAATCTGATTTTAACTTATATGATACGCATAAATATTTCCCTTTTTAAAGTTAATTTTTTTACAAATCTTAAAATCTGCTTATATAAATCTTTGATTGCTAACATTCTCATAAATTTTAATTTAAGTATTAAACGTTTAGCGTCGCAAAAAAAAAAAAAAAAAAAAAAAAAAAAGCAGAAGGCTTGTTGCATTTACTGTGTATTACTATGCAAACTTTCTTTTTCCATTTCGGTTTCTTCTTTTTTGAGTTGTCAACTATCCTTAAGGTTCTAATCATGCTATTAAACACAATGTAATCAATCAGTGAATTTCACTGTTGCTTCGTGGTTTCATCGTTATTCATCTGCTTTGAGGTTTTGCTTTTTTGGGTCCATATGACTCCTGTTCTGGTCGTGGCA
Source organism: Salticus scenicus (assembly GCA_963930645.1). Taxonomy (NCBI): domain Eukaryota; kingdom Metazoa; phylum Arthropoda; class Arachnida; order Araneae; family Salticidae; genus Salticus; species Salticus scenicus. The sequence goes on from OZ005652.1 coordinate 161,935,324, forward strand.
GGCTGGGTGAGTGTTGCCGGCGTGAAACTAGTTTAACCCCACAGGCAAGTCACAAGTCTTGCCACCTGCCTCCTTCCTTCCTATCTTGGGATTCTTAAATTATTTTTCATAAATTTTGATAAAGTTTATGGTTTTCAGTTAAGATTTGATGTTTTACTTTATTGATTTGTCTGTTTTGCAGGCAGTTAATTGATAAATCTGGTTTCTTTAAATTAGTGTATTTCATCCACTAATTAAAAAAAAAAAAAAAAAAAAAAAAAAAAAAAAAAAAAATTTTTTTTTTTTTTTTTTTTTTTTTTTTTTTTTTTTTTTCATTTTCTGAAAGAAATTTTTAATCTTATTGGTCATTGGTGTTTCAGTGATCTTGTATCTGTTGCTTGGCTTCTACTATGCTTAACAGATCATCATTATATATATATATATATATATATATATATATATATATATATAAGAAAAATCAATATAACTACATTAAAAATGGATAGCCTAAACATTTAATTTTCATAATTAAATGTTTAGCACTTTTTTTTTTCATAATTGCACATAATTTCATAATGCAGTCGTAACTTTTATAATTTCATGATACACTTATTTGCATAATTAAAATCGTTACGTAGTCTCATTGTTAATAAAAGGTCTAATTGTCTTAATTTTCATTGTTTAATAAATAATTATATACATTAATTGTTACTTCTCTTTGGTTAATAAATTTTATTTTTATTGTTTAATATATAAACTATTACATTTATTCGTAATTACTTCTCTTTGTACAACAAATTTAATTCTAATTGCTTAATAAATAATTACAATTATTCATTATTAATTTTCCTTATTAAATAAATTTATTGATAATTTTCTCTGTTTCATAGATTTAAATTTCATAGTTTATTAAACTATGAAATTTACAAATCAAATACAGATGGTTGTTCACACATTTTTGTAACGATTTTGAAAAGATATATGAGAATTTTATTTTCTAATATGTTAAGTTTGATAGCCCTTTTGTTGAACTATCATGTTACATCTTGATTTCCGAGATCTTATAACATCAAGGTTAATTTTGTTTTACTCCTCCTCCACAGTCTTCCATAGTCCATCCAATGTTTTGGGATGCCGCATATAAAGAGCTTATTTTAAAAGTCCAAACGTACAGTAATTTATAAGAGATACGTCAGGGGACTTGAGTGGGATGCATTTAAAGGGAATAGCTCTAATTCCGGTTTCATTTCTCGTTATTAAAAAAAAAAAAGAGTAAATAATTTAAGAGGCATATGGTTTGTAGCTTTATCCTAATGGAGCTGAACACAGTAAAGATTTTTTGGGTTAAGAGATGGAATTTATTCTTTGAAAATACGCATTACATATTTCTGATAGTAATCCGAGTTCATTATGACCTTTTTTTTTTTTTTTTTTCTATTTTCCTTGAGTTTTCCGTTATAAAAGAATTCAGTAATTACCAAAAAACCTTTAGCAAAACTTTTCTTGTTTCTTCTTAACCAATATTTTAAGTCATTTTTCTCTTCTCTTTCGCTAGTAAATTGGTTTTCTTCTATTGAAAACAGATAATAATATCCAAGCCTCATCATTTATAACTATATATTTCCATTTTTCACCGGTCAAATAATTTTCATACAACAATCTGCAGATAGTCTTACACTGAGAAACATGTTTCGGTGTTAGTCGATGAACATTTTCTCCCCCCCCCCTTTTTTTTATGATTAGCTTTAAATCCGACGTTATAATATTTTTCACAGTTTCTACAGAGATATTTAAACATTTTACGATAGTTCTTTAGTGGGTTGGATTTTCTTTTATGACGTGAGAAGCCATTTTAGATATAATAGGGGGTATTTGGGTGATTGCCAATCTAAAGGGTAGAAAACGAAGACTAATTTGAAAATATAAAAATTTTACCAAAAAAATTTTAAAAAATTCCTTAATTCCTTTTTGACAACTATGAATCTAAATTACTTGATGAGCTATCTCGTTAGCTATTTTTTGGTTGGTAATTAATTAATTTCAAAATTAATGAGTCAACGGAGCGGACATCATTGACCACGGAGTGGACACTTATAAATATCCAAACCTGAAAGTTATTTTGCAGCTGTATCTTTTCATCCTTATTGTTTTACTTGTGTTTTAGAAAATAATCAACAAATATTTTTACTTTAATTCTTTTGAGAAATGAAAATAACAGAAAAATAATTGTTGGTTCCGCATATTCTTTCTTTCTTTTTCTTTTTTTTTTTATGTGATTGATCTAATATGTTGAATACACTTTTATTTCCTTGCTATTTTTCCTGTTAAAACTTCGAAGATTTCTTTAAGTTTCTTCTTTGATTTTGCGCCTTTAAAACTTTCTTTTATTGGCTTTTTTATAACCTCGCCAAAAATAATACATTTATCAATTTCTTTTGAATTTGCTTCTGTGATAATTTTTTTCACTTTTCTCTTGGGTTTTTCAGAATCAGTAGTATTATTTTTTGACTTCACATCCTTAGATCTTTACACATGCTTTTTGTGTTTTTCAAGCTTCCTAACCAATTTTTTGTTTTCTTCACAAAGCCTTTCACTGTTCTTTTTCAACCTTTTTCTTCCACTTACTAGTCTGCTAGATGATGATACAGATGGTTTTGTTTTCAGAGATGGATTAATTTGTGGTAGTGTGATGTTTATGGCTGCTGAACGAGGTGTCTCAGGAGGTGTATCATCTCTGAGATGTTCTTCAAAGATTATTCTGTTTCTTCAATCTCTCCCTTTGATTTCTGTTTTGGTTCTTCCATTTTTTCCTAACACTTCATTTCATTTGTTCAAACATTTTAACTACAGTATTCTTCCTTCTGTGATATATTTATCTTTCTTTAGCTTTTCCTTCTTCATGTCTTGCGGGATCATTTCTTATGCTCTTATTATACACAAAGATGTTTCACGCGACTTTTATTTCATCCAATTTTTGCTCCAATTTTCGAAAGCTGTAAACCGAAAGAAGGTTACAATAGTTGAATCAAAAATTGTTCGAAAAACTGGTTTACACGGTGTACAGTACATGTCAAGGCACACCTATTTATCTCTGTTTTAACGGGGACGACATGGGAGAGCGAAGAGGAAAACGGTGAATGAATTCCCGCCAGCGCTGTCATTTCTCGGTACATAAAGAGCTTTCTTCTCACTGGTTTATCACAGTCTGACTTCCAGAAAAAATTGATCGTATTCCCAATTCCTATTTTTGGGCATTGACGGGATTTGAGCCAAATTTACAATTATCTCAAAAGTTGTGTGAAAACGTGTTGTGTGTAATAGAAGCATTAGTCTGTCTCTTGCTCTCTGCATACTTTTTCTTTTTTGTTCTTTACGTTCTTCTGTAGTTTGGCTGGGAAGTTTCCTTTTCTTGTTATTTTTCTTATCTTTTTGATTTTCAACTCCACCTAATTTTCTTTTTGACTGAGTTTAAGCGAATGTTTGTGCACATTTGTTTGTCCTGCATTGGGTTACATGCGAATTTCCATTTTTCTTGAACAGCATAATAAATTTCTGCAAAGAAAATAAATATATATTTTAAGTATTGTTTTTATATATATATAAATAAAAAAAAAGTTATTCAATTAATAAAAATACAAAACAATTTTAGTTTTGCTGTAAAACAAAAATATTTTTATTTATTTTTTCTTCTGAAACTAAATTTAATTATATTTTTGCAATTATTTTTCTAAAGTGTTATGTCACCTTTTCTACATTTTACCTCTAAAATTAAAAAAAAAAAAAAAGGACATATAGTATACATCACCCTTTTGCATTACTCTGTAAACAACACTCATAAAACTGTTCTTAAAATTATATTAATACGAATTCTGTTGTTACATTTAAACCATGAAGAGAAATGCTTAAGAGTTCAGTAAAAAATAGCAAATACTGTTTTAAAGACGTTGAAATGACATTTTTAGAAAATCACGAATAAAAATATAAAAGTTAGGGGGAAAATATATTTCCATTGCACCTTAAGCAATCAGTAGGCTAACAAAAAAAAAAATAAAATAAAGGGATAAAATTTATTTATCAAATTTATTTAGATTATTTTTCAAATGTATCTATTTTTAAGATTAATTTTGAAAGTATCCACTCCGTGGAAAGAAGTGTCCACTTCGTGATCAAATGATGTCCACGGAGTGGAAGTCCACGGAGTGGACAGAATGTCTGATTTTGAATTTTAAGGAACAAAGCAACAACGTCAGGAACAATTTAACTTTAGTGTTGAATTAAGTCTTACAATCATTAATTGTAATAATAATTAGATAATAAATAATCCTTATAATTACTTGTATACTTCTGACCACGGAGTGGACTCATGAGATAGCCAAACAGAGGTATCACAGATGAAATCTATTTTAACAGAACGAAATAAATCATTGAGTTCAGCACATGTAGGTAAAAACAAAGATGGATTGCCCCTCTTTCTTCTCAGTTACACACTGGTGACAGACAGTGCCATCTACTGAACTTTATGGGAAATTAAATAGTTGTCCACGGAGTGGACACATTTTATTAGGGACATTTGTTATAAATTAATTAAAAAAACAAGATTCATTTTATAACTCTAAAATTTAATAAATATATTTTTAAGGATAATTATGTCCTGCTTAAATCAAAATGTAATTAAAAACATTAATATTAAGCTTGAAAATAATGCTATATTCTGCAGACTTCCCTTGGGGACAGTCCACGGAGTGGACATTCCAGGTTTTATCGATCGAGTTCTAAGAAAAATAAATAACATTAAAAACTTTTATAATAATATTCAACTAGAGAAAATCGTAAGAAATAGCCTAGTTGTAAATTTTTTTCTGATTGAAAATATTTTCTATTTTTGAGGGCTAAGGGACATGCTTTCTACCCCTTGTGTTGGCAATGACCCATATGTACTTTCGTTGGGTATGAATTTTTTGCCTTCTCCCCAGTCAAATGCAAACTTTGACGTTTATTTACTTTTTTATTAATTATGTCCTTTATTTTAAGTGTAGAAGTATTCAAACCATGCTTTTTACATCCTTTATATATATATAATCGAATAAGCAGCCGGAAAGTGCAAAAATATAGCGCTCGATCAATAGTTTATTTTCTAGCGACATTTTAAAAGCAAAGAAATATTTTTAATGCTGCAGAACATAATAAAACCCTATTACAATTATGTTAGTCACCTTTTTATTTTAAAAATTAAATTTAAATTCAAGGATAAAGTCAAAATAGTTACAAATATGTGTGTAACCCTCTGTAATTACATTTATACATTGTTTTTGTCTATTTAATATATTTATTATTCAGTGTTACGTTTATTTATTTAACTATTGTTAAATCTGCAGATGAATGATTGTGAAGATGGATGATTGTAAAATTTAATCTCCTGTATAATTAAATTCAAAATTTGAAGATTTAGTAATTTTTTTTTCAACTAAAAAAATATGTATGTATATGTATTGCAGTGATGTTTCTCTATTTATAAAATTTATATAAAAGTTTAAAAATAAATTTTAGCTTTGCTTTAATTTTAAGTAAAGTAAAAAATAAAATAAATATTTAGATAAATAAAAAATAATTTTTTAAAAGAAAGCCGGCAGGTAGCATTGAGCCTGGAACGTTTTGATGTAAACTGTAAAAAAATAACTATTACCAGCTGCAAGAAACTCTCTGTGTTTGGAGAAAATAATTATTTTCTCCAATCACAGAGAGTTTCTTGCAGCTGGTAATAGTTATTTTTTTTACAGTGATAGTGTGCGCGTTACCAAGTACGCCACTGGAGTTTTCACGTTCCAGTGAAATAACTTATACTAAAGCAATTGCTGAAATTTTAAAGGCTGTTTTTCTCGAGATTGTTTTGCCAGTGTTTTACTACTTTAATATGTTGCTACCTTCATAGTATACCGTATTTCTGCACAAGCTCTTCCCCAAACTGAATTTTCCATATCGTGACCTCTCCTTGTTAGTAAAAAATATCAAGTGACATCGTCAACGGTCTTCAGAATTCTAAAATTGAACTTCATTTTTTATTTGTATTTGAATTAGAATCATAACAAACAAAAAGAAACACCACTAAAAACTGGATATTCATATTCAGTGGACCTAAAAACGCTTAATTAGAGCAAAAAATCAACGTAAATTTGCACTCCAAAACATTATATTCTCTATATGGTAGACGTTATATTCTCTATATATTAACAATGCATTTAACTTAGCTAAGCAATTTCAATGAACATGGTAATAGTATAATTTATTAAAACACTTTCATCAATTACACCCAATAAAAAGACGATGTATTCGCTTAATTTCAAACAGCCCTGTACATTTCCTGTAAATTTTATAGATAATACATGGTGTAATTAAATTTAGCACAGTAAGAAAAACGCATATATAATATCCACGATTTACTCACCCGCGGTTAGAAGAGTGCCCGGAATTTTTTACTCTTCCATTTGCATTTTAAGGAACACAGCAACAGAGAAAAGAGGGGAAATTCCTAAGTTGTATCCTGTGATTCTTCTACGCCGCTTAACTATTGCTGAAGAACAAAGACTATTTTTGAAATAAGAAATCAGATGCAATTATTGAATAAATGAAACTAAGCACATATGTAATAAAGATGGATTGTTATTTTTCAGGAAAAATGTTACAGATCTGACCACATGGGGAGGCATAATAACAAAAAAATTTTCGCCTATGAAATGAGAGTTGACCATCAGGTGCACCGGTGCACCGGCGGAGCGAACGGAGCCATGCGGTTGCCACACCACCCCCTGAGGGCCTAGATGGGTTGGTATTGGCCTTGAGACATCCTCCAACTTAATCGTGAAAGATGACGAGGGTATTAATGTGGAAATTTAATTTAAAAAAATTTAATGAGTGGTTTACTGTAAAAGGAGATGATGGTTTTAAAAAGGGATGTTTTGTATGGTTGTGTGAAGGCTATTGTTTATGAGTAATGAATTATAAAAATTTAAAAAGAGAAAAAAATTTAAAATTTAAAAAAATTTAAAAATTTAAAAATTGAGAAATAAATAGGAAATAAATAAAAAATATGAATTTAACAATGAAGTATGTTGATGTGAATATACTATGAAAGAAATAGAGAGATCTGACTGGGGTTCGAACCCGGTACCTTGCAGTAAAAAATATTTCAGCAGTTTTCGCGTATGTGTGAGTGATTTTTCTATTATATACCTGTACAAATCTTTTTAAATCTATGAATGCAATTATTCGAAAAGAATTCAATCGTTTAAATGATATTAATTAGAGAACAATAATTTAAAAAATATTAATTAAGGATTTCCTTGTAAAAATTCACCATATGTTTTATGAAAAAAATGACAATGTACATGAAAATTAAATAGAATGAAAGAAAGAAAGCGTAGAAACATAGAGGGTGAGTGGTATTCGAACCAAGCACCTGCTTGAAGTAAAGAAACAATAGTTTGCAAGTACTTTAACCACTGTTCTTTAGAAATATCCATACGCAGATCTTTTTAAACCAAAGAATGCTGTATAATTACTTGATTGATAAATATTCGTTTTAAAAATAGTTTTCCCGTAAAGTTTCTTCATTTCAACCCAATTGTATATATTTTAATCTACCTCACAATAGATAATATTTTAAATGGGAGATATTAGGTAATTCTAATTATTGATTTTAAACAATTTTCAGCAAAAATAGTTTTTTTACAATTAGTTAATTGTATTTAACAGTTTAAAATAAATTCTTAAAGTTTTTTCACGCCTAACTTTTTTCAACTTGTATCGTGTTGATCTAAAGTAAATAAAATAATAAAGTTTTTAGCTGACTGCACCAATTTAAAACATAATTAAAAAGGATTCCCACCAAGACATTTACTAGTTCTGTGCTAACTTGTTTTCAAAAGATGGTTTTACAATAGCTGAAGAATTTTTCCCCTTAAGGCTAGGTGACATTGGGCGATACAGGAACGGGCAAGCGGAGGGGAAGGCTTTTGTATCTGCTATTCAAACAATGTTACGTTTTTTTGACAAAACACATCGGTTTTCTTATAGAAGTTTTAAATCTTTTTTATTTCAAATCTTATATTATACTACAAATCCTCCAACACTCAAAAAATATCAGTTTATTGAATTCATTTAACTGAGTAATGCAAACTTTCCTTTAATATTATTTGACCGTACTTGAAAATTTTTCTTTCAAAATACAATAAATTCTCTCACACTCTTTAAAAGTATACAGGTTTTCAAACATAGAGATTATTAGAAATTTACATTTATTCTTTTTAAACGCGATCTGCCTGACATTTCCCGAAAATTTTTTGTAATTCATTCCCAACATTAGTTATTTAAGCTATATTTCCTAAGAAATATTCAACAATCTGACTCAAAATAAAGAGTTTTCACTACTTTCTCACACTTTAACATAGCTAAATACTCCACCTTTTAAGCTATCTTTCACTCAGTTTTTCTTTACAAAGTTTGTAAATAATGAAAGTAACTTTGAAAAAATTCAGAGTTGAAAAAATATTAATATATAATTTTAAAAATACATTCATGTTCACAGATGTATACTTAGACTTTACAAATGTATTAAAACATAGTTAAAAAATATTTTGACCAAGTATTGTAGATTACAAACATATAATTATAAACTGAAAAGTTTTCGCACAAATTATTTTACTTGACATAAATTTAACTATCATTTTTAACAAAAATACCAATAAATCACACTCCTTATAGGCTACTATTCATCAACTTACATATATTTTCCTCACATTTATTAACTTTTATAGTTTAATAATTTTTATACACTTCCCTGATTCTTCACATTATTTTAGAGTAAACCTGTACAATTTAGTGATAAATATGCAAATATGAAAACATTTAATATAAATTTGGCTTGATTTAAAACAATTTAGTAATACTTTCGAATATATATTACAAGATTTAGAATGTATTTGGTAGAGTTTAAAATATATTTGGTGATTAATTCAGATTTGGCGAGATACATACGGTATAAATGAGGAGCGAACAAAAATATCACCACTTACTAGCTTATTTTTACGGAGTGAAGACGTCTGTTTTTTAACCTGAATTCAGTGAAGTTTAAATCGGGTCAACAGATGGATCTATCTGCGGAGACACCTATTTCAAATCAACAAACCGCTATATCACAAATCGATGACAAGAAGTTATCAAACCTTCCGATATGTCCAACTTGTATTAAAACTTTTTCTAAAAAGTCTAATTTAACTCGGCATGCAATGATTCATTCGGGTGTGAAGCCTTTTATTTGCAATATATGTCAAAAATCATTTAGTAGACCCGACGATTTGAAGCAACATTTAATAATTCATGAAAAGATTCCTACAGAATATGGATGCGAACAATGTAGTGAAAGTTTTAATCGCAAGTATGAATTACTGAATCATATTAGAAAAAATCACAAAAATACTTTATCTATGCATGTTTGTGATGTGTGTAGTGAAATCTTCAGATGGAAATATGAGTTATTGAAACACATGAGAAAAAACCATGAAAAGCCTCCACCACAACATGAGTTGTCGGATTCCATAAGAAAAAATCATCGAAAGTCTTCACCGCAACATTTTTGTGAAAAATGTAGTGAAGTATTTAAATATAAAAAAGATTTGCGTCATCATACTTTAGACAAACATCGATCTCCTTTAGTACAAGTGCAAATAACAAATTCTTCTGATCAAGATTTACTTAGGGAGAAAACTAAACATTTTAAAAGACAAAACGCTCTCAATGTGTTTACAACCACTACCTTTGACAATAAAAACAATGATATAGATTTATTGTCATTTTTTAATAATTTAAAAACTGATATTTTAAATGAACTGAACTTTCAATTAAATGAGAAAAGAGCACTGAAATGGCACACAATTGTTAAAGTTAAACTTACCCGTACTGTGCAAGAAGGGGCTCAGGAATTTTTTTCTCCCTTTTTTCGATCAAATACTTTAACATCCTTTTCATCAATAAGTATTGATAATGATCTTGAAAAAGCTTTTGCCAAGATGATAAAGAGTTTTGAAGAATTTAATGAACAAGGATCAGACTGGACTTTAGAAGAAATTATCGAATTAGAACTTCATATGGCTAAATTCACCCGCTTTTCTTCGTCAAAAACTAGAATTTCCAGTAAGATTTAATTATTTCAGTATCATATAAGACAAAATTCGGCTAAATTTCCACTAATATTGGCGATAGTTATAAAAATTTGGTATGAAATAAGAGAATTTGGCGTAAATTCTTAAGTGATGAACGAAGAAAAAATTTGAATTAGTTACAATCTTTCCCCGCTGTAGAGTTGTCTAAGTTCTCATACTTAGTAGTTTTTAAAGTCTTACTTTTAGAGTGATTTTTTATACTTTGCTAAACTGAAGTACAAAATGGATAATACTTTACCGTCTGAGGAGACTCACGTTTCTGTTCAACAACCCCCTTCATCAAGTTTTGAGGATGAGAAGTTATCTAAACTTTTTATTTGTCCAACTTGTAATAAGTCCTTTTTAAAAAAAATCCTATCTTACTAGACATGTGAAGGTTCACAATGATATTAAACCTAATATTTCTTACGTGTGTGGGAAAGGATTTGTTACTTTACATCGTTTAAAAAGACATATAGAAACCCATAGAAAAATTTCCATAGGATACAAATGTGAATACTGTATTGAAAATTTCAGTCGCAAGTGTGATTTATTAAAACATAAGAGATTATTTCATCAAAAAGTCTTACCTGAACATCTATGTATTATTTGTAAAGATGCTTTTAAACACAAGTATGAATTAGAAAAGCACAAGAGTGCGCATTATCGTAAACCTGAGTATATATGCGAGGAATGTTCTATAACCTTTCCAACTAAACATGCTTTTTTAAACCATAAGCGAAAAAAATCATAAAAATACTTTACATACATACTGTTGTGACGAATGTACTGATACTTTTACAAACAAACGGCATTTTTTAAAACATAAAAGAAATATGCATAAAAAATCTTCAATACAAACTAGATGTGATGAATGCAGTGAAACTTTTCAGTGTAAGTATGAATTATTGCAACATAAGAGAAAGAATCATCTTAAAGACTTTAACATACGTAGAAATTGTAATGAACGAAGTACTAACAATGAATTACCAACAACTAATAATGACAGTGAGAATCTGAACTTGTTAAATTTTTTGGATAATTTCCACACGGAATGTATGAAGGGTGTTTTCGACTTACCTTCCAACAACTTTCAGAATGAAAATATAGACTTAGACTTAAAAATTTTTTTTGAACAATTCGAATGTGGAATATACAAGTGAAAATAATATCGATGGTTTATCCACCAAAGTTGAAAATAAGGACTTAAATAATTTTAATCTGATACAAACTGATTTACCTCTAGTAAACTATGACAACGAAAGTCTGAACTTGTTAAATTTTTTATATAACTTTAATCCTAAATGCTTGAATGATGTTCACGATTTTTCTGTTAACAGTGAAAATATGAATTGGAATAACTTTAATGTTGAATGTATGAACGATATCCCAACAATATAGATTCGTATGAATTTGCTGTTTTGTATTATTGTATATGATTTCAAATAAAAAGATTTCAATGAAAATGGTTTGTTTTAATTTTTGTTACAAAATCACCTTTTATATAATATTTTCTATTAGAATACAAACTTAAGTGTCATCTTTTTGAAATAAAGCATGTAAAAAGTTTACTTGGATATTAGAGACATACTTTTTAATTACTGTAGAAGTATTGTTTGAGTATAATATTTAAACACTAAGTAAAATTTATGCACAATAGTAGTTTTATAAACTATCAAACATACATCGAAGAAGAAAAAACTTGTAAAATTGTTTTACCACTTAACTGTAAAGTACTTGTGAAAATCTTAAATGAATTTATCTTATTAACAATTTTCCTGAAAAACTAACTTATAAAAATTTTTAGATATACTTATGAAGTTAGTATTTTCCTAAGTACCATATATGAATCTTACTTTGAATATGCATCATCAAAGTGATTTGTACTTTAACTAAAATCACAATCTCTATCCCAAAGAGTGTAATAATAATGTTATAGTAACAACTTAATCTTTTATATAGAGATACTTTCACGATTGTATTTTAACTTTTTTATTTTTAGAATACAGAAAATATTTTGTAAGAATTGTGAAAGTTTAATTTTAGAAGTTTGTGAAATGTTACAAAAATTTTTTAAACATTTTTTTATCAAATGTTTTCTTCATGTCACATCAGTTAGAAAAATTAACTGTTTTTAGTAGAATTGCTAACACAAGATTTGAAGTTAGAAAATTTGTAGATAAAACTTAAAAAGGTACGAAAAACCATTTGTGAAGTAATAACAAAAATATATATAGTTTCAAGTTTAGACATGGTTGAACAAGCTTGAGGAGACGCTAAAACCTGTTGCTGACGTCATAACGCGTGTGACGGAAGATTTTAATCATTGGATATGAGTTCCCCCTAATACACTACGTCACGAACCCATGATGTGACAAAAACAACCATTTTGCTCACACTTCTCACCTTTGTTGGACTTATATTATTTTACTCTGCATATTAACGATAATCTGTAAAAAAAAACTTTGTCGTTTTTACACTTTGTTGTAAAAAGTTTTCGTCTAAACATCAAATGATATATTTTAGACATCTTTTCAGTATATGGACAGTTGATACTTTTCTCATGTATAGTAAAATTATGATTAATCGAAATACCGATATGACTTAAACCACTGTCCTATAGAAATATTTCAAACATATGTGTTTAAAACACTGATGTTTTACCCCAATGAGAATAATGAGTGTGATTTAGAAGTATTTCAATCATATATACAGCCTCATGTACATGAAAAACTTAAGTCTGAATTAAAAGAAAAGCATACCCTGAAGTGGTATATGGTTATGAAAGTATCCTTGGAACGTAAAAAACCTGATGAAGACATGAAAGAGACACATACATATTTTAGAAGTTCTTGCATTATCGAACTTATTGAAGATACAATTGAACAGCATATTAGCGAAGGATATGCAAAAATTAATATGTCCTTAGAAGAATTCATCCAAAAATTCACTATTTGGAACTAAAAATGGTTAAATACCATCCTCTAGCTGCTAGTAGCTAAATTAAGCTACCTTCAAAACTTGCTTAAAAAGATTTGGGGCGTCACATATTTCTTCAAATGTGACGGTTGGAGGTGGGACCCCAAATAAATAAATTAAAAAAATTTCTATATATCATTCAAAAATAAAACTTAATCTTGAAAAATAGTAGTGTGAATTTGTTTAAGTTCATACGTAAGCACTTGTACACATATATGTACTATCGTGAATTAATATGCACTAGTTTTACATATTACTGAGTTATGTTTTACTAATTTCAAATTTCTCCTTATCTGTCACGAATACATAATTTAACAAAAAGAACTTATGTTTACCCACAATTCTTGACTTATATTATTTTACTTTGTGTATTAAACTGACGACCTGTAAAAAACTTTATCGTTTTTAGACACTTTGAATTAAAAAATTTCACTCTAAACATCGAATTATCTTTTACAAACATGAATTGATACGTATTTGTTTTAAATATCACTAAGTCACATTATACCAAAGTATATTTTCTAATATTTAAACAATTTTCATTTTACAAAAATTAACTTGTATGCATTTCTAGGTCTTTAATAAAAATCTTTTAATTTTTTCTCTCAAAGACTTTAATCTATTGGAGATGTTTATACTTTAAGTACAATCCAATACTATTTGCATAACAATGTGGAACATCATATGTTAAGAAAATCTTAAATTTTGACTAAGTTGCAAATCTCAGTGAAAGTATTTTAAGATTACTTTGCTAAAATTTACTAAGTATTAGAATATTTTTCAGTTATTAAACGAAAAATTGTGTAAAATTTACTAAGTGTTTCACTAAAGGAGAGAATTCCACAAAAAAGTTTTGACAAGAAATTCTAAATTCACTAAGTCACATACACATAATATAAGAGAAATCTTTAAAACATTATTGCAAAAACATTTTTTTTAAATTGTTAATTTTAGATTGTAAAAAATATTTAACAATATTTCATAATGATTATAATCACAAGCATGTGTATGTGTCTTAGTGAATTTAGTATTTCTTGTCAAAACTTTTTTGTGGAATTCTCTTCTTTAGTGAAACACTTAGTAAATTTTACACAATTTTTCGTTTAATAACTGAAAAATATTCTAATACTTAGTAAATTTTAGCAAAGTAATCTTAAAATATTACTTACAAACTTTGAATAAACACCATAAAATGCAATAAACTCGCAACAATTGTTTCGGGTCGAAAAAACACACGACCCTTCATCAGGCGAACAAAGTAAGCACGAGTGCTGCAGTCAAAGCGGCAACGCGTTGCCGCTTTCACTGCAGCACTCGTGCTTACTTTGTTCGCCTGATGAAGGGTCGTGTGTTTTTTCGACCCGAAACAATTGTTGCGAGTTTATTGCATTTTATGGTGTTTATTCAAAGTTTGTAAGTAATAATTTTTACAACGCCAGTTTTGTGATGCTTCTTTATTAATCTTAAAATACTTTCACTGAGATTTGCAACTTAGTCAAAATTTAAGATTTTCTTAACATATGATGTTCCACATTATTATGCAAATAGTATTGGATTGTACTTAAAGTATAAACATCTCCAATAGATTAAAGTCTTTGAGAGAAAAAATTAAAAGATTTTTATTAAAGACCTAGAAATGCATACAAGTTAATTTTTGTAAAATGAAAATTGTTTAAATATTAGAAAATATACTTTGGTATAATGTGACTTAGTGATATTTAAAACAAATACGTATCAATTCATGTTTGTAAAAGATAATTCGATGTTTAGAGTGAAAATTTTTACTTCAAAGTGTATAAAAACGATAAAGTTTTTTACAGGTCGTCAGTTTAATACACAAAGTAAAATAATATAAGTCAAGAATTGTGGGTAAACATAAGTACTTTTTGTTAAATTATGTATTCGTGACAGATAAGGATAAATTTGAAATTAGTAAAACATAACTCAGTAATATGTAAAACTAGTGCATATTAATTCACGAAGGTACATATATGTGTACAAGTGCTTACGTATGAACTTAAACAAATTCACACTACTATTTTTCAAGATTAAGTTTTATTTTTGAATGATATATAGAAATTTTTTTAATTTATTTATTTGGGGTCCCACCTCCAACCGTCACATTTGAAGAAATATGTGACGCCCCAAATCTTTTTAAGCAAGTTTTGAAGGTAGCTTAATATAGCTACTAGCAGCTAGAGGATGGTATTTAACCATTTTTAGTTCCAAATAGTGAATTTTTGGATGAATTCTTCTAAGGACATATTAATTTTTGCATATCCTTCGCTAATATGCTGTTCAATAGTATCTTCAATAAGTTCGATAACGCAAGAACTTCTAAAATATGTATGTGTCTCTTCCATGTCTTCATCAGGTTTTTTACGTTCCAAGGATACTTTCATAACCATATACCACTTCAGGGTATGCTTTTCTTTTAATTCAGACTTAAGTTTTTCATGTACATGAGGCTGTATATATGATTGAAATACTTCTAAATCACACTCATTATTCTCATTGGGGTAAAACATCAGTGTTTTAAACACATATGTTTGAAATATTTCTATAGGACAGTCATATCGGGATTTCGATTAATCATAATTTTACTATACATGAGAAAAGTATCAACTTTCCATATACTGAAAAGATGTCTAAAATATATCATTTGATGTTTAGACGAAAACTTTTTACAACAAAGTGTAAAAACGACAAAGTTTTTTTTACAGATTATCGTTAATATGCAGAGTAAAATAATATAAGTCCAACAAAGGTGAGAAGTGTGAGCAAAATGGTTGTTTTTGTCACATCATGGGTTCGTGACGTAGTGTATTAGGGGGAACTCATATCCAATGATTAAAATCTTCCGTCACACGCGTTATGACGTCAGCAACAGTTTTTAGCGTCTCCTCAAGCTTGTTCAACCATGTCTAAACTTGAAACTATATATATTTTTGTTATTACTTCACAAATGGTTTTTCGTACCTTTTTAAGTTTTAGCTACAAATTTTCTAACTTCAAGCCTTGTGTTAGCAATTCTACTAAAAACAGTTAATTTTTCTAACTGATGTGACATGAAGAAAACATTTGATAAAAAAATGTTTAAAAAATTTTTGTAACATTTCACAAACTTCTAAAATTAAACTTTCACAATTCTTACAAAATATTTTCTGTATTCTAAAAATAAAAAAGTTAAAATACAATCGTGAAAGTATCTCTATATAAAAGATTAAGTTGTTACTATAACATTATTATTACACTCTTTGGGATAGAGATTGTGATTTTAGTTAAAGTACAAATCACTTTGATGATGCATATTCAAAGTAAGATTCATATATGGTACTTAGGAAAATACTAACTTCATAAGTATATCTAAAAATTTTTATAAGTTAGTTTTTCAGGAAAATTGTTAATAAGATAAATTCATTTAAGATTTTCACAAGTACTTTACAGTTGAGTGGTAAAACAATTTTACAAGTTTTTTCTTCTTCGATGTATGTTTGATAGTTTATAAAACTACTATTGTGCATAAATTTTACTTAGTGTTTAAATATTATACTCAAACAATACTTCTACAGTAATTAAAAAGTATGTCTCTAATATCCAAGTAAACTTTTTACATGCTTTATTTCAAAAAGATGACACTTAAGTTTGTATTCTAATAGAAAATATTATATAAAAGGTGATTTTGTAACAAAAATTAAAACAAACCATTTTCATTGAAATCTTTTTATTTGAAATCATATACAATAATACAAAACAGCAAATTCATACGAATCTATATTGTTGGGATATCGTTCATACATTCAACATTAAAGTTATTCCAATTCATATTTTCACTGTTAACAGAAAAATCGTGAACATCATTCAAGCATTTAGGATTAAAGTTATATAAAAAATTTAACAAGTTCAGACTTTCGTTGTCATAGTTTACTAGAGGTAAATCAGTTTGTATCAGATTAAAATTATTTAAGTCCTTATTTTCAACTTTGGTGGATAAACCATCGATATTATTTTTACTTGTATATTCCACATTCTACGTATGTTAAAGTCTTTAAGATGATTCTTTCTCTTATGTTGCAATAATTCATACTTACACTGAAAAGTTTCACTGCATTCATCACATCTAGTTTGTATTGAAGATTTTTTATGCATATTTCTTTTATGTTTTAAAAAATGCCGTTTGTTTGTAAAAGTATCAGTACATTCGTCACAACAGTATGTACGTAAAGTATTTTTATGATTTTTTCGCTTATGGTTTAAAAAAGCATGTTTAGTTGGAAGGTTATAGAACATTCCTCGCATATATACTCAGGTTTACGATAATGCGCACTCTTGTGCTTTTCTAATTCATACTTGTGTTTAAAAGCATCTTTACAAATAATACATAGATGTTCAGGTAAGACTTTTTGATGAAATAATCTCTTATGTTTTAATAAATCACACTTGCGACTGAAATTTTCAATACAATATTCACATTTGTATCCTATGGAAATTTTTCTATGGGTTTCTATATGTCTTTTTAAACGATGTAAAGTAACAAATCCTTTCCCACACACGTAAGAAATATTAGGTTTAATATCATTGTGAACCTTCACATGTCTAGTAAGATAGGATTTTTTTAAAAAGGACTTATTACAAGTTGGACAAATAAAAAGTTTAGATAACTTCTCATCCTCAAAACTTGATGAAGGGGGTTGTTGAACAGAAACGTGAGTCTCCTCAGACGGTAAAGTATTATCCATTTTGTACTTCAGTTTAGCAAAGGATAAAAAATCACTCTAAAAGTAAGACTTTAAAAACTACTAAGTATGAGAACTTAGACAACTCTACAGCGGGGAAAGATTGTAACTAATTCAAATTGTTTCTTCGTTCATCACTTAAGAATTTACGCCAAATTCTCTTATTTCATACCAAATTTTTATAACTATCGCCAATATTAGTGGAAATTTAGCCGAATTTTGTCTTATATGATACTGAAATAATTAAATCTTACTGGAAATTCTAGTTTTTGAGGAAGAAAAGCGGGTGAATTTAGCCATATGAAGTTCTAATTCGATAATTTCTTCTAAAGTCCAGTCTGATCCTTGTTCATTAAATTCTTCAAAACTCTTTATCATCTTGGCAAAAGCTTTTTGAAGATCATTATCAATACTTATTGATGAAAAGGATGTTAAAGTATTTGATCGAAAAAAGGGAGAAAAAAATTCCTGAGCCCCTTCTTGCACAGTACGGGTAAGTTTAACTTTAAAAATTGTATGCCATTTCAGTGCTCTTTTCTCATTTAATTGAAAGTTCAGTTCATTTAAAATATCAGTTTTTAAATTATTAAAAAATGACAATAAATCTATATCATTGTTTTTATTGTCAAAGGTAGTGGTTGTAAACACATTGAGAGCGTTTTGTCTTTTAAAATGTTTAGTTTTCTCCCTAAGTAAATCTTGATCAGAAGAATTTGTTATTTGCACTTGTACTAAAGGAGATCGATGTTTGTCTAAAGTATGATGACGCAAATCTTTTTTATATTTAAATACTTCACTACATTTTTCACAAAAATGTTGCGGTGAATACTTTCGATGATTTTTTCTTATGGAATCCGACAACTCATGTTGTGGTGGAGGCTTTTCATGGTTTTTTCTCATGTGTTTCAATAACTCATATTTCCATCTGAAGATTTCACTACACACATCACAAACATGCATAGATAAAGTATTTTTGTGATTTTTTCTAATATGATTCAGTAATTCATACTTGCGATTAAAACTTTCACTACATTGTTCGCATCCATATTCTGTAGGAATCTTTTCATGAATTATTAAATGTTTCTTCAAATCGTCGGGTCTACTAAATGATTTTTGACATATATTGCAAATAAAAGGCTTCACACCCGAATGAATCATTGCATGCCGAGTTAAATTAGACTTTTTAGAAAAAGTTTTATTACAAGTTGGACATATCGGAAGGTTTGATAACTTCTTGTCATCGATTTGTGATATAGCGGTTTGTTGATTTACAATAGGTGTCTCCGCAGATAGATCCATCTCTTGACCCGATTTAAACTTCACTGAATTCAGGTTAAAAAACAGACGTCTTCACTCCGCAAAAATAAGCTAGTAAGTGGTGATATTTTTGTTCGCTCCTCATTTATACCGTATGTATCTCGCCAAATCTGAATTAATCACCAAATATATTTTAAACTCTACCAAATACATTCTAAATCTTGTAATATATATTCGAAAGTATTACTAAATTGTTTTAAATCAAGCCAAATTTATATTAAATGTTTTCATATTTGCATATTTATCACTAAATTGTACAGGTTTACTCTAAAATAATGTGAAGAATCAGGAAAGTGTATAAAAATTATTAAACTATAAAAGTTAATAAATGTGAGGAAAATATATGTAAGTTGATGAATAGTAGCCTATAAGGAGTGTGATTTATTGGTATTTTTGTTAAAAATGATAGTTAAATTTATGTCAAGTAAAATAATTTGTGCGAAAACTTTTCAGTTTATAATTATATGTTTGTAATCTACAATACTTGGTCAAAATATTTTTTAACTATGTTTTAATACATTTGTAAAGTCTAAGTATACATCTGTGAACATGAATGTATTTTTAAAATTATATATTAATATTTTTTCAACTCTGAATTTTTTCAAAGTTACTTTCATTATTTACAAACTTTGTAAAGAAAAACTGAGTGAAAGATAGCTTAAAAGGTGGAGTATTTCGCTATGTTAAAGTGTGAGAAAGTAGTGAAAACTCTTTATTTTGAGACAGATTGTTGAATATTTCTTAGGAAATATAGCTTAAATAACTAATGTTGGGAATGAATTACAAAAAATTTTCGGGAAATGTCAGGCAGATCGCGTTTAAAAAGAATAAATGTAAATTTCTAATAATCTCTATGTTTGAAAACTTGTATACTTTTAAAGAGTGTGAGAGAATTTATTGTATGTGAAAGAAAAATTTTCAAGTACGGTCAAATAATATTAAAGGAAAGTTTGCATTACTCAGTTAAATGAATTCAATAAACTGATATTTTTTGAGTGTTGGAGGATTTGTAGTATAATATAAGACTTGAAATAAAAAAGATTTAAAACTTCTATAAGAAAACCGATGTGTTTTGTCAAAAAAACGTAACATTGTTTGAATAGCAGATACAAAAGCCTTCCCCTCCGCTTGCCCGTTCCTGTATCGCCCAATGTCACCTAGAGAAGCCTTAAGGGGAAAAATTCTTCAGCTATTGTAAAACCATCTTTTGAAAACAAGTTAGCACAGAACTAGTAAATGTCTTGGTGGGAATCCTTTTTAATTATGTTTTAAATTGGTACAGTCAGCTAAAAACTTTATTGTTTTATTTACTTTAGATCAACACGATACAAGTTGAAAAAAGTTAGGCGTGAAAAAACTTTAAGAATTTATTTTAAACTGTTAAATACAATTAACTAATTGTAAAAAAACTATTTTTGCTGAAAATTGTTTAAAATCAATAATTAGAATTACCTAATATCTCCCATTTAAAATATTATCTATTGTGAGGTAGATTAAAATATATAGAATTGGGTTGAAATGAAGAAACTTTACGGGAAAACTATTTTTAAAACGAATATTTATCAATCAAGTAATTATACAGCATTCTTTGGTTTAAAAAGATCTGCGTATGCATATTTCTAAAGAACAGTGGTTAAAGTACTTGCAAACTAGTGTTTCTTTACTTCAAGCAGGTGCTTGGTTCGAATACCACTCACCCTCTATGTTTCTACGCTTTCTTTCTTTCATTCTATTTAATTTTCATGTACATTGTCATTTTTTTCATAAAACATATGGTGAATTTTTACAAGGAAATCCTTAATTAATATTTTTTTAATTATTGTTCTCTAATTAATATCATTTAAACGATTGAATTCTTTTCGAATAATTGCATTCATAGATTTAAAAAGATTTGTACAGGTATATAATAGAAAAATCACTCACACATACGCTAAAACTGCTGAAATATTTTTTACTGCAAGGTACCGGGTTCGAACCCCAGTCAGATCTCTCTATTTCTTTCATAGTATATTCACATCAACATACTTCATTGTTAAATTCATATTTTTTATTTATTTCCTATTTATTTCTCAATTTTTAAATTTTTAAATTTTTTTAAATTTTAAATTTTTTTCTCTTTTTTAATTTTTATAATTCATTACTCATAAACAATAGCCTTCACACAACCATACAAAACATCCCTTTTTAAAACCATCATCTCCTTTTACAATAAACCACTCATTAAATTTTTTTTAATTAAATTTCCTCATTAATACCCTCGTCATCTTTCACGATTAAGTTGGAGGATGTCTCAAGGCCAATACCAACCCATCTAGGCCCTCAGGGGGTGGTGTGGCAACCGCACGCCTCCGTTCGCTCCGCCGGTGCACCGGTGCACCATCCGCCTCATGGTCAACTCTCCTTTCTTACCTACTTTCAGCGATCTTGTCTGGCTGCACATTGTAATCCAAAAACAAAAAGTATGCATTTACCTCCTTAAAATAACGAACATGATCCAGAATAATCTCTCTGTAGCACCGCTGTAATTCAATGCCATTTTGTTCAATGTTGTGAAGCGGTGTTCTGCCATAGTGAGTAATGCCTAAACATACCGTCACATATAGGTCATACTACTCGTTACATTCATGAACATTCTTTGATGTTTAACCTGTTTCCTTCTCTCTCTATACTAACTAGTGTCCAGAATCACTTATCTGAATGAAGGAATCATCGGTGAACATCGCTCTAAACGAATATTCCTAATCCCCAACCCCAACTAACACGTTGTTTACACCAACACAATCTTTCTCGACTATTTCAGGGTTGAATGGGATGCATAGAACAAGTTTCCATGCATACAAACCAGTCTGATTTAGTCTCTGAGGAAACGTTCTAGCTAATACACGAGTACTGATAGCCGTTGCAAGATTTGCAGCATCTGTGTAGAAGCAAGATTTCTGTTCTTTTCCGCCACTGTGGATAAACATCAGTTCTGTTAAGGAGTGGTGTTCTTTCCACGACCACAGACATGCTTTCGCATAGCATTCTCAACTTCGGCGGCATTTTGTTACCGCACGATAATACCATTTGACATTCCCATTATTGTGGCCACAGTAGTGACTATTTGACCTGCTTCGGTACAAATAAATATACATGTATTCAAAAGAAGCCTGATAGCTCATCATCACACGCTACAGCTGCAATGTAAGCATTACTATTTTCTATATTTAGTAGAAGAAAGTACTGGTTTCATCAGATTTTTAAACTTTCAGTTTCCGATATATTTACACATTTTGTGTGGTACAGAACGCGATTTCACTATTTTTAGAAAATGTCTGTCTGTGTGTATGTGCGAAAATTTTGTGCCAGTTCTACCTTCAGAACAAATGCGCAGATTTCATATAAATTTATGTGTAGTTGCGCCATTGGCATAAATTTTTAAGGCCTATCTATTTTGGTGAAAATCACACAACATTCAACAGGTGGCACTGCCGTCCCGTGTTTTCCTGATTTCAAATATATCAGTAGTATTGGAAAAATTTTTAAATAATTTAAAATAAAATTATCGATTTTCTTTCATTTTCAACATCAGATGTGGTCTACAAAGCACAAAATTCACAATCTTTCGACATTTACCGTCATACTTTCTTGGGATAAAAATCATCTGCATTCATCATGGAAAATAATTTTATTAAATAATAATTTTAATAAACAACTTGTACTGTGAGAATTGCTGAAATACATGCTCTATAACATGCTCCTTATTCTCCTAAAGTTTCAAGAGAACCAATCATGTATTTATTTAAATATTTGTCAAAACGTTAAAATTGAAGTCTCCAAATACCTTTTATCCATACAGTGTACAAAGTTTAAACGGCGATTTTTTTTCCCGTAATTCTCTTCTAACAAAGTAATTCTCGCAAAAATTTTGATTAATATAAAATGATCCAAAATTATTATATTTTGATAGGTCAAAATATTCTTACCTACTAAAAAAAAAAAAAAATCCTGTCGCTTTACTAAAGGTATGAAAACTGGAAATTTTTTTACATACGGCGAAAAGCACATTAAACTAACTTCTTTAAACTGCAAACTGAAACATAAATGGCCTGGTGGTAACCAATCTAGATATAATTACATGAGAAAAAAGTGTTATCCTCTTTGTAATGCCAAGATAAGAACAAAGACTTAATATTACATCGCACTATCTCTAACCTCGTGAAAAGCAACTTTCAACAATAGGCGAAATCTGTCCATCTGGGAATACTAAACAGTTAAAAATAAAAAATATATATTAAAAAAAATTATATATTTTTCAAAACCGATGAAAATATTCAAATTACAATAAATATGGATAATTATTTTTCTTCTGTATACAATAGATTGGATTTATGAAATTTTTCGACTTCCGGTTTTCAGTGGATTTACACATTATTATAAGAGGTCTGGAACAGATTTGATCATCTAAAAAAAATGTCTATCTGGTGTCGTTATGTCTGTGACAAAATTTTGTGGCAGCTCTAGCTCAAAAACTAATGCACAGAACATCATATAAATATATATGTAGCTGCACAGTGATATAAATTAATGTGTATTAATTTTTGGCGAAAGTAGCAAAACAGGTGGCTTTGCTATCTCGTTTTCCACAACTTTTAATATGGCAGTACAGGACAAAATTTCGTATAAATGAGCACTATAAGTAATTTAACGAATCATTGTGAAATTACAAATATATATATAATAATCAACTAGCAAAAAACTTTAGTTCATTTAAAAGCATCGATTCTGTAATAACACTGCTCTGCATGAAAATCGACCCCAACACTATTTTTGTAAATTGTTATGTAAAATGACCTCCTGAATCCGAATATGACTCCCATTTTGCCCTATTACCCACTGTTTTTTGGGGACGCCCCCTACCTTTATCACTATTCGGTAATTTTATGGCTATAAATTTTATTAGTAGGGGGGGGGAGATTATTTTAACTGTTAAATATCTTCTGAGGGGTTGTAGAGGTGAAAAATTCTAAAACATGAACATTTGCAGCAAGGGGAAAATTTAGGGGGGGGGGGGGGGAATTTGCCACGGAAATTATAAACTACATTTATTATATTTTATTAATCAATTATTATTATTACTTATTATACATTTTTTTTTTTTCTTTTTGTAAGTGTTAAAATAATTCTGTTCCATTCTCCAAATCAAATTCATGACCATACAATTACCGAACAGTGATAAAAATGGGGGGGAGGAGGTGACGTCCCGAGAAAACGGTGGGTGATTGAGCAAAATGGGGGGTCACATTCGGATTGAGGAGTCATTTTACATAAGAATCAGCAGAAATGGTATCAGGGCTCGAAATTTTTTGCAGCGCAGTGTAAAT
The DNA here is from genome assembly GCA_963930645.1 of Salticus scenicus. Classification (NCBI taxonomy): domain Eukaryota; kingdom Metazoa; phylum Arthropoda; class Arachnida; order Araneae; family Salticidae; genus Salticus; species Salticus scenicus. The sequence continues at coordinate 161,959,891 of OZ005652.1, forward strand.
TTTACCATTTACTACAGAAATCGGTAACAGCAGAATTTTGGGGCTCCTTACCTCCACCCTTCAAAAAATAAATAAATAATAAAAATATGGGAATGGTCCCTACGGCCAGGGACACTTGCTCGTCTAGATTTGCGGTTAAATTTTCTTTTTGGCATCCAAATGCTTTTAAACGCTGATTAGGTATTTTCTTAAGAATAGAAATTTATAATATAAGCATTATTTGCAGATTAAACCAATATATTCTTTTATTTTTTGCAAAAATTTAGTTTAATAAATTATACAAAAATGGATGCTATATAAAATAGAATTAACCTTACATTAACACGTTTGCTGCCACTAAAATTGATATTTCCATCCTCAGAAGCGGAATTATAAAATAGCGTTTTAATGATTAAAAACATTCCTTATATTTTATTAGTAAAGCCAGAAAAACGGAAAACCTTTTATTTTCCTGTTTAGTGTAAAAAAAAATTTCCGACGCTCTAGAGTGTCAGTGGCACATCACGTTCAACTTATCATCCATGTGCTACTGACGCTCTAGCGCGTCTCATCATTTTTCTGCGAAATTATTGACACATTCCATAAAGTCACAGTTAAAAAGAAATAAAAAGTAAAATTGGCCAAAAAGAAGTCAAATTTATGAAGAAAATGTCAAAAAATATTTTCAAATAACTAGTACAAAATACAGATATTCGCATTGTTGAATTATTCCTACTATTTCAAAATGTTGCAGCAAAATAAAAATTATAAAAAATACTCATATACCTGCCGGTCGAATGCTCAACTCTGAACATTATAAAACGTATATTATATAGTACATAACATGGTACGGAGATTAAAATCAGCTTGATTAAAATCACTTTGATTTTTTTAAAAAAATCTTTGATTTAAATCAAAAATAAAATTTTACAATTTTGGGTCAATATGTAGTTTTATATAGTCTTAGAGCATAAGAAAACTTGAACTTACTTGTTATTTACATCAAATACCCCCTCCCCCAAAAAAATAAAATATCTGTGTTTATTAATTTTAAAAATGATTCTTTTAATTTTCTACAACTCTATTTTTATCTTCCATTCTTATTTTGAAGCTAACTACGTTCATTTGCAGCCAAATTTTTTTATACAAAGCCTCAAATTCTCTGCCCTAAGTGTTTTTTTTTTTTTTTTTTTTTTTTTAAGGATAATAAATATTGTATCATCTGAACTGAAGCATTTGATTTGTCTGTCACTCTGTCCTTCATATTTAACTTTTTTTTATTTCTAATTCTGATTACTATGTTTTTTAACTGGCCAAGGCATTCTTAAGCAATTTTTCCCTTTTTACTTAGGCTTTTGTAAAATTAGAAATGAAATGGTAATGGCCTGGCTAATTGTTGCAGTTTTCTAATTTTTTTAAACTTTAATCTTTTGAAAAAATCTCAGAATTTATATGTATTTTATTGGTAATAAATTGCACAAACCAATGTGTGTATTATATATATATATATTATATACACATTGAATTTCCTTTAATTGAATAATTATTCTCCAAAAAGTTTCCCTTCAAAAAATTTGTTAATGTGATATTCAAGATGTACATTTTAATGACAATAATAATAAAAACATTACAAAGAAAAATAATTATCTTATATGCTTTTAAGCTATTTACACTTAATCATTTATTTATTTTATTTTTATTATACTATATTATATTTTTATTTATTTACTAGCAGGCTTTGCCCGCTTCGCTGGACGTTAAACTTAAATGATTTGTCAAAATGCCATATCTTTATTAATAACCTAAGTTCTCGCTGTGATTGGTAGAGGTTTTCTCGCTCCCAATGTTAGGAGTCTGGGTCCCCACTGTCTTCGGCACAACTTACCCACTTCTTACTTCCCCACCCTCAGCGGGTGAGTTCGAAGTTTTGGAAAATCCCACTAATGTACATAATGCGTACACTTAATCAATATCCACACACCAAAATTCGCCATTCTAAGATAATTCAAAGCGAATTCAAACGGAAAAACATGTTTTTACCCATGTTTATTGCCATCCGACTCCGAGAAGGTGGGGGGGGATTTCGAATTTCGTGAAATGCAGTTACAATAAGTGCCGGGTGCATACAAACAATTTACGCACCAAATTTCGTGACCACAGAAGTCTTTAATAGACAGTATTATAAATAAATAAATACAAAAAAAATTATACAGACACGACATTATTTCATTATTTAAAACATGAAAATCTGACATTGACAAATTTTAATTTAGTGCCAGAGGCCTACTGCTAAACTTGTTAATATCGACAAATTCTTCTTTAGTTAATTCGTGACGATCTAAATTCCATGATAAAGTTTTCATTAAATCAAACCAATGTGTTTCAGCTGCAGATATTGTAATAAATAACGCTGGAAGTCCAAACTATCTTATAGCCGCAAAACTACGTTTTTTCTCTTTTTCCCAATGAGGGGGAGGTGTGCGTTGGGAGGGACTCATGTCAAAGGTGTGCCTTGGGGGGGACTCATGTCAAAGTTGTACCTTGGGGGGGACTCATGTCAAAGTTGGGCCTGGGGGGGACTCATGTCAAAGTTGTACCTTGGAGGGACTCATGTCAAAGTTGGGCCTTGGTGGGACTCATGTCAAAGTTGGCCCTGGGGGGGACTCATGTCAAAGTTGGGCCTTGGGGGGACTCATGTCAAAGTTGGGCCTTGGGGGGACTCATGTCAAAGTTGTACCTTGGGGGGACTTCATTCAATAAATCCCCATTCAATAAACCGACTGAAATAGGCCCTTAGCACTATTAAGAGTGTATTATAAAAATTCGACAACGCTGTACCGACTGAAATAGGGGTACCTTGGAGGGGGACTCATGTCAAAGTTGTGCCTGAGGGGACTCATGTGAAAGTTGTGCCTTGGGGGACTTCATTCAATAAATCCCCATTCAATAAACCGACTGAAATAGGCCCTTAGCACTATTAAGAGTGTATTATAAAAATTCGACAACGCTGTACCGACTGAAATAGGGGTACCTTGGGGGGGACTCATGTCAAAGTTGTGCCTTGGGGGGACTTCATTCAATAAATCCCCATTCAATAAACCGACTGAAATATAGGCCCTTAGCACTATTAAGAGTGTATTACAAAAATTCGACAACACTGTACCGACTGAAATAGGGGTACCTTGAGGGGACTCATGTCAAAGTTGGGCCTTGGGGGGACTTCATTCAATAAATCCCCATTCAATAAACTGACTGAAATAGTCCTCTAGCACTAATTAAGAGTGACCTATAAAAATTCGTCAACTGTACCGACTGAAATAGGCCTCTAGCTCTAAAAAGCACAGCTTAAGTATCGGAACCCTTTGGTGACTTTAAATATTTTAAGCCATTTTTGCGATGAACTGAATTGGCTATCTCAATTGTGCAATTAAAGATCTTGGCGAGAAACATCCGAGCTACTTCGGTGCCGAATTTCAAATTTTGCCAAAGGGATCCAATACTAAAGCTGTTCCATATCGAATCTGGGTTGAAAACGGAAAAAGGGTAAAATAAATTAGAAATATCAGACCTATATTTATAAATTTGATACCGAATGAAAGGGGCGGTTTTGCTGAATCCAGGGGTTCAAACAGTTTTTCGATGCGACAATTACATTTTTAAAAAATAACTAAAGTATGAAATTTAAGTGGCAACGGAAAAACGGATAAAGGGAAAAATAAATTAGAAATATCAGACCTATCATTACAAATTCAGTACCAAATGAAAGAGGTGATTTTTCTGAATCCTGGGGTGTAAACAGTTTTTCGACACGACAATTAGATTTTTTTAAATTAACTAAAGTATGAAACTTAGATGGCAACACTTCATTTCAATCTTTTCATAATTTGTAGTCACGGAGTAAAAAGACAGGAGAAGAAGGTAACGCTGAAATTTTGTGATGTTGTTTTCTAATGTTTACAGATGGCGCCAGCGTGCAACCCTTCCTTCTCTCCAGCTTCCGCAATGTTATTCAATGGGGAAATGTCTCGTTTTAATTATTTTTTTAAAAATAAAATCAAGCTGAAAAAATTTCGATTGAAAGCAAATTTTATTAAATAGAGTGTTCTAACCAACATGTATTTTTTAAGAGCCATTTTATACCAATTTTACTTTGAAAGAAAGCTTTTAAAAAATGACGATTCTTATGAACCGAAACTAGCTAAAACAGACAATTGGGAGGAAGGAGAATGGATGAAATTTTGTAAAGAAAAAAAATAAACTTACTTTAGGTGCAGAAAACACGAACTCGAACTTTATTTTTCTCCTAGGGCTTTTTTTTGTTTTTCTTATCACTATCATAGCCTGTTTTACAACTAGGAACGAAGCATTTATTTGAAACATCTGAATTATGCAGTTTTAAGAACTTACAAACAAATTAAATTGCTTAAAATAAAAAATTTTAAATGTACTTCAGCAAAATTCTATTGAAAACAACAGTATATCCGCGCCGAAGTAGGGAGGAATGACAAGTGGCGCCCTCAATATTTACCAAAAATTTAGATCACAGTTTCGTAGCTTTCTCCCATTGGACCTTCAACTCCTATTAATATTACTCCGTGTTTGTAGTGAAAATCACGCGAATACAAAAGTCTTTAACTTAAAAATTTATTTTTATATTTCCTTTTTTCATTCAAAGCATTTTAGTGAAAAAATATTTATGGCGCATGCGCAGGCGTTTTTTACACACAATTTAAACACTAATCATAATTTTGAAAATTTCTATAGATATAATTTCAAGTTGGGTGAAGACCTAAGTTTCTGCCAAGCGCCGTTGTATTCCGTCCAGCCGTTCTCGAGTGATGCCCGGACAAACGTGTTTTAGTCTTTTACCCCCTAGGGGGGAACGGGGGGGAATTTCCGAAAAGTTGATAGATATAATTTTAAGTTGGGTAAAGACCTAAATTCCTGCCAAGCGTCGTTGAATTCCGTCCAGCCGTTGTCGAGTGATGCCCGGACAAACGTGTTTTAGTCTTTTACCCCCTAGGGGGGAACGGGGGGGAATTTCCGAAAAGTTGATAGATATAATTTCAAGTTGGGTGAAGACCTAAATTCCTGCCAAGCGTCGTTGAATTCCGTCCAGCCGTTCTCGAGTGATGCCCGGACAAACGTGTTTTAGTGTTTTACCCCCTAGGGGGGGAACGGGGGAATTTCCGAAAAGTTGATAGATATAATTTCAAGTTGGGTGAAGACCTAAATTCCTGCCAAGCGTCGTTGAATTCCGTCCAGCCGTTCTCGAGTGATGCCCGGACAAAAAAAGCGACATTCGGACACGATGACATACACACAGACACACACACACACACACACACACAGGCAAAATTTTCTGAAGTCATTTTCGGCTTTCATGGGGTGTGAAACGTGAAGATATCGCAAAATTTTTCGATTCCGACAAATTTACAGACAAAACTCTGATTTTATTAATATAGATTTTTCTTTTTGAAAGGGGAGGGAGGAGTAGAATGTACCTATGTTGGCTAATATTACTTTTATTATTATTATTATTTATTTACTTTTATTTTTTAATATCCTCATATATATACATATTTTTAATTTAGTTTATTTATATTTTAATTTTAGAAAATTTGGAGTGGATGGATGATTTTTATACCAACTATGTAAAAAAATACCAGAGCCGGGAATCGAGCCCGGGCCTTCCGCTTAACGCGCGGATGCTCTACCACTGAGCTACCCTGGGTGATAACCAGCGAGGCATTTCTCACATAATATTCATTGGCAAAGTCACCGAGTCTGCAAACGCAGCTATATCAAGTGACATAATTAATCGTGGCATAACTCCAATAGACCACGAAATTTGTAATTTAGAAAGTCTTTATTTATCAACCTTAATTAATTTTAGAAAATTTGAAGTGGATGGATGATTTTTATACCAACTATATGAAAAATACCAGAGCCGGGAATAGAGCCGCCTGGACCTTCCACTTAACGCGTGGATGCTCTACCACTGAGCTACCCAGGGTGATAACCAGCTAGGCATTTCTCTCCCGGGCTCAATTCCCGGCTCTGGTATTTTTCACATAGTTGGTATAAAAATCATCCATCCACTCCAAATTTTCTAAAATTAATTAAGGTTGATAAATAAAGACTTTCTAAATTAAAAAATTCGTGGTCTATTGCAGTTGTGCCACGATTAATTATGTCACTTTATACAGCTGCGTTTGCAGACTCGGTGACCTTGCCAATGAATATAATGTGAGAAATGCCTAGCTGGTTATCACCCAGGGTAGCTCAGTGGTAGAGCATTCGCGTGTTAAGCGGAAGGCCCGGGCTTGATTCCCGGCTCTGGTATTTTTCACATAGTTGGTATATATAAAAATCATCCATCCACTCCAAATTTTCTAAAATTAATTAAGGTTGATAAATAAAGACTTTCTAAATTAGTTTATTCATATATATTGCTTCTTATATGCATTCACATTTAAATTAAAAAAAAGTTTTCATGCTTAATTTCTTAACATTTACTTTTAGTCGAATAATGTAAATTAAATAAAACAAAAAAATCTGATTTTTTCACACCCTGGTACATAATCAACATTGTAGAAAATAATAAAAAGAATACAAACAAATTGTCATTTGTGTAGAACAGTACTGCATATCAATATATTATCACTTATGATATATTTCACAGCAGTTCAAGCAATATCCTGGTTTGTCTGGACGGTCTGGGCACTCATACGTGGTGTCCGTACGTTTGCCTTGAGAGGAACAAGATTTACACCTTTTTCTTTGTATTTTGGTTTTGCAAGGTACAAGTTCTCTTTTCTCAAGAGTATGTTTTAGATTCTTTGGAGTCGGCTTTTGTTCGTCTGTTGATGGCAAAAGTGATTTTATAATACTCAGTCGGTAGTCGTAAAGTGATATTTTACTTCCAGAATATTTATTATAAAGAGCATGTGAATTTGTTAATCATCAGCTTTGAACAAATTTGCACTACTATTAGCTGTTGCGCCTGCGCAACCTGTAAAGATCGCTCCTTTGGAACGGAGCTCAGTTCAGTTTGTAACTTCGCTCATGGGAGGCTGGCAGCTTTCTTTACTCCCATTTTAAAGATTTTAATAAAATCAGTTGTGATGTTAAAATCACCGATCAGACACTCTTTGAAAATATACTAGATTCACCTAGTTTAAGAAATAAGGAAGAGATAGTGTGAAAAGCAGTTTGTGAAAACATATCTCAGAGATGAAAACGGGAAGTACATAGTGAACTTACCGATGAAAAATAATTCTGAATTAGGAGATTCTTTTCGTTCATCCAAACAAAAGTTAAATAATTTATACAGACAATTAAATAGAAAGCCCAACATTTCTGAATTGTATGTAAATTTTTTGCATGAATATGAACAGTTAGGCTACATGCGAGAATTAAATGATAATGGAATAAACACTTAAATATTTTATTCCTCATCACGCTGTGCTTAAACCTGATAGCAGCACTACAAAATTAAGGGTTATATTCAATGCCAGTTCACCCACTACCAAAGGGTTATCATTAAATGATTGTTTATTAATTGGAGGTGTAGTACAAGATGATTTGTGTGCCATTTTATTACGTTTTCGTACGCACAAAGTAGTTTTCACTGCAGATGTTAAAAAGATGTACAGACAGATATGGGTTAATCCTGAACATTGTAACTGGCAATGTATTCTTTGGAATAAAACCCCTAAGGAAAAGCCTAAAAGCTATAAATTATTAACTATAACTTACGGCACAAAATGTGCTCCTTATTTGGCCACTCGTGTACTAAAACAAATAGCTAGTCATGAAGGGGATAAATATCTGTAAGCTTCTGCCGCCACACTTAAGGATTTTTACGTAGACGACATTTTATCGGGAACTGATGAAGTGTCGTCTGCTCTGGAACTTCAAAAACAGTTGATGTTAATGCTAAAGGCTGGTGCAGTAGAGCTGCATAAATGGGTATCAAATGCCAGAGAATTATTTGAACAGGTCCCTTATAGTGAGCAAGACTATCACTTCAAAAAAAAGAGAAACCTTCGGTGAAAACACTGGGGCTAAAATGGAATCCCAAAGATGATAATTTCAGTTTCATGGTATCATCAGATTATTCCAATACAATCGCCAAACATGGTGTTCTGAAAGAGATCGCGAAACTCTTTGATCCATTGGGTCTGGTAGGACCAGTGATAGTACAAGCTAAAATACTTTTACAGAAATTGTGGCTTTTGAAAATTGATTGGGATCAGGAACTTCCAACACAAGAGAAAAACACATGGATAAAATTCAAAAATGCTCTAAAGGAGCTTAAAGATATTACGATCGCACGTTTCGTATTCTCAGATTCTAATTGTCATGAACTGCAGCTCCACGGCTTTTCAGATGCTTCACAAGAGGCATATAGTGCAGTGGTTTATTTACGTGTGATCACTAGTTCAAACGATGTGCATGTAAGTTTACTTTATAGTATGTCCCGAGTTTCTCCACAAAGTATTGACTATACCTCGCCTAGAACTTTGTGCCGCTGAATTGCTATCTAAACTTATGTCAAAAGTAATAACATCATTAAATATACATATAAGTTGTGTTTGTTTATACACTGTCTCCACAATTGTTTTGTCATGGATCAACTCATCATCACCCTAAAGGTAGAAATTAAGAAATTTGGTTGGTGGCCACTGGCCTTCATTTTTTTAGTGGCCACTTTTTAAAAGTTAGTGGCCACTGGCCACTCGCTGATAAAAGTAAAAGTAAAATAAAATTTTCTTTTCTTTAATTTTTTCAATGTTCAGTCTCGACAAATCATTAAGAAAATAATTAAGGTAGTCAACTTTTTGAAACTCATCCACAATAATACATTTCTGATAAATTTTAATAAATGAAATAGGAATAGATTTACATAATTTATACTATGAATGTAAGAAAATACTATTCAATACAAAATTCATGTTTAAAATGCTCTTTTGGTTATATTATTTTATAACAGAAAAATTCTGATTATATTGCCCCTTCACTATCCTGAATGGTGTCGATTTTCTACTTTTTCAAAAAAAAAAAAAACTGATTCATGAAAATATATTAGTTTATGCAAATAAAAAAAAAATATTTTTTTAATACTTTTTTATTTTGCAAGTTTCTTTTTCCTTTTTTTTTTTTTTTTTTTCTTATTACAAATGAATTATAAATTAATTTTTCTTTAAGTGGTATAAAATAACAAAGGGGGCGATTTCAGAAACTGCGGCAATCTTCTTATCCTAAAATGCGAATTCAACAAAAACACGCCAGGTTGAAAATTTCTTTCCCTTTCGTTAAAAAAAAAAAAAAAAAGGAGGCTTTAAATGTGCGTTCCAACTTTCTTTTGAAGGACTTTTTTTGGACGAATGTGAATTAATTTTAGACATTTGGAGACTGGGCTATTGAAGTGAAAATGCGTCGAATGACATTTTTAATTTTTCTGCGAACGTAATACAATCGGAGTTTCAGCCGATTGATTATCTCACGAGCTTCCTTTTCGTCTCTTTCTCCCGAAAGTCGGCCGAAACTCTCATTTTGACATTTCTTTTAAATCAAAATCTAATACTTTTATAGAAAAATGGAAAAAAGCCATACGTTTTTTTAGTATATGAATAAGACTACCTGCCAATTTCCAGTGTTTACTGTTAAAATTGACTTCCGAAAATGTCTAAGTGGCGATGTTAGATTTGAGAAAGCCTGAATTCGAGGCGCACGGCGCGTTTACTGCGAAAACGCTGCAGCGCGATCCAAGTTTGCCTTGGAATGGGGTATTCTATAAAGAATGGGCAGAAGAATTTTAAGTGTTTACTATTAAAATTGACTTCCGAAATATGTTTGCAAGTGGCGAGGTTAGATTTTAGAACAGCCTGAATTCTTTGCGCGGCGCATTTACCGCGAAAAAGCCGCCGCGCAATCCAAGTTTGCCTTGGAATTATTGGAAAATAAAGTTCAATTTGAACATTGCAGTGGTCTGAGTGTGTGGAAGACTTCAAAAATAACACAGATTTAAAAAACGAACTTATTTTAATTAATCATAATTGAAGTTACATTAAAATAAAACTATCTTCATATCCAGCAAACTCTGCTGTAAAAAGAAACATAACTAAACAACAAAAAAAAAAACAAAGTGCCAACCAGTTGACAGGCAAGAGAGAGACTTGCTCAAAACACTCTACATTTATAGTCTTTACCTGTAAACAATTTATATTTTGACTGATGTCAATAAGAAAAAACATTTACAAAAATTCATTCCAGTTGTCTCCACTCTCACAAAACAGATCAGTTCTGTAGCAGTGATCACTGTGATTTAGTCACTTTACATTATATTGTTTACATTTTGAAATTCACTTGCAGTTGCTTTGGAGCAGTGAAAGCAAGGCCTGTGCCACATTTTTAGATACTATTGAGTATGTTAACTCTTATTATATTAAACATATAAAAGTATTCCATTAACATTACTTTATATAAATGAAAAACTAAAAGTTAGTTTAAACAAATATGGCTCCCAAGAAATGCCCCCCTTTTTCAATGCTCCCCAGCAACAGCGAAACTACAAAACAAATTAAATACTAAAAACAAACTCATTTCAATACAAAAAATTTTAACTTTGGCAAAAAGAAAACTGTCAATCTAGGTCAGAAGCGGTTCTCAAGAACTTACTGGCCATGCAATGACCAAAAATGACAAAAAGTGTATTTAATCTAAGTCTGAAAAAATTCTCCTACAAAAATTCATTAAGTATTCCTTAACTAAAGGTTTTGTAAAAATATCTGCTAAATTTAACTTGCTTTTTACATATTTTAATTCAAAAAAATTATCGGAAACCAAATTTCTCAAAAAATGATATTTAATATGTATATGTTTAGTACGACTATTTTCAAAAGGTGAATTTGAAAAAGATATTGCTGCTTGATTATCACAATATAATAGACCTTTTTCTAAGTTTAAATTTAAGTTATTATCTAATAAAACATTTTTTAACCATACTAATTCCTTTGCTGCTTCAGTTAAACAAACATATTCAGCTTCCATTGTGGACAAGCTGACACACTGTTGTTTAAAAGTTTTCCAAGATATGGGAGTTTCATCTAAAAAAACTATATAGCCTCCCACTGAAACTCTATCATCTCTATTACTGTCAAAATCAGAATCTGAAAAACAGCTTAAACTTAACTCTTTGATAGCCTAACAACTTTAACAAATTGTGCCAATGTTTCATTCCAGGATTTGATTGGAACTGGGAAAGTAAGTTTACTGCATACATAATATCTGGTCTCGTTCGACCAGCGATAAACAGCCTATTAAATTTCTATAGGGAATTTGCTGCATTTCATCAGCTTCTGCTTTATTACATGGAGAATCTAATTTAGACAAAATTTCTCCCCTAGATATTGGTAAAGAGCTTATGGGAAACTTGTATTTTTCATACAATTCACAGACTTTATCAATATATGAATTTTGATGAATAAAAAGTTTATCACCAATCTCTTCAAACTCAATACCCAAAAGTTTTTTAGTCCTCCCCAAAATTTTAAGATCACAATGTTTTTGCAGCAAACCAACTCCAAGTTCCAAATCATTTTCTGTTTTTCCAAAAATTACTAAATCATCTACATACAATAATAAAACAATATTACATTGAAAGACATAAGCACAATTGCACCAATTTAATTTCTGAAAATTCAATTTTATTAAAGCATTGTCCATTTCCTGATACCACTGGCGACTACTCTGATGAAGCCCATATAGAGCCCTCTTCAACTTACAAACTTTATCTTGAACAAAACCCTCTGGTTGCTTCATATAAATAACTTCATTTAGATTTGCATACAAATATGCATTATTAACATCTACCTGTACATTATACTATTTAAAAAAACATAGGAAAATAGAAAAAAACAGTCTTATAGAAAAATTAACAACTGGACTAAAAACTTCTTCATAACATTCACCTTTTATTTGGTCAAAACCTTGTGCTACTAAACGAGCTTTATATCTAATTACTTCATTTTTCTCATTCTTTTAACACATTCGCTGCCACTGACGCGCTGGCGCATCAGCATGGCGCTACCTCCCATGCCGGTGACGCTCTGGGGCGTCAATCGAGTATGATAAGTAAACTGCTTTAGTTTTAGTTCGGATTTGGAGGTTGAACGATGAGGTTTTTGTGGCACGTTAGTGAAGCATTATTTTTATATTTTCAGTGCGTGGTTTTTAAATTTTGTGTTTAAATTTTTTTTTTTTTTTTTTTGTGCAGCCAACGTTTTTAATCATTAAAACACTTTTTTTAAATTCGGCTTCTGAGGATGGATATATAAATTTTGGTGGCAGCGAATGTGTTAAGGGTATAAACCCACCTGTTACCTAAAATTTTTACATCATTTGTTGGTTCAACAAGTTCCCAAACATTGCGGTCATATATGACCTGCATTTCTTGTTTCATTGCCTCTTCCCACTTAAACGATTCAGGTGAGTTTATTGCCTCTTTAAAGGATTTAGGAATTTTTATTTCTACCAAATTTGCTTAGTTTAATTCAAAATCTGAAATTTTTCCCTGTATTAAATTCTTTCCCTTTCCCGAGAAATCAAACATTTTTTCATCACATTTAATTTTATTTTTTTCACAAAAATTTTTAACTTCATTTAAAGATCTTAAACGCATTTTACTTCCCTCAATTCCATAATAAATATCTGTTCTATTACCAGTTGTTCTAGGTACAGCTTTTCTTACCCAAGAGATAGATGAGCAATCTGCTAAACCTGATCCCTCATGACATTCAGTTTCATCTGTCTGTGACTCTAAACTTTTAGTCAAGTCATCCAATACAGGACTAATGTCTTCATTGTCAAAATAGTCTGGTACAGAAAAAGAAAAATTAGGACATTTAATTACCTTTTGATTATTTATTACATCTATTGCTCTTTTAGTTTCATTAAATCTTACATTAATAGTCTCTATTAGTTTCTGTTCGTCTATTAACCATATTCTATACCCTTTTGTTCTTTAAGCATAACCTAACATAATTCCCAGTTTGGCTCGCATATCAAGCTTTTTCCTGGTTTGTTTAGGCACACCCACATAAGCTAAACATCCAAAAGGTTTCAAGTGTGAATCTGAAGGTTTTCTACCCATATAAAGTTCAAAAGGAGTCTTATTGTTTTTATGGCATAATCTATTCCAGACATAAGTAAAGCATTTAAGGGCTTCTCCCCAAAATTTCTGTGAAACTCCACTAGCATTTAATAAAGCTTTAACTCCATCAAGAGCAGTCAAATTAAACCGTTCACTGACCCAGTTCATCTCAGGACTATATGGATTAGTTTTTTCATGTGTAATCCCCTGTTTCTCAAGGAAATTTTCAAATTCTTTATTACAGAATTCCATCCCATTATCAGTTCTAATTGACACAATCTTTCGATTAAGCAACCTTTCTGCCCGCCTGGAAAATTTAAGAAAAGTCTCAAATACATCAGACTTATTTCTCATAATATAAACGGTTACTTTATGAGAGAAATCATTTGTTATTGTCAAAAAGAACCTATTTCCACCCTGAGACAACACTGGCAAAGGGCCACAAACATCAAGATGCAACAATTCTAAAGGAACTTTAGAACGTATTTCACCAATTGATTTAAAAGATACACGTTTAGATTTAGCTAACTTACATGGTATACAATCTTCTGATGTTCTATTTAAACTAGGAAGTCCTTTAACAGTATTGTTTTTACTTGTATCTATAATATAATTATCATTAATATGGCAAAATCTATCATGCCACAAGCTAATATTTTGTGACATTTCAACCTGATTTGCACCAAGATCACTTGGACTGTGCATTTCATTCTCTTTCAATGCATATTTAAATGGCTTAAAAAAATATAAATCATTTTTTCTAACTGCATAGAACAGCTCATTGCAATTTTTATCATAAACATTAATTATACCTTTACTTCCAACAAAATTAATTCTTTGTTTTTCTAATTTAACTCCAGACAAAAGATTTCTTCTTAACTGTGGGTTATACAAAACATTTTTTAAAGTTACTTTATTTAAATTATTTTTACATTTGACTAAAAATTCAATAGTTCCCTTTCCCTGAATTGAACTTCCTTTCTCTTCAACAGCTAACGACATCTGCACATTTTCTACTGGTTCAAAATCTAAATATAACCTTTTATTGTTACAGAAGTGTGCAGTCACAGCAGTGTCGAACACCCAAGTTATACTATCACCGTTTACAACTGAGGAATTTGCCTCAGGAGAAAGTTCAGTCAAACTACATTCAGAGAAAGAAAGATTATATTTATCTATTTCCAGAGGTGGGCAGTATATTATATACTTGTATATAATACAGTATATTCAATATACATTTGTATATTGTATATTTTGCAACATTTTAAAAAGTATTTGCATATTGTATCTAATATACATTTTAGGCGGTATATTGTATATTTTACAGGGCTTAATATACAATATACTTTATCTCAAAATTCCCAACTTCTTTAAAAAAAAAAAAAAAAAACTTTCATCTCAGATTTAGAACACTGTTTTTGCTATGGGAGCTCAGCTCAAATGCCCCTAGAGACTGACAATTATTTTCTCAATGTTGACTGACTACCAACCCAACACCCCCTGTTGCCTGGCAGAATTAAGTGATAACATACTATTACAAATGGGTATTTTATGATAGCGGACACTTTGAGTATTTAAAAGAAAGTACAAAATACAAAATGTGTTTTTTTCCTTCACTTCCTGGCTCCATAGGGCTCTAATTAAACCTGGTGTTCAAGAAATGACCGTAGAGGGAGGGATAAACCCAAACAAACCAGTTCTCTTTCCATAGATGTCCTCAATGTCCACATGCATCTGCAAAACGGAAGTGATCATTACAACTTTTTTTTTTTTTTTTTTTATCTTGAATCTTTTCATTTGATTATAGAATTAATTGGATATCAGAGAAAGCCGTCTTTAAAATAATTTAGTTTAGAGTTGGGAATGGAAATACCTAGTGAAAAATTTGCTTTTAACTGTTTTCCTATTGAAAATATCTGTTTTCATTATGTGGACGTTTCATTTTACTTATATAGATCTCAGTCATATAGAAAGGTACAAAATTTTATTTTCTTACATCTTACACATGGATAAAAAGGGTGATAATATTAAAAAAAAAAAAAAAGAAAGAAAGAAAGAAAGAAAGAAACTGGGTGGAAAATTTCTTACGATAACTTTAAAAGGTGAAAAGTGGAGTATAATAGAAGATAATAAAATGGATAATAATAATTGTATAATGTATGATAATAGTAATTATAATAAAATAATAGTATAATAGGAACAAGAATAAAATCGAAACGTAAAAAATGGTTGACAAAACAAAATTATAAGTAAAGGTTGCTAGGCACATTTATTTATTCTTTCTTTTAATAATTTATTCGATTAAGACATTAATTACCTTAAAGATAAATAAATGGCATTATACAAAAGAGCCTTAAGGGGGTCCGAGACACCAAATTTTTGTTTTTATTATTTATTGATTAATTGCTGTAATTATTTTTTCTGAAATTGGAGCTTTTTTGACGATGAAGTTGAGCAAGAAAGAATCTTAAAAAACTTTAAATAAAAATTAAAATAAAATTTTTGATAAATTTAAAATTTGCTATATCTCATGAACTAATGGTTCAATTTACAAACTTTTTTCCTTTTTATATACAGAAAAGATTTATCTTCAATTTGTCTTCGGGATTTTTAATTAGGAGCAAAACTCTTTTGGTAATCCAAAAATTATGCATGAAATAAGTACTTTTTTCAAATTAAAATTATTATTTAAAAATGTTATTAGTATAATCAGAAATCCTGAAGACAAATTGAAGATAAATCTTTTCTGTGTATAAAGATGAAAAAAGTTTGTAAATTGAACCATTAGTTCCTGAGATATAACAAATTTTAAATTTATCAAAAATTAAAAAATTTTATTTTAATTTTTAAATAAAAAAATATTTAAGAATCTTTCTTGCTGAACTTCATTGTCAAAAAAGCTTCAATTTCAGAAAAAATAATTACAGCAATTCATCAATAAATAATAAAAACAATAATTTGGTGCCCCGGACCCCCTTAATATCGTGTAAAAGGAGTTCCAAACTTCAAACTGCATTTACACAGGTGTGTCTGTATTTATATTTATAAATTATTATGTAACATAAATTTATATTTAAAAACAGCATCACAATAAAATAGTAGAGAATTCTAATCAAATATATAAATTTATATTTTTATGAAAAATAAATTATTCTTTCAGAATTTATAATATATGATACATCATTTTAACAGTTTGAGTTCTTTGGCATTTGGACATCAAAACATGAGTTGGGATAAGTAGACTCTGCTCAATTCCTTATCATACATTTTCTCATAAATTTCCTACTGTAGGACATATTGTACTCATAGTAAGAGAAATAAATTTGGTCGATCAACCAGCATGGCCAAAAATTTAAATGGCCCACCCACTAAGCTACACTCCCCAAACTTCCATACTTATGTTATCATAATTTACTGATTAATTTCACTAGAGTCAATTTCATATTTTACTTTTCATGAAATTTTATATGCTATTTCCACTGCAATAAACTACATAATGCAAGTTTATGTGAAATAGGGAAATATTTCATATAAACTCGTGATTAAATAATAATAAAATCATAATTTTTCTGCCCTGTTATGAAATATCTTTAAATTCGCATACCTTAAGAAGCTTTTAAATTAAAATGTTGATTACGAGTATCAAGAAATGTTAATGCCAATATGATAAAGGATATTTTAAAACTAGTCAGACATGTTTATGAAGAAAATAATCTTCATAATATATATTAATGTGAAATTCCTTCATGTTAAGAAAATCTTAAATTTGAAATAACTTACCAATTTTTTAAAATAAAATGTTCCATAGTCATTGTTCATGCCAAAATTATAAATTATATTTTAAAACTGATCTGAGATCTTTATGATGCATATGATCATCATAATACATGTTTATGCCAAATTTTGCATTATTCTACCATGTAAAAGAAACCTTAAATTTTGGATAACTAATGAAGTTTTTAAATTAGAATGTTGCAAATCAACAGGGTTCTTTCCAGTAATAAAGTGATATTTTGAAACCTATCCGACTTCCGTAAGATAATTTGTTTTTGAGATATTGTCTATACAAACTATGACAATAACAAACTGACTAATGTACAGACGGATACCACATACATTTTGGGATTACTGACACCTCATCATTACCAAATCTACTATTATGATGTGTAACTAAAAATATAAAATGAACAAGATAATGTAATTGAATGAAGTCAATTAATTTTTTCTTTAATTGTTTGTGTTATCTAATTAGAGAGAATGACAGCATTATATAACACTGTATTCTATTACATTTTTAAAGGAGTAATTCATTATGATGATAGCTTACTTCCAAGAAAATTTTTATATGTTTATTTTCTAATTATTCATGAATTCCTAATTGCCTAAATAATTTTATTTTAGTGCATAAAATACTGATTTTGATTTCTAAGTAAAATATTAACTCATTTATTCTCATCCAGAAATATTTATTCCACTTTTTTATATATGCTGTTTTTATAATTATGAAAAAGTAATAAATAACTTTCAGCATATTACTCTTAAAAACTTTAATAAATTTTAAATCCAACGTTTCGGCTAAATTCCTTCATTAACCTTCCTCAGGGAAGAATGATGTTAAAAAACACATAAACATAGAAAATTTAAGTTACTACATGATATACACATGAACTACTAATTTAAAATACAAAGTTAAAAATTTAATTAAGAAGCATAATTGGCCAGATAATATGAAAAAAGTTATTAAAGAAAATCTTTTTGCTTTTCCTCCTCACTTAATTGGTAAATATAAAGATCATAAAGAAATACCTTCAGTTAGACCCATTGTGGCGAAATATTCAAGCCCTACATATTTTATTGAGAAAGCTTTAGTTCCTGTATTAAAGAGCTTACTTCCAGAATCTACTTATTCAATTTCAGATCCGGCTAAATTTTTAGATGATCTATTTGAACAGAATATACAGCTGCATGATTCCCTTGCTAGCTTAGATATTGTGAACTTATTTCCCTCAATAGATTTGGACTGTGTTTTTCATATAAGTAATAGACTCAATTTATCTACTGAATATTCTCAATCTGAAAAAACTGCTATTAAAGAAGCCCTAAAACTGGTAATATATAATAATTATTTTAAATTTAACGATAAAATCTATAAACAACTAAACGGAGCACCTATGGGCTCAGCTATATCTGGACTTTTAGCTGAGTTTGAATTAAGAGATTTTGAGAATAATTTTATTAACCCTTTCATGGTCATAAACGCGTATACGCGGTCAGGGTTTTTTACTTCTAAATCATTTATTCATTGCTACGAATTTGCTAAATAGAAAACAATCAGTTTCTCAATATTCCTAATAAATTTGTAATATTATTAGTGCTTAATGACTTAAAAATATACAAAACACAACCCACTAAAATGGCTTTGAAACGAAAAAATTAAAAATGGCGTGACCATGAATCGGTTAAAAAACATATGCATTGTATTAAATTGTGGAAAAGATTTGTAGATGATGTTTTTATAATTTGGCAAGATCCATCTAGTTCCCCTAAGGATTTTGATATAATCAATAACGTAAAACCTAACCTTCAATATACTTTAGAAACTGAAAATAATGAAAATATTTTAACCTTTTTGGATATTAAAATTAAACGGTTTAATCAATATGTTGAAACTTCTGTTTATAGAAAGCCCAATATTATTCCATATACTTTTCATAGCAATTATCCTTTGCCCTGGTCCTATAAAATAGCTAATTTTAGATTTCTGATTAAACGTGCTTTTAGTCATTGTTCTACCCTTGAGGCCTTAGACCATGAAATCGATTTTATTTATAATTTGGCTATAAATTATGATTATAAAATCAAGACTATAAATAAATTAATTTATAAAATTATGTCCCCTCCTCCCTCTTCTTCATCTTCTAATGATAATAAATCATCTAATATAAATTTAAGAAAATTCAATATTGGCCCTCTCTTCATGAGGGAGTTTCTAAATTATTTAAACATAAAAAAGTTAATTTGGTTGCTAAAGCTCCTTTAAAATTAAATCCATTAATTTCTAAAAAATTTGACCCCCCCCCCCCCCCAAATTAAAATCTGGTGTTTATGAAATCCCATATAAAGTGGATAATAAAACTAACTACTATATAGGTATGACTAATAGACCTTTTTGTGATAGAATGAAGGAGCATATTGCAGATTTAAAATATAATAGACCCAACACAGCTTTTTCACGAAATTATAATACTAATCCCATTGACCCCGATTTTGAAAATGCCAAAATAATTTACAACACTGACAATAGAAACCAAGCACTTCTTTATGAATCATTCGAAATTATTAAAAGAAAATCAGAAATTTGTAACGATTCCTTATCCGTAACCCCCCCCCCCCCCCACCCCCTCAATTTGGCTTCATTTCTTGGGCTTAAATTAATTTATGGTTACCCTGCTTTAGTTTAGTTCTGGCAACCCTGCAATATTGATATTTTTAACGTTTGCTTTAGTGGCTCTTTATCCTTGTCTTGTAGTGATCATGTTTCAAGTTCATTTGAGTGTTTTAGCATATTTTTAAAATGTATATAGTATATTTTTATAATTTGTGTAATCATCTGTTAAATTTTTCTTTGAAGTTGTAATTGTGATATCATGTAGTAACTTAATTTTTCTATGTTTATGTGTTTTTTAACATCATTCTTCCCTGTGGAAGGTTAATGAAGGAATTTAGCCGAAACGTTAGATTTAAAATTTATTAAAGTTTTTAAGATTAATATGCTGAAAGTTATTTATTACTTTTTCATAATCATTTATTCTTAGTAAGAAATTAAATAAACGAAAAGATACGTTTTTACATAATTACAAATACTACAAGCACATATAAAAATTAATTTTTAAAAGTATATTCTGAAAGTATATCAAATATACTTTTTGAATCAAGAGTATATTGTATATTTTTGGACAAAATAGACGAGTATTTGTATATTGTATATAATATACTTTTTTGAAGTATATTGCCCATCTCTGTCTATTTCAACATTATTAACTTCAGAAAATTTATTGGAATGAGCAGTTCTATTTACACAATTAGATTTCAAATGGCCATACTGACCACATTTAAAACAAGGACCAATAACTTTCTTTTTCAAAAAAGCACCTCCAAATTTAGAAACATTAGATTCATTTTTATAATTTTTTGCATTAGTTACATTTTTACAATCACCAGTATAAGAATCTTTAAATTTACTAGATTTTTTGGAACCACTAGAACAATTACTATTTTTAACATTAGTACGACCATAATTATTGAAATTTGATTTTTTAACATAACATGAATTACCTGATTTTACAGTTTCACAACTAAAGACTTCTCCAACATTTAATCCACCGGCAGAAATCTTCAAACAATTCTCTTCTAACAGTAGCTCATTTTCTATCTTGTCTGACACAAATTCTTCATCTGACCATCTGTAGATTGACTGTACTATAGCTTGAAACTGTTCAGGCAAACTTCTTATCATCTGATATCCTATGTATAGTGTCTGCAACTCATGACCAGCTTCACGCAATTTTTCTGCAGCTTGTTTTACTCTACATAAAAAAAGTCCCAAATATTCACCTTGTTGACATCTTGTACTAAAGAAATCATCCAATAGTTGAATTATTCTTGCACGTGTGGAAGGCTCAAAATGCTTGTTAAGAATATTTCAAGCTTTAGCTCCATCATTTGTACATAAAATTAATGGTTTAAATTCTGTACTCAGTGACTGGTATATCAAAGTAAAGGCTCTGTCTTTTCTTAACTGTAAGTCACTCCTTTCCTTCCATGTCAACTGTTCAGAAACTGGAAGCACAGCTTTTGCAGCTGTAGCACCTTTATCTAAAGTGGGATCCCTTTCATGTGTAAGTATAACTCCTTTATCAGATGTGGCACCTTTGCTCTGAATAAGTTCCGCAAGTTCAGGTTTCTCTATAAAACACCAGGCTCCATGGTGCATCAAAAGAACTTTCATTTCTACTTTCCATATTTCCCAATTGCCAGCAGTCAACAGAAATGGAGTTTCAGAATTCATCTTTTTTTAATTCCGGTTTGCACTATTCAAATAGAAGTAGAGAACTTTCCAAAAACAAAAGTCCACTCTAAAAATAGTCCCAGAAAAAACAGGTACATAGCCAACAGAAATACATCTTCACTTCCACCACATAAGCCTAATTAGGTTAGAGGGGCCTGGGCCCATAACCACTATTGGAAAATAAAGTTCAATTTGAACATTGCAGTGGTCTGAGTGTGTGGAAGACTTCAAAAATAACACAGATTTAAAAAACGAACTTATTTTAATTAATCATAATTAAAGTTACATTAAAATAAAACTATCTTCATATCCAGCAAACTCTGCTGTAAAAAGAAACATAACTAAACAACAAAAAAAAACAAAGTGCCAACCAGTTGACAGGCAAGAGAGAGACTTGCTCAAAACACTCTACATTTATAGTCTTTACCTGTAAACAATTTACATTTTGACTGATGCCTATAAGAAAAAACATTTACAAAAATTCATTCCAGTTGTCTCCACTCTCACAAAACAGATCAGTCCTGTAGCAGTGATCTCTGTGATTTAGTCACTTTACATTATATTGTTTACATTTTGAAATTCACTTGCAGTTGCTTTGGAGCAGTGAAAACAAGGCCTGTGCCATATTTTTAGATACTATTGAGTATGTCAACTCTTATTATATTAAACATATAAAAGTATTCCATTAACATTACTTTATATAAATGAAAAACTAAAAGTTAGTTTAAACAAATATGGCTCCCAAGAGGAATGGGGTAGATTTTATAAAGAATGGGTAGAAGAGAAGTGGCCACTGCAGTGGCGACCAAAGGCAATTTCTTTAGTCGCCATGTGGCGAGTGGCGACTGCTAATTTCTAGCTTTACATCACCCCACGGGCTGAAAGTATTTGTTTCCAATCGAATATCTCGAATCCAGGAACTCACAAAGAATTTTTGTTGGAGGCATAAGTCAACCGAAAATCCAGCTGATCTTGTTTCACGAGGACGCCATCCTCATCAACTTTCTGAGTTCTGGTTCAATGGTCCAAATTTTCTTCACCAGGAGCCTATAGAACTAACTAAAAATTACATTACTGACTCTAGTGGTCAATATTTAATGAAGTAAAACCAATTCAACTGCCGTTGGTCACTTTGAAAGAAACTATTTTAGTTAATCTTCTTTGCATTACTAATGATTTTTGTAAATTAATTCGTATTTTGAGTTTTATTTTTAGGTTTTTTAACAATGCCAGGAATCCATCGTCCAAGATACGCGGACCTTTCACTCTTCAGGAACTGAATAAAAGGAAGTTAATTTTAGCTAAATTTGTTCAAGAAGAAAAATTTGAAGAGGACATTCAAAATCTAAAAAAAGGAATTCCTGCAACAGGTAAAATTTGAAATTTTGATCCATTTTTAGATGAGTTCAATTTAGTTAGAGTAGGAGGTCAATTGAGTAATTCTAGTGTTAGTCATGATAGAAAATTTCCTATAGTACTGCCTGCTAAACACAAATTTACAGACATGATACTTGTACACTTTCATAAAAAGTACTTACATATTGGTCCTCAGAATTTACTTTATTCTGTTCGTAGGGAGTTTTGGCCCTTAAGATGAAGAACAAATTGCCATAGAATTGTGCATAATTGTGTAATTTGTTTTAAAGCAAAACCTGTAACAGCTGAACAAATCATGGGCAATCTGCCCAAGGAAAGGGTTAATTTTAATTTCCCATTTAATTGTACAGGGGTAGATTTTTGTGGCCCATTTTTCATAAAATATCGGGGTCAGCGAAAGGGAATTTTTCATAAAGTCTATGTTTGTATGGTCACAAAGGCTGTTCATTTAGAGCTTGTTTGTGATCTTACTTCTGAAGCATTCATCGCCACCCTCAAACGGTTTTTCGCTAGACGAGGAAAATCACAAAAATTGTTTAGTGTTAATGCAAGGAATTTCTTGGGTGCAAATTTGGAATTATGCTGCTTGCATAATTTACTCAATAAACCTGATAGAGAACTCACAAATTTTCTCTCTTCAGAGTCCACTGAATGGAATTTTTCTCCCGCCTAGAGCACCCAACTTTGGTGGCCTGTAGGAGGCTGCGGTCAAGTCTTTTAAATATCACTTCAAACGTGTTGCAGGCAACTATAAATTGACTTACGAACAGTTGTTAACCATAATTGTCAAACAGAGAGTATTTTAAATTCCCGTCCATTGACTCCTTTATCGGAGGGTAGCGATGACTTGCAGATGTTAACCCCTGCACACTTTCTCGTTGGTCGACCTCTCATGGCAATCCCAGAACCTAGTATGACCCACATTTTTGATAACAGATTAACTCTGGCAAAAAACCACAAAACTATCACAGCGTATTTGGAAGGGATGGAAAAATAACTATTTGAGTACTCTACAGCAGAGAAATGGATGATAGCAAAAAATAATATCAAAATAGGTGATATGGTTGTCATTAAGGAAGATAATCTTCCTGTAGGAAAATGGATTCTTGGCAGAATAGTTGATGTGTTTTTTGGAAAGGATTCGAAAGTACGTGTACATGTTAAGACTAAACACGGAACTTTTAAAGATCCATTGGCATAATAGCAGTATTGCCTATTGAGAATTAAATGTGCATTGTTGAATTATTATAATGTTTTACTATTTTCTTGCTTTATTTTCTTATAAGGGATAAATGTTGATCTAAACTAAATCATCAAAATATCTCATTTTACTGCTTATATTCTATAGAAAAAATTACTGTTTATGTTACGGACATTTGTTTTACCCTTGTTTAGATATGAAAAATGGTATATTATAAAAAAATATATATTTAAATAAGTATTTATTGTACTTCAAAAAAAGAAAAAAAAAACTTTCTAGATTAACATTACAATGATAAACATTAATTTTATTTTCATGAAGAATATTACTTGAAAAACAAATAGGAAGGTAATAAATCTTCAAACTAAATTGAAATGTGTGAATAAGCTATTTACTGTTTCATTTGAACTATTAAATAAAAATATGTTAATGTCTAAAAAAAAAAAAAAAAAATCTCTTAAAAATTAGAGAGGAATAATACATAATTTTGTTAATATTGCTGTATAAGTTTTCCTTTGGATTTATTATTTACTTACCTTTGCATATACAGATTGTTTCATGTATAAGTTAAAATTGTGTTAATTATTGTCTTTATTTTTCAATGTGATTAATCTATAATTCAGTTTGTATTTCTAACATATGTTTCTATGGTTATGTCTCATATATAATCTTTGTGTAACTCTTTGAAATTTGCATTTCAACGCTGGGCAGTATGTTGTGCCTGCGCACTCTGTAAAGATCGCTCCTTTGGAACGGAGCTCAGTTTAGTTTGTAACTCCACTCATGGGAGGCTGGCAGCTTTCTTTACTCCTATTTTAAAGATTTTAATAAATGCAGTTGTGATGTTAAAATCACTTCTAACGTCTCAAGTTTATTACGGTCCATTGTTTTCATAGTAAAAATATTCTTATATAGTTTTAATTTCTCTGAGTTAACATTAGCAATTTTTCAAACTAATAACTCTTACTTCTCCTTCATATTTTCTTGTGTTACGTTACTACAGCATATTTGAATGTTAATTTATAATGAGTACCATCTCTGTTGAATTTTGTAAGCACATGGACTCCAGCTTTTATATCTTTTTGAAATATTTATTTTTATTTTTCTCAGTTCTTCATCCATGGACAATAGTTCATGTTTCTGATGAAGCCGATAAGTAAGCATTAGATATTTTCAGCTTTCAGTTGCTGTTAGGTTTAAGTCTGATTGACTTTGCTGGGGTCCTAGGAATAAATGTATTGCCCTTACATGGTTTTTCTAAGGAATCCTAACACACATTTACGCGAGTGTCAGACAAAACCACAGAACACTGCATAGTTAGGTTGATGAGCGTGGCCTAGGATCGAACCTGGCACTTCCCATCTACTTTATTATTTCAATCTGTTTATCTTTAAGGTCAAGTTGTATCTTTTTATGAAATAAAAATTTAGTAGCATCCTTTATATTATTACTGCATAATATTACAATCAGCCTTCCTCTTCAGCATGCCTCTACATCATCAACAGCTCCTTTGTGGTGACCTGCTTCGGAAAAATTCAAAATGCGCCACTTAAGGGCCCTCTTCACTCACCGACGCCGGAAGCCAAAACTAATGTTATTCAATGAGAAATTTTTCTTTACAAATAACTTATTAACTAATACATGTTTTTAAATTCTGTTTTCACATTCTTAAAGTTCCCAGCTGTTAAATTGACGCACCTTTTCTAAAATATTATTTTTTTTAATTTTTTATATTTTATTTTGAAACTGCAAAATACGAATTTTCAATATGTGAAATTTTTTCATTTTGCAATTTCAAAATAAAATATTAAAAATTGAAAAATTACATTTTTAAAAAAGGTCCGTCACTTTAACAGTTGGGAATTTTCTGAATGTGAAAACAGAATTTAAAAATATGTATTAGTTAATAAGTTATTTGTAAAGAAAATTTCCCCATTGAATAATATTGGCTCGGGCTTCCGGCGACGGTGAGTGAAGAGGGCCGTTAAAATCAACTGCATACTTATTAAATAAGTATTTTTTCTTTTGCCGATATTGATTAAAAGGTGTATCGGAGAAAATTGAACAACATTTATTTTCGTATCTGAATCATCTTTAAAACTGGGTCCAAATAGATGCTAGACCATGATCTAAGCACAGATTCTGTACATACATGACTTTGATGTCAACTTACACTGTTCTCTAATAATTTTTCAGGGCCTTCCAAAGTGATGTATTTCTTACATAATACAACCGATTTAAATTTTACATTGCTTTGTCGAAAATACAAGCCTGTTGGAAATATTCTTAAAAATTAGAATATCTCGATAATGGATTTGGCGCTCTGCATTACTTTCTTTTGGCGATATCGAAGAAAAAAAAAAGAATTTCCAATAAAACATTTAATGTATTTATCAATTTGAAAAATAAATATATTAATTAAGGTATTTATAGTAATAATATTTGTTTCTATCAATATGTCCATTCTGTTACATTAATGGTCCACTCTGTTACATTCTTTGTGTAACAGAGTGGACATGTAACAGAGTGGACAAATAACCCTAAAAGTAAGGTTAGAGACTGTAAATTTCAAGCTATAATAAAAATAAACTTTCCTGAAAAAAACTTCATGAATTACATATTGATTTTGAATAATTTATTCATTTAAATTTTTTTATGAAATACAAATTTAAATGTAACAGAGTGGACATTTATTTAATGTATTCAAGATATTATAGACATAAAAAGCAACTTATCTTGTTCTTGGAAATTTTATCCCAAATGACTGATTGCAAGGGAATAGTAAACCCTTCAGGCAATTCAGTAGTGTTGCCAGTTTTGATATATTAATTTTTTTTATTTATTTTTTTTTATTTACTGTAACAGAGTGGACATAACAGAGTTGAATAAAATTAGGGACACAGACAATTTTTTTTTTTTTTTTTCCCCTACAAATAAAAGGTGATTTTTCTTTTTTGTCAGTCCTTTTTAGAATTTGTATTTCTGTTCTATATCATTAAACTGATTATTATAAACTCATTACAAACTTGTATTAAATATGTTTGAATTTTATAAATTTCCACTTGGGACAACAGGTTTTTCACTCTTCATCTAGTAAAATATTTTATTGTGGCTATTATATTTCATCTAGAATTTAAAGAAAAATATTCAATGAAAAAAACAAACAGGGAATAAAAAACAAGCATAGTTGTGCTTTAATTCTTTATCATTATTTAAATAAAAAATCATATTTTCTCGGACATACTTTTTTCCTTTTTTTTCGGAATGACCCATCTATTTGTAGCAAAACAAAATTCATCTGCAATCTAGGAATGCGGAGTACGTCTGGTATCACAAGAACTATTAGCAATTCATAAATTATGTAAATATCGCACCTATAAAGAAAAGAATCAAGAAACACAACAACAAGTGCTACAATCTAAAGACATATTGTAAATTGTATTTTTAAGCCTGGCATTTCATTTTGAGATGTTAATCTGCAGTGCTACACTGTTACTACTACAGAGTAAATATAAAACTAAATTGTAACTTTTTCTAATTTTATCTTATTTATATTTGCAGACTTGTAGATACTTTGTTATTTTTAGATTGTGAGCACAGATAATTTGCAATTTGATATGGCAGAGCTGCCAACCTTAGTGGAAAAAAAAACAGGAGATTTTACATAATTTCAAGGGAGAAAAAGGGAGATTTACGGTTTCGTGAAGAAAAACAAAATAAAATTATTTTATTCAATACATGATACTTTTTTAAGTAAAAAGACCTAATATAACTTTTGTTTGGTGATTTATATTTTAAATTTATTGGGGAAAAACAACAAATAGTTAACAAGTTCATTAACAAAGTCTAAAAATAACTACATATGTAAAGAATTCCAAACCCCTATATCGCTTCAGTTGGTTCTAAAATCTAATAAAACAAGTTTTTATGAACATTGATCCAGAGTTTTCCCCAGATAATTTAAAGAGGCTGCTGCACCTCGCCCCAATCTCCCCCCCCCCCTCCAATTACTGCCTTTGTAGAAAATAACCTACAAACTGAAGATAAATGCTGTAAATATAAATAAAACTATTATGTGTGACAATCAGCACATTAACAACAAGTAAAAGTAAAGAAAAGTTTAAAAACAAGACTTTTTTCTTTTTGTATGCATATTTATGACTAAATTTTTAAATTAAGTGTTTGGATTTTAAATGTCAAATGTGTCCTTAAAAATTTAAATCTGCCCTCAAGAATCTAAAAAGTGTTTTTTTTTTTTTTTTTTAACTAGCAGTACCCTACATTTTTTAAAATCTGGGGAAAAATGTTTGATTCTTTTGTTGTAGAATGAGATATGTTGTAGAATTGGAAAAATTGATTGGAGAAAGGGAATTTTTTTTTTTTTTGGGGGGGGGGGGGGGGGGGGAGTCAAACGATAATTACATGAGTGTAAACTGTTTAACATTTCTACTTCTTTATAGGCTCTAGAATCTTGTTATAACTGAGCCATTTTCAATTTCAGTGTATAAATTTGTTTATTATTTATCCTCTATTTTTTGCAAGTTCACGTGCTGAACAATATGTCAAAGAAAAAAAAGAGTTAAATGAATTTGATGCTTTTAATTTTTATGTAAAATATGAGCGCGTGCTATCTTCAAAATTTGTTAAAATGTAAAGATTATGTGATGCGTGTGGCATCCATCGTTTTTGTTTTTTAATTCAAGAAATAGAATAGAATAAAGTTAGCAACGATGTTAGTTGCATTTTTTTCATATAGTTTGAGTTTTTAATTTTAGTGAACTACTTTTTACCATAGGAATAATTTTACTATGTTTAATGTTATAGGGAATTATTATACGAGCATAAGATATGCTACTTTAATAATATTAAAGTGTAAATAAGTAGTACTGGCGTCCGCTTTTATACAGTTTAATTTAGTAAGAGAAAAGCTAGGAATTTGCGGTGCTTATTCTGTTGCTTTACATAAAAATACTGGAGTCACTGCGACAGGACCTTTCAAGTGAAGTGAAATTATTTTGATTATATTAAGATTAAAAAGATGTTTAAAACCGTTAAAGGATTTAAAAAAGATTTGAAATGGGTAGCCGAAGAAATTGGAGAGACTCTGCCTTCGACGTTCACAATAGCAAGCTTAAAAGAGCTGGTTTTAAATAGTAAAGAGTATGAAAAGGATCCCGAATTTGTGAAAGATATCTTAGAAAATGCTATAGCGGAAAGAAAATTGAAAGAAGAAAAACAAGCTTTGAAAGAAGCTGAGGCATTAAAGCTGGAAAAAGAAGCAGAACTGGAGAAAGAGAAATTAAGATTGAATCATGATTTAGAATTGGCGAGAATACAATCATCTGGGCAAATTCAAACTGATGCTATTTTAAGTAATTATGAAAATAGTACTATGAGACGAAAATTTACTTTACCCTAAGCTGGAATTCAGGAAATTTGGTGGAGAAATTAAGGATTGGTTGCCTTTTTGGAGCCAATTTGAACAAATCGATAAAGATGATGAGATTGCCCCAGAGGACAAGTTCCAGTATTTAGTACAAGCAACAATCGCTGGTTCACGCGCAAGAGAAGTTGTTGAAAGTTTCCCGCCAACTGGCGCCAATTCTTCAAAGGCAGTGGAAAGTTTAAAGGCTCGTTTTGGCAGGGAAGATATTCTAGTAGAAGTGTATGTACAAGAGTTATTGAAATTGATAATATCTGTGCAAACAAAAAGTAGATTTGCATTAACTTCATTATATGATAAGCTTGAGTCATATTTACGGGCGCTAGAAACATTAGGTGTTACCACTGATAAATATGCCTCCATTTTATACCCTATGGTTGAGTCTTGTTTCCCAGCAGACATTTTGAAGGCCTGGAATCGCTCAAATCTCTCTTCTTCTAATACGGATGCTAAAGGAAGGTTGAATAATCTGATGCATTTTTTGAAAACGGAAGTAGAAGGTGAAGAGAGAATATCTTTAGCTGTAGCGGGCTTCGGTTTGACAAAGCGTGAAGATAATAAATATTCTAAAAGGAAAAACGGTGCAAGTGCAGACTATATGCGAAATAAGATATCGACAGCTGCAGGTTTATTAACAACGTCTTCTACTTTAGATTTCAAAAGGGTATGCATTTTTTGCCAAGGCAAACATTTTGAGCTCTGAATGCTTTTCAGCTCGAAAATTGAGTTTATCTGAGATACAAAAGATTATAAAGGATAAAAATTGCTGCTTCGCTTGTTTGTTACCTAATCATACAGCTAAAAAATGTCGAGCAGTTTTAAGATGCATTATCTGTTCTAAGAAGCATGTGCCTTTGATGTGCGATTTGCGTGATTCTCAAGGTAAAACTGCACAAGAAAAGGTTGAAGAAAATTCAGTCAGTAGTAAAGTAAACATGACAAATTTTAATAAGCAAAGTGCTAAAGTATTCCTTCAAATCTTAAAAGTGAAAGTGAAACTCATCTCCGAAAACAAGCAAAAAACAGTTCGTTTATTGTTAGATTCAGCATCCCAAAAATCTTATATTTTGAAAAGTATAGCAGAAGAGATGAATTATACTCCCATTCGTCAAGAAAAAATGATTAGGGATGAAACGGATAGTGATTTTGCCGGATACCGGATATCCGGAGCTCTTGTGCCTGCCGGATACGGATATCCGGACCGGATATCCGGCATTAGTTTTGTTTTTGGTATATTTCTTTTCTTTTTTTCTTTCTTTCTTTTTTAACAATAAAATATAAACAGATTTCATATACTATTCTTTTAAAAACATTTTAAATATAATTTACTTAAACATATTTAATAATTTCTTTATTTGTGCAATATCACCATGAGGATTAAAACTTTAAGCCTAACATACTCATTCCTATACTTGCAGCTTTTCATGAAAAGTATTGTCACAAAAAAGATAGGTTTTGTACAGAATTACAAAACTAAAACTTATTATTTACATATTTTTTACATTACTAGTATTAAAAAAGTGTATTAAAATATTTTACTAATATAATCATAGTTGAAGGGTTATTTTCATAGGAAAACTAATATATTGTGGCAATCACAAAACTTTCTCTTATATCATTCTATATAACAGTGCCACTTACTGTTTACGTTGTACAAAAGTTTAACCATAGCTTCTCACAATAAATATTTTGCATATGGAGTTCGGTGCAATTTTAATGAACAGATGCTGAGATATAGGATTTTAAAAAATCATAATAGCAGCTTCACCTATCGTCTGATATATACCTAAATAAGGTTGACATTCGTTTTCATAATGGTTATCTTACATATCAAGTTTTACGCACTTATGTCATAGAAGTTGAGACTTAGCCCATTTATGAGGTAAATTGCAGCGCAGTATTGAGGTAAATTGCAGCGCAGTGCCACCTGTTGACCGATATATACCAAAAATAAATCACAATAGTGTTTCATAATGGCTGTCTCACTCACATACCAAGTTTTGTGCAATTATACACAATAGAATCTGAGGTATAGCCTTCTCGTTTTTAGGAGAAATTTCCGTATTGCAGCATTACCTATTGGCCAACATGCACCCAGATTCAATCAGCATAATTCCTCATAATGCCCTTCTAACATAAAGTTTCATGTAATTATATGCAATAGAACCTAAGATATGGCCTTCACTGAAATTGCAAAAAGTGCTGTGTAACAGCACCACCTGCTGAATGATTGGCACCAAAATTCGATAGGCACATTATATGCCAAGGTGCATGTACCTATATATTTCCATGAAATTCTGTGCAGTAGTTCCTAAGATATAGACTTTCTTTAAGTTGCATAAATCGCAGTATGGTAGCATCACATGTTGAGCCATATGCACCAAAAGTTGATAGGCACTGATTTATGTCATGGTTCAACTACATATAAATTCATATGTAATTATATGCAGTAATTTCAGAGGTACAGTTGGACAGAATTTTTGTCACATGTACAGAAACAGATATTTTTTTTTTAATTGATCAAACCAGGTACTGAACTTCTTAAAATGTGTAACTGTAAATCCATTGAAAACCAGAAGTTGAAAACTTTTATGAATTCAATAATTTCTTTTGAGACATTTATAAGAAAACATAAAAGAAAGAAGCAAAAAAAAAAAAAAGCTTTAAACTAGTATGTTATGGCCATCACAAAACTTTCTTCTATATCACTATATATAACAATGCTACATGCTGTTTAACGTGCACAGAAAAACGTAATCATAGCTTCTCACAATAAAGATTTTAGATATAGAGTTTAGTGCGATTTTAATCAAAAGATTTTGAGATGTAGCCCTG
The DNA here is from genome assembly GCA_963930645.1 of Salticus scenicus. Lineage (NCBI taxonomy): Eukaryota > Metazoa > Arthropoda > Arachnida > Araneae > Salticidae > Salticus > Salticus scenicus. The sequence continues at coordinate 161,991,953 of OZ005652.1, forward strand.
TGGAGAATCATAGAAGGTAAGGAACAGCTGCGCCACCTGTTGGTCGATATACACCAAAATTAAGCCAGTTTTCGCTCTCATATTATTTATCTTGCATATCAAGTTAAGTGCAGTTAAATATTTTAAATGTTGAAATTTAGCCTTCCTATTCACAGAGTAAATTGCAGCATAGTATAGCCACCTATTCATTGGTATGCACCAAATTTTGTGCAATTATACACATATGAATCTGAGATATAACTTCTCCAATCACAGGAAAACTGCAGCATAGCACCACCTATTGGCCGATGGATATGCACAGAAATTAAATAAAAGTGTTTCATAATAGCCCTGTGACAGTTTTTTTTTTTTTAATTATACACAGTAGAAGCTGAGATATAGTCTTCTTTTAAATAGGAGAAATCACAGTATAACAGCACCACCTATTGAGTGATTTGCACCAAAAGTTCATGAACACTTTTTTTTTTTTTTTTTTTGTTAAGGAGTAACTATGTATAAATTTATATGAAATTCTGTGCATTAACTCTTGAGCTGGAGCTACTACACAAAATTTTTGTCGCACAGATATTTTCTAAAAATGGTCAAATTGTGTTCTGGTTCCCCCAAAATGCGTAAATCCATTGAAAACTTGAAGTTGAAAATTTTTAGGAATCTAATACTTTAAAAATCTTTAGGAATCTAATACTTTTTTTCTATTTAAAATAGAAGAAAATAATAATTCAAAATGAATTTATGTTTTTTTCTTTGTATAAATTTTACATATTTTATATTTTTATATTCTCAGATAAGAAAGAAAAGTTTAGATTATGTATTAAAATTCTTCAATTAAAAGTTAAGTTTTTGTAATGTACAAAATCAAAAACTTTGAATAATTGAACATTTAAAAAAATATTTTTTTCTTCTCTTTTAACAATCTGAAAGTCAAAGTACAGACTTTCTGAAAATTTAAATATGTACTTTTATTTGAAGTAATTTTAATTTTGGGGAATATATCTATGCAATGTAATGGGAATTCTTAATTTAGGTGCTTTAGGAAGATATTCTATTAAAAGCATAAATTTATATAATTTTTTTTTTCCTTATAATACAAATCAAATAGGTAGATGGCGCAGGCAATGTAGATGCTCTGCTAGTATAAATATACGGTCGCAAAAACAAGAACTTTCTTATGTATGAAAAAGTGGATTGTAAATAAACAAGCAGGTTCTAGTCAATAAATGTGCATTATTTGACTCATTTTCGAAACAATCTAACAACTTTCCAATACTAACAATATTACTAAACAATCTAACAACATGTTAAACAAAAGTCATAAAAACAGAGTTATATGCACTGCATAGATTGAATATCATTTGTATAGGAACAGCTCTTTTTATTGTTATGGGGAAGATTAGGGGGAATGACATAGATCACTCTGGAAAAACCTAGCGAACTCTGTATAAAATATAGGCTAATTCCAATTCACAAAAGCTTACTTTTTTTTCCTTTAAAAAAAAAAAAAAAAACGTTTATGCTACAACGGATTTAAAAAAAAAATAATTGTCGCAAAATTTTCATTTGATGGGAATTTAAGCCTAAATTTTCTGCTTCGGATATCCGTCGGATATCCGGCTTGAAATTGCCGGATATCCGTATCCGGAGTACTGATATCCGGTACCCCGTCGGATATTTAAAACTCAGCCGGATAGGCCGGATACCGGATAGTTACCGGATATCCGTTTCATCCCTAAAAATGATGCATTCATTGTTTGGCGGAGTTACAACAAAGGAATGCCAACATAATTGTTATAGAATAAAGGTTAAAGATATGAAGGAGAAGTTCACCTGTAATTTTGAAGTGATGGATCAAATTACTATATGTGAAAACATTCAACCGGTCACTAATGGTCCGTGGATTAAAGAGTTGAAAGAATATGGAATCGAATTATCTGATGTGTCATTGCCGTGAAGTTATCAAAATATTGATTGGTGCTGATATTATGGGGAAAGATGTTAACTGGCAAAAGAAAAGTATTGACATCTGGTCTTGTTGCCATAGAAACATACCTTGGTTGGACATTGATGGGCAAAGCGCCTCACACCAAAGTCTCAACAGATAATTTAGCAATGATGGTGACGTCTTTGTTTGTAAATGAAGCTGACATCTCAAACTTATGGAGATTGGACTTGATCGGAATAACAGATACTATAGAAAAGAAATCTAAAAGTGAGATTGACCGTCAAACAAAGGAACATTTCTTAGAGACAGTAAAAATTAACAAGGATGGTCGTTACGAAATTTGTCTTCCTTGGGCTGACGACACATCTGCATTACCAGATAACTTGAGTTTGGCTGTAAGACGTTTGGAAAGTACAACTTCTAAGTTATTATCTAAGAACATGTACGGAAAATATGAAAATATATTTATGGACTGGTTGAATGAGGGGATCATAGAAGAAGTTCCTGCTACCAAAGTGAACTCTTATGGTAATTATTTACCTCATCACCCAGTTATTAAAGAGACCAGTAGTACAACACCTATCCGTCCGGTTTTCGATGCTTCAGCAAAGTTGGCTAACCATCCATCTTTAAATCAGTGTCTGCAGTGTGGCCCAAATTTGATTGAGCTTATCCCAGATATTCTTCTATGTTATGTTTCAGAGAAAGAAAATTTGGTGTAACCGCTGATATTAGAAAAGCGTTTCTTCAAATTAGCATTTGTGAAAAGGATAGAGATTTCCTACGATTTCTATGGTGGAAAGATCTAAAAGAGAAGAAACTTAGAGTATTTAGGCATGCACGAGTCGTTTTCGGGGTAAAGTGTAGCCCTTTTCTTTTATCATCAGTAATTGAATATCACATCAAAAATAGTGCAAGTTTTGAGGAAAATTTCAAGCAAAGGCTTTTGCACAGTTTTTATGTAGACAATGTCGCCACTAGTGTGCACAGTGAAGAAGATCTAAAGAGATTTATCTCGGACTCAAAGAAAATAATGGCAAATGGTGGTTTTGATTTAAGACAGTGGGATGGGAATACACTGGTGATCACGATGAAACGTCGAACCAGAAGGAAACTCAAGTATTGGGTCTGATTTGGGATAAGGTTTCCGATACATTAAAAGTCAACATGAAATGGCTAAACGATTTCAACACAGAAAGGATTACCAAGCGAAGTATGTTATCAGTAGGGATGAAACGGATATCCGGTAACTATCCGGTATCCGGCCTATCCGGCTGAGTTTTAAATATCCGGCGGGGTACCGGATACCAGCACACCGGATACGGATATCCGGCAATTTCAAGCCGGATATCCGAAGGAGAAAATTCAAGCTTAAACTCCCATCAGACAAATTTAGCCAAAAGTAGCTTCATGTCTAAGAAATATAGCCGTATTTTAATTTTGTACAGAGTTAGCTAGGTTTTTCTTCCAGAGTGATCTATAACATTCCCCCTAATATTCCCCATGATAATAAAAAGAACTGTTCATTGTTGTTCCTGAACAAATGATATTTATTCTCTGCAGTTGCAGTGTATATATAACTCTGTTTTCATGTCTTTTGCTAATATGTTGTTAGATTGTTTAGTAATATTGTTAGTCTTCGATGTTAAAGTTGTTAGATTGTTTCGAGACTGAGTCAAATAATGTGTATTTATTGACATGTTTATTTACAATCCAGTTTTCCATACACAATAAGCTGTTGTTTTTGTGACCATATATTTATACTAGCAGAAACCTGGCATTACTTGCGCCATCTATCTATTCAATTTGGATTTTTTTAAAAACCCTCCAATTTATATAAATTTGCATTTTTAGTGGAATATCTTACTAAAGCACCTGAATTTAGAATTCTCTGTTGCATTGCATAGATATATCCCAAAAAATTAAAATTACTTCAAATAAAAGTACATATTTAAATTTTCAGAAAGTCTGTACTTTCACTTTCATATTGTTCATAAGAAAAAAAAAATCAATTATTTAAAGTTTTTGATTTTGTACTGCACAAAAACTTCACTTACTTAAAGAATTTTAATAACTAATGTAAATTTTTCTTTCTTATCTGTACAGAATATAAAAATATAAAGAAAATTTTCAACTTCCAGTTTTCGGTGGATTTACGCATTTTGAGGGAACCAAAACACAATTTGACCATTTTTGGAAAATGACTATCTGACAAAAATTTTGTGCAGTTCAAGAGTTAATGCACATAATTTCATATAAATTTATACATAGTTGCATCTTACCCCCCCCCCCCCCCCCCAAAAAAAAAAAAAAAAAAAAAAAAAAAGTGCCCATCAACTTTTGGTGCAAATCACTCAACAGATGGAGCTGCTGTACTGTGATTTCTCCCATTTAAAGGAAGACTATATCTCAGCTTATACTGTGTATAATTAAAAAAATAAACTAAGTGTGTCACAGGGAGGGCTATATTATGAAACATGTTCATTCAATTTCTGTGCATAACGGCCAATAGGTGATGCTGCTATGCTGCAATTTTCCCGTGAATGGGAAGTTATATCTCAGATTCATTCATGTATAATTGCTATAAATTTAGTATGGGAAAGGGTCATTTTTATAAAACATCATGTTGATTCAATTTTGGTGCATATTGGTCGATAGGTGGCTATATTATGTTGCAATTTACTCTGTGAATAGGAAGGCTAAATCTCAACATCTGTAAAATTTAAGAGATAAACAAGATAAAAATAATATGAGAATAAAGTTGGCTTAATTTGGGTGTATATCGACCAACAGGTGGAGCAGCTGTTCCTCACCTTCTGTGATTCTCCACATGGCTACATCTCAAAATTTTTTGATTAAAATTGCACTAAACTCAATATCTAAAATCTTTATTGTAAGCAGCTATGATTATGTTTCTTCTGCATGTTAAACAGCATGTAGTGTTGTTATATAGAGAGATATAGAAGAAAGTTTTGTGATGGCCATAACATACTAGTTTGAAGCTTTTAGTTTATTTATTTATTTATTGTTTCTTCTTTCTTTTATGTTTTCTTATAAATGTCTCAAAAGAAAGTATTGGATTCATAAAAATTTTCAACTTCTGTTTTTGATGGATTTACACATTTTAAGAAGTCCAGAACCTAGTTTGACCAGTTTTTAAAAAATGTCTGTGTGTGTGTGACAGAAATTCTGTTCAACTGTACCTCCGGAACTACTCCGTACTACAATTACATATAAATTTATGTGAAGTTGCACCATGACATAAATCAGTGCCTACTAACTTTTGGTGCAAATGGCTCAACAGGTGGTGCTGCCATACTGCGATTTCTGCAACTTAGAGGAAGGCTATATCTCAGAAACTACTGCACAGAATTTCATATAAATATATATGTACATGTAACTTGGCATATATTAGTGCCTGTCAAATTTTGGTGCCAATCGCTCTACAGGTGGTGCTGTTATACAGTGCTTTCTGCAATTTAGGGAAGGCTATATTTTAGGTTCTATTTCATATAACTACACAAAACTTCATGTTGGAAAGGCATTATGAGAAATTATACTGGTTCAGTTTGGGTGCATGTTGGCCAGTAGGTGGCTCTGCAATACAGAAATTTCCCCCAAAAAAGGGAAGGCTATATCTCTTATTCTATTGTGTATAATTGCATAGAACATGGTATGTGAGAGAACCAGCCATTGTGAAACACTATTGTATTGTGATTTATTTTAGGTGTATATCGGCCAACAGGTGGCAATACTGCACTACAATTTACCCAGTAAATAGGCTAAGTTAATCCCAACTTCTATGACATATGTGCATGAAACTTGATATATAAGACAATCATTATGAAAGCAAATGTTGACCTTATTTATGTATATATCAACCGACAGGTGGAGCTTCTATTATGATTTTTCACAAGCGTATATCTCAGCATCTGTTGATTAAAATTGCATAAACTCCTTTTGTAAAATATTTATTGTGAGAAGCTATGGTTAAACTTTTATACGATTTAAACCGTAAGTGGTGCTGTTATATAGAATTATGTAGAAGAAAGTTTTGCGATGGCCACAACACTTTTGTTTCATGTGAAAATAACCCTTCAACTGTGATTATATTAGTAAAATATTTTATTTCATTTTTTTAATAACAGTATTGTAAAAAATATGTAAATAATAAGTTTTAGTTTTGTAATTCTGAACGAAACCTATCTTTTTGTGATAGTGATTTTCACCAAAAATTGCAAGTGTAGGAATGAGTATGTTAGGCTTAAAATTTTATTCTTCATGGCAATATTGCACAAATAAATAGAATATTAAAAAAATATGTTTAAATGAATTATATTTAAAATGTTTTTAAAAGAATAGTATATGAAATATGTTTATATTTTATTGTTTTAAAATAAAGAAAAAGAAAAGAAATATACAACACAACAAAAAACAAAACTAATGCCGGATATCCGATGGATATCCGGTCCGGATATCCGTATCCGGCAGGCAGAAGAGCTCCGGATATCCGATATCCGGTATCCGGCAAAATCACTATCCGTTTCATCCCTAGTTATCAGCAGTTCATAAAATTTTTGATCCTTTTGGTTTTACTGCTCCAGTGATGCTTTATCCTAAATTGATGTTACAGAAAGCTTGGAAATTAGGAATTAATTGGGATGACGAAAAAACTGGTGATTTACAAAAAGAATTCCTATCATGGTTTCAAGAACTTAAATATTTAAATGATGTTAAGATACCAAGACATATCCAGATCACTCCAGAAAACTTACATGCATGCACAATTCATACTTTCGTTGATGGAAGTAAAGATGCTTATGCAGCAGTAGTATTCTTGAGGATAGAAAAAGAAGATCAAGGGGAAATAATTCTGCTTGCTGCCAAGTCCCGAGTTGCGCCTTTAAAAAATACGACTGCACCAAGAACGGAGCTATTAGCGGCTACTATTGGCGCTCGTTTGGCGAAAACTGTTGTGGATGCTTTGGGTTGGCAGGATATGAAGCGATATATATTACTGGAGCGATTCCTCAACAGTGCTTGCTTGGATATCAAGAAATGAGAGCTGGTCTGTGTTTGTCAGAAATCGGGTTCAAGAGATTCAGAAATTAAGCAATCCTTCACCATGGAAACATATACCAAGTGAGAAGAATCCAGCAGACTTGCCGTCTAGAGGCTGTAAGGCTAAGCAATTAGCTTTAATCAGATGGTGGGAGGGCCCACATTGGATGAAAGATTCAGCAGAATTTAGAAACCACATGAACACTTCCGATGAAGATTGGAATGAGGAAGAAATTCAGAAAGAAAGGTCAAAGTCTACTTGTATGTTGACGAAACCTGAATTTCCATCCAACAATAACTGGTATTACAGCTACTTTTCAAGTTATGAAAAAATCATACGTTTAGTCGCTTGGATTCTTCGCTTTAAGCATAATTGTTTAAATCCTGATAAGAAGAGTAAAGGCGAATTGACGGCTACTGAATTTCGGGAAGCTGAGATAAAAACTCTACGTATGGTTCAAAAAGAATCTTTCTCTTCGGAAAGTGATGAAAGATTGAAGACATTACAAACCTGTAAGGATGAGCAAGATGTCATTCGTTTGAAAACTAAAATAACTTACAGGAAAGATAGTGAAGCTTTTCTCCATCCCATAATTCTCCCTTCAAAGCATGAAGTTGTTAAGTGACTTATTTTTTATATTCATGTAAAGAACTGTCATGCGGGGTTACAAATCCTCTTAAATTTGCTTAGAGAAAGATATTGGATCCTCAACGGAAGAAAGAGTGTAAAGCTTGTGTTAGCCAGCTGTGTGATTTGTAAAAGGTTTAATTCAAGGGCTTTATGGACATCTAGTGCTCCTCTACCTGAAAACAGAGTAAAAGATTCTGCCGTATTTCAAGTTACAGGCATAGATATGGCTGGTCCTTTGTATCTTAAGAACGATAAGAAGAGTTGGATTTTGATTTTCACATGTGCTATATATAGAGCTGTTCATCTAGAGCTGGTGACCTCTGCTTCAACAGATGCATTTCTGATGGGTTTGAGAAGGTTTGTGGCTCGCAGAGGAAGATGCTCTGTTATCTACTGTGATAACGGAACAAATTTTGTTGGCGCAGCTAATTTATTGAGAAGCTTAGATTGGCAACGTATACAAAAATATGGGTCTGTCAACTCCATAGACTGGAAGTTTAACCCGCCAACGGCGGCTTGGTGGGGTGGCTTCTGGGAGAGGCTGATTAGGGTAATAAAAGATCTTCTTAAAAGAGTCTTAGGACGCGCCTGTCTTACGTACGAAGAAATGACAACTCTTTTAGCTGATGTTGAAAGTGTAGTGAATTCAAGGCCTCTAACATACCTTTCTGAAGATGCGACTGTAAAGCCTATCTCCCCATCTATGTTTCTTCAAGATGTTCACGAAATTCAGCTTCCAGATGTTGATGCAGTTGAACAAAATTCTCTATCAAAGAGGCTCAGATACAGGCAGTCCCTACTCAGAGCTTTGAGAGATCGATTCAGATCCGAATATTTGGGTGCTCTCATACAGCGAGCAAATAGAAAACAGCCGGAAAAGGGTATCGCTGTCGGAGATATCGTATTAATTGGATCTGACAACAAGAAACGAATCCACTGGCCACTAGGCTGTATCACAGAGATTATTCCTGGAAGAGATAAGAAAGTTCGACTTGTAAAGGTTCAAACTTCGCAACATGAACTTTTACGACCTATTCAAAGATTATATCCTTTAGAAGTAACATCATCAAATAATAGTTCAAAACTGAAAGAAGCATACCATTCAAAGGAAACCTCTGCACAAACTGTTAAACCCATTGTAACTTCAGAAGAGGAACCAGTCAGATATAGCAAAGCGGGAAGGAGAATTAAAGTCCCTGAAAGACTAATGTATTGAGAACTACACCTGCAACATATGGTTTTGATTATAACCTATAATCAAAAGGTGGGAGGATGTTATAACTGAGCCATTTTCAATTTCAGTGTATAAATTTGTTTATTATTTATCCTCTATTTTTTGTAAGTTCACGTGCTGAACAATATGTCAAAGAAAAAAAGAGTTAAATGAATTTAATGCTTTTATTTTTTATGTAAAATATGAGCGAGTGCTATCTTCAAAATTTGTTAAAATGTAAAGATTATGTGATGCGTGTGGTATCCATCGTTTTTGTTTTTTAATTCAAGAAATAGAATAGAATAAAGTTAGCAACGATGTTAGTTGCATTTTTTTCATATAGTTTGAGTTTTTAATTTTAGTGAACTACTTTTTACCGTAGGAATAATTTTACTATGTTTAATGTTATAGGGAATTATTATACGAGCATAAGATATGCTACTTTAATAATATTAAAGTGTAAATAAGTAGTACTGGCGTCCGCTTTTATACAGTTTAATTTAGTAAGAGAAAAGCTAGGAATTTGCGGTGCTTATTCCGTTGCTTTACAAATCTGATAAAGCAAGTTTAAAATGAATATTGGCATTTTTGTTGTGGATTGTAGATGGAGAAAGAATGAGAAGCAAGAGAGTTCCAAAGAGCATTTGATCACCGATCACTAGTTGGAGATAAGAAACTATGGGGGGATGGGGGGGCAGGGGGAGTTAAAAATAATTATGTCCGCAAGAAATATTGAAGGATTCTATTTCTTTAGAGATTCTAAAATCTCACAAAGTAAGTTTTAAATGAATATCGACATTTACGTTGTGGATGAAGAAAGATTGTGAATTGGAAGGCCTTCGTAAATCTGAAAAGATGGCATCTATGAACTGTCAAAAATTAGCGTTTTTAGTTCGATTTTTCGAAAATATTAGGAAAACGGGAGAAATACACATTAAAACGTAAAAACGGGAGATAGGACTAAAAAACGGGAGAGTTGGCAGCACTGATATGGGTTTAGTCAGAACAGCACTAATACTGTATTAGGAAGACTGCCATAGAATCTGCAACTGCATTGCAAATTCATACTTTTTTACAAATTGGCAATATTAAAATAGAACTTTTAGTTATTATAACTTAATAAATATGTTATCAAAGAAACAAAATTTGTAACAAAGTTTATTTTTATACAAAAGTTTTACAAGTGCAAAGCACCTTCTTGAGACATTTAAAAACTGACAATGGAATAACATCCATTTAACATCACACTGATGGAAATGAAATTATGGAAACAAGAAGATCCATGAGAAGCTATGAAGATTTAAGATCTTGAACCTAAAAATTAAAGAAAAACATTTATTTTAGTACATTTCTATTCTGAGAATATATATTTATATATATATATACCTCATCTCATCTTATGCATCATTATTATACCTTTAGCATTAAAAAAAAATTCTAATACTCGATTGACTTATTATGGTCAGTTAACTGACCTAGTTTTATCTAAGCACTATCTGCTCTTTCCAATTCTTCTAAAAATCATAACTTAGTTAGCCAATCTGTTAGGATGCAAATTCTACCTCTGTGGTGTTGAAATCACACTCTAAATAAATCTTTAAACAATTCCAAAAAAATACTGAACAGATTCATTTTTTTCCCCCCAACTCTGAGATTAATGTCTGCAACTTCTGCATGGCTCAAAAGTTCATCTTGAAATGGATATTTGGATAACATGGATGAACAAGTCTTCTAAAAATATGTTCGTACACTATTAAAAAATGTTTTCTTTTCAAGTTATGAAAGACCTGCATTATTTAGATATTGTTTAGTTTTAAAACCTATAACTAAGTCATCTCTTTATTTCTGCAATTTACGATTAGAAATATCAAGAGTAAAAATACTAGACGATTCTTGAACAGCACTTAGTTTCATAAACCTTGTGAGACAGTAATAAACAGACATAAGTTCTGTACTGATAAGTATAAAGGATTTAAGTCCAAAAATGTCGATTTTGAGTTAAGTACATAGTCAGACTCAGAAAGAAATTCTCAATCGATTGGTATAAAGGATTTAAGTCCATGTCATTTAGTCTTTAAGAAAATCCATTGGTAAAAAAAGGTTCAAGTCAGAAATTTACCATTCACTTATGGTATAAAATATTTAATTCAATTTTTTCCCCGTTATTAAATGAAGGTTAAATCACTGAATGGTATAAAGGGTATAAATCAACGAAATCCCTTTTTCCTAATATCGATTTTTCTCATTTGTTTTTAGTTAGTTTAACTTTATTTTTTGTCTCCTGAAAAATCAAGAATATGAACTTAAATCCTTTATACTTGTCAGTACAGAGTTCTCTTTGCAATTTATGAACCAAGGGTATTTCAGACTGAAGCAATGTGTTTAATTTGGTAAATATGAGTAACATATTTGGGGAAAGAAAAAAATTAGTAGTGGAATTTTCAAAATTTTTAATTTTATTCACTTTTAGAATTATTTTCCCCATATCACATACACAAAGGAAGCTTCAATGGCTCCCCTTTCTTCCAATACTCTTTCAATTGCTTTTTCCATTCACAGTCACCTGCTTCCATATTGTACTACCTTGTGCATTTCAGTACTACACAGTTTCTGGCACAATATCAATGCATCTAACCCCTTGTTGCTTTTTTTTTTTTTTTTTTTAAATAATAAAGAACTACAAAAAATTCTTCAAATGGAAAGTCTACAGCTTTAGACCACCACACTTTAGAATATAAAAATTAACGAAAAAAGGCTCAAAACCCATAGAAAAAAGCATGAAATGAAAATGGGGAGGGGGGGGGGGGGGGGGGGGCTAACTCACACAAGTGTGTGAAAAGAAAAAAAAAAGGGGGGAGCTAACACCGGACGTAATATAAGGTGAAATTTGACTAGAAAAAGTTACTGAAGCTAGGGAAAGGATTGGGCTTGGGGCCCGGATGCTTTCGTCGATGGTTTGCTACGTCTCGCCTATTATAAAGACTACTAGCTGGCTTCGCCCGCTAGCGGGTCAGTATTTTCAAATGAATCACTAATAGAAACTTTTAGTGTTAAGAAAAGAAATTTAAAAAAAAAAAATCATTTCTGATTGGGTAAAAAGTCGGGCCGGGTCCCCACGCGCTGCGCGCGCGTATTCCTTCCCTGACCCTACATGCCCCCTAAAAAAAATCATTTCTGATCGGGTAAAAACTCGCACTGTGTCCCCACTGCCTTCGGCAGCGCAGTACCGTGTGCGCTGCGCGCGCACAACTGAAGGGATACACGCGCTGCGCGCGCGTATTCCTTCCCTGACCCTTCGTGCCCCCTAAAAAAAAAATAATTTCAGATCGGGTAAAAACTCGCACCGGGTCCCCACTGCCTTCAGCAGCACAGTCCCGTGCGCGCTGCGCGTGCACAACTTCAGGGATACACGCGCTGCGCGCGCGTATTCCTTCCCTCAGCCTTCATGCCCCCTAAAAAAAAAAAAAAAATCATTTCTGATCGGGAAAAAACTCGCACCAGGTCCCCACTGCCTTCGGCAGCGCAGTCGCGTACGCACGCACAAGTTAAGGGATACGCGTGCGGTGCACGCCTATTTCTTCTCCACGCTTTCAGGCCCTCTTAATTAACCTACGTACACCAATTTTGAACGATCTAACTCATTTGGCTGAGATGCAAAAGAAAACGTAATCAGGACACCTCAAAACGTGTAAATCTGGTGAAAACTTTCGATAATTTAAAAGAACTTTAAAATATCTTTCGAATGATGTATTAAAAATAATTTAATCATAATTAGAAATTGAAATATTGAAAATATTACAGCGCCATCTGTCGGTAGAAATTTCTGTATTCCACTGTTCCATTCCAATTCAAAAACGCTTTCTAATGATGTATTACTTATGAAATTATTTTAATTAGTAGCTGAGATACAAAGAAAACTAATTCAGGATACCTCAAAACGTGTAAATCTGGTAAAAACTTTCGATAATATAAAAAGAACTTTAAAATATCTTTCGAATGATGGTTAAAAAAAAAATTAATCATAATTAGAAATTGAAATATTGAAATTTGAAAATAATACAGCACCATAAGAGAAAACTGATTCAGGACACCTCAAAACGTGTAAATCTCGTGAAAACTTTCGATAATTTAAAAGAACTTTAAAATATCTTTCGAGTGATGCATTAAAAACAATTTAATTATAATTAGAAATTGAAATATTGAATTCTGAAAAAATTACAGCGCCATCTGGCGGTAGAAATTTCTGTATTCCACTGTTCGATTCCAAATCAAAAAAGCTTTCTAATGATGTATTACTTATGAAATTATTATGATTAGTATCTGAGATACAAAAGAAAACTCATTCGGGACACCTCAAAACGTGTAAATCTGGTGAAAACTTTCGATAATATGAAAGAACTTTAAAATAACTTTCGAATTAAGTATTAAAAATAATTTAATTATAATTAGAAATTGAAATATTGAAATTTGAAAATATTACAGCGCCATAAAAGAAAACTGATTCAGGAGACCTCAAAACGTGTAATTCTGGCGAAAACTTTCGATAATTTAAAAGAACTTTAAAATATCTTTCGAATAATTTATTAAAAATAATTTAATCATAATTAGAAATTGAAATATTGAAATTTGAAAATATTACAGCGCCATAAAAGAACACTGATTCAGGAGACCTCAAAACGTGTAAATCTGTTGAAAACTTAAAAAATAAATCAATCGTAATTAGAAATTGAAATACGCGTATTAAAATATTGCAAAAATGTCCGGCGTGTAAAGATAAAATTTAATTTGCAATTAAAATGTAAATCTTTTGTTTATTGACGAAAATCGATGAAATTTGAAATGCAAGTTTGTTTTGTGGTGTAAATATTATATACTAAATAAAATGTGTAAAATTTGAAAAATTGAAGAAAATAGAAATTTGCAATTTTTTATCGCAGTACGAAACAGGTGATCTCATTAAATACCAGATGTGTTTCTGTTGAAGACTGCTGTAGACGAAAAGTCTGCAAAGCTAAGATTCTTGTGATTTGTTGCCAATATTTTTTTATAGTTTAGTTAATTTTAAAAAATCTAATTGTCCGATCGATAAGCCGTTTAAACCATCAGTTTAAGAAAAAAAAGCCCTTTCCAATGGTATCTTGTTTGTAACGATACGACTGATATTTCTAATTTATTTTCCACTTTTTCCGTAAAAATGTCGCTTTTTAAGCATTTAATCGTGAATTCTGGGTCATTTTTCGTTAGAGAATGGTCGACGTTTTAATTAATACCTCCGCTAATTAGGGTCGCATCGTTTAGCAAATTAGATAACCCTGATCTGTGATAAATTCTCTGCCTTAGCTGCGTCAAGCCGTTTCTCACAGACAGACAGACAGACACACACACACACGTACAGATTTTAATAATATAGGAGATTGTGCTGCTAAATGCAGCAAATGGTAAGCACATTTACTCATGATTACTTTTTCAATCTTCTATGTCATAAATTTTATGACACCTTTGAAATTCTCACACATAACTGATGCATTGTCTGACTAGAAAGAAATGCAGTTTTCCCCATGGTATGTTACATTTTATCAATTTTGAATTCAACACATTAAAAATATTTTCCCCAGAAGCTGTACTTGTCAAATTTGGAACAGATAGCACCATCGTTATAATGTTTTCTATTCTTAAAATAATAATAATAATAATAAATAAAAAATAGTAACAAAACTGAACATTTTTTCATTTTCTGAAGAGTTGAAACTATCAGCGGCAAAACTAAATTTTGAATTCTTTAACCAGGGTAACCAACATTAGAAATTTTCTTAATTCCCTGACATCCTTGACTTTTCCCCACCATTTTTCCTGACTTAAGCTGTTTTATTCCCAAAAAATTTCACAAAATCAGCAAATAATTTAGCAATTTACAATAATGAGCTTTCAAATATGGACTATTTCCACAAAATTTCAAAAATCCATGACTATTCCATGACTTTTTCTGACTCGCTTCAGTTCCCTGACTAGCAGCCACCCTGTTTAACACATTATTTTATCTCTAGTCTCATTAGCAAAATTTTTTACCAAAGCAGTAGTTTCTGTCCTACCACATCTATATTTTAAATGCAATTTTAGTGTCTGAAAATATTTTTTGGAGCAGAGAACTGGCATGATTAGAGGCAGAATAATTATGCTAAATTTAAAAAATAGTAAATACAGACACTGTTTTAATTACTTTTAAATCGTCAGGCTTTATAACCATTGTTTGCAAATCATGACTGGAAACTATTTTTCGCATGTTTAATATGCTGAGAAGATTTCACATGCCACCAGCAATTTACTACCTTTTCCACTGTGTACTAGAGCTGGACGATATCAGATATTAAATATTGTGATATATCATCAAGTTAATATCGATATTGGTGATATACTGCGATATTTCTTTCAAGAGAAGGAAAATAGACATTTGCTACTTTTTAAAGACAAATGAACAACTTTAACGTGTAGAAGTGGGGAGTGTTTTCTATATATTTTTATATTTTCTGGTATATTACTTCCAAATCTTTATTTAAAAAAAAAAAATGCATTATATATATATATATATATATATACACACACACACACACACACACACACACACACACACACACACACACACAGTAGAGAGTCAAAAATCTGCACAGCTCGGGACCAGAGGTTGTGCGGATTTTAGGATTGCGGATTTCGGGGCCAATAAAAAATTATTTTCACTTTGAATTATAAAAACAGAATATTATTCAAACTAAACACATACTAGTGAAAAAAAAACACTGAATATTAAATTACTAGGTACATAAGAATAATAATGAACATTAACAAAAATATATAATAAAAACAATAAATAAATATGAAAAAAAATATTTGTCAAATTTAGATAAAATCTATTCACATGTAGCTTTTAAACTGAACTTGAACCTGCATGATTTATTTATATTTTTATTTATTGTAAATAGTAGTAACACAAATTTATTTTTGTATGAATTTTATTGAGTTCTTCCTTACAAATTATGCCTCTATCAGAAAGCATTTTAAAAAATTAGTTTGTTATTATTTACCTGATTGATATCATCATATCACAATAATCATTATTTTCTTTTGATGAATTTAATATACTGTCAGTAATTTCATTAGCAGCAACTTTGCTCTTGCAGTCTTTTCTATTATGATTTTCTTTTTCGTAATCATAAAATGCAAACAAAAAATCTGTATTCAAGATCTTTATCAAAAATTCTGATTTGCAGTTTTGTAACTTATTAATAGGGAATTTCATGGTTTGTATCTGACAAGCTGTGCAGATTTCAGACTTCGGCAGATTTAGGCTCTCTAATGTATATATATATTTTTTACTGTTCTCGAAAACGGTACCTCGGACAGTCACGTGATTTAACACAAAGGTGCTCTCCGTAGGGTCATTGTGCACAGAGAAGTCAGATTTTCAAATTTTTGATTAGTTTTCTTTTAATTAATAAAAATATGAAAATAAAACATCCCATTTCTATAGCAGAATGGAGAATCTTAGGAGAGATTTGACTGGTTTATTTAATTTTTATTGACTTGAGTGTATTTTACATTGAACTACAGCTACGTTATGAGGAATTACAAGATATTTCAATGGTTTATTTGGTTTTCATCGATTAGAGTGTAATTTACTTTGAACTAGAGCTGCGTTATGAGGAATTACAAGATCTGATTGGTTTGTTATTTTCATTGATTTGATCATATTTTACATTGAACAAGAGCTACGTTATGAGAAATTACGAGATATTTGACTAGTTTATTTGATTTTCATTGATTTGGGTGTATTTTATGTTGATATAATAGATCTATGTTATGAGGAGTTCAGAAATTTGATTGGCTTATTTGATTTTCATTGATTTGAGTGTATTTTATGTTAAACTAGAGCTTTAAATCGTAATTTCTGTGTTTTGTTTATTAATTTCTTTTTTAATTGAATAATTATTTATACTTTTCTTTGAATAGTTTTGTTTACTTGTAGCTTTTAATGTATTTATAGTTTTATTTTACAAAACCTTTGTAATTTAGAGATTAAAAATTTTCCATTTCAAAATTTTTCAAAAACCCACATCCCTACCTGAATCATATCCCATCAGTTCACACAAAAACATTTTTCACGAACTGTGCTGTTACATTGAACAAACAACCAATTAAATCAAGTTCACCCCTTTTTTGTGGGTTGTGGCTGGCTAGCTGAAAAACATTTGTTGCATAAGTGTTTATTTTGTAGGAATAGCATGTGCCGTAAATGAAGAGAAGAAGCAATACAGAATTGATAAACATTCTTAGAAAAAGCCAGAATAACTCAGGTGAAATCTGAGATGTTGGCATATCTGTATTCAGCAAAAATAACTATTTGGCGCAAATGTGCATTATTATTCCTTACCTTTGTTCCAATAACACAAGATTTCACACATTTTTAAAATTCAGATATATATTGAAATTTTATCCTTACTGCAAAGTAATCTTTCCCCCTTAAAAAATAAATAATAATCTGGTGGGTCACTCACACGACTCTCTTACCCTGAAATTTAATACTATAAATACAGGTTGCGGATTAAGAGGTAAGATAACGAGTACTGTTATGTCAACCTGTGTTAAACAATTCAAATTAGGCTTTGGAAGAGTTTTATATAATAATTAGTTCTGTGTGAGCGGGGGCTATAGACCCCCTCAACCCCCCGTTTCATTAATGCACCAACATTTATATAGAATTTAATTCGGTTATTAAAAAATAATTCTGTTTTTAAAAAATAACTTATTTAAATTATTTTTAAAAAATTATCCCTACGATAATGCAGACGATTTCCATATTAGGGAAGTAGTATAACTAGATATTAAAAAAAAAAAAAAAGAAGTTTAATTTATTCTCAATATTACATTAAAAAAAAAAATTGATAACTATTTTAAATTATCGTAGATCGATAGTTCAACCATACGTTTTAAAGGTATTGGCGAGCTCTTTTGAAAGATACCCATAATGAAAATTTACTCCCCTCAAGGGGGGGAACTTCTCCCCTCCCCCAAGGGGGAGGCGTGGCACCTACATACACAGTTTTTTTCCCCAGTTAACTATCACTATTACAAAAAATATATATTAGTTTCATTTGGTTTAGTGCAGTCTATATATGTTAAACTCTACTTACCTGCAATTTCCCCCATAGACGTAATGTATTTGAATACTTTTGAGTGTCCCTGTACACGAACCATTTGCTTCATCTCAACGAAAAGCTTACTGTAGCATCCCTATATGATAAACATTTAGAATACCGAGTTTAGAATTTCTGCTGCTATTTGTTCTTGAGATATGCTGATAACAGACACACAGACATCCACACAGACCATTTGCTAAAAACATTATTTTCGTATTCAGGGGACCTCAGATCATGTAAATATAACAAAAACTCACATTCGAAAATTTGACCCTAAAACAATACTTTCTCGACACTATAGGGAAGTAAAAAAAAAAAAAAAGAGAGAGAGAGAGAGAGAGACTAGAAAAAACAGTGTTGGAAACAAACATTAAACTTTACATAAAATAAGGCTTACTTAAAATGTATTAAACATCTCAAAAGTATATTAAAAAGAACAAAAATAGTTATAAAGATAAAAAACCTTTTCATAAACCATGTTTTTAAACTTTCTGTTGAATCATAGCTATAGAACCAACTACATTAACACTTTATTAATGTGTATTGTTATGAAATTGTAAATAATTGTATCTATTTTTGTATAAATTCTTTCAAAGACGCTTAAACAAGTTGATAAAAATGTCAATTTTCTGCATTTCCAGCTCTTCACGTTAAAATAACTTAATTTTCCCTTTAAAACGCATTAAAAAGCTCCAATAGGTAGGTAATGGATTTGGCACCAAATTTGGCGAGAAAATCCTAATTATCGATATTGTAAAGATGGACGTTCTAATTTAAATGTGATTGGTTAAAGAATTACGGGAAATTTGAATAAAAAAAGAAGTTTGTTTAAAATATATATATATATATATATATATATATATATATATATATATATTAATCCTTTCCGAACAACATATATTTGCATCATGAACTACATTAGCATTTTATCAATGTGTAGAAAATCTTTAAAGTGATAATGCTGTCAATTTTTGCCAGATGCATAATTTAACTTTTTACAATTTTTTAACGCTCACATTTAATTAAATGTATTTTTTTATGTCAAAAGAAAATGAACTCGTAATTTTTTTTTTTTGGCAACAATTAATTTATAGTTAATATTTTAATGACTATTTTTATTGCTATTAGGAGATTATTGTTTTCATATTTTAATTAATTAAAAAGAAAACTATTTGAAAATCTGACTTCGAAGTATTGTGTTGTCACCAGGTTGTGAGCTACTGTGAAAGTTTCAAATGTCTAGCTAGTAGGGAAGTTAGTTAAAAATAGATTGCAAGATTTGTACCCGACGAACACACAAACAAACAAGAATAGAAGTTAATAAAAACTTAAAAACATGGTAAAAAAATGGCACTATTTATTTATTTTGTTACTTTTTAACACTTATGTGATATATGTTTAATAAAAATAGACTGAATGAAATAGGAATACAGGACTTACTAGAACTTCCTCCAGATCGGGACTGAAAAAGAAAAATGAGCATTTTAAGTATGATTATTATAAAAGCAATATTATAAGATAAAGACAAATATAAAAATTTATTGGGTCACACAAACTATTCAGATACATTAAGGGTTGAAAATTTCTAAAATAGCATTTTCGCTTACATAAAGCATTTATAACACTAACAACTTTTAAGCGTGAATGTGATTTGAATTAATTTAACGGTCTGACTGTCCCTCTGCCTGCCTCAGCATCCATGTATTATCAGAATTTCTTAAAAATGATATCGGGGGTGAAACTAAATAGTATTCAAAAACCCTGAAAACTGCTATTTGGGATGCAGAATAAATGACTCATTATTAAAACCTACAGCAAGTGATAATTAGAGAGTTCTTAAATTAGAAACAAACCAATTTTTATTTCTAAGATAAATATTAATTAATAATTAGTAGTTTAATATAATTAGGTGTATTAAAACTAATATGCTAAATAACATATCTAACATTGCAATGCAAATATATTCAAACAAAAACCCAAGTGGGTTGGTTTTTTCTAGAAAAATCCAGGTTCTTGCCAACCCTGTTTAAAACAGGGTTTTTTTTTTTTTTTTTTTTTTTTTTTTTGGGGGGGGGGGGGGGGGTGTTACCCACTTAAAAAACCCCAATAAAATCCACTTTCAGGTGGGTTTTATTGGTTTTTTTTAAACCTAATAAAATTTTTCACTCTTAAAAAAAAAAAATATATATATATATATATATATATATTTATTTATTATATCCTAACTGACATTATTATATACTAATTTGTTATTATGTAATTATTTTTTCACCTTCAGTTTAAGAAAAATCTCTTTCCCTGCAACCAATAATACCTCATACCTGCCAACATTTGAAAATGACAATTAGTAGCACACCAATTTTAAAAATAGATTGGATGGTTGATTGATTCATTTTTATCATGCGACACACGACAGGGTTCATACTCAAATATGGGGAAAAAATTCCGAGTTTTCCCCGAGTTCCCAGACAATTTTCAAGAAAATATTAGTGACATATTACAAGAAACGCTCCTCTAGACAGGACAAAATACAGCTACTTCCACTGTATGATGTCATATTACTGCTGATCATGATAGAAATTCAGGTAGAGAAATCATTATTTACATGCGTATTTTCACAATACTTAATAATTTAAATTTTGATATGAAGGTAAACAAGAAAAACAAATTGAGAGAAAAAAAAAACATTTGTTTTTTCAGGTTTTATAACTGATTTTCCGTAACTTTTAATGAAAATATTTATTTTCCCTGACTTTTTTTTAACAAATTCCGAATTCCCTGTTTTCCCTGAGGAGTATGAACCCTGCACAAATCCTGAACAAATAAATGTTGTATATTACTGTATTTTCTTGCATATAATCCGCAGGGTACTATTTTCAACCTGATGAAAAATTATCCACAGATAATATGCACTGCCGGATGTCAGACATCTGGTTTTATTTGTCACCGAAATCCGGCCACATTATGTTTAACGTCCCCCCTCCACCTCAGATTAAACCTTTAAAAAAAATTACTAAATTTACCTAAATAATTTGCATTTTCATATATAATGAAAAACTGTTTCAGAAACAAACAGAATTTATGAAACCAGGTATAAAATAATTTTATTCAAAATGCAGAATTTTTGTTTTTACACTATATTCAACCAGGCATCAAAATTCAGCAAAAATACTACCTATTAAATACATATTTTTTGTTGTGTGTT
This sequence comes from Salticus scenicus, assembly GCA_963930645.1. Lineage (NCBI taxonomy): Eukaryota > Metazoa > Arthropoda > Arachnida > Araneae > Salticidae > Salticus > Salticus scenicus. The sequence goes on from OZ005652.1 coordinate 162,013,190, forward strand.
TAATTTATGTGTATAAATTTTAAAAAATATAAATTATAATGATTGCAAAAAATTCTAATCTTAGCATTGGGATAATTGTTTTAAAAATGTTAAAATATAAATATTAATACTGCTAGTGAATGCATGTAGCGATGATGAGAATGATGATTCGCAAGATGAGTTCTTTACACATGTAAAGAAGGTGTACAACAGCTTCACTAGTAGGAAGAAAAAACTTCAACTGCTGACTCTTATGCCTGACAGCTGGAGTGTGAGGAAAGTAATGCAGGAATTTTCGGCCCCTAACTACTTAGTTCGACAAGCCAAGATATTGTTGGAAAAAAAAAAAAAAAAAAAAGGGCGCCTTGTCTGGTCCTGATCTGAAACCAGTAAAAAGTCTGTCAAATCATACCGTTGATATTGTTAAGGATTTTTTACAAGTGACGAAATGAGCAGAGTGATGCCAGGGATGACGTACTTTATATCAATGAAAGAAGACATCACAGGTGGCAAAGAACATGTTTCAAAAAGGTTGATGCTTAATAATTTAAAAGAAGCATATACAGTTTTCAAAGAAAAATTCCCAACTGTAAAACTGGGATTTTCTAAGTTTGCAGAACTTAGGCCTAAAAATTGTGTGCTAGCAGACCAGAGTGGAACACACTCAGTCTGTGTGTGCACCACTCATCAGAATGTGAAGCTTATGTTTGAAAATGCAAGAATGAGTTCAGTGACGGATGGCAAAATTAAAACATACAAGGACTGCCTGCAAATGATGGTTTGCAGCCCACCATCACCTGACTGCTTCTTTTCAAATTGTGTTTCATGTCCAGGTACCAAAAGGATTAGAGAACTTTTGAAAAAAAGCATATGAAGACAATGCAATTGAGACTGTCACATACAGACAGTGGATCTCTGTGGATCGATGTAACTTGGAAATAATTCAAAAACCGGTTAGTGAATTTGTTGATGTATTTTGTGAAAAACTTCCTGTTCTACATCATCACTTCACAGCAAAAGAACAAAGTGCATTTCTGAAACATACCAAGGAAAATCTTCTGGAATGTGAAGTGGCTGTCTTTTGTGACTTTTCGGAGAATTATTCGATCATTTTGCAGGATGAGGCACAATCATATCATTGTTTAAGTAGTCAGGCAACCATTCACCCATTTGTGGTGTATTTTAAAGAGAAAGAAGTCATACATTTAAATTTTGTAATAATATCAGACTGCTTCAACCACAACACTACAGCTGTCTACCTGTTCCAGACAAAGTTGATGGAATATCTGAAATGCAAGTTTCAAAAACCTCCCAAAAAATTCTTCTATTTTTCCGACGGATCTGCGGCACAGTACAAAAATAAAAAAAACTTTATTAACTTGTGTAATCACAAACAAGATTTTGGAGCTGAGGCTGAATGGCATTTTTCAGCAACAGCACATGGCAAAGGACCCTGCGATGGGCTGGGGGCCACAGTAAAAGAACTAGCAGCCAGAACAAGCCTACAAAGACTGTATAAGGACCAAATTATGGATGCAAGGCAACAGTTTGAATGGTCACATCAGAACATATCTAACATAGACTTTGTATTTGTGACTGTTGAAGAATACATTAAAACTGAAGAACTACTGGCCAACCAATACAATACAGCTGTAACTATATCAAGCACCCAGAAATTTCATGCCTTCATGCCTCTCAAATGTGGAACCAAAGTAAATGTGAAATTATTTTCTTCTGCAGTTGTTTCAAACATATTTCCTGTTGTAAAGGACATACAGCAGACATTATTTGCAGATATTAGTGGGTATGTAATATCAATCTATGGTGACACTTGGTGGTTGAGTTATATTCTGGATAAAGATGAAGATTGCAGTAAAGTGCAAGTTACATTCTTTTATCCTTCAGGTCCATCACCCTCATTTATATATCCCACACCACATGATACACTGTGGATCGCTTTTGCAGATGTGATATGCAAAGTGAACCCCGTCACAGACTGGCCAAATGTACAGTTTACCAGACAGTGAAGTGAACAAATGTGTGGGTATCTTCCAACGATTGAAGTCTCGAACTTATTTGTTAACCCTTAACTTTACTCATAATATTGGATTTTTAATGGTAAGTATCTATGTGACATTTTCTCCATTAAAAAATTTTTAAACTAATAGCCACTGCTTGTTTCATTGTAATGTGTTGCTTGTTTCATTCAATGAACTAGTCAAAATTTTCTGAAACAATACTAATTCTGGTATTTTTCACAAAACGTGTATTTCTGAAGCTCTGTATCTCCTGATCCCATTGAGATCCCATGATAGAATTTTGCTATATGTATTTAGACATTACAAACCCTTTTTGGTAATCTTTTGAAATTTTTAAAATTGCCACTTTTTGATAAATTTATATTTTAAAATTTAATTTTAATTTTTTTTTTTTAATTGTAACCCCTGTCTTATGGCATATCATATTAAAGCCCCATTCAACAGCTTTAAAATGAGACCCAGGTTTATATCATAACTGGTTGCCAGCCTATAGGCATCCAAAGGTGCCAAAGCATGAAATTTTTTCATAAAAATTTATATCTTTAAAAATTAATAACTTCAAAAATAATTGTGCTACATAACTGAAATTTGCTATTTTTTCATAAGTCTATGATATATGGCTGCATAAAAAAAAAATCATGAAAATCTGAGGCATCAAGTCTGAATCAGTGTGTTGATTTGACATGGAATGACCCAAAAGGGCAGGGCGCAGCGCCCTTTGAAAATTGTATAACATGAACACTAACGTACAATTCATTCGTTAAGATTGACATTTTTTCCCCTCAAAGCTTACTTTCTTCGAAAAAGAGTCAGTTCCCAAAATCTTTTCAAATTCAATATTTTTTTTTTTTACATGAAAAGGTTCAATAATAAAAGGGTTAATCTCTTTCACTCTGTGCTATTACACTGTGGGAGGTAAATAGTATTGATTGACAGTGACAGTTGAGGTCAACAATTTGCACATGTCTCCACTTCTATTGTGGAGACATAGCAAAGGATTTTGTTATCAAGTTGTACTACAATATGAAGAAAAGAAGTTTTGAAAGTAAATGTCTGTTTTCATGCTTTTATATTTTTAGTGAATAAAAGGGTTTGAGGAAACAAATTTTGATTCGTGTTATACTGTGTATGCGTACATAATAGTGACTTTAGAGTTCATATAGAACTTCAGTTTATGGATTCATGTTATAATGGACTCTCGTTAATATGGACAAAAACTGCTGGCCCTTGACTTTACAGATTATACTGGAATTGCTCGCTAAGTTAAGTCAATTCTTACTATGAAAGTACTATATTCAATGCCTACACGCATTGTTTTTATGGGAATTTTTATATTTTTAAATTTAAGAAAAATAATTGATAATGTGGGAGGATGTTATGCATTTATATACATATATTAAACCCCAAATAACAGATTTAAATTATTAAAAATAAAAAAAATAAAAAAAAATCAATAACACTGATATTTGAGCATCATGAACAAATAAATACCACTAAAACTTTGAGAAATCTTATAATTAAAAAAAAAAAAAAAAAAAAAAAAAAAACAATCTTATTGTTCTAAAGGCCTTTTTTTTTTTTGTGTGTGTGTGTGTGTGTATTTTTTAAATTAAACATTGGAAATAAAATAAATTTATGATTAAAATTTTCACTATCTTTTTATTTTCTTATAACGTGTGCAATATTATTATCATATGACAAATTATGCGCAACATATGACTTCCAATCACATCAGCAGTGTAAATGTCGTGAAGATAAAGCAATTATTTTAGTTATGAATGGTATTTTGGAAAGACACGAGAATTTAAATAGGATGCCTAGCAGGGAAAGCAGAAAAAAAGTAAGAAAAACAAACTGAAGTAGCAGAATACAGAGCTGCCAACCTTGGTGGAAAAAAAAACAGGAGATTTTACATAATTTCAAGGGAGAAAAAGGGAGACTTTACATAATTTCAAGGGAGAAAAAAGGAGATTTACGGTTTCGTGGAGAAAAACAAAACAAAATTTTTTTATTCAATACATGATACTTTTTTCACTAAAAAGACCTAATATAACTTTTGTTTGATAATTTATATTTTAAACTTATTGGGGAAAAACAAATAATTAACAAGTTCATTAACAAAGTCTAAAAATAACTACATATGTAAAGAATTTTGAAGCAGGGTTCGCGCTAGAGCGCGGGAATCGCGCAATATTAAAAAAAATCCCACTTAAAAAATTTTCATATGCGCGTTTTTCCCGCACTTATTTTCCCGCGTTTTTTTTTTTTTTTTTTTTTTCTAATTCATTGAACTCCGCAAATTTATTTTTTCCGTTTTCAAAAAATCGCGGATATCGATCGTTAATAAATAAATAAATAAATAAAAATGTAACAATCGGTGATCAAATGTACTACAAAAGCTTCTGATTCCTAATCTTTTTCCATCCACAACATAAATGTCAATATCCATTTCAAACTTACTTTATGAGATTCTAGAACCTGTAAATAAATACAATTGTTAAATATTTCTTGCTCATGAAATTATATTTTGCCCACCTCCCCCTTTATTTATCTCCATCTAGTGATCAGCAATCAAATGTTCTGAAGAAGTCTCTTTTCCCAATATTTACCCATCTGAAACATAAATTATATTTATAATATTCATTTTAAACTTGCTTTATTAGATTCTAGAAATAGAATTGAAAGAGTTTAATATTTCTTACTCTGTAATTATTTTTTTAATTCCCCCCCCCCCCAACCTCTTTCCCATCTCCGGAATATGGATTGGGGTCAATGATCAATTCTAGAAACAATAAAGCAATAGAAGTGCTCAATATTTCTGACATATGTAATTATTTTTAGACCTTTAGTGCTGAACTTAATGAATCTATTTATTTTTTTCTCAATTAAATCAAATCTTAATGTGGTGTCATACCTATACCAAATTTGTAAACATGGGGGAAATGAAGAATAGATTTTTCAGGTAAGAAAATTTTTTCCAGATCAATTTAAGAAAATTAATACTCAGTTGGTTTTATGCACGTTTGAAACTAATAATTAGCTACTGCTACTTTTATATGAATGATTAATGTACATACATAAAAATCCTATTCTATATTCGTTTGAAAAATTTGTTTTACTCTTGGTGTGAAATTTTAATAAGATTTTATGTGGATATAGAAGTTATTGCCTGTATATTGAAGAATTTTTTTTACGCTGATGAAAAAATCCTGAAAATGCTTAATGTAGATAAAAACTATATATATAAATGTTTATGTCATCAGTTTATTGAAAGTGACGTTATCAATATTCAACTTATCCAATCAATCATATTAGCGAAAAATTTTCAGCTAATTTCTAATTTCAGCAATCACAGCCTGTGATTTGCATATTTCTTGAAAATACTTTTTTTCTGTAAAATGTAATTACTGACTTAAATTTCAAAAATCTCACTTAAATTTTCAAAATCCCACTTAATATTTTTGTTAGAGTGGGAGAATCCCACTCATTTTTTTTCCTTAGTGCGAACCCTGCCTATCTCGCTTCAGTTGGTCCTAAAATCTAATAAAACAACTGGATCGATGTTTTTATGAACATTGATTCAGAGTTTTTCCCAGATAATTTAAGGAGGGTGCTGCACCTTGCCTGAACTTTGTTTGGAAGAAAAAAAAAAAAAAAAAAACACTTTGCCCCAATCTATTTCCAGCCCCCCCCCCCCCATTACTGCATTTGTAGAAAATAACCTAAATGCTGTAAATATAAATAAAACTATTGTGTGTGACAATCAGCACATTAACAACAAATAAAAGCACAGAAAAGTTTAAAAACAGACTCTTTTCTTTTTGTATGCATATTTATAACTAAATTTTTAAATTAAGGGTTCCGATTTTAAATGCCAAATGTGTCCTTAAAAATTCAAATCGCCCTCAAGAATTTAAAAAGTTTTTTTTTTTTTTTTTTTTTTTTTTTAAACTAGCAGTACCCTACATTTTTTAAAACCAGGGGAAAAATGTTTGATTCTTTTGTTGTAGAATGAGAAAGCTAATAGGAGAAAGGGATTTTTTTTTTTTTTTTTTTGGGGGGGGGGGCGGGGGGAGGTTGAACTGTTAAACTTTCTACTACTTTATAGGCTCTAAAATCTAGTAAAGCAAGTTTAAAATGAATATTGACATTTTTGTTGTGGCTTGTAGATGGATAAAGAATGAGAAACAACACAGTACAAAAGAGCATTTGATCACCGATCACTAGTTGGAGATAGGAAAATATGGGGGGGAGGGGGAGTTAAAAATAACTACGTAAGCGAGAAATATTGAAGGATTCCGTTTCTTTAGAGATTCTAATATCTCATAAAGTAAGTTTTAAATGAATATCGACATTTATGTTGTGGATGCAGAAAGATTGTGAATTGGAAGGCCTTCGTAAATCTGGAAAGATGGCACCTACGAATTGTCGAAAATTAGCGCTTTTAGTTCGATTTTTCGAAAATATTAGAAAAACGGGAGAAATACACATTAAAACGTAAAAACGGGAGATAGGGCTAAAAAACGGGAGTCTCCCGTGAAAAACGGGAGAGTTGGCAGCATTGAGAATATAGGAAAAATTTTCTGAAATATAGGAAAAATGTAAAGAATTATAAAATATATTATGTTTTTCATGATTTATAGGAAATATAGGAACACTTTGAGCCCTGATTTTTATTTTATTTAAGAAAAAAAAAAGTTCCTTTTGTTTCTTCCACTCGGAAGAAACCTATTTCTTCCAGCCAGTTTTTTCTATCTTGAAAGAAACTTGCCAACCCTGGTAGAGTGAATAGAATGTCTAATTGCTTTGTTCAAATGAGCTAAAAGTGGATACATATGTTATAGGTAATCGTAGCACAAATGTATACATCTTGGAGATTCTAGCACTTTCACTTATATAGTTTTTTTTTTTTTTTAACCAGGACATAAAGATAAATTCTTTATCATTATAGCCTATGGACAAATTAGATATCGTACATCTGTGATAAATTCTCCGTCCGACGGTACCTGTACGAAGTCCGTGCGACCATTAGCGGCCGAGCCTTAGCTGCTTCAAGCCGTTTCTCACAGACACACACGCAGATTTTAATAATGTAAGAGATTAATAATTTTTAATGAAATATTTCTATTGCTAAAATTGCTAATTGAAAGTTAAAAGTACAATTTATTGCTTTAACAGAATTTTATGCATCGAACATGTACAGTTGAATGGATTCCATTTTGTCCAGTTTCATGTGGTTTTTTCCAGTTTTGTCCAGGTTTTTTTTTTTTTTTTTTTTGTTTTGTTTTGTCCAGTGTCCGACTTTTAACAAAAAAGTGGACAAAATAACAACCCTGTTTTATATGCATTTTCCTTCAATTTTATATGTGTATCTGTTGGATGTTGTTGGGATTAAGGTCGATTAACAGCACTAGAGTCCTAGGCCTGAGGGTGGAGGGTGTCTCTCCATAGTGGTCTTTCTAAGGTGTCCTAGCCTGTATGTACACAAGTTTTGGAGAAAACCATGAAAAACTTCAAAAGGCTTAGACAACAAGCACGACATGGGATCGAACCCGGCACCTCACGTCTACCAGCTTTGAGTGCAAAAATGCTCAGCCGATGGTGGGCATCTATCTGTAGGAAAAATAATTAAGAAGTTTGTAAAAATATACTTTATATATAGTTGTGAGCCCAGCCTTAAAAGTGATATTAATAGTTTTTTGAGTATGATGAATCTGCTGCGGTTATTTTTAAAATATAAAATTATTAGAGGAGGTAGAAAGGGAGGCACAAGAGCAAAATTGTAGAAATAGAATTAGTGTGTACAAATACAAAACTAGTATTAGATTTTTTGGGGCAAGGAATCTATTACAAATATTATCAGCAAATAAAAAAAATTATATAGAAATAACTTACACTAGATGATTCAACAATAACCGACATGACATTTTCACCTCTTAATATCACAACGCCATAATTCTTCTTTGCTTCAATGGTCTCCTTGGTGCGTGCTGGAGTATACTTCCTGTATTCCACTGTGTCAGTAAGAACTAAATTCATATGTTTATCATAAGCGACAAACTTTCCAATAAATGTGCGATTATCACACAGGATAACTCGCATCTTTGTATTTAACAACTGAAGAACCTGATTATTCTTACTGACAGTCTAGAAAAAAAGGAAAATAATGAGCAACAAATAACAATAATTACTATACAATTTTTTAACAATTACTATTATATATACAAGGTGTGTGTGGGGGGGGAGGGGGGGAAGAGAGAGTAAGAAAAATTTATTAGTTAGTAGTTAAAAAAAGTATCTTAAAAAATCAGAACAAGCTAATCATATTCTGAATCAATGATTATTTAAAACTTAAAATTAAGGATCCAAAGAATTTTAAATTGAAGTTACCCACTGCTACTGAATATCGAATCAAGATTTGAAAACACTTTTTTTTCCTGAGAACGAGAATATATTCCTGGAGTTGAAATTTAAACAATTGAGAATCCCCCCCCCCTCCTCAAAAATAAATGAATATCTCTCTCCTATGTCTGCTACTACTTGAGCATGTATTGCCACTAAAGTTATAGAAGTATGCACAATTTCAGCTTAATCGAAATGCAGGAAGCAAGTTAAAACTTGGCTGCAAGATTCGATTGGGACAAAAAACTAATGAGGAACATAACACAGACAGGGCTCGAAATTAACATTTGTCCGTTTGTCTGGAGTCTAGACCACAAAAATATTCAACGGACCAGCAAAGTACAAATTCTAGTGGTCCACCAGATCAGTTAAGTTTTTCAATTTTTTTTTATTTTTTACTTTTCCCTAAAATTGCCCATAAATCTGTCACAGAAACGAGCGACTAGATAGAGCATGGCACATAATATGTCATCCGTTAAGCACCACCAGACTTGTATAAAATAAACTTTCTGCGCACATGACCTAAAAGATAAACCTTTTACAATGAAACGGTCGCTACAATGTTTGGAGATTGGAAATAGTAAGCTTCCTAAATAGTGTACACCAGTCAATGAGGACTTTATAGAAAGCGAGAAAAATAAAAAATAAATTTTGCGTGTTATCCCCGGGCTCTGATTATATATGGGTTCCTGCGCGACTCAATTCTGCGAATAATCGGGAGTTTACTAAATTTACAGACAGATAATCTCTCCCCATCCTCTAAAAATGTTTTACCCTCTTTAAAAAAAAAAAAAAAACTTTCCACATGATAGGAAAATTTTCCGCGCGAACTTTCCGCAAGATAGGAAATTTTTCCACGCACAGCGTGCATTTATATCCTACAGCAACAGCCCTGAGTACCGCCTATTTCAACATCATCCGATATGTGTCTGAGGGAAGCCGACCATTATGAAGCGATGAAAAGCACATTATAAGATTATGAGCATAAGAAGGCATGAATTACAATATATGTTTTTTAACAGTTTGTTTTTTTGCCCATTAGTATATGATTCTATGAAAAAAAAAAAGTAGGTCTTCTATCTGAAAAAAAAAATTGAATTTTTGTTTCATGGGGCCCCAGAAGTTCAAGTATACCTCATCTGATAGTTCATTTCAATGAATGAAACTTTTAAAATCATTATGTTCAGCGAAATTGCTTTTTTAAATTGATATATTTTGGTGTTTCAAGATTTCAAAACATCCTGCATGTATATAATATGCTTGGGCTTGATAGTTATTGTAGAATAATTAAGTCTGCTTTGTGATTTTTTTTTTTTTTTTAAGTCATATTTGCCTCTAAAGGAAGGTATAGTGGCACTAGGGCAAAAGGCAATAATAAATAGAATAGAGGCTATATTTATTTCCTGCAGAAATCTTACAAATGAAAAGTATGAGCATAAAGAAAAGCATCCTCTTCCTCATCCCTCATATAATTTAAAGAAAACTTTAGCACACCAAGAGCTAAATTTTAATGCTATACACATTGTGGATAAAATATAGTTTAAGAACTGAAGTAATAATTAATCAATTATGAAGGATAATCTTAAAGTATATGAGAGGATTATTTATTATGCATATTTAAAATTATTTTTCTAAATTTTATTTGTGTAATTTTTTTTATGACTTTTTCTTCACATCTTCATTTAGAAAAATAAATAGATAAAAAAAATAAAATAAAAATAAAAAAATAGAATCTAAGTGTGGAAGATTTTTTTTAAGATTGTAAATGTATAATTAGAGAAAGAATAAAAAAGGGATTATTGAAAGATTAAAAACAATGCAAATAAGAATATGTATTCCGAACTTTTAGTAGATTTCTTTTTCTAAATTAAATTTATTTTTTTAATTGTAATTTTTTTTTAAGTCTTCAATCAAAATATTCTCACTAAGCTTATATATTTTAGAAATCTCCAATACAATAAATAAAATGGTTAAATTGTTAAATCTAAGTATATGTACAATTTTATTGGGAACTATTTTATGGTTAACATTTTCAGTTCCTCATCAAAATAATTTTAAAACATTATTCTAAAAATTAATTTAAAAAAATAATTTTGAAGCAAAATTCTAAAAATTAATTTTAAACAAATAATTTTAAAACAAAATTCTAAGAATTAATTTTAAGCAAATAATTTTCAAGTAAAACTCCGAGTTACCTTAATTGTAGAGTTATTTTGTAATTAGGCTGATAGATGGCAGCACTACACAGAGCTAATTTCTATGGTATTTACATGACGTCATAAGGCATGGCTATGTGTAGGTGCCACGCTCTATCTGGTCACTTGTGTCACAGAATAGTGTTATAACAATAGTAATTATACATTTTTATAATTTAATTATCAATATCACCTATGGGTTGTGTTATAACAATAGTAATTATACATTTTTATAATTTAATTATCAATATCACCTATGGGTTATTCCATACGAAAACACCCAAAATTAGAAAAACTTGTTGCTCCATAGTAATGGATTTTTTAAAAAAAATTACCACTAAAACTTATGGTGGTAAAACCAAAATATATCAATTTGTAAAATATTTTGTCCATTATTGGCCAAGATATGGACATTTGAAAAACAGTCATTTTTACAAAATGTCATGTCGGCCATCTTGGATTTGGCACTACTGTGAAAAATTACAATAACTTGAGAGATAATGGTCGAAATTCAACAAGTCTGGTACTAAATAGAAGCTATTAATGTAAGAAATATAAATCCAGTGTTTAAATAAAATGAAATATATGCTTTACTGTTTTTTTTACTCGAAAAATGAAAAAAATCATCTTCAGAATTTAGCCAAATTTAATGGGTTGTAAAAAAAATGGCCCATCATATATTTTTTTAAAACTTGGTAAAATAACTAATCAATATGTGTACTTTAAGTATAATTTTTTTTTTAAATCCAGGATACTGAGGCATAAACTTCTTTGTTTTATGCTCACTAGTGAAAAGTTTTCTAAAGTTTCTATTTTTATATTTAATTATCTTAATTTTAAATACTACTCAAAAAATATATTTTCAACAATTGGTATCATTTTTCTAAGGCAGAGAACTTGTTACGATCCATTTAATAAACATCCTAATAAAATCAGAAGTCATTAAAAGCAATTTCCCTAAATTTGTCGATGACAAACTCAGTACTTATTCCAGGGAAAAAACTATTTCTTGTTATTCTTCATTGCATTTACCTCTCAGTGAGGCAGAGTTACAGATTCCTACTGCAGCTCCTGAAAAGTAAATTCACAATGTTGAAGATTACTGTGAATCTACAGTAATGATTGATCGATTAAATAAAAGCTGTGAAGTTCTGGATATATCACCAATAAAGGTCAGTAAATTTAGTTTTAAGAGAAAACTAAACGCAACACCCACTGTAATTTTGTTATTTATTGACGCAGGAACATCTAATAGACATAATTCAACAGGAAATTAAATGCACTTTCTGAAAATGTAATCGAAGTTTGAATTAGGGGTCATCTACATATTGAAATGAACGCCAAATTTGATTTTTTCTATAGTAACACCCAATTTTGACATATTCAAATTTCTGAGAGTCTGGCAGTGCGGAAAAATATACTGTTTGTATACTTTATCTTTAGTATTTATAGAGTTATAATCAAAAATGTGCTAGGGGGTTATCTCTAAATGTAGAAAAATAAAACTAAGATCCTATAAGAAATAGACAAAATTTTAATGTTTTACACCGGAAATCTTTCAGGAAAAAAATAATTATATAAATTAATAAAAACACATTTTCCAGTTTCTTAATTAACCAAAATTCAGTCTTTTAGATTTGCATATACTTCAGTACTTTTTCAGATAATTTTAGGTCTATTATAAATACATTACACTTGCGATTGGTCCAGACAGTACTCTTTGAAAAAAGTGCAATATTTTTCAAGTAAAAGTGTCCAGGGGTGCAGAATATGTCCGAACGCCTGAACGAGGTTCGGGGAAAATTTAAACCAGGGTTGGGTTTCTTCCGGAAGAAACTGGAAAAAACGGAAGAAACTGGAAGAAACCGGAAGAAACCAACCAAAAGACAAAACAGATGTTCAAAATTAAAATTTATGAACTATATAAACTCAAAGCATAAATATAATGCCAAATCTAAACTATAATTCAATTAATATTAAAAATATCTTTAGAAAAATAAGTTTTTTGGTAACAAACACTAAATATATACAGGTGATGGATTTTTACTTTTCAATGCTAATATGTTTAGAACTTTTTGAATAGATACTATCTCATAATATTGTTATACGTTCACACAGTACAAGTGATAATAATTATGGAATTTTTAACCATATTTGCACTTTTTTTTTTTGAAGGATACAATTTTTTGTATAAACTCAAAGCTGGTACCCAATGAACTGTATTAATAAGTAAGATACCTACTTTTCTTTCCTGCAATTTCTCTAGGATTAAAAAAAAATCCATAGTTTGTATTTATCTATTTTAAGTTGAAAAATAAAGTGCAGTATTGAACTACGAAAAAACTTTTCATTTGTTTTACAGTCAACTCCCTCTAACTGACTCAAAGTTTTGTCCAGAGGTTATGCAGATAATAGGAATTTGCAAATTAGAGATCATTGCCTTTGTTTCAATTTTCTTTTGCAGATACAAAGTCACTTATTATTAATTAAATAGACATCAAAACGGAAAGAGGATTTTTAATAAATTTTAGAATAAATATTTCTTCAATATTAATAAAACTAATCTATCACATTCATATATAATGGTAAATAATTTAAGCATATTCAAATAATAGGTACCAATAAAATGTAAACAAACATATTTAAAAAATACGAAACAAAATACTTTTGAAAGTCTGGAAATAATATTCATCACTGATTAATTTTGTTAAACATTCATGTAATAGTGGTTTATTTTCAGCGCTAGTCTGTATGAATTGCAGGATAATAAATATAAGAATGTTACTCCCCCCCCCACCCCATTTGTGTTTCAAAGTAAGAATTATGCTAAAAGTTTGATAAAAAATAATTATAAGATTAAAAAAAAAAAAAAAACTTTTTATATACCATGTTTTTAAATTTTCTGATGAGTCATTAATAAAATACATGAGGCTAAAAAATAATATTTAAGCACGTGGAATCAGTTCAGTGAAATAATAATAATAGTAAAAAAAAAAAAGTTGGTTTTAAAAATAAAAATATTACTCCTTTTAGAACAATGTATATTAGCATCGTACATTAGCGCTTATCAACGTGTATAAAATTTTAAAATTATAATGACATCAATTTTTGTGAAATGCATAATTTAACTTTTTATAATTTCTTAATGTTCACGTTGAATTAAATGTATTTATTTTCATGTTGAAAGAAAATGAACTCGTAAATTTTTTTTTGGCAACAATTAAATTATAGCTAATTTTTTAATGGCTATTTTATTGCTATTAAGAGCTTATTATTTTCATATTTTAATTAATTAAAAGAAAACTATTCAAAAATTCAAAAATCTGACTTCGAAGTATTGTGTTGTCACCGGGTTATGAGTTACTGTGAAAGTTTCAAATGTCTAGCTAGTAAGGAAATTAGTTAAAAATAGATTGCAAGATTTTGTACCGAACAAACATACAAAAAAACAAGAATCTAAGTTAATAAAAACATGGTAATAAAAAGCAAAAATGTGAGATGTGAATTTTTTTTAAATGTGAGATGTAAATTTCTTTTAGATTAAGAAATCCATTACGGATTAGAAGGATTTTCAAATTATAAATCTGCAGATTAGAGGGAGTCGACTGTACTGTATGTGACTATAAGGAAAATAAAGTTTTTTATGACATTTTGTAATACAGTAAAAGTAATTATTGCATACTTGTTTTTTTTTAATTAAATGGATTACGTTAAGAGCTGTTTTATCAGAAAGCAAGTGATCCAAATTATTATTTATTACCAGTAAAGAAATAAAATTGTCTAAATTATAAAACTTTATACTGTTTAAATCAGGGTTGGGTTTCTTCCAGGACAGTGGAAGAAACTGGAAAAAACCGGAAGAAACTGGAAGAAATGGAAGAAACCGGAAGAAATGGAAGAAACCAACCAAAAGACAAAACAGATGTTCAAAATTAAAATTTATGAACTATATAAACTCAAAGTATAAATATAATGCCAAATCTAAACTATAATTCAATTAATATTAAAAATATCTTTAGAAAAATAAGTTATTTTATATCAAACACTAAGTATATACAGGTGATGGGTTTTTACTTTTCAATGCTAATATTTTTAGAATTTTTTGCATAGATACTATCTTATTAAATATTATTATACATTCAAACAGAACGAGTGATAATAATTATGGAATTTTTAGCCATAATATTTGCACTTTTTTAAAAAAAAAAAAAAAAAGGATACAACTTTTTGTATAAACTCGAAGCTGGTACCCAATGAACTGTATCAATAAGTAAGATACCTACTTTTAAACTGTCCTGCAAGCTCTTTAGGATATTAAAAAAAAAAAAAAAAAAAAACATAGTTTGTTTTTATCTATTTTAAGCTGAAAAATAAAGTGCAGTATTGAACTACTAAAAAACTTTTCATTTGTTTTACAGTCAACTCCCTCTAACTCTCAAAAGTTTTGTCCAGAGGTTGTGCAGATAATAGGAATTTGCAAATTAGAGATTATTGCCTTTGTTTACAGTTTTCTTTTGCAGATGCAAAGTCAGTTATTATTAGTTAAATAGACATCAAAACGGAAAGAGGATTTTTAATAAATTTTAGAATAAATATTTCTTCAATATTAATAAAAACTAATCTATCACATTCATATATGATGGTAAATAATTTAAGCATATTCAAATAATAGGTATTGTCCGTTTTCGTAAACCATGTCTACCTCTCGCGGAACGATCCTACTCGGAAAAGGGGTGATGCGTTGAATGAGATGGGCACTTAGCCAAATGTGCTTTTCGTTCTACACGTGTTCGTTTTCTTTTTATGAGTCTTCAATATTTATTTTACCTTTTTACGCGAATTTAAAGTTATTTAAAATAAAAGGTGTAAAATAATCATGATAAAAAAATCTAATGATTTGATTTAAATACGATTTTCTGTAAATTTCTGTAAAATAGAGATCCAAAAATATGGTATTTTTATTTTAGCAGTATAATTTAAAAGAAAAAAATATATTACTTTTACTACAGGTAAAGTCTACTGTAAACGTTGTTCTTTTTCTCTTCTTTTATTAATGAATTATGTAAATTTTACCTAATTTAAGTCATTTTTAATTAATTTACTACTATAATCAGTGCATGAAACAAGTGTTCAGGTATGACAGATATAGTACGAATTTAGAGATCAAGTAAGCAAATAAAAATAATTTTAACTGAAAAAAAAAAAAAAGAAGAAAGAAAACAGGCATTTACTTTTAAGTTTACGGATTTTATTTTGCATCGAAGAATAAAACTGATCTTCTACACTTATTTAAAAATTACAAGGGGGAAAAATCAGCATTTTGCCTTTATACGAATATAACGAAGAAGTATCGCCTCAAAATTCAATAATGTCCTGAAAAGAAAAAAAAAGAAAAAAGAAACCGCAACTTATCTCTCACTCGTAAAATGTAAACATTCTCTCATCTTCTACGCTTCTTCCCTATTTTAACAAAATCAATGCAGACCTCACGCATGCGCATAGGTGAGCAGGGTCACAGCTAACGAAAACAAACAATACCTATAAAATGTAAACAAACATATTTAAAAAATACAAAACAATATATTTTTGAAAGTCTGGAAATAATGTTCATCGCTGATTAATTTTGTTAAACATTCACGTAATAATGGTTTATTTTCAGCGCTAGTCTGTATGAATTGCAGGATAATAAATATAAGAATGTTACTCCCCCCACCCCCCTTCTCCATTTGTGTTTCAAAGTAAGGATTATGCTAAAGGTTTGATAAAAAATAATTTTAAGATTTAAAAAAAAAAAAAAAAACTTTTTATATACCATGTTTTTAAATTTTATGATGAGTCATTAATAAAATGCGTGAGGCTAAAAAATAATATTTAAGCATGCGGAATCAGTTCAGTGAAATAATAACAGTGAAAAAAAAGTTGATTTTAAAAATAAAATGTTACTCCTTTTAGAACAAATGTATATTAGCATCGTACATTAGCACTTATCAATGTGTATAAAATTTAAAAATTGATAATGACGTCAATTTTTGTGAAATGCATAATTTAACTTTTTATAATTTTTTCACATTCACGTTGAATTAAATGTATTTATTTTTATGTCAAAAGAAAATGAACTCGTAATGTTTTTTTCGGCAACAATTAAATATAGCTAATTTTTTAATGGCTATTTTATTGCTATTAAGAGCTTATTATTTTCATATTTTAATTAATTAAAAGAAAACTATTCGAAAATTTGAAAATCTGACTTGGAAGTATTATGTTGTCACCGGATTCTGAGTTACCGTGAAAGTTTCAAATGTCTAGCTACTAGGGAAATTAGTTAAAAATAGATTGCAAGATTTGTACCGGACAAACAAACAAACAAGAATCGAAGTTAATAAAAGCATAGTAATAAAATGTGAGAAATGTGAATTTTTTTGAAATATGAGATGTATATTTCTTTTAGATTAAAAAAATCAATTACGGATTTGAAGGATTTGCAGATTATAAATCTGCAGATTAGAGGGAGTTGACTGTACTGTATGTGACTATAAGGAAAATAAAGTTTTTGATGACATTTTGTAATACAGTAAATAGTAATTATTGCATACTGGTTCTTTTAATTAACTGGATTACATTAAGAGCTGTTTTATCAGAAAGTATAAACAAGTGATCCAAATTATTATTTATTACCAGTTAAAGAAATAAAATTGTGTAAATTATAAAACTTTATACTGTTTAAATTGAAATTGATTTTTTTACTGGATTTTGAGTATTTTGGAAAGTGATCATCAGATACCGAGGCTCATTAGCTCATTTTGATAAAAAAAAACTCATAATTATCAACTAAATATGTTATTAAATTTGTACAGGTATATTTAAAGTTACTTAAAGTTGTTTATAAGATCAATGCATCCATTGTATCTTACAAATCTGCAATTTATAGGATAAATTTTTAAGAAAAACAGTTTCTTCCATTTCTTCCACTTGGAAGAAACCTATTTCTTCCAGCCGGTTTTTTCCATGGTTTTTTCCGCGGTTTTTTCCGCCTTGGAAGAAACTTGCCAACCCTGGTTTAAATTGAAATTGGTTTTTTTACTGGATTTTGAGTATTTTGGAACGTGATCATCAGATACCGAAGCTCATTAGCTCATTTTCATAAAAGAAAATTCATAATTATTAACTAAATATGTTATTAAATTTGTATAGGTATATTTAAAGTTACTTAAAGTTGTTTATAAGATCAATGCATCCATTGTATCTTATAAATCTGCAATTTATAGAATAAATTTTTAAGAAAAACAGTTTCTTCCATTTCTTCCACTTGGAAGAAACCTATTTCTTCCGGCCGGTTTTTTCCACCTTGGAAGAAACTTGCCAACCCTGATTTAAACTGACTGGGGAAATTTTGAATATTTTTTTAAAGAAAATAAAAATGTAAATCAAAAATAACAATTTGCTACTTTGAAGTGCTTATAATCAGTGGCGGCTCGTGGCAGGAGCTGCAGAGCTGCAGCCCCCCCAGAAATATTCGAAAAAAATATTTTATCAACTTTCAAAATATTTTGAAAATAAATATTATTATATTGTATAGTATTATGCATATAGAAAAGCAGATTACTTCGTTATCATGAAAAATTATTAAAAAGCTGAGAAAAGTTAACCATTTTTAAACATAATAGCACCTCCAAAATTCGTAAAGGGACTGCTCATTCATGCAGCTCCCGAAAAAAGGGATTTCTTTAGGGAAAGAACAGTTACAACCGCCCCTACTCGTTTTCCCTACCAGTTTCGACCATTTGGTTGGAGCTGCACCCGCTGCAGCTCCGACCTGATTAGGGATTTCGGTAATGCTGGAAAAGAACAATTTCCCTTTGTAATCTACGTTTTTTCTTCACAGTTTTTAATGCGGTAATCGCTGTGTTTGATGATTATTTACGTATGAGAGGTAAAAAAATTTAGCATGAAGGTTATTCACGATTATATGAGAAAATAGAAGTCATTTTTATTTATTTTTCAAGCAGATTTTTATTTTATATTACATAGAAAATTCGCACGATTTTTCGGTTTCTTGGTTTGCCAATGGCAGAAATGTTGAATAGACAGAATGTCAATTTTTATATAAATTTTGCCTTAAACATAATATTTGAAATTTATCAAGTGTTTAATCGCTTTGTTGATAAGGTTATTATTATAATTATAATTATTATTATTATTTTCACTTGTATTTTAGTCACTAAAGTTTTTCTATTTTGATGAGAAATATTAGCAGTCGAACCTTCCTTAAAAACACGAGATTACTAAATTTTTAATTTCTGACATTTTCATACAACGAAGTTGGAAAGCATTTATAACTTCGTTTCATCTCTCTTTCTATTTGAGTGAGAACTTTCAGAAATATGCTCGGAAATTTAAGCATTTTAATATCCGTTCTGTAGATTGACCACACTATTTTCCTATATACTTCTTTTACGAGGACACACAAAACATCCAGAATGCACTGCTGGCTTGGATAATATTTCAAACCAAATTAAACTGATATATACTATTCAAGCCTTTTTAAATATATCTAAAGAAAATAGTGTTTTAACATTTGTAGATTTTTTTTTTTTTTTTTTATGCACAGCAATACAGAAGATGTGCAGCAAATTTTGGAAATTCATTTTTAATTATACTAAGGTTTCATATTTAAATGAAATTTTAGTTTACTGTACCATGTGTAAATTTTAGTTTACTGTACATATGTATAAAGTTCGCATTAAAAAAAAAAATAACAATAAAATGTTCGTAATGTTAGACAAGCATTTCATAATCTATGTGATGTGCAAGATTTTACGTCAATGTTAACTCTTTTAATTAATATTTCAAAGGATGTTCTAAATAAATTAATGAAACGCATCATTATAATTGCACATTTAAGATACGAGCATTACATTACTATAATGTTTTGAGGTCTCCTGAGCTCATTTTTGCTATTTCTACAGTGTTATATGTATGGTGTGAGTAAGTGTATATATGTGAGTGAATATCATAACATCTAAATGCTTGGTTCGATTGAACTGAAAGCTGGTAGGTATGTGAAAGGTCACCATCAAACGAGCTGTATAGAATTTGATGGATGTGAGACTTACAGTTCTGTTACAAGGACACAAAGAAAAATTCCTTATCATTTTGATTAATGGACTTAAATTTATGAAGTGCGATTGCGCCTAAATGTTTTATTCAATTGAGCTAAAAATTGGTGGGTAGGTTATAGGTAATCGTCACGCAATTTGTATAGTTTTGATGAGTACAGGACTTATACATTTTTGTACAAAGACACAAAAAGAAATTCTTCATCATTATGGACTATAGATTCGAATTATTTGCAGTTATTATCGCAAGAACTGTGCAGATCTACATATGTATGTAATCAAACTATTTATTATTATTTTTATATACATCATTGTGTGTATCTTTTTAATGAGCAAAATTTGATTTACAATCATGTGTGTATACTTCGCACCATCTTAGAGAATATAATAGCATGCAGATGAAAAATATTTTGTTTGGGGAAAATTGATTATCATTAATAAATAAAGTTAGCAAAAAAAAAAAAAAAAAATCTCCAGATTTTTTTTTCTTTGTAATGAATGTCCAATAATATAAAATTTTTAATCTATGCTGTATCCTGTATTGCTCTGCTTCTTGCTCAGTCTGCGCATATAAAACCCGAAGACCTCCATTAAAACAGATTATTTAGAAAATCATTTTCGCTTTTTTCTCAAATCTTACGTAGACATGCAGCTATGCAGCCCCCTGTAAAGGAATCTCACGAGCCGCTACTGCTTATAATATACTCTCTAACAGCGATATTTTTATGTTACTCTGTATACTTATTTGCTTAAAGATTTATTACATAGAACAAATGACTTTGTATAGCAAAGTAGATTTTTGCATTATTGAGGGAAATTTATACTGTGTTTGGGGAAAATTTCCAAGGTCTGAACATTTTCTGCACCCCTGAAAGCAGGGTTGGCAAGTTTCTTCCAAGGTGGAAAAAACCATGGAAAAAACCGGCCGGAAGAAATAGGTTTCTTCCAAGTGGAAGAAATGGAAGAAACTGTTTTTCTTAAAAATTTTTCCTATAAATTGCAGATTTGTAAGATACAATGGATGCACTGATCTTATAAACAACTTTAAGTAAGTAACGTTAAATATACCTATATAAGTTTAATAACATATTAGTTAATAATTATGAGTTCTTTTAATCAAAATGAGCTAATGAGCCTCGGTATCTGATGATCACGTTCCAAAATACTCAAAATCCAGTAAAAAAATCAATTTCAATTTTAACAGTATAAACTTTTATAATTTAGACAATTTTATTTCTTTAACTGGTAATAAATAATAATTTGGATCACTTGCTTATACTTTCTGATAAAACAGCTCTTAACGTAATCCAGTTAATTAAAAGAACCAGTATGCAATAATTACTTTACTGTATTACAAAATGTCATCAAAAACTTTATTTTCCTTATTGTCACATACAGTACAGTCAACTCCCTCTAATCTGCAGATTTATAATCTGCAAATCCTTCTAATCCGTAATTGATTTTTTAATCTAAAAGAAATTTATATCTCATATTTAAAAAAAATTCACATTTTTACTTTTTATTACCATGTTTTTATTAACTTCGATTCTTGTTTGTCCGTCCAGTACAAATCTTGCAATCTATTTTTAACTAATTTCCCTACTAGCTAGACATTTGAAACTTTCACAGGAACTCTACTCA
This sequence comes from Salticus scenicus, assembly GCA_963930645.1. Classification (NCBI taxonomy): domain Eukaryota; kingdom Metazoa; phylum Arthropoda; class Arachnida; order Araneae; family Salticidae; genus Salticus; species Salticus scenicus. The sequence continues at coordinate 162,034,562 of OZ005652.1, forward strand.
GAACCCGGTGACAACACAATACTTCAAAGTCAGATTTTTGAATTTTCAAATAGTTTTCTTTTAATTAATTAAAATATGAAAATAATAAGCTCTTAATAGCAATAAAATAGCCATTAAAAAATTAACTATAAATTAATTGTTGCCAAAAAAAAATTTTTACGAGTTCATTTTCTTTCGACATAAAAATAAATACACTTAATTCAACGTGAATGTGAAAAAATTATAAAAAGTTAAATTATGCATTTCACAGAAATTGACTTCATTATCAATTTTAAAATTTTATACACATTGATAAGGGCTAATGTACGATGCTAATATACGTTGTTCTAAAAGGAGTAATATTTTATTTTTGAAACCAACTTTTTTTTTTTTTCACTGAACTGATTCCGCTTGCTTAATATTATTTTTTAGCCTCGTGTATTTTATTAATGACTCATCAGAAAATTTAAAAACATGATATATAAAAAAGTTTTTTTTTTTTTTTTTATTAATTATCTTATAAATATTTTTTTATCAAACTTTTAGCATAATCCTTACTTTGAAACACAAATGGGGAGGGAGGGGGGGAAGAGAGTAACATTCTTATATTTGTTATCGAGCAATTCATACACACTAGCGCTGAAAATAAACCACTATTACATGAATGTTTAACAAAATTAATCAGCGATGAATACTATTTCCAGACTTTCAAAAATATTTTGTTTTGTATTTTTTAAATATGTTTGTTCACATTTTATAGGTACAGTCGGTAACAAAAGTGTCCGAACACTAGCAAAAATTCCTATGTAAAAAAAGTACACTTCATACGGTTTTGTTAAATAAATCCTTATCGAATCATGTTCTTAGACTGACTAAGAACAGGATTCGACAAGGATTTCTTTAACAAAATCGTATGAAGTGCACTTTTTTTTACATAGGAATTTTTGCTAGTGTTCGGACACTTTTGTTACAGACTGTACCTATTATTTGAATATACTTAAATTATTTACCATCATATATGAATATGATAGATTAGTTTTATTAATATTGTAGAAATATTTATTTTAAAATTTATTAAAAGTCCTCTTTCCGTTTTAATGTTTATTTAATTAATAATAACTGTCTCTGCAGAATAAAACTGTAAACAAAAGCAATGATCTCAAATTTGCAAATTCCCATTATCTGCACAACCTTTGGACAAAACTTTTGAGAGTTAGAGGGAGTTGACTGCAAAACAAATGGAAAGTTTTTTCATAGCTCAATACTGCACTTTATTTTTCAACTTAAAATAGATAAATACAAACTATGGATTTTTTTTTTTTTATCCTAGAGAGCTTGCAGGACAGTTTAAAAGTAGGTATCTTACTTATTGATACAGTTCATTTGGTACCAGCTTCGAGTTTATACAAAAAATTGCAAATATTATGGCTAAAAATTCCATAATTATTATCACTTGTACTGTTTGAACGTATAATAATATGAGATAGTATCTATGCAAAAAGTTCTAAAAATATTAGCATTAAAAGTAAAAACCCATCACCTGTATATATTTAGTGTTTGTTATCAAATAACTTATTTCTCTAAAAGATATTTTTAATATTAATTGAATTATAATTTAGATTTGGCATATTTATACTTTGAGGTTATATAGTTTATAAATTTTAATTTTGAACAACTGTTTTGTCTTTTGGTTGGTTTCTTCCGGTTTTTTCCAGTTTCTTCCACTGTCCTGGAAGAAACTAGTTTCTTCTGGAAGAAACCCAACCCTTCCTGAAAGTGTCTATATTATAGCTGTACTGATCACCAATAAAGCTTAAATTTTCTTTTATAGGTGTAACATAATATACGAAATTAAATAATATATATATACACACAACAACGCATAAACTATATCTTTTCGGATAAGTTATTGTAAGGGTTCATGAAGTAAATATTATACAATTTTAATTGCACTTACCAGTTTTGGGTCAGTTGAGCTCTTTGGAACTGTACGATTTGTTTTATAATTTCTATGAAAATATTTCTTAATTAATCTTGCATAAAAACCTAACAAATCTTTTGATTGGTGGTATAGTTTGTATTTTAAATTTATTAAGGAAAAACAATTAGATTCATCAGGTTTAGCAATAAAACCTAAAAATAATTACATTATGAGAAATATTGAGCATTCTATCACTTTTTTGGTTCTAGACGTAATCCCTGATCACTAGCTGGGAAGCAGGAGGGGCAGTCAAAATATAAATAATTAGATAATGAGAAATGAAACAATCCTACTTTTTTATAGGTTCTAGAATCTAATAAAGCAAGTTTAAAATGAATATTGACATTTATATAGCTGATGGAGAAAGGTTGGGAAACTAAAGGCTTCTGCAGAGCTTTTAATCAACGATGGCTGGTTGGAGATAAGAAAAGAGTGGGGGGGGGGGGGAAGATAAAAAAATAATTACAACAGCAAGAAATATTTCATAATTCTATTTCTTTATAATTTCTAGAATCTTATAAAGCAAGTTTAAAATGAATATTGACATTTGTGTTGTGGATGGAGAAAGATTAGTAATTGGAATGCTTCCGTTGTGCGTTTGATCGTTAGTGGAGTTTCTTTCTTTTAACGAACGATATCAAAAAGAACATAAAATCCGTATTTTTTATATTTTCTCCGTAATGCCGTAATTATTGCCATAAATCCATAATAATTATGGACAAATCGTATTACTTGGCACCTCTATTTTAAGTGTGTACCCATTGTTCATATTTTTGCAAAAAAAAAAGTACTATGGATATATTGATATATATTGATTAGAAAGAATATAATTATAATGTATATCCATTTGTAATATAATTGTGAATACAGAAAATTTGTTCTGAAATATTAAGCCTATTTTTCTATTTAAAACAGTAAACCCCACCTATTTCGTTAATTTTTTTTTCTAGTGTTCGTTTCTAAATGATTCAAAATTTATCACCAGTAATCGATGAAGTAAATACCTCTTGTGCATACTTTTGTCAAGATAAAATAAGGGGTTTAACACGAATACTCGATGTCACATTTACTTTTCTTTTCTGTATTGTTTTGAAGAACGGTGAAAGCGGGGCTTGTCTTCTTTAGAAAACAGAAATTCTTGATGACTAATAATAACTAAAATTTATAGTTTTTGTTTCATTTCTTTGCATTTGACGTTGTTATATAATTTGACCCGTAAGTAAAAAATAAAAATATTTTGTTTAAATTTTCTTTGTTATTTTTTTAAGATTTGATTCGTTATCTCATGCAAAACTTTATAAGAGATGGTCCCCTACACCACTCGAAAAGAAAGATTTATTTATATCTCGAAAACTAATAACTGGAATGAGCTGCAAATTTGCACACCCATATTTTTCAGCATTAGGATTCATTTTATGTAAAAATTAATATAGGTCATAATTCATAATTTTTATAAATATGAATTTATTAATATTTTTCAGAATCAAAAGTAATGATGGATTATGTTTGGGTTTCTTCACTGTATCTTGTAAAAAAAAAAAATTATATGGATCAAGTTATTTTTTGTGAAGATATTAATAAAAGTTTGAAATATGAATACATTAGCACCTTCAAACTTTGAACGCTTATAACAGGGTTCGCACTAAGGGAAAAAAAATGAGTGGGATTCTCCCACTCTAACAAATAAATTAAGTGGGATTTTGAAAATTTAAGTGAGATTTTTGAAATTTAAGTCAATAATTACGTTTTACAGAAAAAAGTATTTTCAAAAAATATGCAAATTACAGACATGTGATTGCTGAAACTAGAAACTAGCTAAAAAATTTTCGCTACTAAGATTGATTGGATGATTAGTGGAATATTGATAACGTCACTTTCAATAAACTGATGACATAAACATTAATATATATATAGTTTTTATCTACATTAAGCATTTTCAGGATTTTTTCATTAGCGTAAAAAAAATTCTTCAATATACCGGCAATAACTTTTATATCCACATAAAATCTTATTAAAATTTCACACCAAGCGTAAAACAAATTTTTCAAACAAATATAGAATATGAATTTTATGTATGTACGTACATTAATTATTCACATAAAAGCAGTAGTAGCTAATTATTAGTTTCAAACGTGCATAAAACCAAATAAGTATTAACTTTCTTAAATTGATTTGGAAAAAATGTTCTTACCTGAAAAATCTATTCTTCATTTCCCCCATGTTTACAAATTTGGTATCGGTATGACACGCCATAAAGATTTAATTTAATTGAGAAAAAATAAATAGATTCATTAAGTTCAGCACTAAAGGTGTAAAAATAATTACATATGTCAGAAATATTGAACACTTCTATTGCTTTATTGTTTCTAGAATTGATCATTGAACACAATCTGATTTCCGGAGATCGGAAAGAGGAGGGGGTGGGGATAAAAAAATAATTACAGAGTAAGACACTTTCAATTCTACTTCTAGAATCTAATAAAGCAAGTTTAAAATTAATATTATAAATATAATTTATGTTTCAGATGGGTAAATATTGGGAAACAAGACTTCTGCAGAACATTTGATTGCTGATCGCTACATGGAGATAAATAAAGGGGGAGGGAGGCAAAAAATAATTACATGAGCAAGAAATATTTAACAATTGTATTTATTTACAGGTTCTAGAATCTCATAAAGCAAGTTTGAAATGGATATTGACATTTATGTTGTGGATGGAGAAAGATTAGGAATCGGAAGTTTTTGTAGAACATTTGATCGCCGATTGTTCCATTTTTATTTATTTATTTATTTTTTAACGAACGATATCCGCGATTTTTTTTTTTGAACGGAAAAGATAAATTTGCGGAGTTCAACGAATTAGATTAAAAAAAAAAAAAAATCGCGGGAAAATAGGTGCGGGAAAATCGCGCATATGAAAAATTTTTAAGTGGGATTTTTTTATATATTGCGCGATTCCCGCGCGAACCCTGTTATAAGTATGTGAAAAAATAAGTAAAATATACAACCAATATAATTTTTCGCGTTGTCGCGATCCCAAGAATTCAAATATAAAAGAAAAATGGGGCATTACCATTGAAAATATCAAAGTTTGTGTGCGTTTTAATATGTAGATGACCCCCAACTCAAATTTTCACTTCATTTTCTAAAACTACTCACATTTCCCCGTCAAATGATACCTATTACATTTTTCTACATTGATTTGCAACAAAGTTACGTTGAGTGTTGCATTTTTTTCCCCCGACTGTACAAATCTTGCAATCTATTTTTAACTAACTTTCTTACTAGCTAGACATTTGAAACTTTCACAGTAGCTCAGAACTCTGTGACAACACAATACTTCGAAGTCAGATTTTCGAATAGTTTTCTTTTAATTAATTAAAATATGAAAATAATAAGCTCCTAATAGCAATAAAAATAGCCTTTAAAATATTAGCTATAATTTAATTGTTTCTAAAAAAATATTTACGATACTTACTGAAAATCTAGAAATGGAAGAAAATAATGAGCAATTAATTTAACAGTAATTAATATATAATCAGAAAAAAAAAGAAAAAATAAGTAAGAAAATTATTAATTCAAAAGTATCTTAAAAAATTAGAATAAGTAAGCTAATCATTCTCTGGATCAATCATTATTTAAAATTATGCAGCTTAAACTGCCATTAGCATTTTTCACATTTTGCTAAAATATATTAAAAGATTTTCACTAAAAAGTAAAAACTGATAATATTTTTATAATACTTTTATTAAACCTCTCGGTCCACCAGTGACCGAGGTTTTGTTCTCGAAGTTGGTATACGTGAGGCACTGGGTTCGATACCTGGCCGCGCTTGTTGGTTTATCTGTTAGAAATTTCCCATGGTTTTCTCCAAACCTAGCGTAAATATGGGCTAAGACCTTTTAGAAAGACCCCACGGAGAACTCTCCTACTCAGGCCTAGAGCCCTAGTGCAGACAATTGACCTTAAGAGGGGACAATACCTAATCTCGCCGGCAGCCTTTGCCCATGTTATTCTATGGGAAAATTTGTTGCTACAATTTAGAGGTGCCAAGTTTCAATAAGAGCTATCAGTAATCACAGTTATAAACTTATGCAATGTGGAGACGTGAACCATGTCGCGGAGTATTCTTCTATGCACGAGCCCACATATAATGATGAATTGCACTGTTTTTGTAAACAAATATTATATATAATATATTAAGTAAAAAATTAGAAAAATTTCTAAAACAAAAGTAAATGAGTATGCGTTTCTAGTTTCTTTACCTTCTTACAAAATGAAAGGTTTTTTTTTTTAAAACCTGCTTTGGATGGGGGGTGGGGGGGCTTTTACAAAAATTTATTTTATTTTATTTATTATTTAATAGTCACTTTTTTTTAGACAACTGTTTTTATGGTATTAAATACTAAAACATTGTTCTTTTTTTAATAAATTTTTTTAATTTTTTTCTTCATGTATCTTGCATAAAACCTAATATATATTTTGTTTGGCGGTATAGTACATATTTTAAATTTATTAAGGAAAAGCAAATAAATTCATCAAGTTCAGTAATACAAACTAAAAATAATTACATATGTGAGAAATATTGAGCACTCCTGTCACTTTTTTTGGTTCTAGAAGTAATCCCTGATCACTAGCTGGGAAGCAGGAAGGGCAGTGAAAATATGAATAATTAGATAAATGAGAAATGGAACAATTCTACTTTTTATAGGTTCTAGAATATAATAAAGCAAGTTTAAAATGAATATTGACATTTATGTTGCTGATGGAGGATTGGGAAACTAAAGGCTTCTGCAGAGCTTTTAGTCAACAATGGCTGGTTGGAGATAAGAAAAGAGGGGGGGGGGGGTCAAAAATAATTACATGAGCGAAAAATATTTCATAATTCTATTTCTTTGTAGTTTCTAGAATCTTATAAAGCAAGTTTTAAATGAATATTGACATTTATGTTGTGGATGGAGAAAGATTACGAACTGGAATGCTTCCGTTGTGCGTTTGATCGTCGATCGTTAGTGGACTTTCTTTTTTTCTAACGAACGATATCCGCGACTTTTTAAAAAGCGTATAATCTGTAATTTTTATATGTTGTCTGTAATGCTGTAATTATTGCTGTAAATCCGTAATAATTACGGACAAATCGTAATACTTGGCACCTCTAACAATTACACATTACCTAATGAATATTTTTAAATTCTGTTTTCGCAGTCAGAAAATTCATAACCGTTAAATGAGTACTCATTTTTGAAAAATTAATTTTTTTTTAATTTTTACATTTTAATTTTGAGTTCAAAAATGCGATTTTTCACAAAATGCATTTTTCTCATTTTGTAATCGCAAAATGAAATACTAAAATTTAAAAAAAAATCAATTTTTGGAAAACAAGTACTAATTTAACGCTTATGAATTTTCTAAATGTGAAAACAGAATTGAAAAATATTCATTAGGTAATGAGTAATTATGTAAACAAATTTTCCCATAGAATAACATGGGCGAAGGCTGACGGTGAGATTAGGTATTGTCCGCTCTTACAGTGGCGGATCCAGAACTTGACTTTTTTTTTTGGGGGGGGGGGGGCTAAGATTTTTCAAAGTGTTATTCTAGACCAATAAAAAATTTACAATAGCAAAATTCAATTATGAATGACAGTGTTTTGGGGGGGGCTTCAGCCCCATAGCCCCCCCCCCTTAAATCCGCCACTGCGCTCTTAATGGTAACACTACCACCACCTCACAAAAATATGCAAAAGTTAAGTTGAATTCATTTTATGTCCTCCTAGCAAAAACACTCCCACAACACGACTGTTTTCTTCAATGAACAAAATGTAAACATGTGACAGAAATCCCTTTATAAGCCACTACTTTAAAAACTTACTAACTACTGAGACTAATTTAGGTTATACTTATGAGAACTTTTATAAAATGTCGATAAAGAATGACTGTTCGTTAAAACATTGTTTCATCTGCCGAATATTAATTTTATTTTTTCATTTGCCAACTTTTTTTTTATGTAACTGCATGAAAGTACCACAAAAAAAAAAAAAAATGATATTGTCCAGTGACACCGATAAAAATTAGGGATTTTTTCTCTCGAGTCCGTATATTATTAATTTAAATTAAGGTGTACTTGATCCAAATCCATCATCTATACATATAAAACAAAAGAGTACTTCCCCACTCACTCATCAACGCACAGCAAAATCTACAGGAGCCACTGACTCGAAATTGGGTCAGATTCAAGGATGAGATTAGCAAAAATACAAAAAAGCTGAAACTGTACGCAAAGGCAAGACACTGAAATGAAATACTAGAATTTTGATGACAAAATCTAATATGCAGGGCTCCCAAAATATTTTAGCTACCGAAAAGGGTAAAAAGAGGACCATTTACAGTTCAAAAGAGGACTTAGGAGGACCATTTATAATTTAAAAAAAGAGGACTTCAGAGGGATTTTTTTTAATCCAAAAATTATAACAAATGTAAACATTTTACACTATCATCGTTTTAAACACCTCGTTAAACAACCATTTAATCATAAAACATATTAAATATAACATAACAATAGCTAATACCAACGAGGAAAAAATATCCAATAATTTTTATTTACCATTTACATACTTGCCAACCAATTTCAATAAAAAAAGGGAAGATTTTTGTTGAAAAAACAGAAGATTTCATAAAAAAAAGGAAGTTTTTTTTTTTTTTTTTTTTCCTCTTTTACGTAATAAACAATACAGTTTTACAATTTTAATATTTAGAAGAAATCTATAAAAACGTTTTCCTACAGATTGATTATACTAAATATATAAAAGTTTTAAATGAAGTTATTCCTCTTCAACATATAAATAACTACAAAACAGAATCTGTAAGAAATTTATTTAACTATAGACAAAAAACTTAGTTAAGTTAAAGTATAAATAATTTTTTAAATAAATAGAATATGATTTTTGTGTATGTACATTAATCATACATATAAAAAAAAAGTAGCAGTAGCTAATTATCAGTTTCAAACGTGCATAAAACTGAGTATTAATTTTCTTAAATTGATTTGGAAAACATTTTCCTACCTGAAAAATTTATTCTTCATTTTTTTGCCATGTTTACACATTTGGTATAAATATGACATACAAATATTTAAATTTAATTGAGGAAAAATAAACAGATTCATTAAATTCAGCAATAAAGATCCAAAAATAATTACATACGTGAGAAATATTGAGCACTTCCATTGCTTTGTTATTTCTAGAACTGATCATTGATCACAATCCGGGTAAGGGGGGGGGGGGGAATACAAAAATAATTACAGAGTAAGAAATATTAAACTCTTTCAACTCAACTTCTAGAATATAATGAAAGAAGTTTAAAATTAATATTATCATTTTATGTTGCAGGTGGATAAAGATGAGAAAGCAAAAGACTTCTGCAGAACATTTGATTGCTGATCACTAGTTGGAGATAAATGAAAGGGGAGGGGGGAGGGGCAAAAAATAATTACATCAGCAAGAAATATTTAACAATTCTATCTCTTTACATGTTCTAGAATCTCATAAAGCAAGTTTGAAATGAATATTGACATTTATGTTATGGATGGAGAAAGATTAGGAATCAGGAGTTTTCGGTTTTCGTAGAACATTTGAATTTTCTTTTTAAAACAAACGATATCCGCGACTTTTTTTAAAAACGGAAGATTTCATCATCTGTCCGGAAGACCGGAAGATACGTTAAAAAACCGGAAAAGTTGGCAAGTATGCATTTATAAAGGCATCTATACTGCTGCATTGGAAACTTCTTAAATTTATGGGGGGGGGGGGAAACATAGTAGTAGTAGTTATTTGAAGAAAAAGTAAGGCAGTTTAATTCCTGAGTAAGTTTTCCAAACTTATTTAATTATTAAAGATTTATTCTTATAATTCTACAATGATGCACTGGGAGAAAAAACAAAAATTATGCAGCAGATTGTGAGATTATTTGGAAATTACACAGATTATGAAATAACACATTTGATTTTCTAAATGATATAATGAAATTCCAAAAAGAAATATATATATTATATATATATATACACAAATATATATATACACAAGATTGGTCAATTTTGATAAGCACACTCAACACAGTCAGCTTTTTGTAAACGGCTTCGAAAAAGTTAATCATCTGAAAATGTGCTGTCCTTGAACAAGGTCTGGCTGAGTGTGTTGGATATAATGTTGTGTTTAGTAAAAAGTTGAGCGAAAATCTCGTGTGATATGGCCAAAACATGTCTTGTGAGAGCAAAAATGTATTGTCGTAAATTTGGAATTTGATAAAAGGATTTTTTTTATTAGCTTAAAAAGTTTATTTATAAAGCTAGCAGGGTTGGGTTTTTGCCGGCAAAAATGCATTCTTGCCAGGACAGTGGCAAAAAGTGGAAAAAACCAGGCAAAAAGCGGCAAAAATGGAAAAAATTAGGAAAATTGGAAAAATAAAATTAGAACACAATCTTTTAAAACACTAAAAACCCATTAAAATTAACTTCTACTAGCGTTTTCAGCTGCAGCTCACGCACTAGTAGAAGGTAATTTTAATGGGTTTTTAGTGTTTTAAAAGTTTTTACCTTTTTTAAATCATTTTAAATAGAACACAATCCCTTTCAATTTTCACCCTTTATGCTTTGGCACCTCAATGAAAAGAATTTTTGAAGATTTTTTAATTTAAAAAGTAATTATAATTAATTAATAATAATAGATAACCAGTGTCCGACAAATTCCGAGTGCCAGGGTGACTATAAATATCCATTGGTGACCAGTTACGGGAGACTGACAAAAAAAATTTTATGCATTTACAATATTTTTTATGTGTATTTTTGTTTTTCCTCCCACCTTCTTGTCTTGGTATAAACGATGACATTGCTGATGTATTGAATAAATAATATGAGTTTAATGTTTTCTGAAAAATTTAACAATTATTTCTGTTTTTGAAAGATGTTTTTCTATGAAAAATAAATTCCTATATTTGATAAATCTTCTTACTACTATACTGGTACTTTCCATGTCAACATCCTTGTGCTCAACAAGATTCAAGCATCATAAACACTATCTAAAGCAAACTATGTTCGGATTTACAACGAGAAAGTTTAAATAGTATGATATTTATCAAATGGATTCTCTTTAAAGGAATTCTGTCCTGAAAAATTAATAGACAAATAGTATTTTAAAGCCAAAACTTAAACACTCTCAATACATTTGATAGTTATATCTAGGGATGAAACGGATAGTGATTTTGCCGGATACCGGATATCCGGAGCTATTCTGCCTGCCGGATACGGATATCCGGACCGGATATCCGTCGGATATCCGGCAATAGTTTTGTTTTTTGTTGTGTTGTATATTTCTTTTCTTTTTCTTTATTTTAAAACAATAAAATATAAACATATTTCATATACTATTCTTTTAAAAACATTTTAAATATAATTTATTTAAACATATTTATATAATATTCTATTTATTTGTGCAATATTGCCATGAAGAATAAAATTTTAAGCCTAACGTACTCATTCCTACACTTGCAATTTTTGGTGAAAAGCACTATCACAAAAAGATAGGTTTTGTTCAGAATTATGAAACTAAAACTTATTATTTACATATTTTTTACAATACTATTATTAAAAAAATGAAATAAAATATTTTACTAATATATTCACAGTTAAAGAGTTATTTTCACATGAAAACTAATATGTTGTGGCCATCACAAAGCTTTCTTCTACATAATTCTATATAACAGCGCCACTTACGGTTTAAATAGTATAAAAGTTTAACCATAGCTTCTCACAATAAATATTTTACAAAAGGAGTTTATGCAATTTTAATCAACAGATGCTGATACATATGCTTGTGAAAAATCATAATTGAAGCTCCACCTGTCGGCTGATATACACATAAATAAGGTCAACATTTGATTTCATAATGGTTGTCTTATATATCAAATTTCATGCACATATGTCATAGAAGTTGGGATTAACTTAGCCTATTCATTGGGTAAATTGTAGTGCAGTATTGCCACCTGTTGGCCGATATCATACCTACCAACATTTGAAAATGACAATTAGTAGCACACCAGTTTTAAAAACTGATTGGATGGTTGGTTGGTTCATTTTTACCATGCAACACACTAATTCTAAACAAATAAATGTATGTATATTACTGTATTTTCTTGCGTATAATCCACGGGGTACTATTTTCAGCCCTGATGAAAAATTTTCCATAGATAATACGCACTGCCGGATGCCAGATCTCCTGCTTTTATTTGCCACAGCAATCCGGCCACATTATGTTAAATGTTTTTTTACCCCGCACCCTTCCCCAGATTAAATATTTTTAAAGTTATTATTTTTATCGAAATAATTTGCATTAGTGTTCTGGGAAAGACTGTACTGTTTAAGAAACAAACACGATTTATGAAACCAGGTGTAAAATAATTTTATTCAAAATTCAGAATTACTCTCTTTACACTATATTCAACCAGTTATTAAAATTCAGCAAAAATTGCTAGCCAATCAATAAATATTTTTGCTGTATGTTTAATTATGTGTATAATTTTAAAAAATATAAATAAATTATAATTATTGCAAAAAATTATAATCTTAGCATTGGGATAACTGTTTTAAAAATGTTAAAATATAAGTATTAAACACATTCAAAGGGTGTTTGATCATGGATTGTTAGGGGAGGGGGGGGGGAGTTAAAAAAAAAAGAGCGAGAAATATTGAACAATTCTACTTCTTTATAGGTTCTAGCATCTAATAAAGTAAATTTAAAAAGAACATTAACATTTGTGTTGCGGATCGAAAAAGATTAGGAATCCCAAGGCGCAGCAAGGCATTTGTTTGCCGATCGTTAGGGGGTGGGGTGGGGCGTGAGGAGGGCACAAAAAAAATACACGAATGAGAAATATTTAACAATTCTATCTCTTTATACATTCTAGAATCTAATAAAGCAAGTTTAAAATGAAAATTGACATTTATGGAGTGGATGGGAAAAGATTGAAAATCGCAAAGCAAAACGTAGTCAGAAATGTTGCAGTTTTGGTGCTAGACAAAAATTCGTAATTTTGAGCCGATTTTCGTAGCATCGTAGTTTACGGCCGAAATTCGTAGCAACTACGAATTATTCGTAGCAGTTGGCAGGTCTGCGATATACACCTAAAATAAATCGCAATAGTGTTTCACAATGGCTGGTTCTCTCACATACCAAGTTCTATGCAATTATACACAATAGAATAAGAGATAGTCTTCCCCTTTTGGGGGGAAATTTCTGTATTGCAGAGCCACCTACTGGCCAACATGCACCCAAACTGAACCAGCATAATTTCACATAATGCCTTTCCAACATGAAATTTTGTGTAGTTACATGAAATAGAACCTAAAATATAGCCTTTCCTAAATTGCAGAAAGCATTGTATAACAGCACCACCTGTAGAGCGATTGGCACCAAAATTTGATAGGCACTAATATATGCCAAGTTACATGTACATATATATTTATATGAAATTCTGTGCAGTAGTTTCTGAGATATAGCATTCCTCTAAGTTGCAAAAATCGCAGTATGGCAGCACCACCTGTTGAGCCATTTGCACCAAAAGTTGGTAGGCACTGATTTATGTCATGGTGCAACTACACATAAATTTATATGTAATTGTAGTACGCAGTAGTTTCGGAGGTACAGTTGAACAGAATTTTGTCACACACACACAGACGTTTTTTTTAAATTGGTCAAACCAGGTTCTGGACTTCTTAAAATGTGTAAATCCATCAAAAACCAGAAGTTGAAAATTTTTATGAATCCAATACTTTCTTTTGAGACATTTATAAGAAAACATAAAAGAAAGAAGGGGGAAAAAATCTAAAAGCTTCAAACTAGTATGTTATGGCCATCACAAAACTTTCTTCTATATCTCTCTATATAACAACGCTACATGCTGTTTAACATGCAGAAGAAACATAATCATAGCTGCTTACAATAAAGATTTTAGATATTGAGTTTAGTGCAATTTTAATCAAGAAATTTTGAGATGTAGCCATGTGGAGAATCACAGAAGGTGAGGAACAGCTGTGCCACCTGTTGGTCGATATACACCATGGGTGAAAGTAAAAAAATTTTGCTGAACTGAAGTATAAATATATTTTTTGTAATATTGGGTAAAATATAATAAACTCATGCATAATGTATGTACATATTCCAAACATACATTTCCAAGGGTTATATTAATAAGCATAAGTATGAAAACTTAGGAAAATTATTTATTAATATAATTGAATTAACATTAATGGTGGCCGATTCAGAAAAAAATTGGGACCTTTATTTGCCCCTAACAAAGATTAATTCAATAAAATTGACCTATCTGTATTATAACACATAAAAAAAAGACTGAATTCAGTCAATAGACTGAAAACTTTCACCCATGATATACACCCAAATTAAGCCAACTTTTATTCTCATATTATTTTTATCTTGTTTATTTCTTAAATTTTATAGATGTTGAGATTTAGCCTTCCTATTCACAGAGTAAATTACAACATAATATAGCCACTTATCAACCAATATGCACCAAAATTGAATCAACATGATGTTTTATAAAAATGACCCTTTCCCACACTAAAATTTTAGCAATTATACACGAATGAATCTGAGATATAACTTCCCCATTCATGGGAAAATTGCAGCATAGCAGCATCACCTATTGGCCGTTATGCACAGAAATTGAATGAACATGTTTCATAATAATAGCCCTCCCTGTGACACAATCAGTTTATTTTTTTAATTATACACAGTATAAGCTGAGATATAGTCTTCCTTTAAATGGGAGAAATCACAGTATAGCAGTGCCATCTGTTGAGTGATTTGCACCAAAAGTTGATAGGCACTTTTTTTTTTGGTAAAATGCAACTATGCATAAATTTATATGAAATTCTGTGCATTAACTCTTGAACTGCACAAAATTTTTGTCAGATACACTTTCCAAAAATGGTCAAATTGTGTTTTGGTTCCCTTAAAATGCGTAAATCCACCGAAAACTGGATGTTGAAAATTTTCACGAATCCAATACTTCCTTCTATTTAACATAGAAGGAAGTAATAATTCAAAATGAATTTATACTTTTTACTTATTTTATATTATTATATTCTGTACAGATAAGAAAGAAAATTTTGCGTTAGTTATTAAAATTCTTTAAGTAAGTGAAGTTTTTCTGCAGTACAAAATCAAAAACTTTAAATAACTGATTTTTTTTTTCTTATGAACAATATGAAAGTGAAAGTACAGACTTTCTGAAAATTTAAATATGTACTTTTATTTGAAGTAATTTTAATTTTCTGGGATATATCTATGCAACGCAACAGGGAATTCTAAATTCAGGTGCTTTAGTAAGATATTCCATTAAAAATGCAAATTTATATAAATTGGATGCAACTGCAGAGAATAAATATCATTTGTTCAGGAACAACAATGAACAGCTCTGTCCTGAAGCTACTTTTGGCTAAATTTATTTGCTAATGAGTCCAAAATCGATTTTCGCAGAAGCCAACTTAAAAAAAAAAAAAAAAAAAAAAATCCTTTACAAGCTACAACTGATCTAAAAAAAATAAAATTGTCTCAAAATTTTCATCTGATGGGAGTTTAATCTTGGATTTTCTCTTTTGGATATCCGCCGGATATCCGGCTTGAAATTGCCGGATATCCGTATCCGGTGTGCTGATATCCGGTACCCCGCCGGATATTTTAAACTCAGCCGGATAGGCCGGATACCGGATAGTTACCGGATATCCGTTTCATCCCTAGTTATATCCAAGGTAAAAATATTTATTTCTGTGGATTTTTTCCCCCCCAATAGTTTTTTTTTTTATTTTTATAAAAAAAAAAATAGTTATTTTCTTAAAAATTTCCTTAGTTCACATCTTTAACTGAATAGTTCATTTACTATACGTAAAATAATATGTCATGTGAATGACCTGCATTAATTATATGCTTATGAAATATTAAGTTTTCCTGTGAGTATTGTCATAGAAATAATTCGCTATTTCCATACCTGCCAACCTGCAAGAATTCCAAGGAGTAAAACAGCGCACAAACAAAAAAATTTGCAGACCCCCCCTAGTTTTTTTTTTTCGTTACAAGTAAAAAAAAATCGATAACTTTGTTTTAAATTATCACACACTTTCGAAAGATACCCATCTTGAAATGATGCCCCCCACATGCACAAAATTATTTTCCTAGTTAACTACTACTATTATCAATGAAACCTTTCGAAAGATACACATCTTGAAAATTTACTCCTCCCCAGGGGGGCAACCAATGCCCCCACATGCACGAAATATTTTCCTAGTTAACTACTACTATTATTAATAATTCATATTAATTTTACAATCACAAGTTTAAAATAACTCTCAGTATGTACAATTATACGAAATTTTGTCCTATACTGCCATATTAAAAGTTCGCATAAAATGCGATCACAGTGCCACCTGTTGAGTGATTGATCCCCAAATCTATTCAGCACCAGTTTATGTCAGGGTGCAACTAAATACCAAGTTTGGTTAAATTCCATTCATTGGTTCGTGAGATACAGACAGACAGACGTTTTCTAAAAACTATCAATTCATGTTCTGGACAGTGTTTCTGCTACGGTAGCATTTTTCGCGAAATGCTAAAAGACTTATCCAAAATGCGCAAATGAAATAACATGTTTTCGCTTTTTTGCTAAAAAGCATCTTACTAAATACACACAAAAAAAAATCTTCAGCGAAAATATTATAACGAATCTTTCATGGAAAAAAAATCGCAACATTGATCAAGAAAAATGCATTGGTTCATGCATATAAGGGAAATCAAACACTGAACTACACATAAGAATTAAAGGGCAAAATTAACGGTCGCCACCGGCCACGTGGCGACTAAATAAAAAAAGATGGCGATTAAAAATTATGCATCGATCGCCACTAAAGTCGCCACTTTTTATGATCATTAAAATAATCTAAAAATCGAGCGACGATAAGCAATCGAAGCCTTGTGATTTCCAATCTTTTTCCATCCATGGCATAAATGTCAATCTTCATTTTAAACTTGCTTTATTATATTCTACAACCTATAAAGAAGTAGAATTGTTTAATATGTCTCACTCATATAATTTTTTGGACTCCCCCCCCCCCCTCCCCCTAACGATCTGTGATCACACAGCTTATAGAAAGCTTTATAATTTCTAATCATTCTCCATTTGCTGCAAAAATATAAATATATATTTTAAACTTACTTTTATTAGATTCTAGAATCTGTAAAGAAGTAGAATTGTTTAATATCTCTTACTCATAATTCCTGTAATTCCCCCCCCCCCCCTCCAATGATTGGCAATCACATGCTCCACTGAAGTCTTGTGGTTTACAATCTTTCTCTATCCATAACATAAATGTAAATATTCATTTTAAACTTTCTTGATTAGATTCTAGAACCTATAAAAGAAGAATATAGATGTACCCCCCCCCCCACACACACACACACATGTGAGCTCCATTTCCACAAGCAGTTAATGATCAAATGCCCTGCAAAGCACAATCTTTTTCCATTAATATCTCCATAGTATTTAGTGTATATTTAACCTCTTTAAGATAGTTGACAAATGTGTGTATCAAAATTTGATTTGACTTAAATGTGTATTTTTCAAAAATTTTTGTATTTGCTTTCTTTTGTGTAGAAATCTTCCTTTTCCCTTCCCATTTTAAAGTAGAAATCTCCCTATTTTTAAAGCTACAAATTTGGCAGCTAATTAAATTATTTTTAATGAAGCAGCTAAGTTTCCATATCTATACTTTTTAAGAGGAAGTATTTTAACTCTATTGAAATAAAATCATTTAAAAAAGTGTGTCTTTAGAAATAAGAAAAAATAATAAAACTGCTAACTGTATTTACACATGACCATGTAAAAGGTTGTGATGATGATGAATCAGCTAATTCATTTACTAGAAAATATAAATGTGAACTGGGAATGATAACAGCTTATTTCACTTAAATAAATTGAAAAAAAAAAAGTACTACTGAATTATCTGAAAGATAATAACTTTTGCTGTTATTATTACAGCCCTAAGCAGATTTTAATTTAGGATGTGCAATTTATGATTTTTAAAAAGAGCGTAATTACAAATTACAATTTCAGTGTCCCTGTGTTAATTTTATTATTATATGTATTACTTATTTTCATATTTTTCTTGTGAAATGTTCTTTATGTCCCTGAAATAGAAACTAATTTAATTTCTATAAAAAGAGCAACAGAGAATGGCTGTATCGCTGTATTTGATGATAAAACCTGTAAAATTGTAAATCAGGGAAATACATGCATTGAGGGATATGTGAAAAATAACTTATATGAATGTCAATTAAATTATTCTGAAAACAAACACACAGCGAACATTGTAATACAAACTTGTGATAACGAAAATTGCATAAACAAGTGGCATGTGAAACTTGGCCACAGAAATACTAACCACATTAAAGATTTAGTTAACAAGGACATGGCTGTGGGTATAAAATTAAATGATTGCAAACATAATACTGAATGTAAAACATGCATAATGTCAAAATTAACTGATTCACCTTACCCCAAAGCTGCACAATTTAGAGCCTCCGTACCACTCGAACTGGTCCACACAGACTTATGTGGCCCTATGAAAACCCCCACTGTAGGTGGAAAATATTACTTTCTTACATTTATAGACGACTACAGTCGTTATACTATTATATATTTGCTAAGAAATAAGTTTGAGGTATTTTCTAAGTTAAAGGAATATGTGGCTATGACCGCAAACAAATTTGGCCGAAAAGTGCAAGCAATTCGCTCCGATAACGGGGGTGAATACACTAGTATGGAAGTGAATGAATTTTTGAATAAAGAAGGAATTGAGCACCAGTTTACCGTTCCTTACTCTAGTGCTCAGAACGGCGTGGCAGAACGTAAAAATCGTACGCTGACCGAAATGGCTCGCTGTCTGCTTAAAGACAGTAATTTACCGAATTCCTTTTGGGGGGAAGCCGTAAATACTGCAAATTACATACAAAATAGGCTCCCGACCTCCTCATGCGACTCAACTCCTTACGAAAAATGGACCGGCCGTAAACCCGATTTATCAAATATAAAAACATTCGGATGTCGCGCATATGCATATGTACATAAAATACATAGGGGAAAACTGGATAGCACCGCTCAAGAAGGAATTTTTGTGGGATATGATAATCGTAGCAAAGGCTACAGAATTTGCACAAATAATAAAAATGTAATAATTAGCAGAACAGTAAAATTTTTGGAGGATGAAAATAGAGAATCCCACAATAATGAAACATCACAAATTAAGAATGAAAATTCAAATGATGAAATTCCGGTGTCCAAATTACCAATATTAGATACTGATATAAATATAGATATAGCGGGCGATAACGATAGTCCGGATGACACGCAAACTCTGCCGCGACGATCACAACGATTAAATAAAGGTGTTCCGCCCGACAGATTTGCATTTGCAGTAAATGACAAAAGAATTGATGAGCCTAAGTGTTTTGATGATATACTAAAAATTCAAAACCCAGCTGAAAAAGAAAATTGGCTGAATGCCACACTCGACGAAATGAATTCACTCAGACAAAACAATACTTGGGAACTTGTTGACGCTCAACCAGGGACCAAAGTAGTAGGGTGTAAGTGGGCGTTCAAGGCCAAATACAATAGCCAAGGACAAGTCGAGAAATATAAAGCCAGGCTTGTTGCCAAGGGTTTTTCTCAAAAATACGGGGTGGACTATGACGAAACTTTTGCACCAGTTGCATCGCATACCACTCTAAGAAGTTTCTTGACCATGTCACTATATAAAAATTTGAATCTAAGGCATGTAGATATAAAAACTGCTTTCCTACATGGAAATTTGCAAGAAGATGTATACATGCATCAACCCGAGGGTTATGTTGTCCAGGGCGAA
The DNA here is from genome assembly GCA_963930645.1 of Salticus scenicus. NCBI lineage: Eukaryota > Metazoa > Arthropoda > Arachnida > Araneae > Salticidae > Salticus > Salticus scenicus. The sequence continues at coordinate 162,054,504 of OZ005652.1, forward strand.
GAAAATAAAATATGTAAGTTAAAGAAAGCGATATATGGCTTGAAACAAGCCGCTAGAGCGTGGAATTTGAAAATTAATGAAACATTGTGTAAATTAGGATTTAAACAAAGTCAACATGACAAGTGTTTATATATACGTAACAAAGATAACACAGAAACTTACATTCTTGTGTATGTTGATGATCTACTTGTAGCTGGTAAAAATCACGATATTGACATACTAATTAATCAACTTAGGGAAGAATATCCATTAACCGACCTTGGGGAAGCCAAATATTACCTCGGCATAAATATAGAAAGACCTTGTAAAGGGGTAATTACGCTTGATCAAAATAATAAAATACGAGACATTGTAACCAAATTTGGGCTAGATAACGCACGGCCCTCTGACACACCAATGGAACCAGGGTATATAAAATTAACTGATAATGACAATCTCTTACCAAACAACACAATGTACAGACAGGCTATAGGCGCGTTACTTTATATTTCTACAGTATCGCGACCTGATATAAGTGTTGCCGTTGGCATCTTAAGCCGTAGAAACGAAAATCCTAGAGCGAAAGACTGGGAGGCAGTTAAAAGGGTTATTAGATATTTGAAAAATACCCAAGATATTAAATTAAAACTTTGTAACTCTGGTGAACCTGTTCTTAGAGCATATTCGGATTCGGATTGGGCCAATGATCCAAGTGATAGAAAGTCTATATCTGGAAATTTATTTAAGATAGGAAAAAATCCAATATTTTGGACTTCGAAGAAACAGTCCTGTGTGTCCATGTCTTCAGCAGAGGCTGAGTACGTCGCAGCTGCGAGTGCTGCACTTGAAATACAGTGGCTCAACAAACTACTGGATGATTTAAATTTGCCGCAAGAATGTCCTATAGTGTTGTACCAGGACAACCAATCTACCATCAAGATTGCTGAAAATGAAAAATTCCAGTCCAAAACAAAACACTTACAGCTGAGATATCATCTTCTGCGAAACTTAATACAAGAAGGCCTAATAAAGCTTCAATACAAACCTACCAAAGAAATGAGCGCCGATACCCTCACAAAAGCTCTACCAAAAACTGATTTTAATAGACATAGAAATGCATTAATGAACAATTGAAAAATTTCTGAGCTTAAGAGGGGGTGTTGTGATATTTAATCTCAGACATTCTTTTATTAACTTTCATTTTTCTTGTTCCGAACTTTCTTTTTTGTTTTTTACTTCCCGCCAAAAGATTGTTCGGTGCACCTGCCGTATCACGTGACGATGTGTCGCGTCTCTCTACAAGTACATTGTAATTCTTTTTTTTTTAATCATGTAATTTTCGTTATTCGGAACTGACGTTCCATTTTCTTATTCTATTTAATCATAATTTTTTCCTTTTGTCTAAGATGAATAAATTAAAGTAAAAAACATCTAGGCTTTCTTTCATTACCTAGCAACGAGTGAATTATCCTAAATATAATAGATCTACATATTATGTAAGAATTTCTCACTCTAATCAAGATTAATTATAGGAAAAGTAGTTGCTGGTCTTTAATACAGAAGTCATATTAAGGAGATTTTTTCTTCACCAATGGAATTTGCAATTACCTGTGAAAACCCAGGTAAGCCAAACTTTATTTAATTATATCACTGTTATTTTAGCAAAGAATTATTAGTAAGAAATATTTGTTATAAATATATTTAAATAACTAATTTGAGGAAACTCCGAACTCATGCACATATTCAGAAAGTATTTTTCTATTAGTATGAACCCTGTTCATATTGCTTAAAAAAAGTTTACAATATAAAGTAATAATCTAAAAAGTTTAATGTTTTTCATGTCTGCCAATAAATGAGTTAAAATATATGCTTGTACAATATTCAAATTGATCTGGTTACAGTCTTACTTTTTTGTTTTTCATTTCAAATTAAAAAAAAATTACCTTCTGTGTATAACTCTTTAAAGACCTAATTAAAAACTTTTAAGTTTAAATGACAAATGGAAATCAAACATATTGAGGTGTTTAGAATAATGTGTAAACTGATATTCATCTTTTACTACTATTTCTGGCATTTTAGCATTTTGCTAAAGCTTTTCTTCTGATTTTAGCTTTTTTGCTAAAGAAAATTTTTACTCAGCTTAAACCCTGGTTCTGGACATCCCAAAACGTGTAAATCCATCAAAAAACAGACGTCGAAAATTTTCATGAATCCAATACTTTCTTTATATTACACATAGAAGAAAGTAAAAATCGGTAGAAAAATGTTGAAATAGTAGAAAAAGAGTAAAAATAATGATCTAGGAGTAAAAAGTGTAAAAAATGTCAAAAAAGAGTAAATTTTACTCCCGGGGAGTAAAACTTGGCAGCTTTTTTTTTCTGGCTCCTAAGATATTGAAACTTTGTCAGTCCCTGAATATAACCATAAAAATAAAACTACAAAATTATATTTTTATTTTATTGAAGTAAAAAAATCTTAAGTAAGACATATTCAGAAAGAGAGAGAGAGTTTACTTGCAATTTACATTTCAATTCCAAAAAATGCATGATCAGTGACTGACTGGCAAATTTTAGAACAGCTGAGTCAATAATTGACTCAATATTTGACTTTTCCCCACTGTAAACAAAAATATGTAATACATTGAAAAACACAAATATTCTAGTAATTAATTATTGAAAAATATTTTTAAAAATGAAAAAAATTATGTTAATTGTTGATGTTAATTTCATTTTAAAGAAATTTTAGAATGCATTATTTTAATGATTTACATATGAATCAGTTGATCAAGAGTGTAATTAAATCTCTGGTTTTATTTTGTTAAAATTATGATTTAAACATTAAAATCGTGTAATTAAAGTCCTTAAAACCCTGTTTGAAATACTGGTAATTTTTGCCGCTGGCAAAAATTGTGGCAAAAACTATTTTTGCCAGGGTGTTTTTTTCTGCGGTTTTTACCATGGTTTTTTCCACTTCGGCAAAAATTGGCCAACCCTGTTATAAAGAATATGAACCAACGGTTCTATTACTTGCATAATTTACAAAAAAATTTCTAAGCTTTCACCTACTGATTTTTAAAAATGTAAACATGCTGAAGTGGTAGAATCAGTAAGAATAGTTCTCAGGAATCGATATGAATGGGATTGCAACTGGCTCTTGATCTTACTTTCTGGACATCCCAAAACGTGTAAATCCATCAAAAAACAGACGTCGAAAATTTTCATGAATCCAATACTTTCTTTATATTACACATAGAAGAAAGTAAAAATCGGTAGAAAAATGTTGAAATAGTAGAAAAAGAGTAAAAATAATGATCTAGGAGTAAAAAGTGTAAAAAATGTCAAAAAAGAGTAAATTTTACTCCCGGGGAGTAAAACTTGGCAGCTTTTTTTTTCTGGCTCCTAAGATATTGAAACTTTGTCAGTCCCTGAATATAACCATAAAAATAAAACTACAAAATTATATTTTTATTTTATTGAAGTAAAAAAATCTTAAGTAAGACATATTCAGAAAGAGAGAGAGAGTTTACTTGCAATTTACATTTCAATTCCAAAAAATGCATGATCAGTGACTGACTGGCAAATTTTAGAACAGCTGAGTCAATAATTGACTCAATATTTGACTTTTCCCCACTGTAAACAAAAATATGTAATACACTGAAAAACACAAATATTCTAGTAATTAATTATTGAAAAATATTTTTAAAAATGAAAAAAATTATGTTAATTGTTGATGTTAATTTCATTTTAAAGAAATTTTAGAATGCATTATTTTAATGATTTACATATGAATCAGTTGATCAAGAGTGTAATTAAATCTCTGGTTTTATTTTGTTAAAATTATTATTTAAACATTAAAATCGTGTAATTAAAGTCCTTAAAACCCTGTTTGAAATACTGGTAATTTTTGCCGCTGGCAAAAATTGTGGCAAAAACTATTTTTGCCAGGGTGTTTTTTTCTGCGGTTTTTACCATGGTTTTTTCCACTTCGGCAAAAATTGGCCAACCCTGTTATAAAGAATATGAACCAACGGTTCTATTACTTGCATAATTTACAAAAAAATTTCTAAGCTTTCACCTACTGATTTTTAAAAATGTAAACATGCTGAAGTGGTAGAATCAGTAAGAATAGTTCTCAGGAATCGATATGAATGGGATTGCAACTGGCTCTTGATCTTACTTTCTGGTATAAATTTCAGGAAATATTCATTAAATGTATCTCACTGGTTAATAATTCTAGTAATGACTTGACTGGTATCAGTGTCATCCACCTATTATTTACAAATCTCATAATTTCTTCTTAGTTCATAACTTCGATTTGGACACCTCTGAAATCTTCTTTGCAAGCCGAATATTTATGAAGAAATTTAAACACAGTACAAAAAAATCTTCCAATATCCTAGTGAGTGACTAACTACTTGAGTCATTGCATTCTTGAAGGAATTATGCACAATATGCAAGTTACAAGAACTATGATAAGAGGCAGAAAATCTATCATTTAGTTCACTGTCAATTTCTTCAAGTCATTTTTGGTTAACAGGTGGTCCATCAGAGCTTACAGACAACAATTTATTAACTGGTAACTTATCAAGTACAAGTGTCAAATATATCTTGTTTTTCAAAATATTTGCTGTAGCATGACTTAGTTCAAAAGCATGCAGGAAGTTACTAACAATTTGGTTACGCTCTTCATCCCAAAATTTTATATCTATAGTTTATTCAACGAAAGAAGAGAACGAAACTAAATAAAAGGGTTGCACAAAAATAGCCAAGAAGGTTCACTTTCAGCCTAAATCCCCAATTTGGAGAATTTAATTTTTTTTTCACACTTTCTGTTTGGCACTCCTGGCAGAATGCCAGGTTTTTCACCGCAAGTTTATTTAACGAAAGAAGAGAATGAAACTAAATAAAAGGGTTGCACAAAAATAGTCAAGAAGGTTCACTTTCAGCCGAAATCCCCAATTTGGAGAATTTAATTTTTTTTTCACACTTTCTGTTTGGCACTCCTGGCAGAATGCCAGGTTTTTCACCGCAGCCAAATCGCACATGCGTTTATTTAGTTTCGTTCTCTTGATAGAATGAATGGACTATAGTTGTTTTTCTCCATTATTAGTTGTTTCATCGAAAGCAGAAAAAAGAAATTAGTTCATAAATCTTCAGATATTATTTGTCGAGTAAATTTTTGCAGTCTGGATATCATCAAACAGTAGACGTAAAAAAAAAATATAGGAGAATATCTGCCAAATTGCGAAAATATAGGAGGACTATGAGGCCTGTATATATTTGTTTTATATTTATATGTTTATTGTAAATTACATAAAAGTGGAATTTTAAATAAGGATTTTGAAAAAACCGCTTGGGTTTTTTCAAGTGGGTTTCATTGAAAAAACCCACTGTGGTTTTTTTGGGTCAGGCAAAATCAAGCCAACCCTGCATTAAAAGGACCATGGCCCTCCCCAGAAAAATCTTTTAGTTATGCCAATGAAGATACTAGAACTTAAATATGGATGTCTGGTAAGAAATGTGGAAAACACACAAGAAGAAATTGAAATATTATAAAATAGAGAAAAAAATCTGGAGGGACTCCACTCGACTTTCCGAACATGGGGTACCCAGTTTTGTAGATACAGTAAAGAAACAGCAGTTGTTAAACAAAACAGAGAAACTTATAATAGGGTGTTTTAGTATTTTTCTCCATATATTACACAATGTTTTATTTAACACTACTGAACTTTGAGCCCATAGATCATAATGATAAATAATTTCTCGTTGTGTCCCTGTAAAAACTTATAAATGCTAGATTCATCAAAATGCTTATAGTTAGTGTAACAGTGATTTATAATATTCATATAAATTTGCCCCCCCCCCCAAAAAAAAAAAAAAAAACACTGACATTCACAATTGAATATTGTAATTGCAAATTTTTTATTGGTCTAGAATATCGTTTTGAAAAGTCTTAGCCCCCCCCCCCCCCCCCCAAAAGTTAAGTTCTGGATCCGCCACTGCCCATAGGCCATAATGATAAAGAATTTTTCTTTGTGTCCCTGTAAAAAAACTACATGCTAAATTCACCAAAATCTATACAGTTGGTGGAACTGTGACCTATAAAATGTATAAATTTTTTTTGCTCAGATTAATAAGGCGTTTAGACGCTATCATACTTTTAAAAATTTGGCCCCATACGCCATAATGAAAGAATTTTTCTGTGTCCCTGTAAAAAACTACAAGTGCTAGATTCTCCAAAATCTATACAGATTGAGTATCTGTGGCCTATAACATGTGTACTAACTTTTTGCTCAATTGAATAAAGCGTTTAGATGCTATTGCACTTTTAAGATTTTGGTCCCATAGGCCATAATGATAAAGCATTTTTGTGTCCCTGTAAAAAAACCATAAGTGCTAGATTCATCAAAATCAATAGGGTTCGTGCTACGGTGACTTGCAACGTGCGTACCAACTTACAGCTCATTCGAGCAAAGCATTTAGACGCTAGTTCACTCACATATATGCATAACATCATCGTAAAAATTAGTGAACACGGACTCAGGGGACCTCGAAACATACAGAAACATCAAAATCTCAAATTCGGATTTTTGACATGATTACAGTACTTTCCTCACTATAGTGTTCGGAAAGTAATAAGGGATGCTTTTCATGATTTTAAGAAATATAAATGAAATTTTGGAACACTTTCAGCCCTGTATAACTTAGTGATTCTGTGAGCAAGATTAATGAAAACAAGGCAGAACATTAATTTCTTTGTTAGATTTAGGCAAGGCAACATCGTGAATCAAACCACATAAACAAATTAAGGATAAATAATTGCTTAAATTACTAGATATATATTCGTAATCTATCTATCTATAAATAAGCAAATATAATTTAAAATTAGTAAAATACTTTAAATGCTTAAAAATTAAGTATAATAGAAGTATGGCAAGAAAAAGTATGTAAAACCTAAAGCGAAATATATTCTCTTGCCCAATAATAATAATAAAAAAAAAAATCTACAATAAATAAAACATAGAAAATATCACAGAAATTAAAATAGACAATTTATTCTATCAAGTAGGTTTCTTATGTTAACAAAAGAAAAATGGCAAACTTCTTCGTAGAATAGTTTGCGTGTAATTTTAGTTTAAAAACATAAAAAGTACAATTGTACAACAATTTTTGCATTAGAAATAGATTTCCTTACCATTTTCAGAGAGATGTGGAATTTCTTTTTATATAACAAGACGGCGCCGAATTTAAATCGGAAAACAGGAACGGGGACGTTTTAGGGACCAGTCCAGTCAGTCTTCACTTCTCTTCACTTTCCGTTGCCAAAGGCTAACAAGATAAGCCAAAGGCAAAATTCAGATGTCCGTTGTTAAGGATCCTTAACTAACCCCCACATTCAGATGTCCGCTGTTAAGGATCCTTAACTAAAGATCTTTAACTCAAAGTTAAAGATTTTTCCTTAAAATGCAATTCAGACCGGTCGAGAATAAAGATCCTTAACGGCTACGTCACGATTTCGGGCTATCTCGGCTTTCTTTACTTCCGATTTTATCTTCGGCAATCTTCGGGCTCTAATATCGATTATACGACTGATAAGCCAATCAGAATACACAATCGCATCATACACATATCGAATAATACGAATAAATCTCGAATTTGAATAAGTTTGTTGTTATTATTTACAATTTACAGATCGTAAATTTAGATTTCAGAAGAAAAATTTTAATATTTTTTCTGTTGATACATTTTGTTACAAACATCTATTTATCTGAAATTATAGATAATTTATAATATATTCAGATTACCTTGATTTTAAAACAACTTCGTTAAATAATACTTTAATAAATTATTTTATATATGTTTTGTTTTAATTATAAATGTAGGATATTTTGGGGATAAAATATGCATTTGCATATTATTGAAAATTTATTGGAGAAAAGACTCTAAAAATATACTTAGTAGCGAGAACTGATGTATGATAGTTTATTATGCAAATTGTTTATATGCGTCTGCGTTTTTCTTCTTAAAACAAAAAAATGTTTCTAAAACGGTTTTATCTTTTCCAACAAACAAAACAAACCCGTACCCAAAACAATTCAAAGGGAAGAGATATATATATTTGTTTTTATATCATTTAATAGTTTAAACTTATTATCTTTCCAATGATGTATCACACATGTTTATGTATATAAAATGAATGTTAATTTTTTTTTTTTCTAAGTACACTTCATAATTTACTATTGTCAATTAAATCATTAAATGAGTTTTTATCAAACACAGGATTTTTCAGCTTCATGTTCCTAATTTTTAAATATCTATGAAACTTTAGAACAGATTTTTACTGACACTTATATTAGGTTATATTGTATCTTAACCTGGGGTTTGATGATTTCCTAAGAATTATTTATTTTAGGCAGTGAAATTTTACCAAAAATGTTAATTCAAAAGTGATTTTCAATAAGTAATTATTAATAATTTTTTAGTTTCACAAGAAAAAGAATGGTCTATTATTAAAGTATCTAAAACATGCTATTCTGACTGCCATGAAGAATTTATGACTATTTTTCACTAATTCTTAGAGAAAGGTATATAAACTTAATGAATTTAACATGGTGTGGGATAGGACTTTTCCGGTTTGCTTAAAGGACAAATTCAACACAAAAGACAATTTTTAAAAATAGTTTTCTTCAAAAATCATGAAATTCCATAGATATTAACAAAAATATTTTAAGCATTGGATATAAATACCACACAAACACCTGTTATTAAACATTTTAAAAGCTCTGGAAAAAATCTAGTTCATTGTTGTTTTGTTCATATTTTCAAAAACTTGCCACAATGGCGAAATTCTGTGTTATATCCAGGGGCCAATCCAGGATTTCAAAACTAATACCTATTTTTCTGAAAATCTTAACTATATTTCATTTTTGTGAAAAATTATAGCGCACTCTTTTTCTGTGTGTGTGTGTGGGATGGGGGGGGGGAGTTCAAACTAAATAAAATTATAAAAATAACGCTTAATAGTTGGTGTGAGGCTTATAGCAGAACAGGAATAAAATCTCATTTCTCCCTGAAGTAAACAATTCAGTAAAGAGAATGTAAGTGAGGATCGTTTTGTTTACTTATGCTACACTATTTCTCGCCCATAGAAAACACTTGTGTGTAGATTAAAACCAACATTGTGTATGATTCTTGCTTTGTGAATTGCATCAACAGAAATGCACAAATAAGTTACTCTTCTTTGAAAATGTGCTCATTTAAGATGCCAGATTTTGCTGGGATGACTAAGATTTTTGTGAAGGTACCGATTTTTAGCTGAATGATTTTTGTGAAGGTACCCTTTTTGCCAGATTGATTTTTGTGAAGGTACCCTTTTTGCCAGATTGATTTTTGTGAAGGTACCCTTTTTGCCAGATTGATTTTTGTGAAGGTACCTTTTTTGCCAGATTGATTTTTGTGAAGGTACCTTTTTTGCCAGATTGATTTTTGTGAAGGTACCTTTTTTGCCAGGTTGATTTTTGTGAAGGTACCCATAAAAGGTAGCAAACTCGACCTGTATTAACCCCTGATATCTGGAGTCTCTTTTACTGCATATATAAGATATTATCCTTTTTTGGCAAACCAAAAAAATTAACTAAATATGTTGAAAACAAACAAAATCATCAATAATGTCTTTTTGGTTTCATCCCAGAATCCAGTGCCCCCAAACTGGCGGTAACGCACTGTACCTGGCAAACCCATCGGGCGGTCGCGAGAATTTGTTCTCCTTCCTTCTCCTTGTGTAACCCTATCGGCACTTCCATCTCATTAGTTTAGCCGCTTAGCTGGAGCTTATTGGTTTTGCTTTCGTAACAGAGGCAATTTTTAATTAAATTAATCAAAAATCTGCCATTTGGCTGAGGATAATTAATTGTTTTAGGTGGCTTTAATTTTCGCTTCTGTTTCTTTTTTGAAACCATCATCATAGTATCTGTAAATAAGATTTTAGTGTTTTAAATGTTTTTTTAAGGTTTAAAACTTAATTTTTTCAGTGTATTTTATGTTTTTTAATTATATTTAAAAAAAAAAAAAAGACGGGAAAGGGAGGCATGATAGTCATTGCTACAGTATAGATTTTTTATGCATTTTCTGCACTTCGTATTATATGTAAGATTTTTTAAATCATGAACCATGATTTAGGTGCATTTATTGGTTATTATTGTGTCAGTATTTTCAAATGAATCACTAAAAGTAATGAATCACTAACAGTAACTTTTAGTGTTAAGAAAAGAAATTTAAAAAAAATCATTTCTGATTGGGTAAAAAGTCGCTCCCGGTCCCCACTGCCTTCGGCAGCGCAGTCCCGTGCACAAGTTACGGCGGAATACACGTGCTGCTTGCGTGTATTCCTTCCTTGACCCTTCGTTCCCCTAAAAAAAAAAAAAAAAAAAAAAAAAAAAACTCACACCGGGTTCCCCACTGCCTTTGGCAGCGCAGACCCATGCGTGCTGAGCGCGCACAAGTTAGGGGATACGCGCATGGTGCATGCCTATTTCTTCCCCACACTTTCAGCCCCTCCTAATTAACATACATATACCAATTTTGAACGGTGTAACTCAATTAGCTGAGATGCAAAATAAAACCTAATCAGGAAACCTCAAAACGTGTAAATGGGGTGAAATCTCAAATTCCACTTTCGATAATATAAATGTACTTTAAAATATCTTTTGAATGATATATTAAAAAAAATGTAATCATAATTAGAATCTGAAATATTGAAATTTTAAAATATTACAGCGCCATCTGGCGATAGAAATTTCTGTAATCTACTGTTCGATTCCAAATAAACAAAGCTTTCAAATGATGTATTACTTATGAAATTATTTTAATTAGTAGCTGAGATACAAAAGAAAACCTAATCAGGACACCTTAAAACATGTAAATCATGTGAAATCTCAAATTCCATCACATATGGTAGTGGATTAATTTAAGGCGACAGAGATTTGTGGCGTCTACTCTTGAAATTCAATTCAAATAAGTTTTAAAATGACACATTACTTTTGAAATTATGCGAATTAGAAGCTGAGATACAAAAATGATAAAACGATTTATGTCTGGCTTTTTCGTGGTTTTCTCCAAAACTTACGTAATTCTGGGCTAAATACTGTTAAAAATCCGTAGTATGAAATGTGAACAGAGTATCAGAATTCGAAACTCTGCAAAATATAAAAGAATAAAAGCATTCTGGATTTTCCGTCATTTTCTCTGAAACAACCGTTCCTGTTGTTGTTGTCGTGTGCCACTCAGAAATTCCGAGCACCGGTAGTGGAACTACCGGACTTATTTTAAGGCATGAGGGTTTCGTCTTCCGTTATTAGGAGCGCCTCATAGGGAGGAAGTACGACTTCTAGCTCCATAAGCTGGTGAAAGATGGCAGCACCAGCCAAACAACAGAAACTCGAATTTTGTTCCGGATCAGAGCGAGATAAACTCATGTTTATACATTTTTGCCTCCCCCTCCCTTTCCGTCCCTTCTAATAATTTTACACTTGAAAATATCCGCAATCGATTTATCTTGCCTTAAAACCTAATAATACCAATTTCAAACGCTGTAACTCATTTTTCTTTTTTTGCCCCTTCCCCTCCTCATGCCCTTCCTAATAATTCTACACTTCCAAAAATATTCACAATTGAATTATCGGGCGTTAAAATCAAATATTACGAAATTTCAACGGTATATCTCAATTTAAAATACTGAAAATTTAAAACAAAACTTAATCTTACATTGTGTTTTGGTCACATGAGTCGTGATAAATATAATTCCCAATAAAAATGTAATTTTTTTGTTTATTCACACATTTTCAAGAAAACTGAACAGTAGCTTTATAATACGCTGACTAGGTCGAATATTATTTCAAATTTAATGTGAATAAAAATTTGAAAATTGCAATTCCCCCCCCCCACTATAAAACACATGACATCTTAATCGGTTACAATCATTTCCTTTTTCATCTCAGACAGTAGTCTGACATTTGAAATGATGTTGCCACAAAAAATTCATACTTTAGTTAATTTTAAGAAATCTAATTGTTGTACCGATAAGCCGCTTGCACTCTAAGATTCAGAAAAATTGCCCCTTTCATTTGATACTAAATTTTTAACGATCAGACTAATATTTCTAATTTATTTCCCACTTTTTCTTTTGATTAGACATGAGTCGACATTTCAATTAATATCTCCACAACCAATTAAAGTTTTTAAATTCTGTTTTCAGGAGGACCTTGGAAAGGCTCCACAGCATCCGTATGTCAATTCTTGTACTTATGCTTTCAATAGGGGCTGAACGTATAGAAGAACAGACAGACAGACAAACCTTTCCTTTTATTATTATAGATTATTGCAGATCGATGGTTCAACCATTCGTTTTAAAGGTATTGGCGAGCTCTTTTGAAAGATACCCATCATGAAAATTTACTCCCCTCAAGGGGGGGGGGCTTCTCCCCGCTCCTACATACACAAAAAAAATTTCCCAGTTGAATACCTTAATAACAAAAAATATATATTTGTTTCATTTGGTTTAGTGTAATCTATAGATGTTAAACTCTACTTACCTGCAATTTCCCCCATCGACATAATGTATTTGAATACTTTTGAGTGTCCCTGTACATGAACCATTTGCTTCATCTCAACAAAAAGCTTACTGCAGCATCCCTATATGATGCACATTTAGAATACAGAGTTTGGACTTTCTGCTACTATTTGTTCTTGAAATATGCTGATAACAGACACACAAACCATTCGCTAAAAACATGATTTTCATATTCAGGACACCTCAGAACATGTAAATATAACAAAAACTCACGTTTGAAAATTTGACCCTAAAACAATACTTTCTCGACCCTGTGGGTAAGAGAAAGTAAAAATATGTTAAAATACTCACTTTTAACCTTTTATGAAAAATAGCTTTAGAAATAATAATAATAATGTAGTACATATATATGCGTATATATATATTTTTTTCTTTATTAAAGGTTAAAATCTTTATCTTTTATTTAGTATTTTTGTTTGGATGTAGCATTAGGTTTGTACTGAGAAGAAATTCTTCACAATCGACAACAAAACAAAATCATGAATAAATATATATATATTTTTTTTTTCCTTTGACAATTATATTCTTATGTAATTGCAATACATAACACACCTGTTAAATATATATAGTATATATACACACATGAATTTTAAATTGAAATAACTAATACAGAGAGTAAGTTATATTTTAAATATGCAAAGCAAAAATAAAAAAGAATAATTCAGAACATGTGAGCCAGCTTTTATAATTACATAATTTTATAAAAATGCAGAATACATACCTTTATTTATTTTGATTTTCATCAACATCGAATTCTAAACATTCTTCTTTTAAATGCCAGCAAGTAGTCATCTTGGATGGCATGGTAGTAAAACATTACATGCCTTCCAAAATTATACTAGCTAGCATGAATGTCCAAGTTGAATAACGCTTCCTCCACGTATGAAAGTTATTCAGATATTCATATATACAGTAATTACAAAATTTAAAATAGAAAATATACTAGGTAATAAAGAGACTTTAAGTATGCACACAGGTCCCTAAATAAATCTATGAATACTAAAAATAAAAAGCACAACTTATGTGATGAAACTTGTATAATTAATTACATATTTTAAAAATGCCGAATGGAGTACATACCTTAATTAGCTCTTGATTACCATCTCTGTTTTAAGGACAGCACATTCTTCATTTTAAAGCCAGCAAGTAGTCATCTTGCAAGGCATAAAGTAATAAAATTTAATACCTTGCAAAATTCTACCAGCTAGCGTGACTGATGATATTCTCGACTTCCTCTGGCTCAGGTAGCATCTTCTTCTATTCTAATAATCAGTTTCTTTTCCATACCGTCATATGTGATTTAATGAATATTATTTTTAAAAATTCTATTTATTTCTTCTGAGAATGTCTTAAATGAGTGTTAGTATAAATTTTTATTATTAACTATACAAATTAAAATATGCTTAATTTTCACAGTCATGAAATTCATAGTATAGGTAATAAAAATATTTATCATAGATAACTACATAAAAATATATTCACGTATATCTTACAAATTTATAATAAATCTTATGAATAAGTGTTTTCATAAGAGATATAAAATTTTCGTATCTGTAATTTAATAACCCTCACTTCACTTATTTTGGAATCAGAAACATATCAAACAGATGAAAATAGCATTTATTTACATTCTTGTTCAATATGAACATAACAAAATTTTGTATATTTGTATACATAAATTCAAAAATTTTAAGTGAAAATCTGCATGGTGTGGGAAAGTATACTTCTTTTAACAAATATAAACTTACTACCATTATCATGATAGTTAAAAATTGAAATGTTTTCAGGTCTTTTTATCTTTTCTCAAAAAAAAAAAAAAAAACCCTGTTCATGTGGTTATTCACTGCAGAAATATCACTCAATAAAATCAGTCACACATTAAATTTATACATTACAAAAGATGGAAGATTAAACGTAAACAATAATAATATTATTGTATCATAGGATCTTAACTGAAGCAATACCTTATAATAATGAGCATATTATGAAATTGACTATTTAAATAACCATGCTATTTAATAATAAGTAAACAGTAACTACAGTCAAATGAATACTTTCTATATTTCATACTTCCATGAAACAGATTAAACGTAAACTATAATAATCTTTTTGCATCAGGATCTTAACTGAAGCAATATCTTATAATAATGAGCATGTTATTATGGAAATGACTATTTAAATAACAATGCTCCTTAATAATAATAAGTAAACGGTACCTACAGTCAAATGAATACTTTCTATATTTCAAACTTTCATGAAACCGATTAAACGTAAACAATAATGTTATTGCATCAGTATCTTAACTGAAGCGATATCTTATAATAATGAGCCTGTTATTAAGAAATTGACTATTTAAATAACCATACGGTTTCATCCTATTATACGGTACCGGTAGCCCATTGAAAGAAATGAAAAATGAAATCGTTTTTGAACGGAATGACAACTACTTACTTTTAACTATAGATAAGCCATGCGAGATAAGCCTTGTTCGCGTTCGCAGTGCATACGAAAAAAATCAAAATTGTTTTATTAAGGCAGTACAAATGCATCTATAATATCTCATACAGAAGGACAGTATAAGTAAGGACTTGAGAAAAATACTTTATTACTTACTTTATTCGAAAAAAAAAAAAAATGATAAAAATAATGCAAAATCATCACACACAGAAAAACAAGATGGCTGCCGATCTTTAAGTTTAAGGAGAGGTGTAGAGCTATCCTTAAGAATTTAAGGATCCTTAAAGTTAAAGATCTTTAAACGGACATCTGAATTTCTATTTTAAGGAAAGTCGGAAATAAAGATTGTTTACATTTTGATTGACCAATGAAAATGCATCTTTTTAAAGATCTTTAGTTAAGGATCCTTAACAGCGGACATCTGAATGTGGGGGTAAGCGGCCGATTCACTGTACGTACGAGTGGAGAAATTTCAGTGACAAGACAACGCCCGTTTGTTGTGTTTACAGTCGGCTGCAAAATTATTCGAGCACTGGCCAATAATTCCTATATTTAAAAAGTACACTTAAGACTGTTTTGCTAGGTAAATCCTTGTCGAATCATGTCTTAGACTGATTAAGAACATGACTCGACAAGGATTTATTTAACAAAGCTGTATTAAGTGTACTGTTTTTTGGCAAGGATTATTGCTAATGCTCGAGTAATTTTGCAGCCGACTGTACTGCTTTTGCCCCCATTTCTTATGTCGCCTTAACGTATAGTCCTTATAAGGATCCTTAAGTACCTAAGTATACCATGGAGAACAATAGTTTTTATTTTATTTTTGGCAGCATTCAACAATAAATTAGTAGAAGTGAAGTGAAGTGAATTTGTTTGATATTATTTGTTTGTTTCATTTTTCATTTCATCTTTTCCCGGTTCCGGCTGTATTGTGTTTGATTTAATTGTCTTTACCTGTAGCTTTTAATTATCAGTATATTTCAGCTCTATTACGATGGTAAGTGAGCTTTTTTTTCTTTTTGAAAAAAAAAAGTCATTGTTTAGTTTATTTTTCAGACTAATTATGCATGACAAAATTTAACATTTCAAGTTAACAAAGAAAGCTACTGAACTTTAAATAAATTTCTATCACATTATTTTTTAAATGTGTGCAGTCCTCGACTTTCGCACATAATTTGCTTCTAAAATTGCTTATTTCTTTATAAATTTACAAAAAAATAGTTGGATACTAACCTTTTTATATTTTCTTATTGTTTTGGATTATACTGTGTCGGGGTGATATTGTGTCTCTTCATTCGCCCAATTATGTTCATCGTTAAGAGGATTACATTCTTCTATAATAGTTAAAATTTTGTCGAAATGCGTAAATTGTAGGTTGTTTTCATGTTATTTTTGAACGTCAGTGTCTTAGTGATTTTTACCAGCATTATTGCCATTGTATATTTCGTTTCACTTTTGTACAGTCGGTAACAAAAGTGTCCTAATACTAGCAAAAATTCCTATGTAAAAAAAAGTACACTTCATACGGTTTTGTTAAATAAATCCTTATCGAATCATGACACTGACTAAGAGCAGGATTCGACAAGGATTTATTTAACAAAACCGTATAAAGTGTACTTTTTTTACATAGGAATTTTTGCTAGTGTTCGGACACTTTTGTTACCGACTGTACCTCTTTTTTTTCATTTGACAGAATTATTGAATTAGATTCAATTCAATCAGATCATTAACATCTTCATTGTTAACGTTTAGTTTATTTGTCAAACTTTTTTCAGTAGTGGTAATAATTTCTAGTGTTTATAAAATCATGAAGACACTAGTGAATGTTAATTGGTGAAATATTTGCATTTCACATTTTAGCTTAAAAATAAAATATTAAAACAATTTATTTAATTAAAAAATAAAGTTTTGGAGATCAATGACTATTTTAAGAGTCATGAGATTTCTGAATGTGAAAATAAAATTTGAAACTAATCAATGTATAACTTATTACTCAGTGAATAGTAATAAGCATTTGCATTATTCCATTTGAATATAGGCTTTAGCTCAGAATTTCCCTCCAGACAGTTTCATGAGGCTTCGCTGTGCCTGCCCTATATTTGAAAAAATGGTTGCCTTCTTTGCATTCTTCTTACTCCACATCCTAAAAAATTATATCCTACTTATTGTGCATAATTATCAACATTCTTGCATACATAAATAACAAACAAAAAAAGTATCTATACCCTGACCTTTTTTTAAACCTGGAGAAAATTCTGTTAACTGATCTTGAAAATCTGTAATGCTAAGGTTTAACTTGGCAAAAAAGTTTAATATTTTAGCTTTTCCGAACATTAATTTTAATTCTTTGGATACTGTTGATCAGGGATTTTGATTTCTTTACTTTTTTTTGGTTTGGTTATCCTCAATTTTTCTTTTTATTTCTTTTGGTTCACTGATAATTTTAACCAGGCATCCATACTTGTGATTTAAGAAGCACGGATCAGTGAAACTTTGTTTTGATTTCAAGAATAGAAAAAGAGGCTACCACTTCATATGTATATGTAAAATGAAAAAAAAAAAAGTTTAAATGGAAAGTAATGAGCAGTGGCTGATTGGTTGATCATTAAGCAAAAGAACCTGAATCTGAAAGTCTTACTGTCAAGTTAACTCAAATTCTACTCCCAAGAAAAAGTGCCAATCTGATTCGTATTTGGTTCTGTGATATAAATTTTATTTGGAATTTTGATAATTATCAGCACTCTAATGATAAAGGGCAAAACTGGGAAAATTCATTAGTGGCCAGTGGCCGGTACTGTCAGTTTCATTAGTAGCCACTTTTTTAAGTTAGTGGCCACTTTTCACGTGATAAGACTATTTCTTTCAGACTGCAAAAAGCATTGTCACCATTTTGCGGTATAATTACCACAAGAAAAATATGAAAATAAGAAATACATATAATAATAAAATTAACACAGGGACACTGAAATTGTAATTTGTAATTACGCTCTTTTTAAAAATCCTAAATTGCACATCCTAAATTAAAATCTGCTTAGGGCTGTAATAATAACAGCAAAAGTTTTTATCTTTCAGATAATTCAGTAGTACTTTTTTTTTTTTTTTTTCAATTTATTTAAGTGAAAAAGCTGTTATCATTCACAGTTCACATTGATATTTTCTAGTAAATGAATCAGCTGATTCATCATCATCAGAACTTTTACATGGTCATGTGTAAATACATTTAGCAGTTTTATTATTTTTTCTTATTTCTAAAGACACACTTTTTTAAATGATTTTATTTCAATAGAGTTAAAATATTTCCTCTTAAAAAGTATAGATATGGAAACTTAGCTGCTTCATTAAAAATAATTTACTTAGTTGCCAAATTTGTAGCTTTAAAAATAGGGAGATTGCTACTTTAAAATGGGAAGGAAAAAGGAAGATTTCTACTCAAAAGAAAGCAAATACAAATTTTTTTTGAAAAATACACATTTAAGCCAAATCAAATTTTGAAACACGTTTGTCAAATATCTTAAATGGGTTAAATATACATTAAATACTATGGAGATAATAATGGAAAAAGATTGTGCTTTGCAGGACATTTGATCATTAACTGCTAGTTGAAATGGAGCGCACATGTGTGTGTGTGGCAGGGTGGGGGGGGGGAGGGGATACATATATATACTTCTTTACAGGTTCTAGAATCTAATCAAGAAAGTTTAAAATGAATATTTACATTTATGTTATGGATGGAGTGGAGAGAGATTGTAAACCACAAGGTTTCAGTGGAGCATGTAATTGCCAATCGTTGGAGGCGGGGGGGGGGGGGGGGGTTACAAGAATTATGAGTAAGATATATTAAACAATTCTACTTCTTTACAGATTCTAGAATCTAATAAAGTAAGTTTATAATAGATATTTATATTTGTGCAGCAAATGGAGAATGATTAGAGATTATAAAGCTTTCTATAAGCTGTGTGATCACAGATCGTTAGGGGGAGGGAAAGGGGGGTCCAAAAATTATATGAGTGAGATATGTTAAACAATTCTACTTCTTTATAGGTTGTAGAATATACTAAAGCAAGTTTAAAATGAACATTGACATTTATGCCATGGATGGAAAAAGATTGAAAATCACAAGGCTTCGATTGCCTATCTTTTTTAGAATATTTTAATGATCACAAAAAGTGGCGACTTTAGTGGCGATCAATGCATAATTTTTAATCGCCATCTTTTTTTATTTAGTCGCCATGTGGCCGGTGGCGACCGTTAATTTTGCCCTTTATCTAATGACATAGTTTTAAAGCTTTGAATGTAATTTAAATATAATATTTTTCTGATTACAATTTTCCAGAAGAAGCAAGTGCCCGCCCCCCCCCCCCCCCTTTCTTAAAAAAAATTTAATCGGTTAAATTATATTAACAAATGTAAGGGGAATTGACCATTTAGTAGAATTTTTAATTCCCCATCGTACTATAGGTATGGGGAACTTAGGTAATTGTGAAAATTTTCAACCTCTTCCTTTTTTTTTTTTTACTTTTTTTACACGTTTTCAGGTATGAGGAATCCAAAAACATCAAAATGGGTATGGTGTCCGTTTGTAGGATGTCTGTTAATACTATGTTAGTCTGTGTACATGATATCTCATGAACAAATGATTGCAGAGAAGTTGGACCAGTTTTAATAAAGTATTAGCTATGACATTGGCAAGAACCCTATTTATTCACAACATTCTAATTTAGAAACCTCAGAAGTTATTCAAAATTTACAGTTTTTTTAACATGCAAGAACAGGGCAAAATTTCACTTAAACGTGCATGAAAAGAAATATTTTTATCGTAAAGATGTAAGAACAGCTTTTAAATATCAGTTTTCATGTCGGGATGATCATCATTGACTAGAAACATGCTACTTTGAAAATTTTGCAAATTATTCAAAATTTACGAATTTCTTAACATGGCAAGCTAAATTTCATATAAACGTCTTTTTGAGAGATATTTTCATGACAAGTTGTTAGACTACTTTTAAAATATTATATAATACGCTGGTATAAACATCCTTGACAATGAATTTTCTAATTTAAAAATTTTGTAAGCCACTGGAAATTTACTATTTACTTAATATGACGGGATAGGGCAAAATTTCGCATAGACGTCCACTTTGAGGGATATTTTCATCGTAAAGATGTCAGAACACTTTTAAAATATCATTTAAGATATTGGCATGAACATCCCTGACTATGAATTGTTTACTTTAAAAATTTCTTAAGTTATTTGGAATTTACAATTTACTTCTTAACATGGCAGAATAGGGAAAAATTGAGCATAAACACCCATTTTGAGGATCATAAATATGTCAGACAACTTCAAAATAACATTTATGATACTTGTTTGAACATGATTTACAGCAAATATTCTAAAAGGAAAATTTCGTAAGTTATTCATAATTTCAGATTTTATCAACATAGCAAAATGGGGCAATATTCCATATAAATATGCATTTTGGGGATTGTTGCATTGGAAATAGTAGCTTGAAATCTAAACTACGAAATTCACCCCAATTAATTGATTAGAATAAGATAAATATATCAAACTGAACAGTGGGTAGCCTATTAGGCAGGGATTTCGTTCTGTCACTGTGTCAAGCGTTTGGTGAAATTCATTTCTCTTAACATGAATATAATATGTTCTGTATTAAGAAATTTAGAACATACATGTGATGGGGAACTGAGCAGAGTCCACCTATGCCAACTAGAGCTGTACCAAGTACTCGTTACTCGGCCAAATTTGGACTAAGTATTTGACCAATACCGAGTAGTCGTAAGAATTTCATTATTTTTATGTATTATTGAAAGAAATGTATTCATAAGAGTTGTTTATTAATAGCTAAACTAAAAAATTATGGAAATATAAATACAGAGTCATTAAACTTTTGCTGCAAATAGCTTTCTGCAATTAAAACGGGCGAATAGATTTCCACCAAACTCGATATAGAGACAATTCATGATATGAGCTTATCCCTTTTAGTTACACGAATTTAAGTATAACCATCTTGTATGTATATAATATGCATTTTTTTTTTTTTTTTTTTTTTTATAAAAACTTGGTACATAAAATTGTATTTATGAAACAGACAAAAGTAAAATATTTCAGAAAAAAAAAGAACCCTTATATAATACTAATATAGTAAGTTACATATTTGTGCAAATAAAAGTAAGACACTTTTAAAACTGTAAGAAAAGATTGATTTTTAATTTAAAAAATAATTATGAAAAAGGTAAATACACTAAAATGTTATTAAAAATATATTTTAATAATCAAATTTGTTGTTTTGCAAATTATGGCCCAAGATCACCTTTTTTTTTTTTTTTTTTTCTTTTTTTAAACTCTTCTAGAATTTCAAGATTATTGAAGTCCATGTTTGAAATGATAAAATATTTATTTTAATGTTCTCATTGCATATGTAAATTTCATGCATCTTAAAGCCTGGGTGTATAGGAACTTTTATATTCTCTAAGAATTATCTGAGAAAGACTATATAATAAAGAATGAAATTATCAGTTATGGTTTTAATATTCTCCTTTCAAATATAGCAATGAACCTTTTTGTGTATATACACTACAGAAGTTCTGAAACATTTCATGAAAACATGCTGTTTGCCATTTAACTTAATTTCCCAGGAGCAGAATTATATCTGATGTTCTGCAATGAGACATTAAAATTTGCAGATGTTCTGCAGGTATTTTGTCCAAATTTGTCAAAGCACAGTAAAATGCAAAATAAGCATAAAAATAATACTTATTAGTAAAATATTTATTACACATTTATAATAAAACATGGTTTAAAATTTTTATAATCTAAAACTGAGGAATACACCCAGAATTTGCAATTTTTTTCAATGGATTTTGGCATTAATATTGTCACATTAATGTGGATATACTACTTACAAAATGTTTATAAATTTTGTCTATACATTGAAACAATGACTGTTTCCAGCAATTTTCTAGTATGCTAACAGATTTACAGGTCAGTTGAACATATCTAGGTTTTATTAATTTTAGAATGTTAGCTGTATCATCATCATCCAGTTAGGGGATAGATGAAATGTTCTGCAAAAGCCTCAATTGTTCTCCGACGTGCGTCACAGTTTTAAGCACTTTCTGCTCCTGGGCTTAATTTTCTGTTCAAAAGGACTTTTTTTAATTTCAAGGTGTGCAAAATTCTTCAAAAGTACATCAGCTGTTCTTTCTTACAACTACTCGGCCGAGTACTCGGTTACTCAGCCAAAGTGCTACTCAATGCAGCACTAATGCCAACTAGTTTTCTAGTCAGTTGTTTGTTGGTAAAATGTCATAGAATTGCAGTTCAATAAAAAGTATCTTACTATAGGTGAATACACCCTCTTATATTCTTTTCATTGTTTTGACAATAATAACTAATTATGTTTCATATACAAGAATTTTTATGTTATTCAATTTATCTATTTCTTGGGTCATTTTCAAAATTTGGTGCCATTTAGAAATTGAAGTAAAAAAAAAAAAATGTTGAATTAAATTAGTAATATTTTTTCATATTTAAGACAGACATTGTTTCTGTACATTGTTTGAATATTTTTCATACATTTCTTTCTTTATATATATTTTTTTTTTTTTCTAGTCGGATATGATGAAATTTTTCATGTCTGTCACCGGACATTTTCTTTGAAATTAATGCTTTTAATTTTAAGTACTAAATAAAGTAAAGGGATAATTAATCTCAGTATTTAGTCCTTTTACCTCTTTTTAGTAAAGTCTTTTAAATTAAAAAATTCTCTTTAAGTTTTTTATATTTTTGTTTGTCATGTCTGTTACTAAGATTGAATTTTTATAGGTATCATTTTATCATAAAACAGTTAGAGATGAATGTCCATCATTATCACGTATTCTAGACAAAAAGAATTTATATGTAACTGTAATAGTAGTGATTATGTTTTTTTTTTTTTACTGGCAAGAACCCTATTCATTTGCAACATTCGAATTAAAAAATTTCGTAAGTTATGAGAAATTTACGATTTTCTTAACATGGGAGAATAGGACAAAATTTCACTTAAACGTGCATTAAATGGAAACTTTTTACTGTAAAAATGTCAGACCAGTTTTAAAATAGTTTTGATGCCGGAATGAACATCGGTAACTATAAATATGCTACTTTGAAAATTTCGCAAGTTATTGGAAATTTACGAATTTCTTAACATGGCAGCATAGGGCAAAATTTCCCATAAACGTCAATTTTGAGAGATATTTTCATTGAAAAGATGTCAGACTACTTTTGAAATATTATTTAGATAGAACACTGGCATGAATATTATTAATGATTATGAATTTTCCAATATAAAAATTTCGTAAGTTATTAGAAATTTACGAATTTCTTAACATGGCAGCATAGGGCAAAATTTCCCATAAACGTCAATTTTGAGAGATATTTTCATTGAAAAGATGTCAGACTACTTTTGAAATATTATTTAGCTAGAACACTGGCATGAATATTATTAATGACTATGAATTTTCCAATATAAAAATTTCGTAAGTTATTGGAAAATTACGAATTTCTTAACATGGCAGAATAGAGCAAAATTTCACATAAACGTCAATCTTGAGGGATATTTTCATCGTAAAGATGTCAAACCACTTCAAATATTTTGGATACTGGCATGAATATCATAGACTATGATTTTTCCAATTTAAAAAATTCGTAAGTTATTTGGAATTTACGATTTACTCAAAATGGCAGAATAAGGTAAAATTGAGCATAAACTTCCATTTTGAGGATCATAAATACATTAGACAACTTCAAAATAACATTTATGATATTTGTTTGAACATGATTGAATACAAATATTCTAATAGGAAAATTTCGTAATTTACGATTTTATCAACATAGCGAAATTGAAAGTTTTTCATATAAATATGAATTTTGAGGATTATTGCATTGGAAACAGTAGCATGAAAACTAAACAACAGAATTGACCCTGATAAAATAAATTAATAGATTAGAATAAGATAAATATATCGAAGTGAACGGTGGATAGCCTATTAGACGGGGATTTCATTCTGTCACTGTATCAAGCTTTGGTCAAATTAATTTCTTTTAACATGATTTTCTATGTCTCCCACTAGAAATTTATGAGAGCATAAATATGATGGGGAACTGAGCAGAGTCCACCTATGCCAACTAGTTTTATGTTTTCATCCTGTGTCCTCTTTTCAAAATGAAAAGGATTTAGTCCTTAATTTAAAAAAATTTGCGAAATTGGGAAGCTCAATTGGCTGTTGGCTGTATCGAACGGTGAACACTAACTTTTTTCTATGTTAGATTCGCAAAAGAACAAATTTCTAATAAACTTGCCAAAGCATATTAAGGTTTATGCTTATTCAGATTCTTCGAATCACAAAGAAATAAAAATATTCCCTATATTTGCACGGTTCTTTGATCCAGAACACACTCACTGTTAAAATTGTCATAAGTGGTGCTCTGGTTGGTACACGGTGGGTTGACGTGTATTCTCACTTTTGCATATGAATATTATTCCTCATAAAAGTAGGTCCATCACTGACTGAGAGATTCTGTTCTCGAAGCTGATATATGTGAGGTGCTGGGTTCGATAACCAGTCACAATCGTTGGCTTAGTCCTGTGGTTTTCTCCGATACTAGCGTAAATATGGGCTAGGACCTCTTAGAAAGACCCTACGGAGAACTCTCCTACTCAGACCTACAGCCCTAGTGCAGACCACCACCTAACAAAAATATGCAAAGTCTGATCCAAATTCATCATTTGAGACAAAAATGTGTACCACTTGTGTAAAAAGTAGTTTTTGTAACGGTTTTTATAATCATTTTCCTTCAATTTTGTGTCCTCTAAAATGACCTCTTTTTCAAAATTGAATGTCTTCTATTTTTTTTATCAAATAAAAGACATTGCGTAATTTCTTCTTATTCCGATAAATTCTGGTCACCTTATATGTAAAAAATTAGTTATCATATTTTGTGGCGACTTTTTTTTCAGCGAGTGTAGTCTAAATTGAAATTTCAGGCCCTGATCTAATGACTATGAAATATTTAATAATGCAACACTAAATAATTATTAAAATCTAGTTTTTTGTTGTAAAGGGCAGATAAACAGAATTTTAAAATATTTAAAGAACAACTACACTGAGAAAAAATTCTGTAACTGACATCTAGAATCTAAATTATGGCTCTAGAAAAAATAGTTCCATGTCATCCTTATAAATTCTAGTCCCCTTGGAAAGTAAGTTCTAGAAGCCCCGATTAGAATTCTAGAGCATTTGCCTATATTATTGAGGGCAAAGTTATTTAAAAATATTTGCAAGTAAATGAGACTACAAAAACCAAAAGGCAGGTTTCAGTAACTATAATCTTGGTTAATTACCCAATTCAAGAAAATCAAGCGAGAATTTCTCGCAATACAAAAAATTCAGAATATTGTTTTTACCATCTAGAAATGTGTAAACTAGAGATTCTCGATCATTTCATCTGTTCAGTTTATTGGCATGCCTTATATGCATAGCACAGAAATCTATATTTCTAGTTAAGGGATTTAGAAAATGGCCACTTATTCATTCTAGAGGAATGCGGTATATTTTTTTCTGAGTTTATTAATTATAAAGACTTTAGAAATTTTTAAAATTAAATTTTGATTTTAATGAATAATTAATATTTAATTTTTTAAATTATCTTATTATAAATGATATACTTAATGCAAAAAAAAAGAAGGAAGAAAATATTCATGAAAACTGATAAAACCCGAAAATGTTTTGAAAAAACCTGGGTTTTTTTCAACCCTGGGTACTGTACTCCCTGTAGCATCTTTGCATTACAGTTGGTGTAATGCCATAATCTTAGAAAGAAATAAGTAAAAAATGATTATTTGATAACCTTATATATAATTTATAATATTTTAATTTATCAAAATTTTACTTTTAATTACTTTTTTTGCACAATATTGATATTTTAATAAATTTGATTTTTATCAGTATTTTATATTTATTAATTAGTTATTTAAAACTACATTATGGAACAATTTATCTGGAATCCGGTTATCCGGAATTATATTTTCAAACAGCTAACTTCCAATGCAGTAAAAAAAAATTTACAGAAATATTTTTTTAGTTCCCCATCATACTATAGTAGAGGTGCACAACCTGCGGCCCATTAGCCATCAATTTGCAGCCCACGCAAGGACAGACATTTTAGCTCGCATTAATCATCAGCATGACAGCATGAGAGAAAAAATGAAAAAGAAAGAAAGAAAAAAATATTTTATTTATTGCATTTGCAAAACTGGCATTTACAAAAACTTTTTTTGTTGTTTGCTGGGGGGGAGGGAATTGTTGGTTTATATCAGGGTTGGGTTTTTGACGTCAAAAAGTGGTTTTTGACATGACAAAGGTTTAAACCGTCAAAAACCTGTATTGTCAAAATTCAACATCTATAAATGAGCTAGAATCTGGTTAGAAATAGGATTTATAGTAATATTTGCTATATACAAGTGAATATCTAAATATTATGCTGTTTATAAATTAAGAAATCTGAAAACAATTTGTAGATAATTTATAAAAAAATTAGGTAAGTATACTGGTTTATAATCTAAGAAATATATACAAAGTATGCATAGATATATTTTGTATGTTTATTTATATTAATATTTATAAAATTCTAAAGTTACTTATGAATTTTCACATAAGCCATGAAAACACAGGAATACTGGATTTTTTTTTTTTTTCTTTAAGTAAAACATAATATATGTAGGCAGTAAATTAATATGAATTTGAAAATAATTATATTTATAATCTACATTTATTATACTTATAATTTATTAATGAATTTTTATCTGTTTATTATTGATTCGATTTTATAAATATTTGTACCTGTTTATAGCTTGGACTATTGGTGTTTGGTGTTTTGGGAGTAAGGCTGATTGACTACTCTAGTGTCTTAGGCCTAAGGGGTATTGCCCTCCGTGTGGGTCTGTCTACAGGGTCCTAGTCCGTATTTATACAAGTTTCGGAGAAAAACACGAAAAACTCTGAATGGCTAGGCCAACAAGCACGCCCTAGGATCGAATCCGACACCTCATGTCTACCAGCTTTGAACGTAGTACCACTTGGCCACTGGTGGGACCTACAGCTTAGACTAATAATTTTTTTAAAAATCTGAACGGGTAAATAGTAAATTTATTACAATTTATACATATCCAGAAAGTATTCATATTTCTCGTGTCTCACGGTAATTATAAGAATTTCAGACACAATTCAAGCTTGTTTAACATTCAGAATTATTGCTTTTTCTTAAAAACTGCAATATCAACAGTCATAAAAAAAAAAAAAAAAAAAAAAAAAAAAAAATTATATTTTTATATAAAACATTTAAATACAAAATATTAGGCTATGCAATTTTATTTTACTGGTTAAATACATAATACTAAAAGCAAAATACTAATAAAATTGAACTATACAATGTTGTATTGCAAATAAAATGATTTGTCACTCAAAATGATCCATCAATGATTTATAAATCATCAATTTTTAGAAGCCTAAAGTTTTGTTTTTCTATTAATCAAAATGTTATAATGTTTCTCCAAAAACATTAATATTTACCTTTTAAAACATACTTATAAATAATATCCTATTAAAAACAACTATATTTTTAAAGTATCACATAACTAAGTTTAACATGTGCTATATTAAGCATAGTTATAAATTTCGTAATAATATATAAAAGTATCACAGCATATTTCGAATGAACATAGAAATAATTCATAATAAAATTTTAAAAGCCTAAAGTTTTGTATTTTATATTAATCAAAATGTTGTAACAATGTGTTTTTCAAAGAACAATCTATTTACTTTTCAAAAAATCTTTATGAACTATATTTTATTAAGCTAAGATTTTATACGACAGTTAAATTATAAATATAGGTTTTTGACATTTTTGACAAGGTGGTTTTTGACATGACGGTTTTAACCATGGTTTAAACCGTCAAAAACTGTCATGTGTCAAAAACCTGCCAACCCTGGTTTATATACATATTTCTGTTTGAGAGCTAAGTTTTCCATTCTATTTCTCAATAAAGTAACCTTCAGTATGTTTATGTTCCTTCATTTTTTATTGGAAAAATCATGGAAGCTGGTACCCAATGAACTGTATCAATAAGTCATATATACCTACTTTAAACTGTCTTGCAAGCTCTCTAGGATTAAAAAAAAAAAAGAACCATAGTTTGTATTTATCTATTTTAAGTTGAAAAATAAAGTGCAGTATTGAACTACGAAAAAACTTTTCATTTGTTTTACAGTCAACTCCCTATAACTCTCAAAAGTTTTGTCCAGAGAATAGGAATTTGCAAATTAGAGATCATTGCCTTCGTTTAGTTTTCTTTTGCAGATACAAAGTCAGTTATTATTAATTAAATAGACATCAAAACGGAAAGAGGATTTTTAATAAATTTTAGAATAAATATTTCTTAAATATTAATAAAACTAATCTATCACATTCATATATGATGGTAAATAATTTAAGCATATTCAAATAATAGGTACCTATAAAATGTAAACAAATGTATTTAAAAAATACAAAACAAAATATTTTTGAAAGTCTGGAAATAATATTCATCGCAGATTAATTTTCTTAAACATAAAATTGATAATGACGTCAATTTTTGTGAAATGCATAATTTAACTTTTTATAATTTTTTCACATTCACGATGAATTAAATGTATTTATTTTTATGTCAAAAGAAATGAACTCGTTTTTTTTTTTTTTTTTTGGCAACAATTAAATTATAGTTAATTTTTAATGGCTAGATTTTATTGCTATTAAGAGCTTATTTTCATATTTTAATTAATTAAAAGAAAACTATTCGAAAATCTGATTTCGAAGTATTGTGTTGTCACCGGGTTCTGAGTTACTGTGAAAGTTTCAAATTTTTAGCTAGTAGGGAAATTAGTTTCGAACAAACAAACAAGAATCGAAGTTAATAAAAACATGGTAATAAAAAGTAAAAATGTGAGAAATGTGAATTTTTTTAAAATATGAGATGTAAATTTCTTTTAGATTAAAAAATCAATTACGGATTAGAAGGATTTGCAGATTTTAAATCTGCAGATTAGAGGGAGTTGACTGTACTGTATGTGACTATAAGGAAAATAAAGTTTTTGATGACATTTTGTAATACAGTAATAATTATTGCATACTGGTTCTTTTAATTAACTGGATTACGTTAAGAGCTATGTTTTATCAGAAAGTATAAGCAAGTGATCCAAATGATTACTTATTACCAGTTAAAGAAATAAAATTGTCTAAATTATAAAACTTTATACTGTTTAAATTGAAATTCACTTTTTTACTGGATTTTGAGTATTTTGGAACGTGATCATCAGATACCGAGGCTCATTAGCTCATTTTGATAAAAAAAAAAAAAAAACCTCATAATTATTAACTAAATATGTTATTAAATTTGTATAGGTATATTTAAAGTTACTTAAAGTTGTTTATAAGATCAGTGCATCCATTGTATCTTACAAATCTGCAATTTATAGGATAAATTTTTAAGAAAAACAGTTTCTTCCACTTGGAAGAAACCTATTTCTTCCGGCCGGTTTTTTCCATGGTTTTTTTCTGCCTTGGAAGAAACTTGCCAACCCTGCTTTTTAACTAGTAAATTTTTCTTACTTTTTTTTTTCCCTGCATACATAATAATTATTGTTAAATGATTGTATAGTAATTATTGTTATTTGTTGCTTATTATTTTCCTTTTTTTCTAGACTGTCAGTAAGAATAATCAGGTTCTTCAGTTGTTAAATACAAAGATGCGAGTTATCCTGTGTGATAATCGCACATTTATTGGAAAGTTTGTCGCTTATGACAAGCACATGAACCTTGTCCTTACTGACACAGTGGAGTACAGGAAGTATAAACCAGCACGCACCAAGGAGACCATTGAAGCGAAAAAGAATTATGGTGTTGTAATATTGAGAGGTGAAAATGTAATGTCGGTTATTGTTGAATCATCTAGCGTAAGTTATTTTTTATTTTTTTTATTTGCAGATAAATTGTTTCAGTTTTAATTTTTTACCCAGTATGTTTTCCTTTAGGCAATCACTTTGAATCATTTATTATTCTTTACATCAAGCATTGCTACTATTAATTCCCCCCCCACTTACTAGGAGCATGTGCTGGTTGAATTTTTGGTTATCTAGTAATTATTATGCCATTATTCTATTGAGAAAACTTATATTTTGTTATAAAATTATTAAAGATGTGCCATTAGCACTAATTACACAGGTCTACAAAAATGATGTTGAAAAAGTTTGATTTGATGATTTTAGCTGATCATCATCATTGTTATTAGATGTTCTGAAACCGAAAGTGCAGCCAGTTTTTCTCTATCACGTATAGATTTTTGTCAGTACAGGGTGTTTACCAACACAATTTCTTGCGTATACCATTATAGCAATAGGTTGGTTTGTTGGATGGTAGGGTTTTACGCCGTACTATGCTGCACAATCACAACAAAAGGTATCCATGATTAATTAATCATGGAAACATAAATACCATAAAACTTACCCTATAATTACATTGATGGAAGAGTAATGAAAGAGTTTGTATAGGTAGGCACCCTGTATTGACAAAAATCTATACGTGATAGAGAAAAACTGGCTTGATTTTCGGTTTCAGCACACCAAAAAACATATGCACCAGCTAAAATTATCAAATCAAAATTTTTTATGTAGACCTGTGTTTATTTAGAAAGATTTTAAACTGGATATTTGTCTCTGAATTTTTTATGCTCCTTCCCTCCACCCTTCCCCAAATTTCAAATGTAAATGAATGTTGAATGTAATGAATATTAAATTTAAAAAAAAACTTAGTTTTAAAATTATAACCAATTCTCATTTGAGAATGCAATGGCAAACCAATTGAAAACTTTGATATGCAGAAATTTCCTATTATGTTATCATTGATCTTTGAACTAAAATATTTATGACAGATAGTCATCTTGATTCTAATCAGTCAATGCATGCATGATGATAGAAAAAACATAAAATGGCAATCAACATCATGAAATTATAATTTAATAGTAAATACATGAAAATTCGTGGGAATGTGTATAATGAATGCTCACAGTCACATTAAGGGTTACTAAAATGAACACCAGTATGATATATGGCCATTGCTAAACTTTCTTCTGTATCATTCTGTATACCAGCTTGATCTGTCTCTCATCCAGTCTGTATTCAAAATCAGTATAGTTTTTCATAGTATCAATATCTGGCTCACATACCAAGTTTGGTACATTTACAATCATAGAAGCTGGGGATATTGCCTTCACGTTAAAAGGGATAAATTGATGGAATCCTAAAAAATTTTACACTCAATTTTTGTGTCTAATTATTTTTAAGTCCTCTCCCAACACACACAGTAAACTTCTGATGGTAAAGAAAATCTCCAAGTTAAGAATGTTGTACAATATCTAGCCTTGCTGACAGCTCAAAGCACATGTTATGCTATGATAAAGTTTGTTTCAACAATTATTCATTACCTAATGTGTTTTTTGAAATTCCATTTTCACATTCAGAAAATTCACCACATCACAACTGTTATAAATTAGTACTCATTTTTCAAAAATTGATTTTTAACACTTTTATTTTTCACTTTTTTTTTTTTTTTACATTAAAAAATATAATATTAAAAAAAAAAAAAAAAAAAAAAAAAAAAAAGTATTTATTTAATGATTGGGAATTTTTTAAATGTGAAAATAGGGGGGGGGGGGGGAACACGAATAAACAGTGAGCAATTGTGGAAACAAACTTCCCTATAGAATAACATAAGCTAAGGTTGTCGGTGGGATTAGATGTGTCCCGTAATGTATGTTGGCGAAATTGTAATATTTTTATTTAATATTAAATGAATTTTAAGAAATACTATACATAAAAAATTAAGAATTCATCAAAATTTAAGTAGTAGCAAAATCTTCTATAGAAATACAGGCTGTTCGCACATTTTTTAGACGATTTTGGTGGAGTGTACTCAAGCAATTTCACTCATATTTCGTGTTTTATTTGTTCGGTTTGATAGCCCTTGTTCTTAAACAAAAATTCTAAATATCAGAAGATAAATAAAACTTCAAAAAATGTAACTGTTGTGAAAATAAAATTCTCCATACAAACGATTTTTTCTTACTGCGAAATAAAATCGTCTAAAAAATGTGCAGCCTCTGTAACAATAAAAGTCTGAAAAATTTGTTGCAAAAAGCTTTTTCAGAAGCTTTATTATTTTTAAGTAAAAGTTTTAAACTTGGCTTCATGTCCTTTGTTATACTTGTATTAATCATAGTTATATTGTTATGCTCATATTTTCTTTTTTTTTTTTTTCTTTCAGTCCCGTTCTGGAGGCTCAAGTAGTAAGTCTTACCTTTTTTATTTGAATATATTTCTGTTGAGCATTTATTATGTCTTAAAAAGTTGTAACAAAATAAAATTTGATTTTTCCTTTTAACATAATTTTTCATTAAACTATTTTTCAGTCATATTTACTTTCTTAAAAAAAGACTATATGAAATTATTTTTCATCTAAAAGGACAATTTTATACAAGTTGAAAATTATAGTGTTAAAAAATAAACAACTGAACTTTGTTTTGTATGTGCTGTAGATTGACGCTTATAAATTGGAATCTGACAATACAGGTATTTCTGGCTCAGGTCTTGGACCATGTTTGCTTGGCAAGCTCTAGGGTTTTAACACATTAATTTTCATTTTGTTAATTCTTTTATTTTTTATCATACTTTAAATTCATTTTCTACTGGTACTGAGGAAGAAACTTTGAAAATTCCAAAACGGCGTATAGTAGTTAACAATTTTCTTTCATCTATGCCTTTTAACATTGTTTTTACTTTCTTTTTTTAATATTTGGCTAACTGTTTTTAAAATTTCAGTCTATTTACTGCAGACTTGAACAGGAAATGTAATACTAATAACATTTCCAGTAATATATTGCTTGCTCTCTTTTCTTTACTTTTCCAGTCATTGATCATTGTAATTTTGCTTTTAGACAAAGCTCTTGTCAAGTAAATAGGTGTAGCAATTTAGATAAAGCATTAGAGGATTCAGTAAGGGAAACCTGCAACAATCATAAGGTTTTATTGGAATTCTTTTCTTTTCAGGCCTGACTTAACCTAAGTAGGACATAGGGCAAACAACTTTTTGGGGGCCCTTACACTTAGTTACTTAAAACCAAAAAAATATAGTTAAAATAAGTTTTATATTTGATTTGAAGGCCTGGGACCAGGGTTTAACCTGGCAAAAAAAATTACTTTAGCATTTTAGCGAAAATAGGCAAGCACTATTTTAGCTTTTTCGAAAGTTAATTCTTTGGATACCATTGATTTCTTTTACTTAGCTTTGTTATCCTCATTTTTGTTTTCTATTCCTTTTGTTCATTGATGATTTTAACCAAGCATCCATATTTGTGACTTTAAAAATACGAATCAGGGAAACTATGTTTTGATTTTATCAATAGAAAAAGAGGTATTCATATCATATGTGTAAAATGAAAGAGCTATTTAAAAATCAATAAAGTGTAGTGGTAGATAATCATGAAATACTAGTGCTAAAAATGCTTCTATGAAGCAAATTCTGAATTCTAACATACTTTTAAATATTTTTGCATTTAAATTCAATCATTGAAAGTTAAAAATAAATCCAAATTACTATATAAATAAGGATTCCCAAAAAATTTCAGTCCTTTCGTAGTTTTTGCCTGCAAATATTACCAAAAAAAAAAAAAAAAAAAACTGAATTATTATATAGAGATTTTATACAGTTATCCAATTTTAGCTTTTTAGCGAAATTCTGACAGACTTGTTTTAGCAAAATATGATACCTTTTAGCAAAATGATAAAAAAAACTAATGGCAGTTTAAACCCTGCCTGGGACAATTGCCCCACATGTACTTCTTATCTTAGGCCCTGTTTTTTTTTCTTTACTCTTGGAAGAATGTTCGTTTTTTCTCCTCATGTTCTCCTAAAATATATTTCCATTTATCTTCAACTAAATTGTTTTCACACAAGGTACAAGAGGTCTTGTGTAGAATTTAATTTGTCAGTAAAAACAGTAGTTTTCTTATTTTTCCCTTAAAATATTTTTAGTTTTGAACAAATAAATGATTGTGGTATATGTGTTGCAATGAATTTCCTCAATACTTTTTTGTGTAAAACATATTCTTGAGCAAAAAACTAACTTAAATAACATAGTAAGCTTAGTATATTTTTTAGGGTTTAATTTCTACGTTTTTTAAGTCTGGCAAACCAGGGTTTAACCTGGCAAAAAAATTACTTTAGCATTTTAGCGAAAATAGGCAAGTGCTATTTTAGCTTTTTTGAAAGTTAATTCTTTGGATATCATTGATTTCTTTTACTTAGCTTTGTTATCCTCAGTTTTGTTTTCTATTCCTTTTGTTCATTGATGATTTTAACCAAGCATCCATATTTGTGACTTTAAAAATATGAATCAGGGAAATTATATTTTGATTTTATCAATAGAAAAAGCGGCATTCATATCATATGTGTAAAATGAAAAAGCAATTTAAAAATCAAATAAAGTGTAGTGGTAGATAATCGTGGAATACTAGTACTAAAAATGCTTCTATGAAGCAAATTCTGAATTCTAACATACTTTTAAATATTTTTGCATTTAAATTCAATCATTGAAAATTAAAAATAAATCCAAATTACTATATAAATAAGGATTTCCAAAAATTTCAGTCCTTTCGTAGTTTTTGCCTGCAAATATTACAAAAAAATAAAAATAAATAAATAAATCTGAATTATTATATAGAGATATTTTATACAGTTATCCAGTTTTAGCTTTTTAGCGAAATTCTGACCGACTTGTTTTAGCAAAATATGATACCTTTTAGCAAAATGCTAAAAAAAACTAATGGCAGTTTAAACCCTGCTGGCAACATTTTTCTATTTTTATATATGTGATAAGTTCTAAGATTATTAAGTGGTAAGAATCTGATTCTCCCCTCCCCTATATTTCTGTAACCTTTATGCTTAATATTTTCATATATTCACCTCTGAGAATTTTGATAGATTCATCTTAGCTGTACCAAAATGAATTTTGTTCACTCTTAGTCTTCTATTTTACTTTTGAAAAGTACTTATTCCAAACTTTCTGTATTTCATAACTAAAGTTATTTTTAATGTAACCTATTTTATGTTCTGTAATATTGTTTATCAAATTCTTATGCACTGCATACTGAATTAATCTTTAAGTTTGTATAGCCAATTACTCTCAATCGGGGTTGCTACAGAGCTGGGAATTCTGAGATAACCTGTGAAACTCAGGGGATTTGAAATTCCCATTAAAAATCAGGAAAATTTTGGAGTGTTTAGAAACATTTTCATTTTCGGGGAAACAATTTTTTCTTTGTTTTATTTCAGTTTTTAATTTTAAATTGTCTAGTTTTATCATTTGGGAAAAACAAGAGAATACAAGAATATCGTACTAAATGGAAAGACCATGTACAGCGTATGTCGGAAACACGGTTCCCCAGAGCTGCCCTCGACTACTCCCCAAAGGGCAGGAAAGATCGAGGACGACCGAGAAAGCGGTGGACTGAACAATGAAGCCGGAACAGGCACTATGCCTAATCCTTGAAGTTGATGATGATGATGGAAAAAATCCTTTTATTTAATTCTTTATAATGAAGGAAAAGGAAAAGTCAATTGTCTGGGGCCAATCTGGCAATAATTGAAAGTCCTTTTGTTGCCCATTCATAAAATTAAAGTTCATAAACACGGTCTTTTCACAAAATTCTCTTTATAAAAATTATCTTTTTACTCTTTTTTTTTTTTTTTTTTTGTGTGTGTGTGTGTGTCTTCAGTATTGTTTCAAATAATTACCTATGCTTTGTTTAGAGAAATACTATTAACTTCACAATAAACATTATGTAGGGTAATTGTGTTGTTAAAATGGAAGGTTTTACATGATAATTATTTTTTCACAAAAATGCCCACAAATTCGGATTAACTCTTGATTATGAAGTAAAAGTCAATTATAATTTGCCAAGTTAGTAAAATTAATATACTCTAGGCATGTCCAATTTACTTTTAAACATGTTAGATTTTAATGCTGCATAACTGTGTAATTTATAGGGCTGTGCCGATTAATCGGTTCGGTTAATCAGATCGATTAATTCGATTAAAAATTTTCAAAATCAGATTAAAATTTTCAAACTACGAATTAAAGATGCTGTTCTGCCTACAAAATATTTTTTCGCATATTTTGCTAACAAACATTCTAAGAAACATCCATCAAATAATGAAAAAGAAAAAATTAAATTAAATAAATAAATAAATAAAATTAAATAAAACTTCTCAAAAGAAGTTGTTGTACTTTTGTTGATAAAGAAAAGGGAGAGGACAGTTATTAAACAAAATGCCGCTCCATGTGCATGCTGGAGCAACACCACCTGTCTGTTGCCTTCTACAGAAAGTGTTGGTTAGGGTAATAGTATTCTCAGAAACAAGAAGCTTTCAAAAAATAGAAATGCTAAAAATTTAAAACAAAAGGAATTGAAATTTCCACTATCCGTCTGATTGGGGAAATGTCAACAGAGTTTCACAATATCTTCAAGCGTTTATTGTCTGGTTAGAATTGCTGATAGTAACTATTGAAGTAGAAACAGAAAATAACATTTTAACACTTAAAATTACCAATTATTGCTCTGAAAATTGATTTAAATTTCAGCTATGAAACAGATATAATTGATTAGACAAAAATTTTTGAAAAAAAAAATATTTTTCTCAATTAAATTTATGAATAATGTGTGTGTGTGTGTGTATATATACACACACAAACAGACAGACAATATGAGAGTTTTATTCATCATTCAAATAAAATTATATAAAGAAAAATGAAAACAGATTAAAAATCCGATTAATGAACTACGATTAACCCAGTTAAAACTCTTAATCGATTCCCACCCCTAGTAATTTATTTTAATTTTAAAACAAAAGAAAACTGGGAATGTTTTTTCTAGATTTGTGTAGCAATCCTGTTTTTGTTACATTTGCTCAACTAAATTATCAGTATTGATAACTGCCTGTTGGTAATAATCATTCATTATACAGACAGTCAAGAAAAACTCTGCAATGGAGTGTTATGTGCTAGGAGTTAAAAAAATGAATGATTTTCTTTCTTCTTAATTTAATGCATCATGATAAAAATTTATATTGTAGAATTAGTTATATGAATATTTTTTATTATTCCTAAATGTGATCTGATTTACTTTATTTTTAGGTTCAAGATCTTAAATCTACTTGTGCTGTCAAAAACATCTTGTTTGATGACTTTTATGATATCTTGTATATGTGCTTTTTCATATGTCAAAACTAATGCCTCAACAAGGTGTTTTGTATTTTAAAAATTTTTGTGCAAGTAAATTGTGTTAAAAGTTAATTGACCTTTTTCTTTCACTCAAAAAAAAAAAAAAAAATACGAGCTAAAATTTAAGAATTATCACTTTTTAAAAAGCTATGAATTTGTTTCTTTTGTAGGTTCTGGGGTAGAAATTTTGATTATTAAAATTCTAATTTTTCCTTAAATATAGATTGCAATAATTGTATTATTTAAAAACTAATGTTCTATGGTTAATAATGCAGATTTAACAGGTGAGCATATTAAAATACTCACCTGTTAAATCTGCATTTGCAGACATAGTGACTTTGCCACAGCTCCACAATATGCACATAGGTGAGCATATTAATATGCCTTTACAGATACGGTGACTTACCAGCGGATATTAGATGAGAAATGCCGAGTTGGTAATCAGCCAGGGTAGCTCAATGGTAGAGCATTCTCACGATAAGCAGAGTTCCTGGGTTCGATTCCTGGCTCTGACATTTTTTACGTAGTTTGTATAAAAATTCAACATTATACTCCAATTTCTCTAAATAAAATAAACATATCTGAATCTTTGCAAATAAGCTATTTAAATATTTTGAATGCATTTTACCGCATGTTTTATTTGTAATTAACATTTTAAAAGCTCTGCTCGTTGACATTCAACCAGAAATCTCATCTGTCCAGAAAATCTTGACAATGTTTATTTCCCCGCCTCTTATGACAAAGAATCGGGGTTGGTTTTTTGACGTCAAAAACCAGTTTTTGACGTGACAAGTGTCAAAAACTGGTTTAAACTGTCGAAAACCATATGTGAAAATTGGAAACTGTAACATAAAATAATTTTATTTATATTTTTAAGTTACAGTGTACAGAGTATATAAGTTAACATTAGTGCATCATCTTAAGAGGAGAGTGAATGTTTATAAATCTTTTTTGTAAATTGACATAAAGCTACAAGAAAATGCATATATATATATATATCGTAAATAATGGTATGTAATACAGTTAAGCATATTAAAAATTCTTTAAAACTAAATTTTATAAATAAAGATTTTACATTAAAAAAAAAAAAAATTATTTATTTATTTTTTATTTATTTTTTTCCTTTCCTCAATTTAACATTATGATTAAAAAATATAAACTAAACACATAACGTTATTACTTAGTTTGGGAATTCAATGATAAGTTAACTTTTAAAATTATGTTCAATGCTGAAATTTCAATGAAAATTTTAAGCATTCAAATATAGTATTTTTTTTTTTTTTTTTTAATTAAATTATATCAATGAATCCACAAAATAATATCCAGCTATTTTAGAATATATTGTTAAACTTATAAAAATGTAAAATCGAGATATAAAATTAAAAATTAAGTGCGAGCATTTTTAAAATGTGACGGAAATTTATTTTTATTTACGTACAGTTTGAGAAGTTTTAATGTATTATTTAATTCTAGTATATAACCCCGTCAAAAATGATGGAATGTGAAATCAGTTAAGGTAGTGAATCAACGAAGGCTTTGCCTGATTTACTGGTCACTATATTTAAAGGAAACTCTTTTCTATGTAGCTTTATAAAAAAAATAATAATAATCATGAAATTTCTCTTGCCCCTGCTGACTTTGGCAGAGACCCACTCATTCGTAGACTCTCGGGTGTCTGTCCCTATTGCCTGTGACAATCGCTTACCAGTGGGCTTCCATTTGGGTACTTATCAGATGAGTTTCGAAATGGACAGTATCGAAAAAATTGAAGTAGCAATTTTATATCTGAATCCCAGTTACATATGAACAACACTGTACATGGTGTACATAATATTTTCTTTCAAGTTATTTTCTAGATTTATTTGATCAACAATAAAATGACAACAATTTCACGCCAAATACAATATTACAATATGCTGCGATTGGCTACATCTATTGCGTGAAACAATTTTTTGTGGTTATAATAGTAGTTGAGTTAGTTAATAGTAGTTGGTTCATAGAAAAATAAATAATTGAATATGTAAATCTGATCATAGTACAGCCTTGATATTAGCTCCCCTTGTCGACTTTTTAATTTTTATCGTCATTTTAGACAAAAATACACAATTTATGCAATTATTTCTTCTGTTTCTTTCTTTTCTTTTTCCTTTCCTTTCTGTTTTTCAATATTTTATAATTTATTTATATTTTTGATGCGCTACTGGGCTTAAAGTGGCTTTCACAAAAGTAGAGTCGTTGGCGAAAAATGTCTGATCTATTTCAGCATCAAAATTTCAAAATATTCCTCAGGATTATCAATGAATTAACTTTCATGCCCAGAGTGATTCATCCGTGCCAAAAACATATTATTGAAACAAAACAGAAAAGAAAAAAATCTAAAGTTGAAGTATATTAAAAAAAAGTTATAGTTGTATTTTTTTACTCTATTTTCATTTTTTCATATGCATGAGCAAATTTAATATATATTTTTTTTTTTCGCGTGAAAGCATATTTTATTTTATGCTAAAAAAATAAATAAATAAATAACTGTTTTTTTTTTTTTTTTTGGCAACAATTATAAATTTAAATGTCCAATCTTGAAATATTACCAGGTTATTATTTTCATATTTTAATTAATTAAAAAAAAATCTAATCAAAACTTAGTTACAAATAAGGTAGATAGCAAATGAAAGGTAGGATTTTTTCTGAATCCATCAGACTAAACAGCTTATCGATCAGACAATTAGATTTTTAAAAATTAACTAAAGTCTGTAAATTAGGTCGCAACTTGTTTTATAGATGAGTACGGACCAGAATTGTTACCTCTCTTGCAAGCTACATAAATAGATTGCATTTTAATGTATTTAATATTACATTTCAATGCATATAAATGCAAATTTTCATACCTGTAAGACATTAATTCACAAAAAAGTGATATACTTTCCATTATCCCCTTCATTAAAAATAATTAATTTAAAATTGCATCATGTAATCAATATTAAAAATTTAGTTCAGCTAATCCTGCAATACCTCAAAAATTTTTAATTGTACAACATTAAAACATGCTATTGATATTGATTATAACCCAAAATGAAAAGATATTATGCAATATTGCATAGTAATTTTATTTATTGGGATAAAATACGTATGGTACCTTTTTAACTATGAGTCAGTATATATTTAGTTGAGCTTACTTTTTAAAAATAAAACTTTGTAAATTTTTGGTAACTTAAAGTGCAATAAGTAGTTCTCCTTAGAACATACAAATTACTATCTGTGAATTTTTGTATTTTGTAAAGGTAATAAATATCACAATTTTTTGTACTTAAACAGAAATCATTGGCATTCATAGGAAACAGATAATACTTTTCTAAAAATTATTTTTAACCATGAGAAACTTATAAGCTAACCTTTTTTTTTTTTTAGACTGTTATTTTATTTCGCTAAATATGACTACTTCATTCTTAAAATATACTAAGAAATGTAAAATGTGAGGTTTTTGACATGACAGTTTAAACCGTCAAAAACCTGCCAACCCTGCAAAGAATTGATAACCCCTCCCCCTTTCCTTTTTAAACAAGCAGATAACTAGCCTCTTACAGCCAGCCACCCTCTCTGTGCATTCGATCTGCCACTGAAAAATACAGTCGGCTATTTTGGTGAACTATTTCCATTGTGCAATTATCACAGCTATCCAACTTTGTGCTAAGTGCCTCCCCCTACTAATGATATTGTAGACCTTGACATAACAGTTGTGAAAAATGGGGTAAAGAACTATTTTTTTATTATTGACTTTTGATCAGCCATAACAAACCATTCCTAGCATTTTATCAAACAAATTTACCTGTCTTAAATTTTTTTTTCGATTGATTTGTTAAAACTTGTATAGCAATGTCTAACAAATTCTGATGTTTTAAAAGTAGAATCTATAAAGCCCTTAACTTGTTACCAAGTTTATATTTTTTACATTTGTTCTGATTCAGAGTTCCTCGACTCTGAAATCGAATATCTATAAGTGATTACTGTTGACAGAGATTACAACCCTTTGATTATTGATAAAGCTCTTTTTAAATTTCAACATCCCATTACTTCATGTTCTACGTCTAAGTACTCTTCCAATTCAGTATTTTTTTTTTTGCCTGTTTTCCTTAAATGTAGTTTTGCCATAGCTAGTGATGTGGGGTGAAAACTTTTCCGCAAAAAATTTTCTTTTTTGGAAAATTTTCTACTATGTTTTTCCAGAAAATTTTCCAACCAAAAAAACAATTTTTTTTTAGTAAATCTTTTGCATGATATATTTAAATTTTCTTTTATTAGTCACAGTAATGCTATATACAGTGGGGAAAACAAAAGTTTCTGATTAAAGTCATCATTTAGAAAGTTACCAGATATATGTTTTGAGCAGCTTGCTCGAGAAAGAGGTTATTTATTATAATACAAGAGATCTGTGGTTGCTAATTTTAAATGTCCATTCAATAAATTAGTAAAAACATAATTATAAAGCATTTGGCAACATTACAAAAAAAAAAAAATAATAATATATTGATAAATAAATGCACTACTATACTGCTGAACATGTATATATATATTTTTTCAAAATATTCATTTGATAAATGATGATACGCCAATGTTTTTCAAACTCAGGCAGCAATTGTGACTTAGGTCACCTTATGGTCTCTGGTTCTGAGAGTGACTCAGAAAGTTAGGACATTGTCATAATCTTCGTTAAATATTCAATAAAAAAAAAAAACAGAGCAAGACTTAAAAAAATTGCTTTAATTATAAAATTGGCATTGTTGAAAATTTTAGAGAAAAATCTTAAATTATATTTTTTTTAAATCACTTTTTAAAGCTAATTTCTAATGTGAGTAAAAAAAAAAAAAAAAAAAAAAGGTTTTTTTATGCAAGCAACAGGAAATACAATTAATTGCCTAAATAAATAAACAGGAAGATTTTGATTAAAATTTAAGTAAATCAAATAGATAAAATTAATCGCATCATATCTGGTAACTGGAGATTTAGTTGAAAGAACTCAATATTTCTTTATTTGCTTAAAATATCTGAAATTGAATTGTACTTGAAAAATCTCAGTGGGTGTTACATTTAAAGTTAAATAATAATAATAATCTCAAACTTCCAGATTATTATTATTATTTTTTTTTTTTTAGAGAGGATTACATCCATTATCCAATACCACCAACTATTAAAAAATATAATTTTGTGTTCGCAAACTATGCTTAAAAATAGAACAAATAGAAAAAAGTAAAAATCAAAAGAATTTTGACGAAATGAACCCTTGCATGGTCTGAGCCATACCTTACTAGTTACCTTGTACAGTCGGCAGCAAAATTATTGATGCACTAGCAATAATTTCTATTTAAAATATGTGCACCTAATACTATATGTTAAGTAAATATTTATAGATTCATGATCTTAGTCTTGTACTGTTTATAAAAAAGTAAGTTCATGATAAAAATTAGCAATCAAACTAAAGAGAGAAAAGAAAAATATGGATGTGTGCTTCAATAATTTTGCTGCCGACTGTATGATTTCTCTGCCAGTAGCAGCCACACCCCATATTATTCTAAACAGAAATTCGTTATGATAATTACCTCTTTTTTTTTTTTATTCAGTTTACTTTCAGAAAATCCACAATTGTTAAATTTGTTCTTGTTTTTCAAAAACTTAGTCTTGTTTTATTTATTTATTTATTTTTAATTATAAAGTACCAAAAAAAAAACTTTGATCATTTTTTTCCATTTTGTAACTTTAGTATGAAGTATTAAAAATTAAATAAATTTTGAGAAAAACAAAGGCAAATTTAATTTTCCTATATATATAATTTGAATAATTTAATTCCTTTACAATGCTCAGCAAATGAAAGATGAAAATACCAACATATGAAATTTTAAATGAGATGTATTTCGAATAATAGTGTCACGATGATAATTTAAGTACACTGAGTAGTAAAAACATGTTAAAGTACTTACGCAGAAGAGAAATGACACACATAACACATAAGCCTAACGATGAGATAATTTGCATAATCCATTAATCAAATAGAAACATTCATCAAATAATATAAATGAAAAGAGAGAAATTAACCGAAAGGATCTGTTAAAAGAAAAGAGAATTCATGAAATGAAAAATAGAATTTTAAATGCTGAAAACCAGAAATGATCATTCATCAGGAAACTTGCATCTCTGTCTGTCAGCATATGCAAGATTTCGGATTGCTGTATAGCTAATTCAAGCAATATACAACTCAAGTTTCTATCTTGCAACAAACAAAGTAAAAAAGGAAATTAGATTAAACAGTAACACAACCAGAATTGAAAAATGGAATAAGTATTTTTCGTAAGTCCACATGTAACCGATTCCTAACAGAAATAGTAGAAATAAACAGGTTGCCAAAACGAACAAATAGAAAAGAAATGATTAAAAGCAAAGAAATGATTAATCGATCTAGTTGCTTCTGAAATGAAATAAATGAAAGCATTAAGTGATAGTTATTAATCTTTAAAATTTAAAAGCTAAAAACACTATTAAAAAGATGATATTTAACAGAGTTATTTGATTATAACGTTAATCTTTTCTATTTTCAGTTTAGATTAAACGTTCAGCGTAACATGAGCTAGTACCGTCTTACGTGGAAAAAAGTGATTTACTATTAAGTAATTATAGAAAAGTACGATTTGACATCCAATTTTTACTTTAGTTTAATTTTTATTCTTAAGCAATCTCACCAGAAGGTGATTAAGCCATTATGATTATGTTTATTAGTGAATTATTATTTTAATTTTAATTATTATTTATTATGTATTTTTTATGCATTTATTTGTTTATTTATTTATATATTTTATTTATTTATTTTTATTTTTATTTAATTTTTTTAATTTAGAATTGACTAAAATTAATGAAACTACCAAATGTGAGTATGCATAGAATGAAACTTTGTTTGAATAATTAAACAAATATAATGTATGAAGAGTTGAAACTTATATAATATCAACCAGAAAAAGAGGATGCAACCTGGAATTGCGATAATACTATGCTTCCTTTTTTTTTTAAATAATTAAATTCATCGACCCACCCAACCATATATTTAATTCACCCATGGGCAATCATATTGGGTTATTCATTAAGATATTTTAATATAGTTAAAATCTGGTGTGTCA
Source organism: Salticus scenicus (assembly GCA_963930645.1). NCBI lineage: Eukaryota > Metazoa > Arthropoda > Arachnida > Araneae > Salticidae > Salticus > Salticus scenicus. The sequence goes on from OZ005652.1 coordinate 162,099,150, forward strand.
CTCACACGACTTTCTCTTACCCTGAAATTTAATGCTATAAATACAGGTTGGAGATTAAGAGGTAAGATAACAAGTATTGTTATGTAAACCTGTGTTAAAACAATTCAAATTAGGCTTCGGAAGAGTTTTATATGATAATTAGTTCTGTGTCAGGGAGGCTACCGCCCCTCAACCCTCTGTTTCATTAATGCACCTACATTTATATAGAATTTAATTCTGTTATTAAAATTTAAAGTTTACTTAAAATTATACAGACAATTTTCACACACAACATTCATTGAAACTTAACAATCTTGATCAAACTTTTCCAGCAACAAACGTATTTTAACTTAAAAATACAACATTTGGATCTCCTAAAATTATTAGTTTTTAAGTCACTCTGAGAGACACAGACAAAGATCAAACATTAGAAAACTTGACTACGTTAATCAGGAAGCCTCAAAAGGTGTAAATATACAAAAAACAAGCGACATATTTAGCTAAAAACATACATTATTTACCATATCTCTATGAGGAATTTATTTCAATTCCCGAACATCTTTCCTGAAATGGTAAAACATCATTAATAAAGCACATCCACTAAAAACAAATAACTAGTGTGTTGTGGCCACCACACGACTTTCTTCTATATTTTCCTATACAAATTCACTCAGTAAAAATAATTTATTAAAATTATTATTTAAAAAAATTATCTTCCATGATAATGCAGACTATTTTCATATTACAGAAGTAGTATAACATAAAATATCCAAAAAAAGTTGAATTTATTCTCATATTACTTTAAAAAAAATTTTTTTTTTTTTTGTTAAAAATGAAAAAAATCGATAGCTTTATTTTACATTACCACAGATCAATGATTCAACCATTCGTTTTAAAGGTATTGGCGAGCTCTTTTGAAAGATACCCATCATGAAAATTTACTCCCCTCGAGGGGGAATCCCCCCCCCCCCCAGGTGGGAGGCGAAGCTCCTACGTACACAATTTTTTTTTCCTATTTGACTATCTCTATTACAAAAAATGTATATTCGTTTCATTTTGTTTAGTGCAGTCTATTGATGTTAAAGTCTACTTACCTGCAATTTCCTCCATAGACGTAATGTATTTAAATACTTTTGAGTGTCCCTGCACACGAACCATTTGCTTCATCTCAACAAAAAGCTTAGTGTAGCATCCCTATATAATACACATTTAGCATACCGAGTTTGGAATTTCTACTACTATTTCTGTACTGATAAGTATAAAGGATTTAAGTCCATATTCTTGATTTTTCAGGAAACGAAAAATAAAGTTAAAAAAATTCTGTATAAAAAGGTATCCGTTCAATACAGTTTTAACCAGGATATTATCATAATATACAATTTTGTGAATAAACTACATACATTTAATTTTGAAGTTTGTTTATTTTTAACAGATTTATAGTTTTGAAAAAATGCCTGCAGGACTTAAATCCTTTGTATCACTCAACCCAGGACTTAACTCCTTTTTACCACTTTGACTTGTACATTCATTTAATTCTAACTTCCTCAACATATTGATTCATGACTTTAATAAGATATATGAACAAAGTTATGCCAGATTACCAAATGCTTTCATCTTAGAAATCTAAGATTAATGAGGTAAGATTAATAAGGTAAGGGTCCATGGTAAATCCTGGTTCGGGAAACATGAACAATCAGCATTATTGAAAGAATTTATTACCTCAAACAAGGAATTGAATACAATATCATAGACTATCATATTGAAGATAGGAATTATTACACAATTATTGAAAATTAATGCTCAAAAACCTTCAATGTCTATGAAGTAATTAAATAAAGATAATATGCACTTGATAATATATATCAAATAAAAAAAAATATCTGATGTACAATACTACTCAAGCTAAACTGATTGAGAGATAAATCAGTTTGAGAAATGATGAAATATTTTTGTATTTTACCTCTAGAAGCTGTTGTTATAAAATTTCATTGTCCTTTTTTGTTATAAAACTTTTGAAGATTAGAAGAATATAAATCATAATAAATGATATACTATAGTTGAAAATAGTTAATAATAATGATGATAAACAAAAAAAAAAAAAACATAATAATAGATTAAAAAATAAAACAATAGATTAAAAAACAAAAATATGTATCACCCTATTAAATGGCAACAAAATATGTCATTAATAATCCACAAGCAAAACACTAAAGTTAAAACACACTGTAAAAAATAGTTCCTTAAAAATGAGCTGAATTGTCTCAAAATAGCTCCAAAACAATATATATACTTAAATTTGAAAACCCATGTACTCATTTTTGAGTATATTGAAAAATTCAAAAATAGGGTTGAACAATAAGAATCCCAATATCCATATATTTGACATGCCAATATACTCAAAAATGAGTACATGGGTTTTCAAATTTAAGTATAGGGGAGACTGGGGCACAGGGGACCACCCCTATTTAAATCTCTTAGTATTTAACTCTTATAGTTTATATTGAGATTCATAGATGGAAGCATGGTACTACTTCTACACATCCAAAAAAAAAAAAAAAAAAAAAAAAAAAAACATGGTAAATGCTATGGTAGCCATTTTATACACTTTTATGTTTTGAGCTGCTCAAAGTAATTTTTCAAGTTTGAAGTTTTTTTAATTTTATCAGGACAGAACTATTGACTACAAGTATAGAACAGTTGTTAAGAAAAGCTAAGATATTGTTGTTTTTAAATTTTTAAAATTTTTTAGCATATTTATAGTCTATATAGTATTTTAATATTATTATTTGTTTTGTTTGTACGTGGGGCACAGTGGGGCACCTTCCAATGTGCCTAAAACTCCAAATTATATTTAACACATTATTTATTTTAGTTGAATTTACATATACAAATATAATGTGACTCAAAATAATTAATAAAAAAATAATAATCTTAACATTATATAAATTTCTGAAAAGGGAAAATAGTTGAATAGTAGTATAATAATTATGAATATCTTAATTTAATAACTATTTGAATTGTTTAAAATTAAAAAAATAAATAAAATGAATATGTGATATGATAAATAGTAGGTTATATAAATTTATTGTTGTTGTTTTTAGGAATAACATGTAATAGATAAAAGTAGAATAATTTTAGTTAAACCTATCTCGCAAATATAATGTAAAGTACTAATATCTCAAAATAATTAATAAAAATATTTGTATAGTAACAATGTTTAATTACCATATTTCATAATCTTTATAACTATGTAACATTAATAAACAAATTAAAAATATATCTTATTGTTTTTAGTGATGGCACATAAAAGACAAAGGAAATCTGATATAGAATTCTTACTCTAATTTGATTTCTTATTTTTTTTTTTCTTTTTTTTTTTTTATTATTATTATTCCTTTAAATTTTGGTAATTTTATTTCATGAAAATATTCGAATTATGTTATTCAGACTAGAATTGCATAAGAAACTAATTTTAGGGAAAAAAATGAGTAATTTATATTAATTAAACATGAACAACAGAGGTTGGTCAACTGTACCCCGGGTGATGAGGCACAGTGGTCCACTTTGTGAGTGCACACAATTTATTTTTTTATTCGTAATGTATTAAAAGTATTGTTATAAAAAATTAGAACATGTCAAGCAAGGTTTAAAGAATGTTTGCTAATTTTTTCAGGTACCTTGCTTTTTTATTTTTGTTGAAAAAAAATTAAAAGTGTAAAAGTGGTCCACTGTGCCCCAGTCTCCCCTATATTGTTTCGGAGCTATTTTGAGACAATTTAGCTCATTTTTAAGAAACCATTTTTAAGAGTGCACCAATTACAAAGCATTAGGATTAATAGAATATTGACCATCACAATATTATATTCGTGTTTCCTTCCACTGAATCATGGGTCATGGTGATTAATAGTCATTTTCATCAGTATCACTAAATTCTAAGTCAGGGTCAATGTTTTCTGTGCTAGCTGGTGTTCGTAAAGTTTTGTAAAAGTTATGGAATACTGGAGGCACAAGAGGAAGCAAAGTAAGTTGATCTCTCTTCTTCTGCACTGTGATTGGAACAGATTTGTTATACCGTTTTTGAATCTTGGTAATTCGGAGATTTGTTTTGCCTAGTCGAAGAATGTCCCTATAAAATATCTGGTCCCCTTCCTGGCAATACCAACCGTTGTACCTCTTGCCACTTGGACGGCTCTCCATCAACATTATTCTTTCGCACAACGAGAGTATTTATTGACAGTAATGCAAAATCAAAAATATCATCTTGAGTCATCTCTCTAACAGTGAATTTATTTTTCTTCCCTGTAGACCGAACAAGCTGATAACAAACATGTGGGTGGAATACTTGAAATGCCATACTTTTCTTTTCTCTCTCAATTAGAGCATGGTCTACGTCACATTCCATGTGCGAGTGACCTGAAATTAGAAATTTGTGATTGATGCTGGAGAAATGAGGGAAGTCAGCCATCGCATTCAAAAACATCGCTGGCACATGGATGTTTTTGTTGTGTTGATGTGTCAGAATAGAAAGTTACACTTGTAACAGTGTCAGGTACATTTCGTAGGTAGTCGTAAAGACATGAAGCAATTTCGTTAGTTTCACGACCATCGTGCCACATGTAATGACATGACTTACCTATGGCATTGTCACGTATAGTCAAATTAAAAGTTCAAAGTTGGCGTTTGTTGAAAGCTACAGATGATGACAGAAATTGAGTTGCTAGACACTGTTGTAAATCAAAAACTAAACACAGTTTTGAGGTATCAGTTTTGGCTTCTGCTTTGCCAAGCCTTTTCTGTTCATAAGCTAAATCTGCTTTTCTCTGATGTTAAATGTAGTAAATTATTGGTAAAGAATGATGTAGTAAAATTATTTATATATATTAAATTTCAATTGAAAAGTGGGTAATTTTTTTATCAATACCAGTTCTACATTTGTAAATTAAAGCATAAAATACAATAATAAGCAATTGAATAATTATAATCTCATTATTACATTGGATTAAAGCCTGTTGACCGCCAAGTGGCACAGCGCAAAAAGAGAAAAGTGGACTTAAATCCTTTATACCAAAAACTAATCAGAAGACTCGATCAGGAAAAAGGGATTATGTTGACTTATACCCTTTATACCATTCAAGTGATTATCAAATTTCATTTCATAAAGGAAACAAATTGACTTAAACCTTTTATACCAAACATGAATGCTAAATTTCTCACTTGAATCTTTTTTACCAATGCATTTTCTCAAAGACTAAATGACATGGGCTTAAATCCTTTATACCAATCGATGGAGAATTTTTTTCTCAGTCTGACTCAGTCTGAGGAGTTAAGTCAAAATTGACATTTTTGGACTTAACTCCTTTATACTTATCAGTACAGATTTGTTCTTGCGATATGCTGATAAAACTCACACAGGTCATTTGAGAAAAACATGATTTTTGTATTCAGGGTACCTCAGAACATGTAAATATAACAAAAACTCACGTTCGAAAATTTAACCCTAAAACAATACTTTATCGACCCTATGGGTAAGAGAAAATAAAGAATGTATGATATTTATCATCTGTCTGTCAGATTGTTGGATTTTGTATACATTCTATTAACTACGATAAATCTTTCTTTTAATTAGTACTAATTTAAATGTAATTTTATATTATGAATCGGTAACACATCTGCTTTTTTTTTAAACATATGTTACTAATTGCGTTGTGTTACTGATTACTGTATGCGTTTCCTTTATATTTATTTTAGAGGTATTCACAAAAGATTGTTGATACATTCTAGTCGTAACAAATGCACTTACTCTATTTGAAACCGAATGAATGTGATGTGCGGTATTAGTTTTCTTCTGAATATGCTCGTTTGAAAGGGCTGTGTGACGTATCATATACTGTTCTTGTACAGAATCATATTAATTAGTCTGTCGATCTATAGGTACGAATTTTTTAAAAGTGTAAACCCGACATTTTAAACCAAACATAAAATTTTACTTATTGAAAGTTATTGCAAAATGCTGTCCATGGAAAATAATGTTAGCATTTATAGTTATTTACAATCAAATAAGAAAGCCATATAAAAGTTTATATATGGATTTATTACTGCCGATACGAAATAATTCATAGCAATTTCTTTGGATAATGCTGTATAATCCATATCCTATATATATATATATATTTTTTTTTACTTTCCGAACATACATATGTAAGGAAAGTATCGTAATCATGTCAGAAATATGACTTTGAGATTTTAGTGTTTCTATATGTTTTGAGGTCCCCTGAGTTTATTTTTACTGTTTTTACGATGATGTATGTATATGTGTCTGTGTGTGTATGTATGTGAGTGAACACAATAGCGCCTAAACACTTTGTTCGAATGAGCTGAAAGTTGGTATGTGGAATAAAGGTCATTATAATACGAACCCTATTAATTTTGATGAATCAAGGATGTATAGTTCTTTTACAGGGACACAAAGAAAATTCTTTATCATTATGGGCTATGGGCAATAGCGTCTAAATGCCTTATTATTCGTCTGAGCTAGAAAGATGGCTCGGCCAAGCTTAACGGGTTTGATGCTGTATTCCGGCCTTATACTCATACATGAAACAGGGTTGCCACGCTACCTGGAAAACCTGGAATAGTCAGGGAATTTGAAAATTGACCATGAAAGTCAGGGAATTTCATACAATGATTGCCAAAAAAACTAATTTTTCCTCCAATGTAGAGTAATTTTTCTTTTTCTTTCCCCCCCCCCCCCCCCCCTTAGCATCCATCATTTTTTTTTTTTTTTTTTTTTTAAACAAGACCTCTTAGAAAGACCCTGCCTGGAGGGCAATCTGTCCTTAGGTCAAAGTAATATGTAACTTTTGTGTTTTCAAGTGGTACCATAATTATTTTGACCTCAACGCAACCAATGAACAATGGCTAGACTGGAATTTTCTTAGAACACGTCTGGAAAAGTCAGGGAATTTCATTCTCGTATTTGAGTGGTAACCCTGATAAAATCGGATCTCAATGTTAATATACTCTATAGCAAAAAAAGTGACGCACCAAGGAGTAATGCAAACTGGACACAAATTGACATACATACAGGTTTTGATGGAATCAAGCACCAATTCATCATTATCGTCGATCCTACGTACAATTGGTACTTCAGTGACTTCAAATACCCTTAATAGGCGACTCAGTGGGGTTGAGCTCAGTCCCCGGATCTCTCTTTCACTGAGGACGTTTTGGAGCATCATTAAAAGGGTCCTACAACCAGCTCGGGATGTTACCAATCTAACGCAACAATTGGACAGAATTTGGCACGATACTTCACAGGACTTACACTTATATGTGTATAAATTTCTTGCTCAATTGAATAAGGCATTTAGATGCTATCGTACTTTTAAGATTTTGGTCCCATAGGCCATAATGATAAAGAATTTTTCTTTGTGTCCCTGTAAAAAAAACTATAAGTGCTAGATTCATCAAAATCAATAGGGTTCGTGCTACGGTGACTTGCAGCATGCGTACCAACTTACAGCTCATTCGAGCAAAGTGTTTAGACGCTAGTGTGTTCACTCACACACATACATCATCGTAAAAATAGTGAAAACGGACTCGGGGGTCCTCAAAACATATAGAATAACCAAAATCTCGAATTCGGATTTTTGACATGATTACAATACTTTCCGTACACACGTATGTTCGGAAAGTAATAATAAATCAATAATAAAATGGTGCTTTTAATTTCTGAAGTTCAATTAACTTTAAATTAAATTTTTATTTTATCTTTGTGATTAACTTAATTTTAAGTCAGAACCTAAATTAGTCTATCATCGAGTATTAACCGATCTGTTATCGGGTTTGGGTCAGGTTGACTAAATTTTTTCTCTTACGTGTGAGGTTCGGTTCAGGTTGGCAGATTTATTTTTCTTATGGGTCGGGTTGACTGAATTTTTTCCCTGCGGGTTAAGTTCAGTTTGGGTTGACTGATTTATTTTTCTTGCTGGTTGGGTTGGATTAGATTGAGTTAATTTTTTTCCTGCTGGCCAGGTTCAGGTTCAGGTGGTTGGTTGGGTTTAGTTTTCAACAAGTCGGGTCAACTTGAGAACATCTTTCAAAAAATTTTTATCATAATAAGCAAAAATTTGTTTGATATAATTATAATTATAAACATACTATATATTCCTATGATTAAATATACATTTACGCAAGTTATTACATACATATCGAAGAAAGGCAATAAACAAAGAAAAATTATATATATATATATATATAACTTAAAGCATATTTTTGTACTATTAAAGTACGCAACACACATAAATGGTTAAAAATTATTAATCCATTTTTCAGATTTTTAATTTTTACTTTCCGAACATACATATTTTAATCATGTCAAAAATCCGAATTAAAGATTTTGATGTTTCTATAAGTTTTGAATTCCCCCGAGCCTGTTTTCACTATTTTTTTTGATGATGTAAATATGTGTATGTGTGTGAGTGAACACGCTAGCGTCTAAACGTGTTGCTCGAATTAGTTGAAAGTCGGTACGTATGTTGTAAGTCACTGTTTTGGTGAATATAGCACTTATAGTTTTTTTACAGGGACACCCAGAAAAATTCTTTATCATTATGGCCTATGGGACCAAATTTTTAAAAGTGCGATAGCGCCTAAACGCCTTATTCAATTGAGCAAAAAAAATATATATATATGTGTGTATATATATAATTCTGTATCATTACGGCTTATAGTGTGAAATTATTTAAAGTGTGATACTATCTAAATGCCTTATTAAAATAAGCTGATAATTTATATACATGTTTTAGGTCACCATCACACAAACTGTATAGATTTTGGTGACTTTAGCACTTACAGAATTCTACAGAGACACAAATAAAACCTGCTTATCGTTATGGCCTATAGGCTCAAATTATTTAAAGTGCGACATCGACTAAACGTCTTATTCAAATGTACTGAAAATTTATATACATGTTATCACCACCACACGAACTTAAGGAACTTTAGACATACTTGCCAACTTTTCCGGTTTTCCCGGAAGACTTCCGGTTTTTTAACGTCTTTTCCGGACAGATGATGAAATCTTCCGTTTTTAAAAAAGTCACGGATATCGTTCGTTTTAAAAAGAAAACCCAGATGTTCTACGAAAACTCCTGATTCCCAATCTTTTTCCAAAGTCTTTTGTTTCCTAATCTTTATCCATCTGCAACATAAATGATAATATTAATTTTAAACTTCTTTCATTAGATTCTAGAAGTAGAGTTGAAAGAGTTTAATATTGCTTACTCTGTAATTATTTTTGTATCCCCCGCTTCCCCGAATTGTGATCAATGATCAATTCTAGAAACAATAAAGCAATGGAAATGCTCAATATTTTTCACGTATGTAATTATTTTTAAATCTTTATTGCTGAATTTAATGAATCTGTTTATTTTTCCTCAATTAAATTAAATATTTGTATGACATATTTATACCAAATGTGTAAACATGGAGAAAAAAATTAAGAATAATTTTTTCAGGTAGGAAAATTTTTTCCAAATCAATTTAAGAAAATTAATACTTAGTTGGTTTTATGCATGTTTGAAACTGATAATTAGCTACTGCTACTTTTTTTTTTTTTTATGTATGATTAATGTACAGTCACCCCAAAAAAAAACGCCACCCCCCCACCTAATTTTGCCGTAAATTATCGTAGAAACATGCGACTGGTACCAATCAGTTTGTAATAACGTCTAGTTTATAATGTTATAGTTAGATTTTACTTAGGGGGTCGTCTACATATTAAAACTGACATCAACTTCATTTTTTTCAATGGTAACCCCCATTTTTTATAATTTATTTGAATTCTTTGGATCAAATCATCACGGAAAATGGTATAGTTTATATATTTCGCTCAATTTTTCATAGAGTTATAAGCTGTCAAAGTTTGGGGGTGCTAATGTTAAATGAATGTGACAAACATTAAATCATATCTTCCGAAATAATTATGATATTTAAATTCTGTTTTTTTTATTCGTTAGAATGAAGTAACCCAAACATATTCCATGCAAATTTTTGCTAAAAATACATTTTTTGAATTATGAAAATTATTAATAAATTCATATTTGAAAAAATTATGAATTATGACCTATGTTAATTTTTGCACGAATAGAACGGGCATCATCAAAAACATGGGTTTCCAAATTTACAGCTCGTTCCTAACATTATTTTTTGAGTTACAGTGATATTTCACTTTTTATTTCTGTTAGGGGGCCGTCACTTGTTATAATCTGTATCCTCTATAAGTAAATGCTTGTATATAATTTGACGGAAAACTATTTTAATTTACCTTTATGTTATTTTTATTGTTTCCTAAGCAATATTTCAATGTTTATTATACAAATTGGCATATTTTTGTAAAGTTATCACAATGTAGGCGAGGGATTGTGAAAGAATTTCAAAAGAAAAGAAGCCCCGCCTCTGATTCGCTGAAACACTATTTAAAAAAAAAAAGACAAATTTGCATATTCCTATTTGACTCTATATGTGACGCTGGTATGCATAAATCACAATGGTATTTACTACATCGATTATTGAAGACAAAACTTAAATGATTTAATTACAAATATGCAAAATTATTTTGCTTTATATTATAAAGTTTTAGAAAATTTGTGAAAAGGCGTGGCTATTTACATTAAGCCTTGATATGGAAGCTATGTTGCTGTTTTTCGATGCTGCGAAATTTACAAAATATATTTGTGTTAATATACTATACAGATAGAAGAATAATTATATAATATCAACAAATCTTCTTTAATCAATATGTTTATATACATTACTGTATGGAAATGTTTATATATGAATATTGTATTTATTTTTAATGAGAGATATAAACACAAAATACTAAAAAAAAAGAAGAAAATGTGTTATAAATTTTTATAAATCAAGCAAAATATATATGCATACTTGCGAACCTAACCCGTAACATTGTTAGTTCCCGCCTCTGTGTGTACACAATTTAATTTTTAGAGTAATTAACTTCAAATACATTTACGATTAACTCATTGAGCGCCACGCGAATAAATCCCATTCAGGCCACACGTGCTGCTTAGAAGCGTGTTATGTTTATCGAGTTTCAATAAACCCCATTAGGCCTTAACGATATAATCCTATAAAAATCCTATTAAAAAAAAAAAAAAAAAAAAAAACACGAAGTAAATTTTAAATAAATTGTCAGTAATTACTTAAAACTATGTAAGTTCTGTAGTTTTATATCATATTTTACACTGCCGGCTGACTTAGCCTAAATGGAAAGCTACAGCTCCCAAATGACACACAATACAAAACCCCGCCTTTTTCCAGTGTTTAAAGGGTATTAACGTTTAATATGCTTTATATTCGTTTTGATCTTTCCTTCTCCTCCTTATCTTCTTCTTTTTTCCTTAAAAAAAAAAAAAGAGTTATGTAACATTTTGACCTTTTCAAGTGAAGATTTAGATTAAGGGTAATCAGCCTTTCTACACCCACCGTCCACTTCGGCATCTGTGTTAAAGTGTAGAATTTTAGAACACCCCATTAAGTAGTAGGATTTATTATTTTACATATTAATTTGTTACACATTATAAAATATAAAAGCAAAAGAATATCGTGGAGATTTATGTAAAAGTTTTTAATAATGTCATGAAAAAAAAATAATAATTAATTAATTAAAAAAATAAATAAATAAAAATAAAAAAAATCTGTTTTAATATTTTAAAAAAGTCAATTAAAGAAAATGAAAGTACTGCAGTATGAGAACAAACTCCCATTGTCACTGTGAAACGGCCGTGGGAACCAGGTTGAGTGTCGCCGTTTCAGACAATTATACGGCAGCTTGAGTTAAAATAATTTTGAATTTTCAAACAAATTTAAAACCATTCATCTTTTTTTTTTTTTTTTTTTTTTCCTTTTGATAGATATTTTAATATCTATTCAAGCTATTTAATTTTCTTCGTATGAAGTGAACTATCTGATGTTTAATCAATAGAAACCAATAAAAATCTTTTAATTCATAAACTAACTCAGAAAGTTCTGTGATTTAGTCATTTTTTTTTATTTTATAATTAATATTTCTGAAATTTTTTTCCGGTGTGAAACTTAATAAATAATGTATACTGGGTGGTAGATCGTGATTTATATTTTCTAAATGTATAGACGGACCCCTAATACATTTTCACGTGTAACTCTATTTAAAATTGATTTAAGGTATATAAATAGGTATGTTTTTCGAACCGCCTTGATCTCAGAAATCTGAATATGAAGTCAAAAATAGGGGTTGCCATTGAAGAAAATGAAGTTAATGCCAGTTTTAATATGTAGACGACCCCTTAGGCAAAATTTAACTATACCGTTATAAACTAGACGTTATTACAAATCGATCGGTACCAGTCAAATGTTTCTACGATAATTTACGGCGAAATTAGGTGGGGGGGTGGCGTTTTTTTTTTGGGTGACTGTACATACACAAAAATCATATTCTATTTATTTAAAAAATGAGTTATATTTTAACTTAACTAAGTTTTTTGTCTATTGTTAAATAAATTTCTTACAGATTCTGTTTTGTAGATAGTTATATGTTGAAGAGGAATAACTTCATTTAAAACTTTTATATATTTAGTATAATCAATCTCTTGTAAAACGTTTTTATAGATTGCTTCTAAATATTAAAATTGTAAAACTGTATTTTTTTTTTCTATTTGACGTAATAAACAAGTAAAAAAAAAAAAAAAAATCTTCCCTTTTTTTATGAAATCTTCTGGTTTTTCAACAAAAATCTTCCCTTTTTTTATTAAAATTGGTTGGCAAGTATGTTTAGAGAATCTAGCACTTATGGTTCTTTTTACAGGGACACAATGCATATTTGCCAATGCATTTTTCCACGCATTGTGGCATATGGGCTAAAACTTTAAAGTGCGATAGCGTCTAAATGCCTTATCCGATGGAGCTGAAAAATTTTATAAATATTATAAGTCACTGTTGCACTAACAATAAGCATTTTGGTGAATCTAGAATTTACAGGGACATAACGAAAAAGTCTTTATCATTACTATCTGTGAACTCAAAGTACAATAGTGTTAAATTAATCATCGTGTACTACATGGAGAAAAATACTCAAACCCCCTATTATAATTTTCTCGCTTTTGTTTATTTAACAGCTTCCCTTACTTTACTTTATCTACAAAACCGTTGATTATTCAATGTTCGGAAAGTCGAGTGGAGTCACTCCAGATTTTTTAACTTAGTGTATCAGTAACTGCATTTTTTTTTTTTTTCCTTTAAATGACTTACCGAATCTGTGGCAATGAAAATTTATTTTATTTTATAACTTTAAAAAGTTTTGATGATTTTTAGATGAATAATTAAATTTTATTTAGTTTTTGGGGTTTTGGGTATAAAAAAATCAAGTTTGTGTTGATTTTTTTTTTTTTTTTTTTTTTTTTTTTGGGGGGGGGGGGGTTGATTCTAATCTAAATTAATTAAGTCAATGCTACTGGGAGATGACCATTTCATGAATGCACACCCTATACAAAATCAATGGTTGAATAATGATTTTGACAAGTTTTTGGTGTTTTCTACAAGGAAAGGTATTGGCAGTTGTGAAACAGAAAGGTTCATTTTTTAACAGTAAAAGTTTTATATGTATATATATATTTTTTTCTGTTAAGAAAAAAATATGGATTGCATACATTTTTAAATGTTTAACACTTTATATTTCTTAAGATATTATAACTATTAAGAAACCCTGTTTTTATCTGTAAAAATTCAATTTTTCCCATTTTTTTCAAGCAAAACACCAGAAAAAAAACTGTTTTTTTTCCACTGCCTCAAAATTTCCGGAATTTTTATATCGCTATTTCTGATCACATTATCTAAAAAAAAAAATATGCATATAATACGTGTAATAGTGGGTAATGGAAATCGTGTGGCTGTTTCACACCATACTTTTTTAAACGCTAGTTTATGAGATTTAAGCTGAACTATCTAATCAGAATGACCGTTAATTTTCCGGAATAATCACATAATACATGAGAAAGGGTATCTAAAATGGATTTATGTAACAATTTTCAAGAAAATCATTAGAACTGTTTTTGAGATACCAAAACTTGACATTCTCAATTATTGGCCGGAAAACAATAATTACATACAAAAGGATATTTAAAAAGGAGTATGGAATAGGAAAGGAATATGGCGAGTTTGAAAAAAATCCGTACAGCCGTTTTCAGAGGTGAAACTACCTAACATGCAAAATCCCTGAAAACTGCTACTGGCAGATAAAGGAGATTTATTAATGATAGATAAAGGAGATTTATTAATGATATATGACTACCTACAATAAGCATAAAAGAATTCCATGATAGAACATTGAAGAACGACATCTGGAATCCCATTACTTAATACTTTAATTAAAATGAAGCACAATTACAAAACTATATAAATCGCGCAGTAAACAGAACATAGTTGAATGTAGGATACATAAGACGAATATAACTTCTTACAGGCCACTACCTGTGGCCCATGGCCACACAGGCGTCTTACCAGAAAAACCGTCTACATCTTTCAGCAAGAAATGACGAACTTCTGACTGACTTCTGAAATTAAAATGTTTTCACTTCACTTTATGGATTGGCAAAATATCATTAGATATTTTGCCAAGAATGGCAACAGCGCCATCTATATTGTTTTAAAAGATAGGGAAGATGGCTCAATAGCAATTACGCTATTTAACATATTCGTACATGTTTGAACCTAACGCGTTACATCCTCCCCCTCTGTTTCCGAGCCTACGTCTCGAGGCGGGAACAGCACAAAGTTTTTCTCGATTGATCTCTTTTTAAAAGATACCACAGGAGATTGGGCTTCTGTGACTATAATATTTTAACATGACGATGAAGGTCGATGAGCAGTAGATACCTAAATTTAATTTAATCAGAGTTAACTATTTCAAAGGTACTACATTCTCCCCCTAGTTGGAAGATTTAATTAACAAGACCATCACACTTCTATTTAGATGATTTTATAAATCAAGTTATTCTAGAAATATGGCTATTCATTTGAAACAACTTTGAATCAGGTTGGTTCTACAATACGACGGAATGCAAGACGATTCCCTGAAAATAACTGAACCATGGCGGTTCCACAATACATCAGAATGCATGGTGATTCCTTAATAATTACCTTGGACCATTGCGGCTCCATAACACATCAGAATCATTGCGATTCTTTCAAAAAAAAAAAAAAAAAAAAAAAAAAACCTGGACCATTGCGGCTCCATAATACATCAGAATCATTGCAATTCTTTAAAAAAAACTTTGGACCATTGCGACTCCATAATGCATCAGAATCATTGCGATTCTTTCAAAAAAAAAAAAAAAACCTGGACCCAGGGCAATGATGCCCTCAATATAACTTTGAATACTGCGCACATTTCTAAAATCTATAATTTATTTTCAGCAGTATATTGAGCTCCAAGCTCTAATGCTAAATTATAGTTTTTTTTTTTTTTTTTTTTTTTTTTTTTTTTAATTTATTAACCTCAGCTTGTGCAATATGGTTGTTTTGTGATGAAACATTTTTGTTACAGGATGACGTAGTACATGGACAACAAACAGGAGTGTCATTTACAGGTAAGAGACGATCTTTGCCAAACGGTATTCTGAAGTTTGGTTTGTCACCAAAAAACCAACAATTGTTACGCATATCCATCACTATTCCTGGCTTCTTTAAAAAGTCAACACCTAAGAGTGTAAGATTACCTTTTGCATGAGGCAAAAATATTAAATCTGTGTGGAAAGTCCGACCACAGATGGTTATGGGCACTGTAGTTTTTTGAACAATTGATGTGGAATGCTGACCATCAGCTAAAGAGACATCAAGTGAAAATTCAGAAAATTTGCAAACCCGGTTTTCTAAAAATTTAAACATTAATTCATCACCGTCTGATTGGCTGGCCCCAGTATCAGCACAAACTGTTCCTGTAGCTTCATAAACTTCAAAGTCAAGCAGGGCAACAGGAGAAGGGAAATAAGTAAACATTTGTATGGCATTAAAATGTGCTGTGTCTTTTTCCGATGAACACATAGGACATTTCGCCTTTATGAAGCCTGGAGCACCACAGTCATAACAGGAAACAGGAGGGCGGTTATCAGTGGGTTTTGGAGTTTGTAGTGTCAGATGCTTCGACTGTGAAGAAGTAGTTTTGTGATTATTAGAGACACCGGTATTTTCAAATTTAATGAACTGTTTTTTCGTAAATTCCTGAGTATTTGAGTTTTCAATAAAAGGTGGTTTGTATACTTCACGTGATCTTGGACGATTTGTTAAATTTTGATAAGGAGACTTAACATTATCATATAAGTCTAACTTTTCAGTTAACAAAACAGGATTATTAAGTTTTTCCCAATCATCTAAAAAGTGATATTTATATTCCAGTGTACAAATTTTCTTAATCTGATCAGCTAGAATCAATTCCTTTAAGTTTTCAAAATCGTTAATTTCTATTTCGGAGAGCCATCCCTCGAAATAATTTCTAATCTCAAAGTAAAAGTCTTTCCATGTGGAATTTTCGCGTTTCTGATGTCGAGGAAAGAGGAATCTAAACCTTTCTGCTGTTAACTTAAAACGTTGTAAAAGAATAGAATGAATGTGAGAATAATTTCCAAATAATTCTTCAGGTTCCCTGGCTATCAATTTGCCTAAATCACTTGGGAGTACTCCAATTAAATGTGATACCCAAAAATCTTTTGACACATTCACAAGTTTCATCTGCCTCTCAAACAATATAAAAAATAATGAAGGTTGGCAAAACCGTTTTTAAATCGAAACGTGTAGAGGCTAAATCATTTGATGTAGGAATCGCGGCTGTTGGAGCATTAGTATTCGGTTGCAATTTCAGTTTCTCAAGCCCAAAAGCTCTTTCTTTAGCTAGACGTTTTTCTACTTCCTCATTTTGAAGCCGTTTTTCTTCCGCATCTTCTAATTTTTTCCTATCGTCAATTATGTGAAAATGTTTCCTGAACGAAATCAATATCTTCTTTGAATAACGCGGATTGTGTTATTTTAGTTCGTAAATCGATAATTTTATCCTCTGCAACAACATTAACCCCAAGTTCTAATACCAAATTATATAAATCAATCTTTTTACCCTTAGATAGAAAGGCCATTTTTCTCTCTGAATAAATAAATATCCTTTTTTTTTTTTTTTTTTTTTTTTTATTTCTAATTTTGATTTATTTCTATTATAAAATTATGAAAATTATTCACGTCGACCCAGAATAAATACAAAATGAACCCATTTATTAAAAAATACTACTCATACTACTATTGTATAATTTAATAACTAATACACAATTACTGTTAATATTGCCGTTAAATTGTCCATCTTCCCTTTACAATGAAATATAATTAAAATCAACTATACTTTCAAAATACTAAGAAAATTAAAAATAATAATTAAAATATTATTGATATATCATTATGGCGGAAAATATTTCTTTTGAAAATTCTTTTTTCGTAAATACACAAAATATACTAAAATATTATTTAAAAAATATATATTTAATATAAATTAAAAAAAAATTTCATATTAAAAGTTCCATCGTTATTTTCAGAACAACTCTTAAAAAAAAAAAAAAATGCATTTAAATGAATATAAACATATTCCGGAAGTGCGTGGCAACCTTCTATAATAATAAATGGAAAGGTTTGTCTGTCTGTCTGTTCTTTCATACATTCAGCAACAATTGAACGCAGAAGTACAAGAATTGACATACGGATGCTCTGGAGCCTTTCCGAGGTCCTCCTCGAAACCGAATTTAAAAATTTTAATTAGTTTCGAGATATTAATTAAAACGTTGACCCATGTCGATCGAAAAATGACCAAAAATCCCTCTATCCGCAGACGATTTTAACGGCTGTCTCGAACGCAAACAAAACATGTGGAAGTCATTAATGTCACATGATCTTGAACTGGAGTTAAAAATTGCAAATTTCAAAGTGCTTCTAATTTTCTTTTTCGCACACAACACTTAATATACAACCTATTCAGCACAAAACCAACTTGCAGTTAAAATTTCATCAATTTTCATTAATAAACAAAGCAGTTACATTTTAATTGCAAATTAAATTTTATTCTAACACGTAATATATCTTTCAATAGACGATAGGAGTTCCCATAGCAACAAAATACATTTGAAGGAACTAATAAAATACTTTTTCTTTTTACTTCCATTACCCGACTACAGTGGTATATATAGGTTTTGGGGACCTAAAAAATATTTATTTTTCTTTTTACTTCCATTAACCGACTACCGTAGATAATGGAATTAGAGCTTTCACGTGATTTACATGTTTTAGAATGTCCTGATTAGGTTTTCTTTTGTATCTCAGCTACTAGTTAAAATAATTTCATAAGTAACACATTATTTCAAAGCTTTGTTGATTTGGAATTGAACAGTAGATTACAGAATTTTCTACCGCCAGATATTTTAAAATTTCAATAATTCAAATTCTAATTAAATTATTTTTATTTGAAAGATATTTTAAAGTACTTTTATATTATCGAAAGTGGGATTCGAGATTTCACCTGATATACAATACACGTTTTGAGGTCTCCTGAATCGGTTATCTTTTGTACCTCAGCTACTAAATAAAATGATTTCAAGTAATACATCATTTGAAAGCTTTGTTGATTTGGAATTGAACAGTAGTTTACAGAAATTTCTATTTACACGTTTTGAGGTCTCCTGAATCATTTTTCTTCTGTATCTCAGTTATTAATTAAAAAAATTTCATAAGTATTACATCATTTGAAAGCTTTGTTGAGTTGATACACATTTTAAAGTACTTTTACATTATCCAAAATGGAATTGGAGATTTCACTCGATTTGCACGTTTTGAGGTGTCCTGATTAGGTTTTCTTTTGTATCTCAGCTACTAATTAGAATAATTTTTATAAGTAATACATCATTAGAAAGCTTTTTTGATTTGGAATACAGAAATTTGTAATACAGAACAGTGGAATACAGAAATTTGTACCGCCAGATGGCGCTGTAATATTTTAAAATTTCAATTTCAAATTATGATTAAATTATTTTTAATACATCATTCGAAATATATTTTAAAGTTCTTTTAAATTATCGAAAGTTTTCACCAGATTTACACGTTTTGAGGTGTCCTGAATCAGTTTTTTTTTTTTTTTTTTTTGTATCTCAGTTATTCAGTAAAAAAAGTTCATAAGTAATACATCATTTGAAAGCTTATTTGAGTTGATACACATTTTAAAGTACTTTTACATTATCGAAAATGAAATTCGAGATTTCACCCGATTTACACGTTTTGAGGTCTCCTGATTAGGTTTTCTTTTGTATCTCAGCTACTAATTAAAATAATTTCATGAGTTATACATCATTTGAAAGCTTTGTTGATCTGGAATGGAACAATAGATTACAGAAATTTCTACCGCCAGATGGCGCTGTAATATTTTTAAATTTCAATATTTCAAATTCTAATTATAAAATAAATTATTTCTAATACATCATTCGAAATATATTTTAAAGTTCTTTTATATTATCGAAAGTGGAATTCGAGATTTCACCTGATTTACAATTTTAATGTGTCCTGGTCAGGTTTTCTTTTGCATCTCAGCTAATTGAATAAAACCGTTCAAAATTGGTATATGTAAGTTAATTAGGAGGGGAAGGAATAGGCGCGCACGAGACTGCGCTGCCGAAGGCAGTGGGACCCGGTCAGACAATTTACCTGATGAGAAATGATTTTTTTTAATTTTCTTTTCTTAAGAATAAGAGTTTGATTTCAGAAGGAATATGTGCGCGCACCGCATGTATATCTTAACATGTGTGCGCTCAGCGCGCATGGGTTTGGGACCCGATGCGAGTTTTTACCCGATGATAAAAGTTTTTTTTATAATTTTTTCTTAATAATAAAAGTTTGAGTTGAGAAGAAATATGCGTGTACAGCGCACGTACATCCTCAAACGTGCACGCGCAGCGCGCATGGCTCTGCGCTGCCGAAAGCAGTGGGGTCCCGGTGTGAGTTTTTACCCGATGCTAAATGATATATTTTTTAATTCCTTTTCTTAAGAATGAAAGTTTATGAGTAATAACATGGAATTTTGAGAAGTCATAAGGATGGTGAAGGAATACGTGCGCGCAGCGCACGGGTGTACGCTGCCGATGGCAGTGGGGACACGGTGCGACTTTTTTCCCGATCAGAAATTTTTTTTCTCTTTTTTTTTTATCACATGATAAAAATTAATGCAATTTTGACAATTCATTAATTATTGTGATTCATTTAAAAATAGTGACCAGCGAAGCGGGCGTAGCCTGCAAGTTAAAAACAAATTACTCATTGAAACTTGGTCGAATAACTAATACATAAAACAAAACACTTCGAAACCAAAATAAAATAGCATTCGTTAAAGAACAGAAATAATTGAGTAATGAATAATAATTAAATATCACTGATATTAATACTTTGTTTCTGAGCGCAGATATATTTAATAAAACCACTCATTAAAAAAAAAAATAAGTAAAAAAATTAAAACACATTTAATTTTGCACAAATAATTTTCTAAAAAAAAAACAAAAACCCACAGAAATACGTATTTCAATAAAGAATAAAACATATCGTTTTCTTTTTAATAGATTCAGCAAAGAAAGAAAAAAAAAAGTAATTACCTTTTAACTGGCGAGTTGAAATATATTCAATTAATTTATATTATGAAGAGACATAAATATATCACTAATAACGGAAACGGGTAGGGGGAAAAGGGAGGGGGGAAATGGAACTAAAAGATTTGCAAAATATTCAAAATGCAACAGTTAGAACTGTTTTCTCTTTTTCTCAGATCGACTGAGAATATTTCTATTTTTGTATTATAGTATAAATTTCGGTATTTGCATAAAAGTCGCACATGGTCAGCAATGTGGAACAAGAATTTTCTCTTAACGAAGAAACACAAGCATTTTTAGAACTTGATGTTCTTTCGGTTTTTTGCATAAAAACCGAATTTGCAGATTCTTTTTTTCTATCGAAGAAATCAAGATGAATTCTATTTAGAACTAGCCGCCTTCGGCGACCAGCTGGTTCGCGATCCCTGAAAAATCCGACTTTACGAAACTCCCGCTCGGTGGCGCCTGCGGCGCCTTTTTCCCGTTTCAGGTCTAATAACAGCTTATCGATATATTGTGAAAATAGCTTATTGAAAGCGTAGTAAATTCCCGTGCGGTAGCGCCTTCGGCGCCCTCTTCCTTTTTTAATATCTGAAACAGCCTGTTCGCTCACCATGTTATGATCTTTCAAATTTCTGACTTTAGTAAGTCCCGCTCGGTGGCGCCTGCGGCGCCGTATAACATTTTTTTTTAAAGATTTGTGTCTGACTTATCTGTGGTTTTCTCCAAAACTTGCTTAATTCCGAGCTATATATCGTTAAAAATTATTAGTACGAAATGTGAGCGAAAATCTAAATTTGAAACTCTGTAAAATATAAAAGAATAAAAATTTTCTGGTTTTTCCGTAGTTTTCTCCGAAAGTTTCGTACAGAATTTGAACGGCTTATATCATTTTAATAGCCTACAATAAAAATACTTTAAAATATCTTTTGACTGATGTATTATGTATTACAATAATGAATATCTATGATGTATTTTAGACTCAAAATGGCTAATCTATCAAGGGCGATTAACGATTTCTATTGAAATCCATCTAAAATTTAAGAATTCCAAAACTGCTTTTTCACAACCGAATTCATTAAAAAAAAAAAAAAAAAGGGGAAAAAAAAAAAAAAAATCAATCTTATTTTTTTAAAAGTAACTCGGGCGAAAAACAAAAAAGCAATTTTTCCCGACCTCTAGCACCTGGCACTGAAGAATCTTATTCTCTCTTCTCTGTCAAGGTCAGTTGCAAGAGTTTCAGAATTTAATCAAAAACTGCCGCGATACTGAAAATTAAAAAAAATTATAACTCATTCAGTTTTTAAAATTTTCTCTCAATCTTTTGGATATGTAATTGTTGAAGCGAGATCTATGTACAAAAAAAAAAAAAAATGATTTATCTCTAAACGCTTTTGAGTTATAAAATGTTTTGTGAAAAAATCGATGTTTCGTAAAATCTAAAAATATGGATCGCTAATCCGTATTTTGTAAAAATGTTTATATGGTTCTAAAGAGGATTAAATGTCCTTTCCAAATATACCAGTTGTTAAGAAATGGAACAGTTACTCGGTTGTACAGGGCGTTTCAAAAAAGACAATCGAGAAAAAGAGAAATTTTCGACCCTTTTTAAAACTTTTTTTAAAAATATAAAAAATCCGTATTTTTTTAAAAAAATTGTACCGTAAGAATCGGTAATAAATGTTCTTTCTCATGGTACAGGTGTATTTTCGATATTTCCAACAGATCAGCAGCGATCGCTTTAGAAAAACCCGCGAAATTTTTCTCTCTCTGCTTTCTCTTTTGAGGAACACGCTGAAGGGCGAAAATTACGATCCGCTCGCTTTTTAATTAGGCATGGGTTGACGTTTTAATTAATATCTCCGGAACTAATTAAAATTTTTAAATTCTGTTTGGACTATCAACTCGGGAAGGCTTCTGAGCACCCGTATGTCAAATTTTATACTTCTGCGTTCAGTAGGGGTTGAACGTATAGATGCACAGACAGACAGACAGACAAACATCTTCTTTTATTATTATAGATAGATAGATAGATACTAAATGCACATGAGAGGGCCGTTCCGTGCTTTTTCATTTAAAAACACTAGAAAATTTCTGTAGAACACTCGTCGAACGCAGGCCCCGACTTACGGCAGGGCATACGGGGCAAATGCCCTGGGCCCCCCTTGTGGAAGGGGCACCCCCTACAGGCGAATACAGAAATTCTGCAACCTAAAGACCTCTTATGCCACTGCAAGGGGGCTCCCCAGAATAGGCTTGCCCCGGGGCTGCAGGTAGTCTAAGTCGGGCCCTGGTCGAACGTGTCAGGATGACACTTTAATTTCACTAACTACTTGCATAAACGATGACTCAGGTTGTCATGACCTTTCGTAAAAAGAAAATTGCACTTTTATTGGGGCACACGAAAAGAGGCGCAGATTCGCAGGATTTTCAACTGCAGTTGTAGGATCACAGCAAGATTTCCTTTAGAACAGAACAATATATTTTTCACGAAAAATATACATCCAACAAAAAACTTCTAGAAAGGATGACACAAAATCACGAAAATATTCGATGAGCGCTGTATGAATATTTTTACTTTTACGTTGAGCGTCATTATTATAGAACTAGCCGCCTTCGGCGACCAGCTGGTTCGCGATCCCTGAAAAATCCGACTTTACGAAACTCCCGCTCGGTGGCGCCTGCCGCGCCTTTTTCCCGTTTCAGGTCTAATAACAGCTTATTGATAAATAGTGAAAATAACTTATTGTAAAATTTAGTCGCAGTAAATTCCCGTGCGGTAGCGCCTTCGGCGCCCTCTTTCCTTTTCAATTTCTGAAACAGCCTGTTCGCTCACTATGTTATAATCTTTAAAATTTCTGACTTTAGTAAGTCCCGCTCGGTGGCGCCTGCGGTTCCTTATCCCCGTTTTAGAACTTACAACACCTTCTTCGCTCATTAGAATTTGAAATTTTAAAATATTACAGCGCCATCTGGCGGTAGAAATTTCTGTAATCTACTGTTCAATTCCAAATCAACAAAGCTTTCAAATGATGTATTACTTATGAAATTATTTTAATTAGTAGCTGAGATACAAAAGAAAACCGATTCAGGACACCTCAAAACGTATAAATTGGGTGAAATCTCGAATCCCACTTTTGATAATATAAAAGTATTTCAAAATGTCTTTCGCATGAAGCATTAAAAATAATTTAATCATAATTAGAATTTGAAATACACGTATTAGAATATTAGAATAAAATTTTATTTGCAATTAAATGTAAATTAAAATATATATATATATATATATATATTTATTTATTCTGCGAAATTTCTTTCAGTAATCCGACTTATCCATGGTTTTCTCCGAAACTTGCATAATTTCAGGCAATATAACGTTAAAAATCCTTAGTACGATATGTGAGCAGAAATTGGAATTCGAATCTCTGCAAAATATAAAGAATAAAGGTGTTTTGGGTGTTCCGTGGTTTTCTCCGAAACTCCCGTTCCTTTTCTACATCTTTGCCTCTTCGCTCCCCCCCCCCCCCTCCTTTCCGTCGATAATAATAATTTTACACTCGAAAATATCCGCAATCGATTTACCTTGCCTTAAAATCTAAATATACCAACCAATTTCAAACGCTGTAACTCTTTTTACTTTCCGAACACTATAGTGAGGAAAGTATTGTAATCATGTCAAAAATCCGAATTCGAGATTTTGATGTTTCTATACGTTTTGAGGTCCCCTGAGTCCATTTTCACTATTTTTACGATGATGTATGTATGTGTGTGTGTATGTGTGTATGTTTGTGAACACGCTAGCGTCTAAAGGCTTTGTTCGATTAACCTGAAAGTTGGTACGTATATTGTAAGTCACCATAGTACGAACCCTATAGATTTTGGTGAATCTAGCACTTATAGTTTTTTTACAGGGACACAAAGAAAAATTCTTTATCATTATGGCCTATGGGACCAAAATCTTAAAAGTGCGATAGCATCTAAACGCCTTATTCAATTGAGCAAAAATTTTATACCCATATTATAGGTCACAGATACTCAATCTGTATAGATTTTGGAGAATCTAGCACTTATAGTTTTTTTTACAGGGACACAAAGAAAAATTCTTTATCATTAAGGCCAATGGGGCCAAATTTTTAAAAGTGTGATAGCGTCTAAACGCCTTATTAATCTGAGCAAAAAAATTGTACACATGTTATAGGTCGCATTTGCACCAACTGTATAGATTTTGGTGAATCTAGCACTACAGTTTTTTTACAGGGACACAAAGAAAAATTCTTTATCATTATGGCCTATGAGACCAAATTTTTAAAAGTGCGATAGCATCTAAACGCCTTATTCAATTGAGCTGAAAATTTGTATGAATATTATAAATCACTGTTGCACTAACTATAAGCATTTTGGTGAATCTAGCATCTATAGATTTTTACAGGGACAAAACGAAAAATTCTTTATCATTATGATCTAAGGGCTCAAAGTTCAGTAGCGTTAAATAAAACCTCGTGTGATATATGGAGAAAAAAACACTCTATTATGGTTTTCTCTCTTTTGTTTGTTTAGCAATTCCTCTTTCTTTATTTTATCTACAAAACTGTTAGTTACTCAATGTTCGGAAAGTCGAGTGGAGTCACTCCAGATTTTTTTTTTTTTTTTTTTTTGCTCCTTTTCCCCCTCCCTCAAGCCCTCTCTAATAACCGTACTCTTTCCAAAATATTCACAATCGAATTATCGGGCATTAAAGGCAAATACTACGAATTTTCAAAAAATGAAAAAGAAAGCTTAATCTTTTTCCAATAAATATGTCATTTTTTTTATTTTTTTTTCATGAAAATTGAACAGTAGCTTTATAATATACTGTCTAAGCCGAATATTCATTCAAATATAAAGTAAATGAAAATTTGAAAAAGTTTGAAAATTGCAATTCCCCCCCCCCCCCTCCCCCAGTATGAAGCACGTGGTATCTTAATTGATTACAACCATTTCCGTTTTCATCACAGACAGTCGTCAGCCTCTTGCAACTAACTTTCATACTTTAGTTAATTTTAAAAAATCTAATTGATGTATCGATAAGCCGCTTGCACTCTTAGATTCGGAAAAAATTCCCCTTTCATTTGGTACCAAATTTGTAACGATCGGACTAATATTTCTAATTTATTTTCCATTTTTTCTGCTTTTAACTCCGTTAAAATATCTATTTTTATGCAATCGCAGTGAATTCTCAGTGATTGAGATCGCTTTTTGATTAGACATAGGTCTATGTTTTAATTAATATCTCCGAAACTAATTAAAATTTTTAAATTCTGTTTTCACTATCCCCTCGGGAAGGCTTCTAGGTACCTGTATGTCAAATTTTATACTTCTGCGTTCAGTAGGGGCTGAACGTATAGATGCTAAGACAGACAAACAGACAGACATCTTCTTTTATTATTATAGATTCCACGATAGAACATTGAAGAATGACATCCGGAAGCCCATTACTTAATTTAATACTTTAATTAAAATGAAGCACAATTACAATAACTATATAAATTTCTATTTACATCTTTTCCGCAATAAAAGAACACAATATAACTAAATTGACGATGCATCAGTCAGGCCACAGATGTATGTTCCGCGACATCGTACCACTACTGTCTCTGACTTCTGCTTCTGACAGACTACTGAAATTAAAATGTTTTCACTTCACTTTATGGATTGGCAAAATATCTTTAGATATTTTGTCAAGAATGGCGACAGCGCCATCTATATTGTTTTAAAAGATAGGGAAGATGGCTCAATAGCAATTACGCTATTTAATGTATTCGTACGTGTTTGAACCTAACGCGTTACATAAGTAATATTTTGAGAGTTCTTGATATATTATAAGACACATTAAAAATTCAAAATTTCTATATAAACAAAATAATTTAACATGAAATTCAGAGACAGCAACATTTTCATAAACCCTGGATTCAGGGAAAGCCCCTGAAAAGTTTCACCCCTGCGTTTTTAAAGGAACGCACTTGCGAGACATGAAATTGAGCTATTTATACAGGACGCCAATCAATTTTCTTGAACTAACCAACTATATCATTTCAAAGGACATCTAATAGTGTTTATATAGCAAATTTGAAGAAAATCGTTAGAGTCGTTTTTAAGACACGGACTACTATCGGTTTCCGATGGCCCACTTCAGTTTTTTTTTTTTTTTTTTTTTTCCCACCAAAATTTGGAAACTTCATTTGTACACCAGACCTGTATAAATTCTGAAGTTTCGTAGTTCAATCTCTATTAGTTTCGGAGCTATGATAGCCAGAATATTCCATACATACACACTGACCAATTGTCAAAAGCTACTTTTTTGGACTCAGGAGGCCTTAAAACGTGTAAATCAGGTGAAAACTCGATATCGAATTTTTGGACCGAATACAATACTTCCATTACCTACGGCAGTAAGGTAATGGAAGTAATAAATGCAAAATCAAAGTAATTTAAAATATTTTTTCCAAATCAAACTATCATGTATTAGGAAATTTTAAAAGAAATCAAACGAGAATATATTTAAACTGAAGATTAGATAAAAATCAGTATCAAGGCTGTGAAATGCGACTATGATAGCTTAAAAATAAAGTTTAGACAGAAGCGCATTGAAATATGTTGAATAATGACGGGGGAGGGGGATCATGTATGAAATTACGCCTTCCTCCTGTGAATTGTTTATTTTTAATGTATGAGAATACTAGCGGGCTACGCCCGTTTCGCTGGTCACTATTTTTAAATGACTCACTATAATTAATGATTTCTCAAAATTGCATTAATTTTTATCATGCGGAAAAATATTGATTGGGGAAAATGTCGCACCGAGTCCCCACTGCCTTTGGCAGTGTATGTCATTGTGCGCTGCGCCCGCATTTATGTTCGACATTTTTAATGAATCACTATATTATCATAAGGGAAAAAACATAAATATAAAATACAAAAAATTCTTCTCTCATCGGTGGAATAATCGGGGCCGTGCCCTTAGCGGAAATCTATAAACCCGTGTCCTTAGCGGAAATGTTATCTCCCCTCGGTGGCGTGCTTTCAGCATACGTGCCTTTAGCGGAAATGTATAATAAATTTAAAAATAAATTAATAAATAAAAAAATGAGCTCTTCAATTTTCCTCTACACTTTATCCACATTTAGCACAGGCTATATTTTGCTTCAGAAGTAACCCGTCGCAAAAATAGGTATGAGTACTATAGAATATCCGTTATTTGAGGGAATGGTGATCTGTACAAGGCCGGCTCTAGGCGGTAGGCAACTGCCTACGGCGGCAAAATTTAGGGGCGGCAAAATCAGTTGAACTACAAAAAACAAATAAATAAAATACTTCGATTATTGAATACAGAAAATAAATAAATAGAAAAATAAATAAGTAAATAATCATAACAAGAATTTACAGGCTTCTTTGCCCATTCCTATAATTTGAAATACAGACAAGAATAGACAAACTTCTAAGTTCTGTGCAGTATGTATTGTATGCGCAGCCGCGACGCGAAGGGAGAAATGTACACTCGCCGCTGATTTTACCAAGCTCTTCTTGCCCTCTAATTAAAGAAAGTCAAGAGTTTGCCAATTGTAGGGACTTTCAGTAGTGTTCTTCAGCATGTAGGAACTATTTGGAGGTACCCTTTCTCAACAGGACATTATCAGTATAGCCTAAGTATGAAAGAACGTCCTAGGACATCCTCAGCCATAAGATAGGGATGGATGGTTGGATTTTACGTCGCACTAGTGCTGCGCAGATGGGCAATTGGCGACGGTCTGGGACACACCCCTAGAGGTGGTCCGGCATGCCATCACAATTTTGATCCTCCACGGAAGGCCATAAGATAGGGACATTTTGAGTTGTCCGTAAAAACACGGCAAAATTTGAGTTTGAATTGGCAACAGTGATGTCAGATTTAAAACAATGCTTTATTTATGCAATAACGTAGATCAGATTCATTGGATGGGAGGGGGTATAAATTTTTGGTGAAGGTATGTTTCCATTAGCCAATCAGCATTTCAATGCAAATTCATTGAACATTTTTAAGGTTTTCTTCCTGTTGAAAGATCTAGTGGTAAGAAACTGCTTAAAGTTTTATTAAAAGAGTTGAAAAAAAAAACGGTTAAAATTAGGAAAGATGAGAGGTGAAGGTTATGAAAATTGCTCAAATATGAGAGGTGACAAATTCGGATTACAATTTTAAATTCCAGAGCATTTCACGCACATTGCAGCAGCCATTTATTAAACTTAAGTAGTTAATGAATTACTGCGAAGTTGGAAAAAATGTATAGATTCCCTAATATCTTTATTTCTTAAATTAGAAAATATTCATGATGCTTTATTAAGCAATCACAAAAATGTAGAGATAGATAATATGATTCAAAATGAGGCAGTTGTTTATTGATTACAGTCGGTAGCAAAATTATTGAAGCACTAGAAATAATTCCCACTTAAAAGATGGGTACCTTATACTGTTTTCTTAAGTAAATATTTGTCGAGTCATGATCTTTGTCTTATACTGTTTATAAAAAAGTAAGCTGATGATAAAAAGAAGCGACGAAACTAATATATATATATATATATATAAGCTGCTATCTGCGCATTTTATGTTGTATTATTATTATTATTTTATAACAATATTTCAATTCTTATTCGATGTATTACAATTCATTCAGTGTTATGCAATTTAATGATCATTTTGAACTACTTTTATCATTTATTTAGTAAGTTTATTTATCTTTAATTCTTTTCTGATTTGATATGAGTGGTCTGCGATTATGATCTGAATAATTGTTTTAATGCTGAGGTTGAATCATCTTTGAATTTCATAAAATTTTGCACTGATATTATTATATTTTATTATTGTATTACTATATTTATTTCATTTCTAAGGTAATGCTGCATATAGCGCTTTATTTGGAAATGAAGCTTTTCATTAATATTAATATTATTTTTAATTCACTATGTGTTTGCACAATTTTTGCTATTACTTAAGCAATTTTTACTTTTCAAAAAATTTCAAAATACATCATTTTATAGCTGCTATCTGCGCATTTTATGTTGTATTATTATTATTATTTTATAACAATATTTCAATTCTTATTCGATGTATTACAATTCATTCAGTGTTATGCAATTTAATGATCATTTTGAACTACTTTTATCATTTATTTAGTAAGTTTATTTATCTTTAATTTTTTTCTGATTTGATATGAGTGGTCTGCGATTATGATCTGAATAATTGTTTTAATGCTGAGGTTGAATCATCTTTGAATTTCATAAAATTTTGCACTGATATTATTATATTTTATTATTGTATTACTATATATATATATATATATATATATATATATATACCTGAAAAATGTGGATGTGTGCTTCAGTAATTTTTCTTCTGACTGTACAATATAACAATTAAAGTTTTCTATGTTTGATCGTCATTTGACACATAATTTTTAATTATATTTATCCGATTAAGTAAGCCATGTGAAACAAAAGTTTTTGATTTATACCAAGCCATTAATTTATTAAATAGCTCATTATTACTATTATTATTTTAAGAATTATGACCAGTTGAATCCTTTGAAAACTTTATCTTAGAAGCTGAAAAGTTAGCTAATGTAATAGACGTAGAAGAAACTTTAAAATGACTACACCACGCCATCATGTTCAATCTTAAAAATGAAATTTTTCTTATGAAACTGTAGACGAATCTATAGAAAATTCAAAAGAGAAATATAAAATAAGATTTTTACTTCCATTACCCTACTACCGTAGGTAATGGAAGTATTGTATTCGGTCTGAAAATTCGATATCGGGTTTTCACCTGATTTACACGTTTTAAGGTCCCCTGAGTCCAAAAAAGTGGTTTTTGGCAATTGGTCAGTGTGTATGTGTGTGTGTGTGTGTGTGTGTGTGTATGTATGTGGAGAATCTTCTGGCTATTATAGCTCAGAAACTAATAAAGATAGAGCTACGAAACTTTAGAATTGAAATACGTCTGGTCTACAGATGAAATTTCCAAATTTTGGTGAAAATTGAAAAACCGGAAGTGGGACATCGGAAACCGGAAGTGGGACCGTAAATCCGTATCTCAAAAACGGCTCTAACGATTTTCTTCAAACTTGCTATATAAACACTCTATTAGATGTCCTTTCGAATGATATAGTTGGTTAGTTCAGGAAAATTGATAGGCGTCCTGTATAAATAGCTCAATTTCAGGTCTCCCAAGGGCGTTCCTTTAAAAACGGTTGTACGGATTTTTTTTCAAACTTGCCATATTAACCCTCTTTTAAATATCCTTTTTCATGTACTTGTTCTTTTACGGTCAATAATTAATTATGCCAAGCTTTGGTAAAAGTCGGTATCTCAAAAACGGCTCTAACGATTTTCTTGAAAATAATTACATAAACTCATTTTAGATATCCTTCTCATGCTTTACTTGGTTATCACGGAAAATTAATAGTCATCCTGTTTTTCTTATTTTTTAACTCGCTATGTAAACTCTGTTTCATATGTCTTTACACGTGTATGAATTTTCTCTCACTGGAAAATATCAAAAAATGCATATAATACGTGTACGAGTGGGTAATGGAAGTCGTGTGGTTGTTTCACACCAGATTTTTTTTCTTCTGTTCAGTGATCAGTGCACTGAAGCTGAGATTAAATTTATTGAACAATCATAACCATTCTTTTGAATTTTTATGAAATGTCCACAAACTTAAAGGCACGTGCAAAAAGGAACTACTGAAACTGACACACTGTAACAGATGGCGATTCCTCTGTTAAGTCGTTTAAATCTCAACATTTTAAAATTGCCTGGTAAAATAAACTTTATTTTCTTCACTTTTGAAAAAAAAAGAATGTCCAGTTTTGACGTCTTTAAATTCATTACCTTCCTTAATATTGGGCCGAATTTAAGCACTGCTTTAAAAATTTTGTTAACCTTGCCCATAACTTTTGCTAACGAAGAAAGATCTTTTTCTAAACTAATAATCTGGTGTGTCATTCACACAACTTTCTCTTACCCTGAAATTTAATACCATAAATACAGGTTGGAGATTAAGAGGTAAGACAACGAGTAGTGTTATGTAAACTTATGTTAAAACAATTCAAATTTGGCTTCAGAAAAGTTTTATGTGACATTTAGTTTTATGTGAGGGGGCTACCGTCCCCCTCAACCCCCCGTTTCATTACTGCACCTACATTTATATAGAATTGAAATCTGTTATTAAAATTTAAAGTTCGCTTTAAATTATACAGATAATTTTCACGCGTAACATTCCTTGAAACTTTTCCAGTAACAAACTTATATTAACTTGAAAATACAACTTTTGGATCTCCTGAAATTATTCGTTTTTAAGTTACTCTAAGAGACACAGACAAAAATCAAACGTTAAAAAACTTTACTTCGGCAATCAGGAAGCCTTAAAACGTGTAAATATACAAAAAAACATGAGATGAATATTTAGCTTAAAAACATACATTATTTATCATGTCTGTGAGGAATTCATTTCAATTTCTGAGCAGCTTTGGTAGAAATTGTAAAATATTACAGTAAAAAACTTCCACTAACAATAAAAAAGAATGTTATCGCATAATATTTGCAGCCCTATATATCATTTGAAGATATGTACAGACCACATGGTGCACCTAAGTATAATCCTATAGTAGTGATACACGCCACAACCTGAAATACAGTTCCATCAATTTTTAGCTATTGTCGCACTATAATCAAGATCTTTTGTGTAGCCCTGTAAATGTACAGTGAAGGATTTCCTTGCCATATTCTACATGAGACATGTTTTTATGCATATGAAAAATATATATTCATTTTAGTTCCCCATCATACTATAGGTATGGGGAACTTAGGTAATCGTGAAAATTTTCGACCTCGGTTTTTTTACTTTTCTACACGTTTTCAGGTGTGAGGAATCCGAAAATGACAAAATTTCTATGGTGTCTGTCTGTAGGGTGTCTGTTAGTCTGTTAGTGTGTTAGTGGGTCAGTCCGTTAGTTTGTTAGTCTGTGTACACGATATCTCAAGAACAAATTGTCGCAGAGAGGTCAGATCAGTTTTAAAATATTACTTTCGACACTGGCAAGAACCCTATTCATTTGCAACATTCGATTTTAAAAACTTCGTAAGTTACTCGAAATTTACGATTTTCTTAACATGGGAGAATAGGACAAAAAATCACTTAAACGTGCATTAAATGAAAACTTTTTACTGTAAAAATGTTTACCAGTTTTAAAATATCAGTTTTGATGCCGGAATGAACATCAGTAACTATAAATGTGCTACTTTGAAAATTTCGCAAGTTACTGGAAATTTACGAATTTCTTAACATGGCAGTATAGGGAAAAATTTCACATAAACGTCAATTTTTAGAGATATTTTCATCGTAAAGATGTCAGACTACTTTTGAAACATTATTTAGGACACTGGCATGAATATTAATGACTATGAATTTTCCAATATAAAGATTTCGTAAGTTATTGGAAATTTACGAATTTCTTAACATGGCTGAATAGAGCAAAATTTCACATAAACGTCAATCTTGAGGGATATTTTCATCGTAAAGATGTCAAACCACTTTCGAAATAATATTTAGGATACTGGCATGAATATCATAGACTATGATTTTTCCAATTTAAAAAATTCGTAAGTTATTTGGAATTTACGCTTTTCTTAACATGTCAGAATATGGCAAAATTGAGCATAAACTTCCATTTTGAGGATCCTAAATACGTTAGACAACTTCAAAATTACGTTTATGATATTTGTTTGAACATGATTGAATACAAATATTCTAATAGGAAAATTTCGTAAATTATTCGTAATTTACGATTTTATCAACATAGCGAAATTGTAAATTTTTCATATAAATATGAATTTGAGGATTATTGCATTGGAAATAGTAGCATGAAAACTAAACAACGGAATTGACCCCGATAAAATAAATTAATAGATTAGAATAAGATAAATATATCGAAGTGAACGGTGGATAACCTTATAGGCGGGGATTTCATTCTGTCACTGTATTAAGCTTCGGTCAAATTGATTTCTTTTAACATTATTGCCGAAACGTCAGTGGAGGCCCTCTGTTGAGACTCAAAACGGTTTTGGGCTGTGTCTGTCTGTCTGTCGCGCGATAGCGGCCGCCAAAAAAGCGCTATTTACTTGAAATTTGGTACACATGTTCATGAGCCCCACGAAATCAGCTGTGTAGTTTTTGGTATGTATTCCATTTGTAGTTCGTATACAGGGACACGCCAAAGTTTTTCTTATCATTACGGCCTATGGGAGAAATTTATATGTATCACGATAGCGGCCAAAAAAATCACGCTATTGACTTGCAATTTGGTACACGTGTTCATGTGCCCCGCGAAATCTGCTGTATAGTTTTGGGTGTGTATTCCATTTGTAATTTGTGTACAGGGACACGCCAAAGTTTTTCTTATCATTATGGCCTATGGGAGGAATTTGTATGTACCGCGATAGCGGCCACAAAAATCACGCTATTGACTTGCAATTTGGTACACGTGTTCATGAGCCCAACGGAATCAGCTGTATAGTTTAATGTGTGTATTCCATTTGTAGTTCGTGTACAGGGACACGCCAAAGATTTTTTATGATTACGGCCTATGGGAAGAATCTGTATGTACCGCGATAGCCACCGCAAAAATCAAGCTATTGACTTCCAATTTTTGCCGAAATGTGAATGGAGGCCCTCTGTTGAGACTCAAAAGGATTTTGGATTCCGTCTGTCTGTCTGTCTGTCATGCGATAGCGGCCGCAAAAAACACGCTATTGACTTGAAATTTTGTACACATGTTCATGATGCCCACGAAATTAGCTGTATAGTTTTCGGTGTGCATTCCATTTGTAAGTTCGTGTACAGGGACACGCCAAAGTTTTTTTTACCATTACGGCCTATGGGAAGAATTTGTATGTACCGCGATAGCGGCCCCCAAAATAACGCTATTGACTTGCAATTTCGTACACATATTCATGAGCCCATTGAGCAAGCATTTGACGAAACTGATATAGATCTGAGACTGACCGCCTTGGCGAAAATAATGCTCCTTTTATACTTTTCTATAGAAAACAGACTGTTCTGGAAAATTCTCGTATCACATCAGCCAATGAGATTAGAGCTTCCATATTTGGTATATCCCTAATGAGGATTTTCTCGCCAAATAATCGCCAAGGAGGAAATAGTCGCCAAATTTGGCGCCAAATTTATTTCTTCCCTTATAGGAGCTTTTTAATGCGTTTTTAAAGGAAAATTTGGCTATTTTAACGCTAAAACAACTATAAAGGCACAAAATTAGCATTTTATCAACTTACTAAACCTTTTTGAAAGAATTTATACAAAAATAAATGCAATTATTTACAATTTCGTAACACTTTATATCATATACAAATAGGTATACAAAGAGAGATACAACGGGGGGTTGAGGGGGGCTGCCGCCCCCCCTCAGGAATGTATTTGATTTTGGTAATAAGTCGATCGAATCAATATTATATAATAAGGAATAAATAAAAATGACCTATTGAATAATGTCTGATGCAAATAGGACGTTGAGGCTCCTGATCTGCAGATCCACTAGTAATATGTCTCGCACTAGAAATTTCTGAGAACATAAATATGATGGGGAACTGAGCAGAGTCCACCTATGCCAACTAGTTATTTTGGTTTAGTGCAGTCTATAGATGTTAAACTCTACTCCCCTGCAATTTCCTCCATAGACGTAATGTATTTGAATTATTTGGGTGTCCCTGTACACGAACTATATGCGTCATCTCAACAAAAAGCTTAGTGTAGCATCCTCATACCATACACATTTAGAATATTAAGGTTGGACTTTCTGCTACAATATGTTCTTGAGATATGCTGATAACAGACAGAAAGACAGATACACGGATAGACACACACAGACCAACTGCTAAAAACATGAATTTCGTATTCAAGGGACCTTAAAACGTGTAAATATAACAAAAACTCACATTCGAAAATTTGACCCGAAAACAATACTTTCTCTACCTTACGGGTAAGAGAAAGTAAAAATGATAAAAAAATATTTTAAAACCATATCAAAATCGACTCAATGGGTTAGCAATGTTGGACATTGAATATGAATTGAGGAACAAATTAGATAAGAAGTTATTCGAGATTTGCACACAAAAAGGTTCGAAAGAGATTTTTTATTCTGGTTTAAATTTTGTATACTAGCATTCTTTATTCTTCATTGTTTAGAAAATATTGTCTGTACTGTACTAGTATTACTTCCAAAGATAATTGTGTTTTTAACTTAGAAAAAAGAAAGAAAGAAAAAAGAAATAGTAGTAAATATTATATGAGTATTATTTACTTAGCTGAATTCTATTAGACCATTTATGTTTTTTTTTTTTTTTTTTTTAATTTGAAAGTTTTTAAAGCTTGGGGGAGGAGAGAAGCGGCACTTTCGATGTTTGCCTACGGCGGCAAAAACGTTGGAGCCGGCCCTGGATCTGTAACCATATAAAGTTTACTGAATCACAGTACTCCATACGAAAACGAACATTATTGCCATTTTATGATTTTATTTGAGAAAATATAATTAAGCATCACACCTTTAAAAACTAAAACAAAAATGAAAAATCTGGAGGTATACATTGAGATTATCAACACATTCCAACTGTACGTATTCGTTGTATCGTATAACATTCTATGTTCTTTGTCTATATTATCACACAATGGACAAACAGAAAGACAGACATATAGACTAATTGAATTCATAATCACTCTGAAACATTGTTGGAAAGTGTTAAAAATGCCTAACACAAACAGATATGCTGCTCTTAATTTCCTATTTGCACCCCTTAACGTATCGTAACATTTTTGCTTAGTCCTGTAAATCTGGAGGTTAAGCATATTATAGTTTATACAAAACATTTTCTTAGAATATAAACAATAAATGCGAAATTCTTTATGATTTTTTTTATGAAGTTATTTAAAATGTCTCCCCTAAAGCGCAAGGCATTGGCATTTTTTGAATGTCCCTGTACACAAACCAGTGGCATAGGCTCTATTAGAGCCATTTTAAGTAGGGAATAATCAATAATGAATTTGAATAACACATATCATTAAAAAATATATAAATAAATAAAAATAAAATAAAAATAAAAAATAGTATGCTGTGGCCACCTCAAGATTTTCTTCTATATTTTCCTATACAAATTCACTAAGTGCAAATAACCAATTTTTATCTTAGAGAAAACTAACACTAAATATTCAAAGAAAGACAGATTTGTCTATAAATGACATCTTAAAACATGCATGTTTATAATAGTTATCTCACATATCAAGTTTCGTACAGTTATATGCCATTTAAGTTGAGATATAACTTTCTCGTTATCGAGGAAATTTGCAGTATAGCAGAGCCACCTATTGGCCGATAAGCATCCAAATTGAATCAGCATAATGGCTTTCACATATATGACGTTTTGTTCGATTATAAGCAATAGAACCTGAGATATAGCCACCCCTTAAATTGCGGAAACCGCTGTATAGCAGCGCCACCTGTTGAGCGGTTAACACTAAAAGTTTATAGACACTCATTTAGAATAGAGTGCATCAATATATAAACTTATATGCAATTCTATGCAGTAGTTCCTGAGATATGGCTTTCCCTTAAATTGCAGATATATCTGTATAGCAGCGCCACCTGTCTGTCCATAAGCATTCAAACTGAATCAGCATAATGTCTCACAATAGCCTTCTCTTATATCAAGTTTTGATTGATTATACACAATAGAACCTGAGATGTAGCTTCCCCATAAATTGTGGAAATTGCTGTATATCAGAGCCACCTGTTGAGCGGTTGACATCAAAAGTTGACAGGCACTAATATAGCTCAAGGTGCATCTACACGTAAATTTTTATGCAATTCTAAGCAGTAGTTCCGGACATATAGTTGCCACAATTTTTTCCCCCCCACACACAAGTGCTAAGTTATTAAAATTTGGTTTGTAGAAATACCTCTCATAGAACGAAATGCTTTGGAATACTTTCGGCTATTCCTGTACATAAACCAATAACAATATTTACTCCATTTTCCATAGAGAACACTCCATAATGAACATATATCAGTTCGAGAATGAACATACCTTCTCATTTCTGCTAAGGGCACGGCTTCTTCTATTCCCCCTTCTTCCCTTTGACCCCATTCCGCTAAGGGCACGGTCGCTAAGGGCACGACACCGAATAATCGGTCCGGGCCGCATATCTCCATTATGTTGGCGCTTACAACACAAATTCACAATTTTTCGCGAGATACTGGGATTTTCGCTAAATCTGGAAGTGCGATGAGAAACTTCACGTCCCTTAACCTGTGTAAATAAACATCCGGAGTTTTTTTTTTTTTTTTTTTTTTTTTTTTTTTAATGTTTAATGTAAGATTTAAATCACAAAACGAACCTTATCTTGAAATTAAGAAATAGTTTTCCGAATAGAGAAGTAGATAATAATAATGGTAATGTACACTCTATAACAAAAAAAAAACAAAAAAAAAAAAAAAACGACGCACCAAGAAGTAGTGGTGACAAAAATTGGTAGATGGGGGGGGGGGGGGATGGGTAGTCCGAATGGGACAAAAATTGGTAGATGTGATGTACATGTGGAGTAAAACAATTGATTACAATTTCAGAAAATTTGAATGATTTAATCAAGAGAAAGGGCCTCACAAAGTAAACATGTCAATAACGCGTTGGTCCACTTCTGGCCCTTATGTATTCGGCTACAGTTATTCGGCTTGGTATCGATTGAGAGTTGGCAGATGTGCTCCTGTGTAGAGTGTAGAGTCAGCCGTTCAGCAGTTAGAGTGTAAACGGACTTTTGTGAATACCCTGTTATTTTTTTATATATTAATGAAATCCTAATGATACATATTTCAGGTCAAGATGTTTACGAAAACCAAAAAAAAGTATTAAAATTAAATCATTTCTTACGTAGTTATAAGCTAACAAATGTCAACTAAAAAAAAAAAAAAAAAAAAAAAAAAACATGGTTTCAATTAAGAATCACCTCCTTTATGAAGTCGGTTTAAAACGTGTATACATTAATTGGTATAACTGCTTACAATAACCATACTTTGAATTTTACACAATATAAATGTCACCCGCTATGTTACAACGTATGCAATGTCGTTGAAGTGTGCACAAAATATTAAATTGTGAACAAACAAATGCACGTTTTAATCGTTCTATTTTTAGTATCAATGTCTACAAACTGTCTTTTCGTACTAAATCAATGATATCCTGTAACTTTCTAATTCACTTTTTTTTTCCCCTATCTTGAACCGTTTTCGAGATAGGAATGCTAACCCCGCTGTTTTTCACCAGATGTCGCTGTGGGCGCTTGAATCGCGTTGTCCATGACCACTTTACTATACCTACATACCACTTTTATGACTATAGCTGCAGACGTTCAGCAGTTAAAAGAGTCGGTACTGACTTTTTTGGGCACCCTCTATTTTCTTTTGATTGTAAAGATATTACAATGGGACCTATTTCAGACCAAGACCTTTACAACAAAAAGTATCAAAATCGGAGCACCCGTTCAGAAGTTATGAGCTTAAAAAAAAAAAAAAAAAAAAAAAAAAAAAAAAAAAAAACACGGTCTGAATTGAGAACCTCCTCCTTTTTGAAGTCGGTTAACAAATTCGATCCTCTATTTAAATTTGTGTACCGTTCTCTAACATCCAGACTTACAGATTATTCACATAAGAAACAATTCTTTTTGTTTTAACAACAATGCGTTTCGATGTATTTTTAATTTATAGCTATATATGTAAACAATTTTTGGGAATTAAGGTAGCTGTAAACAGGTAATCTGATATATACCTTAACTTTCAAATTTTACTCCAAAACATGCGTGTTTACTTCCAAAATATTTATAAATTTATCTTTAGAATAAGATAATACTATATATAGAGAAAGACAAATATTGAAAATAAATATTAAAATTCGCGTGCTTATGTATTATCGAATTTCAAACAGTCGCAATCTGAATGTAATAAAGTTCCAGTCGTTTTCTACGTAATACAATCCCACTTTCTTTTTCCTTGCGTGACTGAAGTACTTTTTAAAGAAAAATATTTAATTGACTTCTTAAAGTTAGGAACATGCGAAAGAAACACGACGGCAGTTAAGTAAGTTGCTTACGCTGAATGAGAATGTTTATCAGAAATGAGTGTGTTTTATAAGTGCATTACTACTTCAAACAATTCGTTAAGCAATATTTTATTAACTGTTGGATACGTAAAATTAAGATTTAATTGAAGTTAAAATTAAACTGTTAATGAGTTAACACAATGTTGTATTTGTGATGTAATTGTTGGCTTACAGTGATGAATTTAAAATATTAATTATTAGAAATCTCTTCATAAAAAATTACTTTTTTAATTAAAAAAAAATAGATATATCATGAAACTTCAAAAATAAATAAATAAAAACATAAATAAAAAGGAACTAAATAAATTAACTTTTTAAACAATAACATATATGGAATCTGTAAGCTATTATAATATTAACGATTTACGCAATGTTGAAAAAAGTCCTTTTAAAATCTTTTGCAACCAAATTGTGGAAATGCGTTGAGAAAAACTCCTTAAGCTATATACATTTTATTATAAAAGGTCAGGATACAAAAACGATTTGCTTTCCTTAAATGACCTCATGAAATGCTTCACTGCGCTATTTACAATTTTATTTAACTAGTTTAGAAAACTGGTTAGCAGTATCCTACATTATAGATTTCTTCTATTATCCAAATCGTTGAAAGTATTTTAATACTTATTACTTAACGAGCTATCAAAAAAATTTAATTTTAAGAAATGAAAGGAAACTGTGTGCCAAAAGTTATTTCTGTCGCTTCACATACTGCGCCTGACCTAGGAATATATTCACTATTGCAAGATGGTGAAAAGAAACACGTTTTGGATGCTGTACTCATACGAATCCTTTCAAAAATTTTTCAAGCTCCATATAGAGTATTTACGCCTCCAGACGGTGAGTATGGTGAGCGTTTGCCAGATGGAAATTGGACTGGACTCATTGGAATGGTAGAACGTTCAGAAGTCGATTTTGCAGTAGGCAGCATAGCAATCTCAGAAGAAAGATTTAAAGCCGTCAATTATAGTTTTCCTTATCACATCACTGAACTCTCTTTCATGACTGATAAGTTTAAACCACTATCGACACAACTAGTTTTGCTGCATCCGTTTTCCCCAATAATATGGATGCTAATAACAACAGTTATTTTATTAGTTTCACTTTTCATATTTGTGCTATTAAATAAGAAACAAACACTTGCAAGTATCCTTTTTATGATATTTGGAAGTATATTGTCAGTAGCCTTTCGTTTTAAAGTGTATAAAAATAGCGTTACAGTACTTCTAAGCGCGTGGTTAATACTTGCCTTCATCCTTATCAATAGTTACAGGGCACTTTTATTGTCATTTCTCGCATTTCCTCCACTCACTGGAATCCGAAATATTCAGGATTTAGCTGAAGCTGCTGAGCAAAATTTAATCACTTGTTACACATTAAGGGGCAGTTTATTTTCGAGTTTTCTTCTCGAATCAGAGTTCGACACTTGGAAATCTATCGGAAGATGCTTAATGCGAAATACTTACTTGTTTGGAAAACCAGAAGAATTCTTTATTACGGCACCTCCAAACAAAGCATTTCTTGGAGGAAAAAATTATTTGATTCCCTACGGAAAGGATTATTTTATTTCAAAAGATTTATTTTCTAACGTTATGTTTGCCGTGCCAATTTCAAGGAAATTTAGCTGTCGGAATCGTTTAAAGAAAGTCATTCGACTCCTTTTTGAAGCAGGTATATTTTCAAAAAATTTTCAAGATGAAATTCTGCATTTTGAATTGCGCAGACAGCATACCAATGAAACCGATTCAAGTGAAGTTAAAATTCTACAATTCACAGACCTTCAAGGGGCTTTCTTTGTCCTATTATTTGGATACATTTTAGCATTGATATCTCTATTCTTTGAAATAGCAATTAAATGCAAATTTTTGCAGAAAAGTTTGCTTTTTTTAATCAGTAAAACAAGATTTCTAAAATCTTTTGTATTGGATGTTTTACAATAAACATAAAACTTTTTAACTTATCAATTAAATTTTCAATATCAATTGAAAAAGTCCTCTCGATCAAAAGTAGTATCACGTGATAAAGTTACATCGGTTATATAAATCATTTCCTATACCAATTAATTTGTGTTGCCAATGTGAATATTATATGCACTTTATTATTATTTTATATAAAATTATTTTCATTATATATACACCATGTTACATTTTTATAGAACATTGCTTATATTACCAATATTATTATTATTGTATGTTTTATTCTATTATCTGTACTCAGTTTGAATGTGTCTCGAAATTTCTGCTAGAGTTATTTCCACTCAGAAATTTTTATTACACTTTCACTGTAAATTTTTGTGATTTTATAGGATAGAAAATATTGATAAAAATTGTTGTGAAAAAACTTCATCCTTGTATGGAAACTCTTTCACCCGTGTCTGCCCAATCAAATCCAGTTAAAATTACCATTTTATGTAAGTTTGAAGTCATTTTTAAATTAAAAAATAAAGAAGACGTATTAAAAATCTGTCCTAAACAGAGTTCAATTATGATGTGATCTCTCTCCCTCTCTCTTTTTTAAACCATTTTTTCCATAAAAAGGAATGTGGTAATTGTATAGTGTGTATGTATATGCGGAATCTTCTGACTATTATATCTCCGAAAATAATAAAAACAGAACTACAAAACTTCAGAATTAAGACAGGTCTGGTGTATAGATGAATTATCCTATTTTGGTGAAAACTGAGAAATAGGAAGTGGGACATCAGAAACCGGATGTGGGACTGTAAGTCCGTATCTCAAAAACGACTCTAACGATTTCCTTCAAATTTGCTATATAAGCACTCTATTAGATGTCCTTTCGAATAATATAGCTGGTTAGTTCAGGAAAATTGATAGGCGTTCTGTATAAATAGCTCAATTTCAGATCTCGCAAGTGCGTTTATTTAAAAACGGCTTTACGGATTTTTTTTTTCGAACTCGCCGTATTAACTCTCTTTTAAATATCCTTTTGTATGTAATTATCGTTTTCCGGTCAATAATTGATTTTTTGTAAAAATTGATATCTCAAAAACGACTCTAACGATTTTCTTGAAAATTGTTATGTAAATCCATTTCTTTCTCATGTATTACGTGGTTATTAGAGAAAATTAACAGTCGTCTGCTTAGGTAGGTCATCTTCAGATCTCGGAAATTAGTGTTTCAAAAAATAACACTAGCATTTTTTTTTCTCTTATTTTTTACCTCGCTATATGTAAGCTTTGTTTTATATGTCTTATATGTGTATAAGATTTCTCTTACTGTAAAAATTTTAGCTTTCTACTTCTTTAGGTCACCTTTATGTTTTCTGATCACATTATCTCTCAAAAATGCATATAATACGTGTAATAGTTTGTAATAGAAGTCATGTAGTTGTTTCACACCAGATTTTTTTTTTTTTTTTTTTTTTTTCAAAATAAATAAGAATGTATAGACAAAGAAAAAAATCTTATCTATTTTATTGCATAAATATCTGAGAGGGCCACAATAGATACTTACTATTCCTTACAGAATTATATGTAATTTATATAATTTATGGAAAAAGTACTTAAAGCATCTATATGTATATTAAAGCTAGAAATAATTTAAAAATATTTGTAGATTACAATTAAAATATTTTTAAATACAATTTATGTAAAAAATAATTATTTTGAAATTATTTAAATAAAAATTCTTGAATTGTAAATTACAAATATTTTACCACAAATCAGCATCTAATTATTTTATTTATACTTTTAGGAAATTTCAGCTCTTTTGGTCAAGTAGATTTTGAGCTACGCCTAATAAGCTATTGCCACCAGACGACCTGATTTAAGAAAAATAAATTTAACATTAAAAAACTCAAAAATC
This sequence comes from Salticus scenicus, assembly GCA_963930645.1. Lineage (NCBI taxonomy): Eukaryota > Metazoa > Arthropoda > Arachnida > Araneae > Salticidae > Salticus > Salticus scenicus. The sequence continues at coordinate 162,142,883 of OZ005652.1, forward strand.
CCAATAAGTACAAATACTAAGCTTATTGACCAAGTAACTTCAAATTTTGTATCCAATGGTAAAATTTTCTGTAGAATCTATAAAGTCAAAATTGTGTATTTGTTGGAAATGGAAATTTTAGCACCGTTGCATGTTTACATATATAAACAATTAAATTAAAATAGACATATATCTAAAAAGGATGTTATTCGTTAGTTAGGTGATGAGATAGATGGGGTGTTCTATATTTATTAATTTATTTTGTGGACTGTACATTTAATAAACCATTTAACAAGTGGTGAATAAAGTGCCCTTTCGTCAATTAATATGTGCCCTATTACTCACAAAAAAGTGCCCTTTTCGATAAATCCACCCTGCCTTTAAAAAAAAAAAAGTGAACACTTTACATGTGCATAAAGTTACTCTTACCGGGAAAATTTTAGGTTCCTACTACTTCTTTAGGTCCCTTATGTCTTCTGATTAGAGATGGGAATGGTCCGAAAAACCCCGGAAATTTGGGGGGGGGGGCAGTTTTTTTCTGGAAGGGTTTATTTCCACTCAGAAAAATTTGAAATTTCTAACATATAGTAACATATTCAGAAATTTATAATATTTACATTCCGATGCATTTTTCTTGAAATATTTTTATATGTTCAGTATCTCACATGAAAACACCAACTTGGATAATGTTCATATTTCAAAAATAAAGTTTTAACCATATAATCAAATGGTAATCCTGAAACATTTAAGTATTATAATGACTTTCCTCCTATTACATGCATTTGAAATTACTTAGGACACCCCTACCTTGCTGTGCATTAATCTGAGAACGCCCGTAACTCGGTTCCGTGGCAATCATTACCACGCACGTAAAAACCAAAAAAGCATCACTGGACACCCCTACCTTGCCGTGCATGAATCTGAGAACGCTCGTAACTCGGTTCCGCGGTAATCACTACCACAAGCGTAAAAAAAAAAAAAAAAAATCACTGGACACTCTTACCTCGCTGTGCATGAATCTGAAAACGCAGGTAACTCGGTTCCGCAGTAATCACTATCAGACACATAAAACAAAAAAAAAAAAAAAAAAAATTCGCTGGACTCCCTTACCTCGCTGTGCATGAATCTGAAAACGCAGGTAACTCGGTTAAATTACAGATATAATTACAAACTTCCAGCTAGGGCATTTAGTACAATTCCACCAACAAAGTTTTGGGTTCTTTCTATTCAGAACGAAGGGGTGATAGATAGAAAATTGCAAGAGAGTAAGTGAAAGGGGAGTTAAGACTAGCGAGTGCAATTGGTATATTTCGAGTTCAGTTGGATAACACTGAATGAGGAATATGCAATTAGAGGTCTGCAGGGGCCGGAATTCTGAGGCCCGGCCCGTTTATTTTTTGCCAGTGTACGGCTCGGCCCGGACAAAAAACGATAAAATCAGGCCCGACTCGGGCCGGCCCGATTCAAAAATATGAAAAATTTAAAAAAATGCATGCTTTTCTATGAAAAAGATTTTTAATATGTGTTTTGCAGAGGTTTTATACAGCGAAGCAATAGAATCTTCTTTAACAAAATTGCTGAACTTTTACAAGATAATTACATATAAACAAAATTTCATTATTACAGACATACAGAAGGCACAAAGACAGACAGAAAATAAAATAAAAAGTATTAGCACTCATCAAACAATATAGAACGGTATTTAAAATGGTTATTACCATACCTGACAACATTTCTAATTTTTAAATCAGATTCAACACCAGTATCTATAAAAAGTATTGTGCCGTATATATTTTCGACGAATAAATAAACTGAAAACGTTTATAAAACTTTCCGATATGAAGTCTCCGTTGGAATAACGGAGACTTGGTACCTATGTTATTACTACTAAAAATGCACGTTCAACCATTTCCTCTTATGTACCGTAATGTATACGAATATTTCATGTGATCCGGTAAACAAAATTTTAATGGTAATCCAACCATATTCAATAGAAAAGAGGCATTAGTACATGCTAAAAATGATGCTACTTTCATTCAGTGCACTGGAAAAAAGAAAAGGGGAGTTTAGAGAAAAAGTTACAGCTGACGGATTTTTATAGCTTTTAAACCACCTAAACTCTACAGACCATAAAGCATAAAGCCCAATACACAGTAACGTATCTAATTTCTTTTGTTTGAATATGTGCGCAAACTAGTAGCGACATGCATACTATTTTGAATAGGAAACCATTTAATATTACATGAAATAAAATATATGAATTTCGAGGCATGCTAAAAATCTTTGCGGAAAATCAGATCGCGAACAGACAGACTGATAAGCAATTAAATTGAAGTTACAGACATTTTTTAACAAGATAAAATTTTATGTGATATACCAGCCTATAAAATTATGTGAAATAAATGAGTGAAGAAATATTTTATCAGTTTCCTTTTTCGATGATTAACGATGGAACCAGAAAAAGATTCGGGCCAACACGGCCCGGAAAAAATTTCATTCAGGCCCGGTCCGGCCCCAAAACAGATTGAAAAAATTCGGGCCGGACCGGGCTCGGGCTTGGGAAGTAAGCCCGGCCCATGCAGACCTCTATAATGCAATATCGCGATTTTGTTTTGATAGATTTAGGTTAAAAACAATGTTGATGCTTTTAGCTTTATAAAAATAAACAGTCTTGTATATTACGGGTATTATGGAAATAAATTACGCAAGAAATTTTTATTTTTAAAATGAATAATATTTATGAATTTATTTTATATTATATTATTAATGCAAGGTTGAATTACTAAAATTTGTTTAAATTCTAAAATATCAAAGTTAAAAGTTGTGTTATGAATAGAATATTATTGGGGTAAAAAAAGAGATTGAGCGCTTTTTCTTCTTCTTCTTCTTTTTTTTCTCTCCATGTGCACTTTTTTTTTTTTTTTTTATACCAATAAAGATAAAATTAAAGATTACTTTTTATACAAGTGTTACGAATCAATTTTTAGCTTTTGAAAAGTTATTTAATATCTGTGTAACATTCTTTCACTTTAGCAAAATCGTGGAAATCATCGAAATTTGAGTATTTTTACGTCATTACAGGAAGAAAATGCTTAAACATGTTGAAACGGCAATAATCAGCATATATAGTTACGCTCATCAGTGCCTGACTCTGTCACACTTTAGGCTTAAGATATTTCCTTGCACTCTGACTCCTAATTTTCATACTTTAGTTAATTTTAAAAAATCTAATTGTCCGATCGATAAGCCGTTTAATCCGATGGATTAAAAAAAATCGCCCCTTTCATTTGATACCTTATTTGTAACGAATTTTTGATTAGATTTTTTAAAATTAATTTCCGATATCTTCACGTTTCACACAACATGAAAGTCGAAAATTACATCAGAAAATTTTGCTTGTGTGTGTGTGTGTGTGTCATCGTGTCTGTATGTCGCTATTTTTGTCCGGGCATCACGAGAGAACGGCTGGACGGAATTCAACGGCACTTGGCAGAAATTTAGGTTTTCACCCAACTTAAAATTATATCTATGAACTTTTCATAAATCCCCCCGTTGCTTCCCTGGGGGGCAAAAGACAAAAACACATTTGTCCGGGTATCACTTGGGAACGGCTAGACGGAATTCAACGGCGCTTCGCAGGAATTTAGTTCTTTACCCAACTTAAAATTATATCTATCAATTTTTCATAATTTCCCCCCATGTTCCCCCCTGGGGGAGCAAAATACAAAAACACGTTTGTCCGGGTATCACTTGAGAACGGCTGAACGGAATTCAACGGCGCTTGGCAGGAAATTAGGTCTTTACACAACTTAAAATTATATCTATCAACTTTTCTGAAATCCCCCCCCCCCTCTGTTCCCCCTTGCGGGGGCAAAAGACAAAAATACGTTTGTAAGCATAACTCGGTTCCTAATTACTTCACAATAAAGAAATTCCACATGGTGAGACTAGACATGAGTACAAATAAAACATTATCTAAGATTTAGGAATTTTTGATTTTTAAGGGAAGGAAGGGAGAAAATCGATTTTTGACGGGAAATTTCAAAAATTCCTGATATTGGGTAGAACTCTACCAAAAATGGAACAAAGCTGTTGGAAAAAAGGCTATTCGACTTTCTTATGATATTTCCTAAAACAAATTTTTGATTTTTTGCGATATGCCTTTTTTTTTTTTTTTTTTTTTTTTTTTTGGGGGTGGGGGGGGGGGGGGGGTATGTGTTACCTGGGAAATTTATGAGAGCTGCGGTCACGAAGTTTGGTGCTTGGATTGTTTATATGCATCCAGCTCCTAAAAAAACGGTTGTTATCGAAATACCCCCTTCCCCCAGGGGGACAGGAAGCAAAAAAAAAAAAAAAACGTTTGTAAGCATAATTCGGCCCCAAATTATTTCACGGTAAGAAATTGCACATGAGACTAGACTTGAGTATAAATAAAACATTATGTACGATTTTAGAATTCTTGATTCTTTAAGGAAAGAGGGGGGGGATCGTTTTTCGAGGGGGAAATTTCAGAAATTCCGGATTTTTTAGTAGAGCTCTACTAAAGATGTTACAAAGGTATTGAAAATAGCCATGTGTCTTCTTTAGAATATTTTCAAAAACACATTTTCGTTTTTTTTTTGTGATTTTCGATTATTTTTTTGAGGGGGTGGGGGGGTTGCAAATTCAAGAACCCCCCCCCCCCCCCCTTTTAGCGCTAAATTTGTCTTGGGAAATCTATGGGATCTGCGGTCACGAAATTTGGTGCGCAAATTGTTTATATGCATCCGACACTTATTGTAACGAGATTTTACGAAATTCGCCCACTTACCCCCTTGGGGTCGGGGGGGGGCAATAAACACGCGTAAAAACACATTATTCTGTTTGAATTCGCTTTACATTATCTTAGAATGATGAGTTTTGGTGTTTGTATGTTGATTAGGTGTACGCATTATGTACTTTGGTGAAATTTCGCAAAACTCTGGACTTAGCCACTGTGGAAGGGGGGGTAAGGACCGGGTAAGTTACTGCCGAAGGCAGGCCCTGACTAATGGCAGGGCATACGGGGTAAATGCCCTGGGCCCCCCTTCTGGAAGGGGCCCCCTACAGGCGTATGCAGAAATTCTGCAACCTAAAGAGCTCTTATGCCACTGCAAGGGGGCCCCCCAGAATAGGCTTGCCCCGGGGCTCCAGGTAGGCTAAGTCGGGCCCTGGCCGAAGGCAGTGGGAACACGGACTTCTCACGTTGCGAGCGAGAAAAATCTCTACCGAATACAGTGGAAACTTTAACTCAGGTTAATTAATAATGATACAGAATTTTGACAACTCTTTTAAGTATAGTGCTCAGAGAAGTGGGCAAAGCCTGCTAGTATATATATATAATATTAAATTTTCTCATGCATATGAAAAAAATGACGTCTATAAAATAATAATAATAATTTTAAATTTTAAAGGTAAAGAAGAGATAAATAAAGTGCGAAAATTTCTCACGGGCTTGCTAACAAATGAATTATTTAAAAGTGAGAAATAAATAAAATGAAATGATCATTTTTCAACGGGCGCCTTAGTCGCCCTACAACTAACTAGTAATGATGATAATAATAATAAGAAGAAGAAGAAGAAAAATATGCGAAGGGAAAAGGAGAAAAGTTCGTTTTAGTTTGTACGGCGTAAAAGTAGTTGAAAAAGGTCAGTAAAGGAAACATCAAAGCGTTCTATAAAGAAGCGTCGTCTCACAACGCGCCTTCAACTTGTAGCGAAGTAAACTAATAAATTAGCATAAATCAGAAACTTTATTGATATTCATACTGAACAACGATGATATATTGTAATACCGCGAAAGATGTTTTGCCAGGAGGAATTATGGTATATTGGATATGGATACATCTCGAAATACAAATGGGCGATGAAATATTAGTAGAATTTCTGAGAAATTCCGGTATGAATCTTTGAAGTTTTGACTTGCAACCGCCAGATTGCGGCCGTTGGAAACAATCTACCTGCCATTCATAAACGTCTGAACGCTCATTTTATAAACTCTTTCTATAAATCTATGTATTAAGAAAAACCCTCCTCGGATAATTTTGAAAACAGTTACACTTGAAAAAGTGTTTTTTACCCCCCGAAACCAAAGGGGAGAAGGAGAACATATCGCAAATTCATTTTATAGCATATATTAGGTACACATAGCACAACCACACACCAAAAAATCACCTTCCTGAGATAATCTGGAACAGAGTAACAAACATTTAGATACGTGGTTTTGCAACCCCCTCCCGCCAAAGGGGGGAGGTGATAAGTTTCGCAAAATCTTTTTATAGAATGTGTTAGGTCCACATAACCAACAGTTACACCAAAAAAGCGCCTTTCTGAGATAATTTATAAGAAATAGTTACAATTTAAAACATGTTTTTTCCCATCCCCAAGCACAAAGGAGTGAAGTAAAGACATTTCGCAAAATCCCTTTACAGTGCGTGTTGGGTACACATAGCACACATAGCAAGTTGTCTTAAGATAATTTGTGCAGAGTTACGCTTGGAAAAGTGTTTTTTGCCCCCCCCCCTCCCTTCCAGCTCCCTAACGGCAGGGAAAACGAGGGAATTTCGCAGAATCCCGTCACAGTTAATGTTTGATCGTAGCCTCCTAAACTAGATGCCTGACGCGTTGTTCGGACACTTGGCAACAGTTCAAGCGGTAGACAGCGCCACCTGGTACAGATTACGTGACTTTTTTATTCAACTGTCACCAATAATTTTAAGAAGTCATATATGATATATATAATTGACATTTCTTCGATTCTTTTCGCCTTTTATGTATATCAAATCCCACTTTTAAAAATTTTTGGTGGCCGTTGAAAAGTCGCGCGATCTGTACCAGGTGGCGTTGCGACAGGCATCCAGTTTAGGAGGCTATGGTTTGATGCAAATGACAAACCTAATACCAAAATTTCTGAATGCAGCTCTCATAGATTCCCCAGCGCAAAAAGGGGGCTCTCAAATTTGCCCGCCTCTCGAAACCTCCTCTCCCCCCCCCCCCCCCCCCAAAAAAAAATAAATAAATAAATAAAAAAAATAAAAGTAAAATAAATAAAAAATCAGCAGTTTTTTTTCCTTGTACAGTCAGAAAAAAAAGGCCACCTCCCCCACCTAATTTCGCCGTAAATTGTCGTAGAAATATGCGGCTGATACCAATCGATTTGTAATAATGTCTAGTTTATAATGGTATAGCTAGATTTTGCTTAGGGGTCGTCTACATATTAAAACTGGCATAAACTTAATTTTTTTCAATAGTAACCCCCATTTTACCATGTTTTTATTAACTTCGATTCTTGTTTGTTTGTTTGTTTGACCAGTACAAATCTTGCAATCGATTTTTAACTAACTTCCCGACCAGCTAAACATTTGAAACTTTCAGGATAGCTCAGAACACGGTGACAATAGATTTTTTTAATACTTTTAGTCAAAGGTTTCAGGTCCATACTGCCTTTGGCAGCGTTTATATGATTCAACAGAAAATTTATTTAACTAACTTACCGACTAGCTAGACATTTGAAACTTTCAGAATAGTTCAGAACACGGTGAAAATGCATTTTTTAAGTACTTTTAACCAACTGTAGATACCGTTACCAGTACAAAGCTTACAATCGATTTTTAACTAACTTCCCGGCTAGCTAGCCATTTGAAACTTTTATAATAGCTCAAAACACGATAGCAATGCATTTTTTTAATACTTTTAGCCAATTGTTCCGGGTTTCCGCTGCCTTCGGTAGCGTTTATATGATTCAACAGAAATTTTAAAAACATGGTATGTAAAAAGTTCTTTGTATCTTGTATTATTTTGTAATTTGTTTGAATTATTTGAATCAAATCATCGCAGAAAATGGTATAGTTTATATATTTTACTCAATTTTCCATAGAGTTATAAGCTGTCAAAGTATGGAGATGCTAATGTTAAATTAATGTGACAAACATTAATTCATATCTTTCCAAAAAATTATTATATTCAAATTCCTTTTTTTTTTTAAATACGTTATAATGAAGTGACCCAAACATTTCCCATGCATATTTCTGGGGGAGGGGAGGGAGGGGGAAATGTTTTGAATTATGAAAATTACTAATAAATTTCATATTTGAAAAAATTATGAATTATGACCAACGTTAACTTTTGCACGAATAGAACGGGCATCATCAAAAATATGGGTTTCTAAATTTACAGCTCGTTCCTAACATTATTTTTTGAGTTATAGTGATATTTCATTTTTTATTGTTGCTAGGGGGCCGTCACTTGTTATAATATGTATCCTCTGTGAGTAAATATTTGTATATATTTTGATGAAAAACTATTTTAATTTACCTTTACGTCATTCTTATTGTTTTCTAAGCAACATTTCGTTGTTTATTATACAAATTGGCTTATTTTTATAAAATTATCGCAATGCAGGCGAGAGATTGTGAAAGAATTCCAAAAGAAATCAAGCCCCGTCCCTATATCGCTGAAAGAATATTAAAAAAAACTAGTTTGCATATTCGTATTTGACTCTATATGTGACGCTGGTATGCATAAATCTCAATGGCAATTACTACATTGAATGCTGAAGATAAAATTTAAATGATTTAATTGCAAATATGTAAAATAATTTTGTTTTATAATTTAAAGTTTTAGAAAAATATATAAAGGCGTGGCTACGTTGCAAGAAGGAATATACCCAATCCTGAAATGCTAAATCTTTGCTCTTAAATATTAAACTGCTTTTTGTAAAAAAATGCAACATCATGAAGGAATCCGAATATCATAATGATATTTATTGGACTCATACATTATAGTAAGAAGAACAATTGATTAACATTTCAGAAAATTTGGAGTAATATGTACTGAGAAAACAGTACTTTAAGCAGCGACCTCTGTGAGCAATAACGCCACTTATCTGCCTAGGCATTGAATGAAACAGCGATTAGATGACATGTACGGGTAAAGCACTTCATGAAGTTTCAACACGATGCCATAATTCATCGATCGTAGTTACTGGTGAATGGTGGAGCCAGTCGCTTTTCAACGATTAAACAGTCATTTTCATTGGTGCAAGATCAGGAGAACGCACTGGCCAGAGAAACAGTCGAACATATCCTGCATCAAGGATGATCCGGACAGTATTTACAACTTGCGGTCGTGCATTGTCCTGCTTAAGTATTGCGTTTCGTAGGCCTTGAATTTAGGGCACAGCGAAGAGCCTTAACTCGTCAGAAATGTAATGGCTGGTATTCAGAGTGGCGGGAATCAAAACAAGAGGTGATTGAGACGTGTATCCAATGGTACCACATACCATCACTGCAGGTGGTGACCCAGTATGCAGCTGCCAAAAATTTGATTACCCTCAAAACTGCATCACTGATACGGACGCCTTTAATGTGTGATTAATGACGAACGTGGACCCAGGGAGGGCGTGAAGTCGCCTTTCAGACAAATCACAATCCTGTTTACAGCATCAAGATTGCCTTATCCGTATTTAACGGCATTGTTAGTAATGCACAATGCCAGCTGGGATTCGACATCGTCACACTGTCCACCACTTGCAGTGATGGTATGGGAGTCTCATTGGATACACGTCTCGATTACTTTTTGTTCGCATTCCCGGCACTCTAAAATGCGGTCATTAAATTTCTGGTGAGTTAACGCACGCACCTCCTCTCTATATTCAAGGCCTCCGCAGAGCCACATTTAAGCACAATAATGCACGACCGCAAGTTGTCAGTATATTCCGGACCTTTCTTAACACGTAATGTGTTTAACCGTTGCTCTGGTCAGCGCATTCTCCTTATCTCGCACCAATGAAAATGACTGTTTAATCGTTGAAAAGCGACTGCCCCCCCACCACTCACCAGTAACTACGATCGATGAATTGTGGCTTGTGGCATCGTGTTGAAGTTTCATGAAGTGCTTTACCCGTACATGTCATCCAATCGCTGTTTGATTCAATGCCTAGACAGATAAGTGTATTACGTAGACAGATTTGTGTACTGTTTTCTCATAATGCGTTACTCCAAATTTTCTGAAATTTCAATCAATTGTTCTTCTTACTATAATGAATGTGCCCAATAAATATCATTATGATATTCTCATTCCTTCTTGGTGTTGCATTTTTTACAAACAGTTGTGTACACATTTTCTCCTAGTTTCTCACTGCTAAAGTTCTATTTTAACTCTGTTATCCTTTTTTTTTTTTACTTGAATATTGTAGGGTTCAGACACCTCAAGTTAAATGTCATGATTTAGGAAACGCGGTAAGGAGAGGATTATTGTTTGAAAGAGCCAATACCAGGGGGTCGTACTCTCCGCTCTTTTTTCAGGACACTCTCAGGAATGATAAATTTTAATATTCATTGCTACCACTATTTTTACGTTATAATCTCTACCCTGTATAATCAGGGCATATTACTAGAAATATATTCAGAATTTTTTTGCATGAAATTAGTGATGGCAGAAAATGTGGAAATTTATTATTTCTGAGAGTGTCCTGAAAAGGGGGGGGGGGCGTACGACCCCTGCAATACGCAGTGAACAATCCTTTTTTTTTTTTTTTCTTCTTTTTTAAGATTATTATAATTAATATTTAATAATCTTTATAAGATTTTTTGAAACGAATTTTCTGTTTTAATCTTGTTGTGACATTTTCGCATTTTTTTACTGTACCGTTTGTAAGCTAATGTTATTGAAATTTTATCGCATGACCTAAAATGATAAAATATTATTATTATTATTATTATTATTATTTTAATACAGAATCAAATAGTGGATATTTTTCTTTTCTTTTTCTTTTTTTAGTTTATAAAATCTATTATTGAAATAAAGCGCAATATTATTTATTTTTGATTATTCTAATCACGGCGTAAAATTCACATTTATTATGGAAAAAGAATTTAAAACAAAGTAGTATGTTCTGTTACTTAAGATATAGACCTTACACATTTAAAATTAAGAATTCAAGTACAGTAGACGACTATATAACGCGAGATATTCGTTCTGGGCAATAGAAAATTGTTTTATACAGGACATACTTTATCAGACCAATTTATGCAAATTCAGTCCAATACTGAAAATTTCTATTTTATTTTTTATCGTTTTCTAAGCAAGGTTTCGATGTCTACTATACAAATTAACCTATTTTTGTAAAATTAACCCATTGCAGGTGGGAAATTTTGATGGCATTCCAAAAGAATAATAATAAACCCCACTCTCTGGCTTTTTCTGAAACAATACTTTATTTAAAAAAATGTTTCTTGTTTCCTTAATTTTAGTTTGTTTGACTCTTTATAGAACTCTAGCATATATAAATACCAGTGAAATTCACCGTTATGATTGTTAATGGTAAAATTTTAGTTATAGTTATTTAATCATGAATTTGTTAAATAATTTGATATTGTAGAGAAACGTATGAAGGCGTGACCAATTACTCAAAATAGGAATGATTTTGAACAGTACTATCTCCTTTTTTATTGAGTATTAAATATCGTTTCTCAGATTTTAGTTTAAATCTTGTTATCTTTTTAGTTTCCCATCATACTATAGGTATGGGGAACTTATGTAATCATGAAAATTTTCAACCTCGGTTTTTTTACTTTTTTATACGTTTTCAGGTGTGAGGAATCCGAAAATGACAAAATTTATAGGGTGTCTGTCTGTAGGGTGTCTGTTAGTGGGTTAGTCCGTTAGTTTGTTAGTCTGTGTACACGATATCTCACGAACAAATTGTCGCAGAGAGGTCAGATCAGTTTTAAAATATTATTTTCGACACTGGCCAGAACCCTATTCATTTGCAACATTCGAATTAAAAAACTTCGTAAGTTATTAGAAATTTACGATTTTCTTAACATGGGAGAATAGGACAAAAATTCACTTAAACGTGCATTAAATGGAAACTTTTTACTGTACAAATGTCAGACCGGTTTTAAAATATCAGTTTTGATGCCGGAATGAGCATCAGTAACTATAAATATGCTACTTTGAAATTTTTGCAAGTTATTGGAAATTTAACATGGCAGTATAGGGCAAAATTTCACATAAACGTCAATTTTGAGAGATATTTTCATCGTAAAGATGTCAGACTACTTTTGAAATATTATTTAGGACACTGGCATGGATATTAATGACTATAAATTTTCCAATATAAAAATTTCGTAAGTTATTGGAAATTTACGAATTTCTTAACATGGCAGAATCGAGCAAAATTTCACATAAACGTCAATCTTGAGGGATATTTTCATCGTAAAGATGTCAAACCACTTTCAAAATATTATTTAGGATACTGGCATGAATATCATAGACTATGATTTTTCCAATTTAAAAAAATCGTAAATTATTTGAAATTTACGATTTACTTAACATGTCAGAATAAGGCAAATTTTGAGGATCATAAATACATTAGACAACTTCAAAATTACATTTATGATATTTGTTTGAACATGATTGAATACAAATATTCTAATAGGAAAATTTCGTAAATTATTCGTAATTTACGATTTTACCAACATAGCGAAATTGTAAATTTTTCATATAAATATGAATTTTGAGGATTATTGCATTGGAAATGGTAGCATGAAACTAAACAACGGAATTGACCCTGATAAAATAAATTAATAGGTTTGAATAAGATAAATATATCGAAGTGAACGGTGGATAGCCTATTAGGCGGGGATTTCATTCTGTCACTGTATCAAGCTTTGGTCAAATTCATTTCTTTTAACATGATTATAATATGTCTCGCACTAGAAATTTATGAGAACATAAATATGATAGGGAACTGAGCAGAGTCCACCTATGCCAACTAGTTTTTTGTATATTGTATTCATTGTAGGTTAGTTCGCCTCAAATTAAATGTAAAACTTTATATTAACACTTTCATGTGGGGCTTACTGTATAAAATAAAAATATATCCAACGAAAGTAGATAATTTTTTTCTTAAATATTAAATACTTTTTTTTTTAACCGCTATTATTATTATTATCATTATTACTATTATTCTTTTACCTTGCTATCTAGATTTTTGTAGTTCAACATTGAAGGGTTCATATGACTCAAGCTATTTAAATTTTTACGTATGAAGTTATGCATTAAACTATTCCACGTTTATTAAAAATAAACTATTTAAAAATTTTAATTTATAAGCAAACACAGTACATTCTTTAAATTATCTTCTTTTTTGTTTTATACTTAATATTTCTGTACTTTTTCTCCGGTGTGAAACTTAATAAATAATGTCTATTCTGTTGTATATTATGATTTATTCTTTCTAAATGTATAGACGAACCCTTAATCCATTTTTGCTTGTAACTCTATCAAAAATGGGTTTAAAGTATATAAATAGGACTTTTTCTGAACCGCCTTGATCTCAGAATTTTGAATATATGAAAAATAGGGGTTGCAATTGGAAAAAAAATGAAGTTAATGCTTGATTTAATATGTAGATAACCCCTTAATCTAACTATACCATTATAAACTAGACGTTATTAAAGATCGATCGGTACCTTTATCGGATGTTTTTACGATAATTTACGGCGAAATTAGGTTTTTTTTTTTTTTTTTTTTTTCTGACTGTACAATTTTTTTATTGTGAAGTACACGGCACAGAACAATTAAAGGAGTCTTATATAAAGTAAGTAATGGTATAAGATTTTTTTTTTTTTTTTTTTTTTTTTCAGAAATGGGAAGAAGAGAGTCACAAATGCAAATTTTTCTCATTTTGAAACTTTGAAGTATGCAAATTTTGCGTCAGACGTCAAAAACGAAGCTTTAGCGGCCGTGAATGAAATTTGACTTTTAATTTAGTGAAAGATAAAGCGCAAAAGAATGCTCAACATTCAGCAAGTACATTGTTCCGATGAATGCGATTTCTCAACGAAGTCATTTAACGGACTCAGAAACTTGGAGAGTTGTTGGTCGGTTGGGGGGGGGGGGACAAATACTAGCCGAACTAGCAGAAGCCTTTGAATTGTTACAAAGTGTGATTTCCAAGACCTGGAGCCGTGTTTGGAGACTGGAAATGTAGGCCGAAGACCAGGGCAAGGTCGTAGACGTGCAACATCGCCCAATGAAGACCGATATCAGATATTTAACACTAACGGTTCCGGAGACACCGAAATAGGAATGCCCCTCTTCTTCAACAACACCTACGCTCGGCTACTGGCACGACAGTTTCGACTCAAACTATCGGAAACCAGCTCCCCGCTGTAGCAATAGGTCTGAATCTCATCCATCCCCTATACATCAGCGACTGGTCAGAACGAATTACTTCAATGTAATATTAGTATGTTATACATTAATATATAACAGCTTTAATTTTAATTTTAATACGGAATTATCTAAAATAATTCAAATACCATAATTAATATCTATGTGTGGTTGATTTTTGAAAAACTTTTCAATGATGTCATGTGTTGGGTTTGGTTGTGTTGATTTACATCGAGATAGAACAGCCCAATGAGCTGTTGGTGACGGTCTAGGATTTCCCCCAGGGTTATCCGGAGACATGCCTTCATTAATTCTCTGCAAATGGGATGGTTCATCCGTTTCATTAACTTCAAAGCTATAATTTTACGAAACATGGAGGACATTTCAGCTACGATAGATTTGCGTGTACGAGCTACCATATTAACGTACGTGACGTTTTGGGCCGACCCTAAGACTCCTGTATGATAAGAGCTGACGCAGTGTCCGCCATTTTCTAGCCCGTCTGGGAAATTGTTGGCGGTAGAAAAAGCTAGGTTACCTGATTAGCGTCGTTATCACCTTTAAACTTCTATGCAGATCAAGTGAGCTAGAACTTCTTATCACGAAACAAACAAGTTGGCAATTTTAAGAACATCGCCAACATTCTCAAAACTACAACCCTTCACGTTTAAAGAAATGTAATTTTAAAGTTAATTTTAAAAGAATTTAAAAACACTAATATAAACAAGCAGTACATCCATATTAAATTTGTCAAACAACTTTGAAAATAAAAAGAAATAAATTGAAAATAAGGGAAATCTTGTGCTACAAAGTTGTAATCCTGCTCCGGATTTCCACGAGTTACATCTGCAATTTATAATCCACTTTTTGCTTCTTTCTCGATTAGAAGAAAATATAAACAGGCGTTGCCCTTTTCTGGTGTTATTCGTGCAATTTATTGCCGAAAAACCACCAATAATAAATCATCAGCCGGTCTTGTGGGCTAGAAAATGGCGGATGCGTCAGCCTATCAATGTAGGAGTTCTAGCCGACCCGCGGGAATAAATGCGCAATCCTCCGATTATGAGCGTGACTGCCAACTGTGGTACAATTCCATAATGCGATCCATCTAAAAGTGACTTTTCGGTGAATGCCATTTAAACTTTTGTCCTCTACAATCAAGTCCTCATTAATAACTATAAGATATTGAAATACATATTGTGCTGCATTTCAAAAGCAGTATAGTAAAAAAAAAAAAATCTAGTGATGCTTTGTTAATAAAAAGTGAAAAGCTTCGAAAATGTATATTTTTTATTGTAATTAAATTTAATTAAATCTGACGTTTTTTATCTACGTGTTTTTTAAAGTATCTTTTAGCACATAATTTTATAAATACTTTTAAAGGTTTATGCACTAGATAATTGAATGTCTAAACATGTTTCTACTTATCAATTTACTTCACAATAAATACATCAACTGCAAAACTTTTTTTTATTTATACAGAAAATACACATGTAAACAAAAATACACGTGAAAAACTAAATTCGCATCGTTGCATACTTCTCCATAAATTTCGAAATGCTTTAAAAGGTAGTGTCTATGAAAGGTTTGATATATATTTTATGTTTTTCAGTTCATTAAATATTGAAGATATAAACATACCCATGACATTTATGCTAGATATAAGTCATATATCACCGTGGTAAGATGCTTACAAATACTAGCGACTTCAACGCGGCAAGTGCGGTTTCTATTCAAAACACTCTGATGTGGGATTCGCGTTGGCGCTTATCTTGAAGAGCAGTTTTCTCCCCTGACAAACCTCCTACTGCGATAATTGGCATGGGGAACTTGGATGTCTTTTCTAAAAGAGCAATAAAAAGTAATGTCCTTCATTGTAAACATATCCAAAATTTCAAGGGTCACTTTCCGACAATGGATAATTCACGACTTTGCCGCTCTGATATCGTCGCTAGTGTTTGTATGCACCTTAAGTCAACAGTATATAAAACACTGTATGTTAGAAAATAAGAAAAAATAATCGCATTTTTTTTTTAAATCAAAAATACGCTAAGTTTTACATCACGTGTATCATTTTAATTCTTCAAGGTTATATAATAGTATTTCTAAAATATATTAAATTAAGAAATGGATTTATATATATGTCATTTGGATTATCTTATCAAAACAACATTTATAAAATAACTGTTTTGGACAAATATGTGGCATATATGTCACTTGTTTACTACAAAGCAAAACATTCGTATAAGTATACTGCGCTTATAATAGTCAGTTTGATACAAGTGCGTACTGTATAAATTTTGCTTTTTTTTTTTTAACACAGACGAATATATATAATCAAATACACATTTAAGAAGTATAATTTAATAAAAAGTGCCTTAATTTATATTTATAAAGTCCTCTGTTTACGTGATTAACCTTTTATTATTATTATTTTTTTTTTCCAGACAATATATTTTCGATTTAAGCAGTCATTTTACGACAAACGCAATTAAAAAGAGCACAGTAAGATATCAGTAATGATCAGTAACAGATAACATCTGATCTAATAATTTCCAGTTTTCCAATTTCCCTCTGAAAAGCTTCTTTTATTTTGGTATTAAAGATAATCTGCAACAAGAGATCCACGACAGGGGTCAAAAGAGGCGACAAGACTTCAACTAAAGGTGCTAGGTCCAAACCTAAAAGTTTGATGGTGGTAACTCTTGAAACTTTGTAGCTTTCAATAATACATTTTGTTCCAGGAATGAAGCGTTGCAAGATAGTTATTTCCACAATTATCTCCAAACACAAAATTCTTACAACTAAATTGACGACGTTTCCTAGAAGTCGTGAAAGTCCAGAACCAAGAGCTCCCAAAAGTCCTCCTAAAACATCTAAAAATAGGGAAAGAAGTATGTTTAAATTATAGGTTTCTTTAGTTTTACGCTTATTTTATACACACTAAGGACATGGGCCTACAGCTAAAGAGGTGTAGGCAGTTTGAAAAAAAAAAATAATATATATATATATATATATATATATATGGTAAGTGCTCCAGTGATTGACACTTTTAGAGCAATTTCTGATGTTTTTAATGTTTCAGTCATCAGAAACTATTTTTGGAAATCTTAATATATGTGGCATGAGAAACTTTTAGAACCACATATATGTTAAAATATATGCATTTGATAATAATAATAATTATTTTTTTTATTCATGAATTTTTATTTTACATCCACTCAATGTTCCAGTAATTGACACTGCCAGGTTTTCATTTCACCAGTAATTAGCCTCCTATGCTCCAGTGTTTGACACTGCTCGTTTTTCATTTTACCAGTTATTGACAACCTATGCTTCAGTGTTTGACATACAATATTAAAATTCTTATATGTAAAATATGAGCTTTTATTTATTATTATTTTTTCTTATTTATCAATTATTTCGGGAAAGATGTCAATTACTGGAGCACCTACCCTATACATATAATGTATATATAGTGAAAAACGTTTTAACACAAAACTGAAGGGACAGACATATTTTTTCGTGTTAAAAGAATTTTGCGTTAAAAGATTCGTAAAAAAAAAAAAAAAAAAAAAAAAAAAAAAGACTATTTTCCAATTTTCGTCAAATTTATTTCAATTTCCAGTTAAACTGCTAGTAGGTTGCATCCATTGGGATAAAAAGCAAGTAAAATTTATTTATTCGTTTTTATTTTATTTTATTTATTTATTTATTAATTTTTATTTTTATTTTATTTATTTATTTTATTTTATTTTATTTTATTTATTTATTTATTTATTTATTTTATTTTATTTTATTTATTTATTTATTTATTTATTTTTTATTTTTATTTATTTATTTTTTTTGGGGGGGGGGGGGGAGGAATCAGATATATTTTATTGAAGTGTCTTTTTCAACACCATATTGTCCACGAATTGTTCGAGATCATCCAGTGTTTTACTTCTTTCTATACCTCGGAAATAAAGGACTCCATGTAACAAAAATATAATTTTTTAGGATTGATGTTAATGAGGAAATATATTTGTCATGAATAGAGAAAATGGACATGGTTTTATTGTCCATTGTTACTATAAAGGAGATAAACACTGTCCTACCTCCTTTATAGTAAATCGACATAGATACCTATATATAAAACAAAATATGCACAACAGAAACATGGTGCTTTTCACAAAATGGACATGATGTCTCTTATCTCCTGGGTACTGTATCTCTCCATCTGAATACGTATCTAAATAGCTGTGCGCATATTTTTAATAATTATCTGAATTTCTGAAGTAGAGGGGGTCAGGAAATGCATCGTTGATTCCGTTGTCAAATTCGTCGTCGGAATCTACATAGGTGGAATTATTTAAGTTATGAACGATCTCCAAAATCTCTTTATCTGTCATAATCGGTGCTGTACATACATCATCATCGATTGCAACATATTATATCTTTTTATATGCAAAAAAGCATATTTCACATAGAATATGTTATATGAAAAGCATTCTCCATCCATTTACAAGAATACAAAAAATAATTTAGATATGGCCGAACTATAATTGTAAATTGAATGAAGGATAATTTCAAACTGCGTTGAGCGTTTTATTAGTTTGATAAATCTAAGTTCACAATGTGATGCATTTATAACTCATAGTCAATGATAATACACAAGGATACCCAAACATAGTTCAAAGAGTGATTTGGGTCAAAATCTGATTAATTTGAAAATAGTTTTTTAACTTAATAACAACCATAAATGTTTTATGGACCAAAAGTCGTTATGTAGTACATTAATAGTGGATGGTGCACGTAAAATCCGCAGTGGACTTTTGTTAAATAATACCTCTATAGGTTACCGAGGCGAGGGAGGCTTTCCTTCAGCAGAGGATCAAAATTGTGGTTTTCTAATTCTAATGCAACGTTAATCAAATCAACAATTCAATCCACAAACGTGATGTTCAAGAAATTTTGTTATTTGCTTATTAGTTTTCATTCTAATTTTTCCATGTAAGTCAAAGGCGTGATATTTTTTAACATCCATGAAAACGGAAACTGATTGTATCAAAGATTCCTAATATAAAGATGATGATAGGGTCTAAAAAAGCTTCCATGTAAAGATAATGTGTAAAGAATAGCTTATTTTAATGTATTTTATACATAAATAGTTTCGAATTTGTTATAGCTTCTGTATGAATTCTTCCGATCTTCAGCCTTACGTTGTAAAAAAAAAAAAAAAACCTTACTTGATAGGAAGAAAAAAAAATCTGGAGTGACTCCACTCGACTTTCCGAACATTAAGTAATTAACAGTTTTGTAGATAAAGTAAAGAAAGGGGCATTGTTAAACAAACAAAAGAGAGAAAACCATAATAGAGTGTTTGAGTATTTTTCTCCATATATTACACGATGTTTTATTTAACGCTACTGAACTTTGAGCCCATAGATCATAATCATAAAGAATTTTTCGTTGTGTCCCTGTAAAAGCCTATAAATGCTAGATTCACTAAAATGCTTATAGTTAGTGCAACAGTGATTTATAATATTCATATAAATTTTCAGCTCAATTGAATAAGGCGTTTAGATGCTATCGCACTTTTAAAAATTTGGTCCCATAGGTCATAATGGTAAAGAATTTTTCTTTGTGTCCCTGTAAAAAAACTGTAAGTGCTAAATTCACCAAAATCTATACATTTGGTGCAACTGTGACCTATAACATGTGTACAAATTTTTGCTCAGATTAATAAAGCATTTAGACGCTATCACACTTTTAAAAATTTGGCCCCATAGGCCATAATGATAAAGAAATTTTCCTGGTGTCCCTGTAAAAAACCATAAGTGCTAGATTCACCAAAATCAATAGGGTTCGTACTATGGTGACATACAATATACGTACCAACTTTCAGCTTATTCGAACAAAGCGTTTAGACGCTAGCATGTTCATTCACAGACATACACACACACACACACATATAGGGCTGGATTATTTATCAATATATCCCCAAGTATCGATATTTTTTTTATATCCCGATAACAATATTTAAGATCTAGCTCCGCCGATATATCCCTTTAACGATATTGCCTAGTGCGCACCCGAGTGAACGAAACTCGAGCGAACGAAACCCGATCAGCCAACATACAACAGCGAACGAGACCCGAAGAAAAAAAGCGCCGAATATCTTATTCTAATACCCATTCTCTACTTTCCTCTAATTACTCACTGATAAACTAGAAAAAATAACCCCGTGCCAAACGATCTCTATTGCAATACATATACTTCCTCAACCTTCATAACCTCAAATCTAAACATCACTTCTTTAAAAAGGCCACCGCATAATAAAAAAATAAACCAGTATTTATTGAAAGCCATCTGCTTTGATTATCGCGTGAATAAGCTGACTTCGTTCAAGGTCACGGTTCTACCCCTTCAGAAGAAATTCATCAGCCACAGACATACTCCAATATCACAATCCATTCACTATTAATGCGTATTCATACCTATAATCAGCAGGTGTGTTTACTAGGAAAGACATTTGATATTAGTCGAAACGATATATCCCTATCCGAGATATCTACTATGGGTTCTGATCTATCACACTATATTGACTTCCCACTCTACATTCATGCATATTGTAGGTGATGAAAACCGCAGACAAGGCGATATAAAAACAAACGCTCATTATGACGGATGAAAACAATATCTTTTATTTTAGCTCCTTTCCTGCTATTGGTTCATTGATATCGGTCTATTTCAAAGTGTCGATATCTATTGGCCAATAACATGCGAGCTTCAACATGTGTTTAACAAAGATCATCAAAGCCGAACTGATATCTACTAGAAGAGTTTTTTTGCAAATTTTCTTAGCGTTTAATAAAAAACTTCTGAAAATATAAGCAATTATAGAATGTATTTCTTTTTTTAATATTATTTTATTATTATTAAATATTTCGATAAAATATTTTTTTTATTAAGGCTGTACATCAGTCAGATAGCTCCCTTTCTCCTTTCCCATGTTATCCAATGGGATTTTCGTTGCTTAGTTTTATAAAAATATCTCATTCAAAAATGAAGTTTTTCAAATTCTGTTTTTTGAATATTACTCTTTGAACGGGTCGCCTTTTAGCTTAGTGAGCAATTTTTCGAAAAAATTAATTTAAATATTTTATTTCAATAAGTAAATTATGGACTCTGTTTGGATCTCTAAGTAAAATATTTAAATTTATTTTTTCGAAAAATTGCTCACTAAGCTAAAAGACGACCTGTTCAAAGAGTAATATTCAAAAAACAGAATTTGAAAAAGTTCATTTTTGAATAAAATATTTTTATAAAACGAAGCGACAAAAATCCCATTGGATAACATGGGAAGGGCGAAAGGGTGCTATCTAACTGATGTAAAATGAAGTTTTATCTTCAGTAATTTTACAGTGACAGTTTTTTTATAGAATTATATAATACTGAATAGTTTATTACTTTTTTTATGTAGCATTTATTTTTTCTCTTTCCATTTATTTATTTATTTATTTATTTAAAGCCGTACATGTTAAATAAAATTGGTTTAAATGCAAAATGAGTTACTTTAAGTAACAAAATGAAACTTTAACATAATTTTGTTTAAATAATATAATTTTTATACTGACAATGTATACACACACACACACACACACACACACACACACACACACACACACATATATATATATATATATAATATATATAATTCAAATTTCAATTATTGTGAAACTATTACCAATGTGTATTGAACATATATATTTAAAGGATATTGTAATGATTTGGTAAGCAGATACAAAAATAAAAATGACAAGTAACTGACATTTAGGATGCATATAAGAGTTTTAAGTAAAAAATATTACTCTCTACGACCAAAAAAGGTGTATTCAATGGCAATTCTGAACTATTTATAATGGCAATTCTGAACTATTTAAAATGATTTTCATTTTTATTTAATACCTACATCTTAAGACAATTTTTCTTAAGCTTTATTTTTAGCAGAATTATGAATTTTGATATACTTGGTACAAATAAAACACAGATCACATATTAGCTGTGTTAAAATATGATTTTAAAATAATTAAAGCTTAAAATGGGAAGAATAGAGGATAAACTATACAGAGGTATACTAAAAAGCAATAGTATAAGTTATAAGAAACACAAAACATTAATTCACTTTTTATGCTTTTTTTTTTATATGATAAAGTTATGGTAGTAATATACCAGAAAATACATGGAAAACACTCTATACTTGTATACTTTAAAATTCGTGTGCATATGTCTTTAAAAAATAACAAATGTATATTTTTTCCTGTCTTGAAAGAAATATCACAATATATCACTAATATCGATATTAACTTGGTGATATATCGCGATATTTAATTTCTGATATTGTCCAGCACTACACATATATCATCGTAAAAATAGTGAATACGAACTCAGAGGACCTCGAAACGTATAGAAACATCAAAATTTCAAATTCGGATTTTTGACATGATTACAATACTTTCCTCACTATAGTGTACGGAAAGTAACAAGCATTTGTGAATTCAGCGTATCAAGACACCCAACGCTGTGTAAAAAAAAAAAAAAAGTGTGACGTATAATTTCGCAGACCTGTGTTATTGTTCTTTTCAAATTTCATAAAATTAACAAATGAATAAAATAAAATGTTCATGCTTACCATCCAACAAATTCATCACAAAAGTCAACAAAATTCTCAGGAAATTTACACGAACAAATATTCTGACGAAGTTTCTTCCGCAGGCGCATTGGAATGATTCCCATGCGAAATTTTTGAAACCGCTGGCTGTTCCTTGTGTAAGTTCATATTCTGCAACTTTTTGATCCGGCACATCTAAGTCATCTGGCATATCATTTCGGATTTGCAAAAGACAAGTCTCCAGCTTTACTTGACACTGGGGCGTCAAACGACATCCAGCTGAACGGCGCTCTCTGGTTTGGCCTATTTAAAATAATAATAATAATAATAATAATAATAATAATAATTTATGTAATGAATTTGTTTGAATGTGTATACAATATTGTTACATTTTGAGTTAAACAGAGCTGCCAACATTTTTAATTTATTTTGTAGCACTGTTAGTATTCGTCTTCACTTCGCACCATTTTCTTTATTGAGTACAGGGAGGGAACACGGGCACAGAGCTCGTACACTGTCAATATAAGAAAATTTTTTACTTCTTAAATCAACGATATTATTAGGTAGAGAAATTTCTTAAACAAATACCGGTATGAATTCTGCGCCCGTGTTCCATCCCTGAGAGTAATTTCCTTCCCTATATAATTACAATTAAATAATAATAATAATAATAATAATTAATAAATAAATAAAAATACATTTCAGATAAAGTGGTATGAATAAAAGGCGCCTACTGACATAAATAGGCTACAGAATAAATTAGAAATATTGGCAACTCTGGTATTGGCTCTTCTCAACCTCTTACATTTTCCCCGTCTCTGGCAGCCAAATTCTATTTTATTGTATGAGAAAATTTCTTATACAATTATTTATTTCCTAATATAGTTATTTTATTACTAATTTTTTTTTTTTTTTTTTTTTTTTTTTTTTTTTTAGAATTATTCATAACCGTTAATTTTTTTTTTTTTTTTTATTACTTGTTTATTTTTAAGTTTTCAATGTTTCATTTTGAAGCTATAAAAAACGAGGAATGCATTTAGTTTCCCATAGAATAGCATGGGCTTTGGCTGCAACGACAATAAATGGAGAGTCCCCTTAAAATATCTAAGACAGAGCCGGATTAATCTCAGAAGTTAGGGGAAGCTGAGTATCATTTGTAAAATCTTTTTCATTTAAGGGATTTTTTTTTTTTTTCTACACGCATAGAAACATAAATTTTCAAATTTCAAATTTTATTTTCAAAAGTGAATTAACATATTTCAGATTAAACTCACTCCCCCTTACACATCCTCATATAAAAATATTATAGACTAAATTTGTCTCCATCGAAATTCCGTTGTTATTATATTACACTAGCAGGCTTTGCCCGCTTCGCTGACCACTATATATAAAGATTTTTTTTTTTTTTTAATATTTCTTTATTTAAAAAAAAAAAAAAAAAATCTCAAAAGCTCGCTTTGGGTGCCGGATGCCTTCGGCAGCAACTTAATCATTCTCACAGTCTCGGGTGCCTGTCCCTATTGCCTGCAACAATAGCTTACCAGTGAGTTTTCATTTGGCTGCTTATTAGATTACAGCACAGAAACGGACAGTATAGAAAAAATTGACGTACCCCTATTATATTTGAATCCCAGTTACATATGAACAACACTATACTTGGTGTACATAATATTTGCTTTCACGTTATTTCCTATATTCATTTGATTTATCCGATGAACTGTAAAATGACAGCAATTTCACGCCAGCTAGTATAATATTACAATATGCTATGATCGGCTACGAATATGGTATGAGATAATTGAATTTTTGTGGTTGCATATACTTCATGGTTAGTTAATAGTAGTTGGTATATAGAAATAATTATAAGATTAAAAAAAACTTTTTAAATACCATGTTTTAAATTTTCTGATGAATCATAGAGCTCTTATCTATGTGCATAAAGTGATAATGACATGAATTTTTGTGAGATTCATAATTTAACTTTTTATAATTTTTTAACGTTCACGTTTAATAAATGTATTTATTTTTATGTCAAAAGAAAATGAACTCGTAATTTTTTTTGGCAACAATTAAATTATAGCTAATATTTTAATAGGGCAGTTCCTTGTTTGTAAACAAACATCTCAACTTTTATGAGTGGTTGGCAAAAAGGCTTGGGAAAAGCATAGCGATGGCGATTACTTGATTACTAATATGTAATTTATACAATTATTGTTTCTGTTTCTTCCTTTCTTTCTTTTTTTATTATTTACTGTAAAAGCACTTATTTTCGCGAGGCTTTAATTTTCGCGATTTTCGCGAGCCCATCGTAATCGTGAAAATTTAAGCCTCGCGAAATACTTCAGAAGTCCCTAGTTTGATAAACAGCATGAGAAAAAAGGGATTAAGAAAAGAAAATTGTTTGGAGTGGAATTAGGATTTTTCAACTTTCGGTTCTGTTCATGTAAAATTCGCGAAATTTTCAGCTCACGAAATCAACGATATCTTCATTTTCGCGAAAATTACGGCTCGCGAAAATAAGTGCTTTTACAGTATTTATTTTTTCGTTAAATATTTTATAACTTATTTATATTTTTGATGCGCTACTTGGAATAAAGTGGCAGTCGCTAAAGTGGAGTCCTTGGCGTCTGATCTACTTCAGCATCAAAATTAAAAAAATTATCCAGGATTATGAATAAGTAAAGCTCTCTAATAAAATGCTGAGTTAGCTTTCATGTCAAGCGCGATTCATCCGTGCCAAAAACATACTATTTAAGCAAAAGAAAAAAAAAAAAAAAAAAATCTAAAATTGTGGTATATTAAAAAAGGTTATGGAACAAAATTCGGAAGAAACGTGCTAAATTATTATTATTAGGACGGAGGACTATTAGTCTCCATCTAAGGATTTTTACGATACCAGTTTTACGATAGTTGGACATTTATCTAAATCGAAAATTTATCGAAAATATAACTGAATAATTTGAAAGCGATGTTATAATTTGAAAAAAAAAAAAAAAAAAAACTTATAGTCCTCCATACTAAACTAAATTCTGCTTTTTCCAGAATTTCATCAAAATCGTTTTTTTTTTTTTTTTTTTTTTTTAAGAAAAAGAAAAGAAAATTAATAATAATCAGTATCGAAAATCGAAAATTTATCGAAAATATAATTGAATAATTTGAAAGAGGTGTTATAATTTGAAAAGAAGAAAAAAAAAAAAAAAAAAAAAAAAAGAACTAATAGTCCTCCGTACTACACTAAATTCTGCTTTTGACAGAATTTTGAAAGAAAAAGAAAAAAAGAAAAGAAAAGAAAATTAATAATAATCAGTATCGAAAAAGTTGAATTAGCTCGTTTTTAGACAAAAATGCATATATATATATATATATATATATATATTAAGAATATTTTAAAATATTTCGAATATATTTTGGCATAAAAAAAAATATGTATATACGTAAAAATACGCGAAATCACGAACATAAAAAAAAACAAGAAAAATTAACAGACACCGGTGAACATATGCAGGAAATACAACTAAGACTCAGAAGGACAGAAAAGGGATTCTGATATTGCACTTTGGTAGTATTCATCAAAAGTTGCTGCTTCTCTTATTCTTTTCTCTTAGTTGATGATGCCCCTCCCCCTTCTTGCAGCTCATAATTAATAGACCCCCCCCCCCAAAAAAAAAAAAAAAAGCAGAACTACGCGCGTTTGTGTGAAAAACGGTGGCACTAGGAAGCGAAACTCGTAAGTTTTCCTTGGCAGCTAATGGGTTAATCATTGTTTCAATTTTATTTATCTTAGATAACTTGGTATAACATTAAATACATCAAGCACAAACATTTATTATCACCAGATAACAATGTAACACATCAATAATACTGACTAATGTACATACAATATTGTCGGCGTGTTATTTTTCAGTGAAATTGAAAATACACATAAAACAACTTTTAGGACATTTATACAACAATGGTTTTTACCGAAAAAAAAAAAAAAAATCTGGTGTGAAACAGCCATCATACGACTTCCATTACCCACTATTACACATATTATATGCATTTTTTTGGAGATAATGCCATCAGAAGGTATATAAGTGACCTAAAAAAGTAGAAACCTAACATTTTTCTGGTGAGATAAACTTATACACATGTAAAGAAATATAAAACGAAGCTTACATATAGTGAGGTAAAAAGTAAGAAAAAAAATGGTAGAGTTATTTTTTGAAACACCAATTTTCGAGATCTACCTAAACTTCTGACTTACCTAAACAGGGTAGCTGTTAATTTTCCTCTAATAACTACGTGATACACAAGAAAGAAACGGATTTATATAACAATTTTCAAGAAAATCGTTAGAGCTGTTTTTGAGATACCAACTTTTACCAAAACTCGATTATTGACAGGAAAGCAATAATTACATACAAAAGATATTTAAAAGTCAGTTAATATGGCGAGTATTGTAATAAATACACCGACGTTTTATGGATTATTAAACTTAACTAAATAAATATAGTAATATTATACGCACCATATGCAGCTGCAACAATCCCCAGGACATAATTGAAGGTAAAGAGGTAAAGGAAAAAGTATGCCATGTATTTCGACTTCATTTTGAATAGTTGATATTTCTGCAAAAGATATTTACAAGAAAAATTAGAAACACTATGATACAAATACAATATTTAAATATCAAAACCCATTCGATTTTTGGTAATAAATAATCGTTTACATCCGGTAAGCTCTCCTCTCTCTCTCTCTCTCTCTCTCTCTCTCTCTCTTTCTATATATATATATATAAATTATTAAATTTAAATTATGATAAGTGGAAATGAAAGTGGAATGTATAAACAATGAAAACAAATTCTTTTAACAGTGGTAATAAACAAGAAAACACAGCTGACGAAGACACAGCTTTATTGAAATTTTGGCTTAAATAGTTTTGAAATTAATCTTTTTCTTGTTTATTACCACTGTTAAATGAATTTGTTTGGTTATTTATACATTCCACTTTCATTTTCACTTATCATAATTTAAATTTAATAATTTATATTTTTGTATATAAATTCAGTACTGCTTTATACAAATTAAATTTGTCATTGATTTTGAATTTAATCTCTCTCTCTCTCTCTGTATATATATATATATATTCTATAACGAAAAAAAAAATAATAATAATAATCAGGTGTGTCACTCACACGACTTTCTCTTACCCTGAAATTTAATACTATAAATACAGGTTGGAGATTAAGAGGTAAGATAACGAGTACTGTTATGTAAACCTAAACAATTCAAATTAGGCTTCGGAAGAGTTTTATATTATAATTAGTTCTGTATGAGAGGGGTCACCGCCCCCCTCAACCGCCGTTTCATTAATGCATCTACATTTATATAGAATTTAATTCGGTTATTAAAAAATAATTTATTAAAATAATTTAAACAAATTATCTTTTATGATAATGCAGACGATTTCCATATTAGAGTAGTATTATAACACTAAATATCCAAAAAAAAAAAAAGAGTTGAATTTATTCTCAATATTACATTTTTTTTTTTTTTTTTTTTTTGTTAAAAATGAACAAAATAGTTAACTTTATTTTAAATTATCGCAGATCGATGGTTCAACCATTCATTTTAAAGGTATTGGCGAGCCCTTTTGAAAGATACCCATCATGAAAATTTACTCATGTATTTGAATACTTTTGAGTGTCCCTGTACACGAATCATTTGCTCCATCTCAACGAAAAGCTTACTATAGCATCCCTATATGATACACATTTAGAATATCGAGTTTGGAATTTCTGCTAATATTTGTTCTTGAGATATGCTGATAACAGACAGACACACAGACCATTTGCTAAAAACATGATTTTAGTATTCAGGGGACCTCAGAACATGTAAATGTAACAAAAACTCACATTCGAAAATTTGACCCTAAAACAATACTTTCTCGACCCTGTGGGTGGGAGAAAGTTAAAAAAAAAAAAAAAAAAAAAAAACGACGCACCAAGGAGGAGTAATGTAAACTGGACACAAATTGACACACATACAGGTTTTGGCTGCTTATCGCATAAGCATGCGACGTTGCAGCTCATCTTAACTGCGCAATTGACAGAATATTAAAAATGAGAAATTTCGATTCCAGGTCATAAATTCTTCGAGAATTTTATTCCGTCTACTCACAAAGAAGGTAACTATGCCTCTCATACAGGTGTACAAAAACATGCGCAGATGTCGGCATTTGAGTATGGCGTGCAGTTGGGCTCAAAGAAGCCGGTTGGTCTAATCTGCAAATTTTTTGACAATTGGATAGAAGCGGTACTACTGTTAGATGATATTGACAGGAATGGGTGAACCAAGGCCGAACACAGCGTCAGGGAGGAAGCGGTCGACCTAAAGAGAGAACAGAAACGTGAGAATCGGTCAAAACGGTACTCAATGCTCCAATTCATCATTATCTTCGATCCTACGTGCAACTGGTACTTCAGTGACTTCAAAGACCCTTAATAGGCGGCTCAGTAAAATGGGGCTGAGCTCAGTAACCGGATCTCTCTTCAAATGAGGTCGTTCGGAGCATTATAAAAAGGGTCCTACAACCAGCCCGGGATTTTGCCAATCTAGCGCACCAATTCGACAGAATTTGGCACGATACTTCATAGGAGCACATCTGCCAACTCTATCAACTAATACCAAGCCGAATAACTGCGTACATAAGAGCCAGAAGTGGACCAACGCGTTATTGACTTGTTTACTTTGTGAGGCCCTTTCTCTTGTTTAAATCATTCAAATTTTCTGAAACTGTAATCAATTGTTTTTCTCCACATGTACATCACATCTACCAATTTTTGTCCCATTCGGATAACTCCTTCTTGGTGCCTTTTTTTTTTTTTTTTTTTTTTTTTTTTTGGTCTAGAGTGTATATATTGCAGACATCATATGATTTACTTAAACACTCACCTATTAAACTATTAAACTATACATCTTGTTACGAGAACGTCGACATTTTCGTAAGTGGTAAATGATTCGTTAATAAACCGGCAGTTACTTTCAGAGTTCTAGGGAATTTACCCGATTGCAGATGGTTTTCTTTCATATTCTTTTTCGAATGTTAGGGGCGAAAAAACGGTAGATTATGCCAAAAAAAAAATAATAATGTTTACTCCGTTTTAAATTAAGATATGTCTCCCATATTTTTGCCTTTTATAATTGTTATCTAAATAGCTAGTTTTTCTTCACCCACCCTAGCTTATTTTTACCAAGTTTATTTATAAGTTCAAATAACTAAAAATTGATTTACACGATGATTAAAACAAATGGCTTCATCTTTCACATCATGATATTCATATTTCCAACCGTCTCCAAGAAATTAGAAATGGCATCATAATCCATTAATTCAAATTATATAATCGTGATTCTATTTATTTATATTATCAAATTCTCGTGACGTAGTTTAGTTCTACACATTTAATTTATTATTTTTCCCTGATGTATTAAAATTTCGGGAATAAAATTCCAAAACCATGCAAACTATTGGTAAAATTTTACTTTCTTTATCTCAATATATTGCTGCGATTGGGATGTCAGTTTCTTTCCGTTAAATTAACATTTTTCATTATTATATTGAAATGCACGCATGGAAACTATGAATAAAATTTTACTTTCTTCATTTCAATACATTGTTTTAGCTATGACATCATTTTCAGCGTCAGTTATGGAGAAATTGAGCTTTCATTATTAAGAAGATGCTATGGTACAAAATTAAATTTTCCAAGCTTAAATTTCTCTCCTAATGTATTTTCATTTGAAAATATAACATAATTCCGCAAAAGGAAAAAAGTGGGGTTTCCTTAACGGTGCACATCATGCATTCACTCTTTCCCCTTCCCCGTGCAATTCTATAAGACATTTGGTCTTTCGTGTTATAAGGATAGCTCATTTAGAGTTCCTCCAATATGTATTATAGGTCACGTATTATAGGAGTCTTAGCTCATTCCTTGTAGCTCTTAGCTATAAAGATATTCTATAGAAGAAACTAGTAATTTCGTAAAAATGTTCGACTTCGGGTTTTGGATGTATTTACACGTTCTGAGAATTTAAGAACAAGATTTGACATTTAAAAAAAATGTCTGTGTGTATGTGTGACAAAAATTCGTGGCAACTATATTTCAGGAGCTACTGCACAGAGTTCCATACAAATTGATATGTAATTGCCCCATTACATAAATTAGTGCCTACCAATTTTTAGTGAAAACCGTCCAACAGGTAGCGTTGCTAGTTGCCATCCCACTTTTTTTTCTTCTAATTTTTAACGTGGTGGTATGGGACGAAATTCCCTATAAATGTACACAATTAGAATTATTTGTTGACGTATCTTATGAAGTTAAAAAGAATTATTTATAATAAAAAGACAACTAGGAAAAAAAGAATCCCAATATGAGACATTACGCTGATTCAACTTGGATGCATATCGGTCAATATGTGCCGCTGTTATACTTTAACTTTCCCCGAGAACGGGAACATTATATCTCAACTTCTATGGCATATAACTGTACGAAACTTGATATGTGAGATAACCATTAGAAAAAGGAATTTTTTAAATGTTATTTATAGAATATAAAACTGCCTTTTTTTTTTTTAGATATTTAGTGTTAGTTTTCTCTAAGAGGAAAATCATCTGCATTCATCATGGTAAATAATTTTAATAAATGAGTTTTAATAAAATATTTGTACTGAATGAATTTGTATAGGAAAATATAGAAGAAAGTCTTGTAAAGAAAGTCTTCTACATACTAGTTTTAATTATCTTTCAGTATTCAAAAACTTATAGGCAAATTATATGCAAATGCATATATATATATATATATATATATATATATATATATATTAATAAATAATAATTATTGACAAAAATTAATGTGTATTAATTTTTGGTGCCAATCGCTCAACAAGTTGCGCGGCTATATAGTGATTTCCGCAATTTAAGGTTAAGGGAAGGCTATATCTCAGGTTCTATTGCGTATAATCGAAAAAAACCTGATGTGGAAAATTCATTATAAGCCATTATGCTGATTAAATTGAGTGGATATCCGCTGATAGGTGGTGCTGCTATCTATACTGCAATTTTCCCTAGAACTGGAAGGATGTCATCGGCACGGCAAAATAATCTCTTCCGTTCGAAATTTAATGCAATACCTCTCTGAGATGGAAATCTCATTCATAATGGATAAAAAACTAAATAATTTGTACTGTGTGAATTTGAATAGGAAAAAATAGAAGAAAGTTTTGTGATGGCCACAATATACTTTTTTTTTTTTTTTTTTTTTTTTAAGTTAATAAATGCGAAAAATTATCTAAGCGTAATTTTCTCAATTTTGAGCGGTAAAATGAAATAAATATACTATATATAAAAAATAAATAAATAATAGTAAATAAATATTTGCAAAATAATTAAAAATTTAACGGTTGTGAATTTTCTGATTGTGAAAATGGAATTTTAAAGATATGTTAGGTAATGAATAATTCGATAAACGAATTTCCCCGCAGAATAGCTTGGGCATTGGCTGTCTACGGAGGTAGGTAATGTACGCTCTGAAGAGGGGTTACATAACGATAATTGTCAATTCAGATCAAGGGAAAAGCAGAATCGTTCAGTCTTGCAAATTTTCAGTCTACCTTAAGAGAGGTATATACATTTGTACATGGAACTTTAATGGAGGTAAATAAGTTTCAAGTTTTCTGGAAAAAATTTAATACCGGTGAAATCTTGCCTTTATAGGAGGTAGCTGTTGAATAGAGATGCAGTTTTAGAGAGGTTTCACTGTATATCTCATTCAATTAAAAGTAAAATTTGCACTTATAATGATTCTAATTTTTACGAAGTAAATTAGATGGATGAATAAAAATGAATTTAATAAATTTACTTTAGTAAAAAATATTCTATTTTCCTGTTAATTAAAAAGAGAGTGAAAACTGGGTTAGTTATTCAAAAAATATTTAAAAATGTGTTTATTATTTATAAAGGTTTATTTTCTTCATCTTATAATTCATACTGTAATCGTGTACATTTTACATCATAATATTTCACAAAAATCTAAAAGGAAAAATTTCAATTCTCACTCACCTTGAATACCCTACTAACAGGCAAAACAGTTCGAACAGAGTGAGGAAAATCAACTAGTATTGTAAAATGAAAACATTTTAAAAGAATTTGCGTCGTCAATAAAATAGGATCATTTAGCCTGCAAATCTATTACATAATGTGGAATTTTTCTTTGGAACTGATACCTTTTTTGCAAGGTATTTAAACTGTCTGCTTTAAATGGAAATTCTGTTGCTGATCAATCGCAAATCATCATTAAAATGTTTAAAATAACGTCATCAATTTCAATAGAATTATCTTACGACTAAAAAGGCAAAAAAAAGTTGCTGCGGAAATGTCTGCAATACGTCCCTGTTTTGAGTCAAAACGTTTTTTACTTCCATTACCCAACTACCGTAGATAATGGAAATATTGTATTCTGTAAAAAATTTACATATCGAGTTTCAAATAATTTACATGTTTTAAGGTCTCCTGAGTCCAAAAAAGCATTTTTTGGAAATTGTTCAGTGTGTATATGTGTGTGGGGAATATTCTGACTATCATATCTCATAAACGAAAACAATTAGTATAGCAAAATTTTATATATAAGACAAATGCTGTGTACAGATTGTACAGACAAATGCTGTGCACAGACAAATGCTGTGCACAGACAAATGCTGTGTACTATTTTGATGAAAATTGGAAAAATACAAGTGCTTATCTCAAAAACGGCTCTAACGATTTTCGTCAAATTTGATGTATAAACCCCTTTTTAGATGCCCTTTCGTATGCATTAGTTGGTTACTTCAAGAAAGTTGATAGACGTCCTGAATAAGTAGATTAATTTTAGGTCTTGTTAGTGGGTTTCTTTAAAAATTGGCTGTATGGATTTCCTTCAAATTTGCTCTATTAACTGCCATTTTTATGTACTGTGGTATGTAATTGTTGGTTTTATGTGAACAAATAAATATACCAAATTTTAATAAAAACTGGACGTTAGACCGAATGTTGATATCTCAAAAGCGGCTTTAACCATTTTCTTCAAATTTACTACATAAGCTCCTATTTATAAGTACTTGTGTATGATGTATTACTTGGCTGCTACAGGAAAACTGGTAAGCCCCTTGATTAGATAGAACAGTTTTGGATTTTGAAAACTGGTATTTCGAAAAACAGTTCTACTGATTTTTTTACACAGGCTCTACAACACACTCTTTTATAGGTTTTTACGACGTATGTATTACTTTGCTACTGCAGAGAAAATTATTTGGTATCTGATTGGTTACATGAATTTTATGACTTCTAAACACAATATCTCCAAAAATAGTTTAATATGGTCAGTATTAGGTAATGAAAGTCGTGATCGTGTGGTTGTTACACACCACATTTTTCTTTCTTTTTTTCTCCTCCCCCTCCCACACCCTTACATTTGATGTTCTTGTTATTATTGCCTGTGCCTATAGGTACCACAATAATGGTCACAAAAATCACCCGATTTGAAATATAACAATGAGTGTCATGGAGTTAGCTGTAAAGTTTTTGGTTTATATAGTGTTTGTAGCTCGTGTACAGGGACACAAAAGGGATTTTTGACACATTACGGTCCATGTATAACATTTATTGCCGAAACGTCAGTGGAGGCCCTCTGTTGAGACTCAAAAAGATTTTGGGTTCCGTCTGTTTGTCGGTCGCGCGATAGCGGCCACAAAAATCCCACTATTGACTTGAAATTTGGTACACATGTTCATGATCACCACGAAATCAGCTGTATAGTTTTGGGTGTACATTCCATTTGTAGTTCGTGTACAGGGACACGCCAAAGTTTTTCTTATCATTACGGCCTATGGGAAGAATTTGTATGTACCGCAATAGCGTCCGCAAAAAATCACACTATTCACTGGCAATTTGGTACACATGTTTATGAGCTCAACAGAAATAGCTATATAGTGTTAGGTTTGTATTCCATTTGTCGTTCGTGTACAGGGACACGCCAAAGCTTTTCTTATCATTACGGCCTATGGGAAGAATTTGTATGTACCGCAATAGCGGCAGCAAAAATCCTTCGATTGACTTGCAAATTGGCACACACGTTCAAGAGTTGCATAGAAAAAGCTGTATAATTTTTTATGGCTATATTGTTCATAAACTGTGTACAAGGACACGCCAAAATTCTTAACATTACGATGTGTGGGGTGAATTTCGTTTAAACGCATTTTAACATCATTACTTTCCAATCAACAAAATGGAATTAGCGTACGTGAATAAGATGCTTAAATTTATGCTGTTTGAAGAAAATATGTGCTCTTAGACTTTCTAATTAATGTACAGGACCTTACAAAAGTGTTCTGACAATGTCACGTAATCATCCAAACTGGTTAAATTTGGAACAATTATTAATGAAAAACACAGATTAAGCTGAATAGTTTTTACTGGTGTATACAATGGTTTTGGTTTGTTTACAGGGACACATAAAAGAATTTCGTGGCATTAGAGCCTATGAAGAATTTTCTATTTAAATGGTTATGAGTTTGTTAATGAGTTTATGCTCCATTGAAAAGAATGGAATTAACATACATTGTAAAGATGCTTAAAAGCATGCTTAACCTTAAAAAAGATATGTATAGATTAAATAATTTATTTATGGGACCACACAAAATAATTCCGATGACGTATTGCAATCATCCAAATGATGTCAAATTAGTCTGAAAAATAATAAGTTGTAATTAATTAAATGTATTCTTATTATTGCCGCATATAATATTTGTGGCTACTTTCCTGGGATTCATAAAAGAATTTTGTACTATTACGTTCTGTAGTCGGTATTTCTTAAAAGTGTATTTTAACATGGTTACACGCCCATTAAATATAATGGAATTTTACTGGACTCGCTAAAGCATGTTCTTCAGTGGAAAAGGGTGGAAATAGAATTGCTAATTAGTTTACAGAGTTACGCAAAATAATTCCGATATGCTATGTAATCTTTTTGCATGAAATTTGGTACAAATATTTATGAATTTCAGGGAAATAATACAAGACTGTCAGTTATTAAGAACACATATATATGATATACAGATGGGTATCGAAAGAGAGATACAGCGGGGTTTTGAGGGTGGCGGCAGCCCCCCTCAGGAACGCATCTCTTTATGTAGCAAGTCAATCAAATCAATATATCTATATTAATAAAATCAGACTTTTGTCTGTAAATTTGTCGGAATCAAAAAATTTTGCGATATCTTCACGTTTCACACCCCATGAAAGCCGAAAATGACTTCAGAAAATTTTGCCTGTGTGTGTGTCATCGTGTCTGTATCTCGCTTTTTTTGTCCGGGCATCACTCGAGAACGGCTGGACGGAATTCAACGGCGCTTGGCAGAGACTTAGGTCGTCACCCAACTTAAAATTATATCTATAGAAATTTTCAAAATTTTGATTAATTTTTGAATTGTGGGTAAAAAACACCTGCGCATGCGCCATAAATATTTTTTCACTAAAACGCTTTGAATGGAAAAATAAAATATAAAAATAAATTTTTAAGCTAAAGACTTTTATTCGCGTGATTGGCACTGCAAATTATGAAAAGGTTGAAATGAAATATTGCCATCTAAGTTTCATACTTTAGTTAATTTAAAAAAATCTAATTGTCGTATCGAAAAACTGTTTACACCGCAGGATTCAGAAAAATTACCCCTTTCATTTGGTACTAAATTTGTAATGATAGGTCTGATATTTCTAATTTATTTTTCCCTTTTTCCGTTTTCCTGTTGCCACTTAAATTTCATACTTTAGTTATTTTTAAAAAATCTAATTGTCGCATCGAAAAACTGTTTGCACCCCTGGATTCAGAAAAATCGCACCTTTTATTTGGTATCAAATTTATAAATATAGGTATGGTATTTCTAATTTATTTTACACTTTTTCCGTTTTCAACCCAGATTCGGTAGAAGGTTTTATATTTATACATGCGCATTTATATATTTTTTTATTTTCCAGAAATAAAATGAAATATTTTTAATTTCACATGAATAATGATAAAAATTAGAGAGAAAAATAAATAGTTGACCTACAAAAATTGGTGATTTTTTTTTTTTTTTTAATCAGGAATTTGTCTGTGGATAAATATTTTCACAGAGATATTTGGCATTAGCTTAATATTTTTTTTTAATTAAGCAGCACTTTTCTTTCTTGCAGTAGAACAAAATTTTTTGTTGTTATTATGTACCTTATGAGGTTCTTTTATGTTCTCCCCTTAATTGTAAATGATTATAATTTGGATTTTATTAAGATTTTTTATTTTTATTTTGTAAATATCAGAAAAGAGTTTTTATTTTATTTTAGTTATTTATTTTGTGTATAGAACAGCTTTAGTATCGGATCCCTTTGGCAAAATTTGAAATTTGGCACCGAAGTAGCTCGGACGTTTCTCGCCAAGATCTTTAATTGCACAACTGAGATAACCAATTCAATTCATCGCAAAAATGGCTTAAAATATTTAAAGTCACCAAAAGGGTCCCATACTAAAGCTGTGCTTTTTGTATTTATTTATTTATAATATTTTCTATTAAAGACTTCTGTGGTCACGAAATTTGGTGCGTAAATTGTTTGTATGCATCCGGCACTTATTGTAACTTGATTTCACGAAATTCGAAATACCCCCCTCCCCCCCCTTCTCGGAATCGGAGGGCAATAAACATGTGTAAAAACATGTTTTTCCGTTTGAATTCGCTTTGAATTATCTTAGAACGGCGAATTTTGGTGTGTGGATATTGATTAAGTGTACGCATTATGTACATTAGTGGGATTTTGCAAAACTTCGAACTCACCCGCTGAGGAAGGGGAAGTAAGAAGTGGGTAAGTTGCTGCCGAAGGCAGTGGGGACCCAGACTCCTCACGTTGCGAGCGAGAAAAACCTCTACCAATCACAGCGAGAACTTAGGTTATTAATAAAGATATGGGATTTTGACAACTTATTTAAGTTTAAGGTCCAGCGAAGCGGGCAAAGCCTGGTAGTACAGTATATAATAAGGAATAAATAAAAATGACCTGTTGAATAATGTTTGATGCAAATAGGACGTTGAGGCTCCTTATCTGTAGACCCACTAGTTTTAAGTATATATTAATAACATTATATCGCTTAACTAGCCGCCTTCGGCAACCAGTTAGTTGACGATCCTTTAAAAATCTGATCGTATTAAACTCCCGCTCGGTGGTGCTTGTGGCGCTTACTCTTCGTTTCAGAACTTACAACAGTTTTTCTGCTGATAGTGTAATATACCATTCAAAATTCTCACTGTAGCAAATTCACTTCAGTGGCGACTGTGACTCACTCTCCGCATTACATTATGTAAAACGGCCTGTTCGCTCACCGCGCAAACGGTGAGACGCGCGAATTCTGACTGTAGCAAACCCCTGCTTGGTGGCGCATGCGACGCCCTCATCTGTCGTTTCTCTTGAAATACCCTGTTCGCTCACTATAAAAACGACCTTTGAAAATTTTGACCGTGGCAAACTCCCACCCAGTGGCGCCGACAGTCCCTTAATTTATCCCTCTAATAATTTTACACTTTGATAAAAATAAAAAATAAATAAAAATAAAAGTAAATTAAACTTATGTAATATTATTTTAAGACAAAAAAGATTTAATGAGCAACAGCTTAAACTTTACGTGTATATCGGACGGCAGATAGCGCTGCCATGCTCCGCTGAAATAATTTAATCTCGTGTAGTTTTAAGAAAGAAAAACATT
Source organism: Salticus scenicus (assembly GCA_963930645.1). Lineage (NCBI taxonomy): Eukaryota > Metazoa > Arthropoda > Arachnida > Araneae > Salticidae > Salticus > Salticus scenicus. The sequence goes on from OZ005652.1 coordinate 162,181,514, forward strand.
AATCAGCATTTGTTTAAACTTTGTGTGCATAAAATAAATTAATCTTTATCGTATTTGCGTCTTTATCGTTCGGAAGGTGGCTCTTCTCTTCATCATATTCCACCATTTAGGGTGAAGCAATATCTCAGTTTCTATTGAACATTACGGACAAAACAAAATGTATCTATCGCTCTATTTTTCTTACTCATGGTAAAATTTGCGTGTATGTCGGCCGAAAGGTGGCACTGTTATGCTGCAGTTGTCCTTGTTTATGAAAAAACTATGTCTCAAAATCTAATGTACATAACTACACCCCCTTTTTAATTTGTGTGTATATTGAGCGTAAGGTTGTTTGTTATAATTATGTTTAAAAAAAAATTCTCAGTGTTAGCAAAATAAACTAGTTGGCATAGGTGGACTCTAAAAATAAACTCTAAAAATAAAATACGAGAAAAACTTCGCAAAAGATTCCGTAATGCACACAAGTTGAATCAATTTAAATTTTTTTTAATAGTGTTTATTATAGTGCATTTTCATCCTATAATTGGTGAGATTTATAAAAGAATTCAAATTAACATAAAATTTTGTAAGATGGTCGCCAAGCCCATCATGCACAAATTTAAAAAATAATAATTTTCAGAAACACGCTATGATGTATTTAGTATAGGAAAGAAGGATTTCTATAAACATATCATAAGGCATTTGATTTACGTGTGAAAATTTTGTTAAAAAGGAATATAAAATAAGTATTAGAATGTAAGCTTGGGAATTTGATATCGCACCCTTTTTAGACATAACTTTAGTCTATTCTCTTTTTTTGAGCTTGGCTTTTTTGTACATTTTAAGTGTCTTTTTTGTAGATATCATTTATTTTTTTTTTAAATAGTTTTTATATTTACTGGAATTAACCTGATACTTTACATCAGATATGTCCTGGATTTCAACTCAACTTTCGTGCGATGTTGTTCTTTGCGTTAAACTGTATTACAAAGTTTTCTTTGCGTTAAACTTTCCATAATTCTGGTTGCTAGACATTATCCATGTCTTCTTTTTTGGATATTAACTTCAAAATACAACATTTGGATCTCTTAAAATTATTCGTTTTTAAGTCACTCTAAGAGACACAAAGATCAAAGTTAAAAAATTTGACTACGATAATCAGAAAGCCTCAAAACGTGTAAATATACAAAAAACAAGCGAGGAATATTTAGCTTAAATCATACATTATTTACCCTATCTGTATGAGAAATTCATTTCAATTCCCGAACAGCTTTCCTGGAAATTGTAAAATATTATTAGTAAAGCATATCCACTAACAACATAAAACAATGTTATCGCTTAAATATTTGCCGCCCGGTATATATTTCGAAGATTATATACAGAACACATAGTACACCTAAATATAATCTTATAGTAATAATACATGGCCTAGCCTAAAATACACTTCCATTAATTTGCAACTATAGTCGCGCTTTTATCTAGTTCTTTTGTGTAGCCCTGTAAACGAACAGTGAAGGATTTCCCTTTCCTACCATATTCTATATGAGACATGTTTTTACGCATATAATATATATATATATTCGTTTCATTTGGTTTACTGCAGTCCATAAATATTAAACTCTACTTAGCAGCACTTCCCCTATAGGCGTAATGTATTTGCATTCTCTTAGGCGCCCCTGTACACGAACCATTTGCTTCATCTCAGAGAAAAGCTTAGTGTAGCATCCCTATATCATACACATTTAGAATACCAAATTTGGACTTTCTGCTACTATTTTTTCTTGAGCTATGCTGATAACGCACACACAGACAGACACACATACAGTCACACAGGCACACACACAGACCATTTGCTAAAAACATGATTTTCGGATTCAGAGTACCTCAAAACGTGTAACTATAACAAAAACTCACGTTCGAAAATTTGACCCTAAAACAATACTTTCTCTACCTTATGGGTAAGAGAAAGTAAAAATTAATCAGCAACTGTATGTATAAAATAAATAATCTTGATCATTTGGGTCTTTATCGTTCAGAAGGTGACGCTTCTCTTCTGCATATTCCCCCATTTAGGGTGAAGCTATATCTCCGCTTCTACTGAACACAAGCTTAAGAAGTTTCTCCTCTTGTGAAATATATCTATATATATAAAATCGTTCTTCCTGAGTGAGTGAGTGAGTGAGTGAGGGGGTGATTTATCATCGCCCAGACCAAACCCCTAGACCTAGAAGCATGAAATTTTGTGACAATGTTTGTTCTATGACATAGGCATCCACTAAGAAGCGATTTTACAAAATTCGCCCCCCAAGGGGGGGAGGGGGGAAAACATGATTTCACAAAATCCTTCATATCTCAAACAAAAAAACAGATATCAGTAAAATTTTTGCTTTAAAATATAGCTAATACAAATGTCTAAAAACCAATTTCTGGAATTTTCAAAATTCGGTCCCCAAGGGGGGCGGGGGGGCAAAATGTGATTTCACATGCGTAAAACGTGATTTCGCATAATCCTATATATCTCAAACAAAAAAATAGATATACGTGACATTTTTGCTCTAAAACATAGCTAATGCAAATATCTAAAAACAAATTTCTGGAATTTTAGAAATTCAGCCCCCAGGTGGGGCAGCAGGGGGGGGGGGGTTATGTAGCAAAAACAAATAGAAATACAGTTAGGGCGTTCAAAATTGGTACAGGTAGGTTTTAGAGGCCTGCAAGTCAAATGAGGGTATTTTCGATTGTGTAAAGTTATCAGAAGGGGCAGGAAGGGGGAGGGGAGAGGGGGGGGGCAAAAAATAAAAACAGAGTTAGATCGCTCAAAATTGGTATATGGAGGTTTTCGATACCTACAAATCGATTGCTGATATTTTCGAATTTGTAAAATTATTGGGAGGGGCAGGAAGGGGGGTGGGGCAGTAAGGGGGGCTATGGGCAAAAAATAGAAATACAGTTAGGCCGTTCAAAATTGGTACAGATAGGTTTTAGAGGCCTGCAAGTCGAATGGGGATATTTTCGGAAGTGTAAAGTTATTAGGAGGGCCGGGAAGGGGGGGCGGAGGGGCAAAAAAAAAAATAGAGTTAGATCATTCAAAATTGGTACATAGAGATTTCCGATAGCTAAAAATCGATTGCAAATATTTTCGAATTTTTAAAATTATTGGAAGGGGCGTGAAGGGGGGGGGGAGCAGAGGGGCAAAAAAATAAAAATAGATATATATCGTTTAAAACTGGTGCATAGAGGTTTTTGATACTTAGAAATAGATTGCGGATACTTTCAAATTTGTAAAATTATTAGGATAGACGGGAAGGGGGGGGGGGGAAATAATAGAAATAAGAGTTAGAGCATTTTGGGAATTTTTTCCGAAGGCAGGGAGAACCCGGTGCGACATTTTTTCTAATCAGATTTTCTTTCTCTTTTTTTTTCACATGATAAAAATTAATGCAATTTTCAGAATTCAGTAATTACAGTAATTCTTTTAAAAATAGGGACCAGCGAAGCGGGCGTTGCCTGCTAGTTTAAATATAATCTGTCTAAAATTTTTATTTTTAAAACGATTCTTTAGATCTTTTAACTGCAGACAGGTGAACAGTAATAGCGGGTATTGCCAATTTTTGCTTAAATTCGTTTAAAATTGAAAAAACATCAAAAACTGTTCTTTTTACTTTCTCTTGCCCATAAGGTAGAGAAAGTATTGTCTTTGAGTCAAATTTTGGAAATTGAATTTTTGTTATATTTACACGATTTGAGGTCCCATGAATCCAAAAATCATGTTTTTAGCGGTTGGTCTATATATGTGTGTGTAAGAGAGAGAGAGTATGTGTGTCTGTCTGTGTGTCTATCTGTTATCAGTATATCTGAAAAGCAAATTATAGAAGAAACTCCAAACTTAGCATCCTAAATGTGTATCATATAAGGATGCTACACTAAACATTTCTTTCAGATGAAGCAGATGGTTCGTGTACAGGGACACCCAAGAGAATTCAAATACATACGTCTATGGGGAAATTGCAGGTAAGTAGAGTTTAGCATCTATAGACTGCACGAAACTAAATTAAACGAATATATATATATTTATATGCGTAAAAACATGTTTCATGTAGAATATGGTATGGAAATCTATCATTGTTCGTTTACAGGGCTACACCAAAGAAGTAGAATATAGTGCGACAATAGCTGAAAATTGATCGAAGTGTATTTCAGGTTGTGTCGTGTGTTATTAATATAGGATTATATTTATGTGAACCACATGTGATATGTACATAATCTTCAGAAGATATACTATACACATACAATGCTGCCAATATTTAAGCCATAAAAACTTTTTTTATTTTTAGTGAAAGTGCTTTACTATGATATTTTACCATGTCCAGGAAAGCTGCTCAGGAATTAAAATGAATTCCTCATAAACATACGGTGAATAATATACACTAAGCGACAAAATAAAAGGGGCCGTGCCCTCAGCGACAGTGCCCTTAGCGGAAATCCATAAACCCGTGTCCTTAGCGGAAATGTTATCCCCCCTCGGTGGCATGCTTTGAGAATACGTGCCTTTGGCGGAAATGTATAATAAATTTAAAAATAAATTAATAAATAAAAAAAATGAACTCTTCAAATTTCCTCCACACTTTATCCACATTTAGCACGGGCTATATTTTGCTTCAGAAGTAACCTATCGCAAAAATAGGTATGCTTACTGTAGAATATCTGTTATTTGAGGGAACGGTGATCTGTAAGAATATAAAGTTTAATGAATCACAGTGCGAAAACGTACATTATTGTCATTTTATGATTTTATTTAAGTTTTTGAAAATCTAATTAAGCTTTACACCTTTTAAAACTAAAACAAAAACGAAAAATCATGAGGTAGATTTTGATTATCAACACTTTCCAACTGTACACGTACTCCTTCTATCGTATAACATTCTATGTTCTATGTCTAACTGTATTATTACACAATGGACAAACAGAAAGACAGACATATAGACTAACTGAATTCATAATCACTCAGAAACATTGTTGGTAAGTGCTAAAAATGCTTAACACAAACAGAAATGCTGCTCTTAATTTCCTATTTGCTTTCCTTTAAATTGCAGAAATCGCTGTATAGCAGCGCCACCTGTCGGTCCATGAGCATTCAAATTGAATCAGCATAATGTCTCACAATGGCCTTCTCTTATATGAAGTTTCGATTGATTATATGCAATAGAACCTGAGATATAGCTTCCCCTTAAATTGTTGAAATCGCTGTATAGTCGTGTGACCTCTTGAGCGCTTGGCACCAAAAGTTGATAGGCACTAATTTAGATCAAGGTACATCTACATGTAAATTTATATGCAGTTCTGAGCAGTAGTTCCGGAGATACAGTTACCACAAAATGTTTGTCACTCACACACACACACGGACAGACAAATATTTTCAAAAAATAGTCAAATCGTATTCTGAACCTCTCAAAACGTGTAAATCCGTCAAAAACCGGAGGTCGATATTTTTACGAATGCAATACTTTCTTCTATTGAATACAGAAGAAAGTAAAAATAAAAATTCTTAAAATATTTACGGATGCTGGAGGCGGACAAGGGTGATTCCATGAAAAGTGGTACCGAATGAGCAAAAAATAATTTTTTTTCTCATATTAATATTCATATTATTCAACAGTTAAGACATCATATTAACTGAATTTTAAATGTTTTTCAAGAAATTTGTTTCTACAGAGTTGTAACAGTGAGTCAAATATGGATGTTTTAAGATTGACAATTTGCAGAGCTGAAGATGTTTTATTTTTGATCAACTTTAACTGAACAAACTTCATTTTGGACGATTAATTGATTGCACTTAGCAAAAGTAAATATCTATTCTTTTTCCTCTCAATCTTTGGAAACATTTATTGAATCATGGTTAAAAGAAATAAATAGTTTATTTTTGTAAAATAGATGTCCCACACCTGACAGAAAATATAGTTTTTTTTTTTCAATAAAAACTCAACGAAATGTTATTATGCTTAAATGTTTTATTACTTTCTTCTGTATTCAATAGAAGAGAGTATTGGATACGTAAAAATTTTCGACCTCGGGTTTTTGATGGATTTACACGTTTTGAGAGCTGTAGAATACGATTTGACCATTTTTAGAAAATGTCTGTGTGTGTGTGTGACAAAATTTTGTGGCAACTTTATCTCAGGAACTACTGCACAGAATTTCATACAAATTGGTATGTAGTTGCACCTTGACATAAATTAGTGCCTATCAACTTTTGGTAAAAATTGTCTAACAGGTTGCGTTGCCATCCCGCTTTTTCTAAAATTTTAACATTGTGATATAGGACAAAATTTTGCATAAATGTGCATAAAGAGAATTTTTTTTTAGTAATCATTATGAAATTTACAAGAATTATTTATAATAGAGATAGTCAACCGGGGAAAAATTTTATTAAATTGTATTAAAATATATATATATATATATATATTTTATAGTGCTACCTAATAAAAGTCCACAACGTTACAAAAAGTGAACTAAAATTTGTTTGTTTACTGTCACGTGTGGGACATCACACAATTTTTTACAAATATCGCACACGTGCCAAACTTTAAAAAATGGTTACAAATTTAATATTATTAGTAACATAATCAAACCTAATGCACATCTCTTACAAATGCATACTTTTTGCAAAAAAAAAAATAAATAAAAAAATAAAAAAATAAAAAAAAATACATTAATGCAATAATTTATTTCAATTAACTGAAATTCTTCATTTATATCAAAAAATAGATCTTTGTCATTTCAGTTCCGTCCCACACGTGACACTTGCTTAAATGATTTTAAATAGTGTATTTTGATACTTTTCGAAAACATATTAGTCTTAAAAAATACAGAGTTATATGCAATTCAGAAAAACCACATCAAATTTCTTTTAAAAAAATATCTAGGTTTACTATGATAGAATCTATCTGCGAATTGCCTGTGTAAATGTTCCACACGTGACCATGGAATGACCCACAAACGGACAGTAGAGTAGACAAATACACTAATTCAAATCATATAATTTTAAAAAATGGTAGAATTACTCTACCATTTTTTAAACTGTGAATATGATTCACGTTTATGAATACGCTTAATGTAAATGAAAATGCAATTCAGCAAATTTCCAATAATAACCCTCAGTGTAACTGAATATTTTTGTGTGACTCTGTAAATCTAATGCTAATCACACTATATTCTATAGAAAGCATTCTTTTGTGCATCTGAATAACATATTTCAATCTGCTACTCGCACACCTTATTTCCGCTAAGGGCACGGCTGTAGATTATTATTGGTGAATGTGAAACCTGTAGATGGCGCTGTACGCCGTTATTAATTTTTTGTTTCTTCTTCTCTTAGTGTAGTTCGTCATGTAAGTGTTGTAGTGTACGTGTTAATAAATGTTGTGTGACAGTATTCGGATTCCTCATAATTCTGATTTATGTGTTTTCATCGTGATCTTTGATAAATAATGGAACATGGAGCGGCTGGCAGTCCCCACGAATCTCTGGACCGATGAAGGTAAGCCATTTACCTTATTTCTTGTTAAAGTACTGAAACTGTTTATTTAAATAACATCACTATAAATTAGCGACATGTTTTGGTGTCCGAAACAGGGACTGCCAGGTCCTTAAAATTTGATAATTTGATTTATTGTATATAGTGCAACTTTCTAGATTGATCAGAATATGGCAACCGATTTAGATAAATTAAAACGAAAACGCACTACTCTAAAGGGATTGTGCACAAAATTAATTAACACGATAAATATAAAATTAATCGAACCCGAGCAAGGGTTAAATGTTCATGAAATCGAATCGCAATTAGAAAAATTGCAGGTCAAACAAAACGAAATTATAGACGTTGAAGATCAAATTGAAACTAAAATCGCGGTTCTCGACGAGTTACAAGCTGAAATAGAATATCGACAAGAATATAGAGATCAAATTATTGATGTGAAAGCTCAAATTATGGATTAAATAGAAAAAAATAAAAAATTTAAATGCCACTCAGATGTTATCAGAGCCAAGAAATGATCAAAGACCTAATTTAAGATTAGAAAGAATTAATGCAAGTTCCGTTAAACTGCCCAAGATCTCAATTCCAGTTTATGAGGGATCTCCTCAAAACTGGATAGAATTCTGGAATCTATACGAGATCACAATACATAAAAATAAAGAATTGTCTAACGTAGAAAAATTTGTTTACTTACGTAGTTTTTTGGAAGCCCACGCTTTAACAGCTATACAGGGTTTAGCACTGTCTGAAGAAAATTATAATACTGCCATTGATTTATTAAAATCTAGATTTGGAAAAAAAGATATTATAATTCGATATAAAATTGATGCGTTATTAAATTAGAGCCCTGTTAAATCTGCAAATCAGATTAAAGAATTACGCTCACTGCACGACGCCCTTGATGTTAATATTAAATCTCTCGAAAATTTAGGAGTTGATTTAAAATCCTACGGAAATTTGTTATTTCCGATTGTTACTAAATTAATACCTACCAGTATTATGATAGAATACAATAAAATGAAAACAGAATCCGATGAATGGGATGTTCAAGATTTGTTAAAACATTTGAAATTAGAAGTTCAAACTAGAGAAAAAACTTTTCTATTTTTAAAACGCGAAGTAGAAACTCACAATAACGGGTACAAAAACTCAAATTGCAGATTTGATTCAAAATCATCGGAAAATAATAATGCATCCTACCGGAAATCTGTTTCGGGATATAAAAATTTTAACACAATACAAAAGGCATCCGCCTTTAAATTAACTGTTAGTAAATGTATTTTTTGTGTTGATGCAATAAATGATCATGATAGTAAATTGTGCAAATTAAATTTAGAGGACAAAAAATTGTCTTTACACAAACAGGGAATCTGTTATTTATGTTTCAAAAGAGGTAAACATACAGCGAAATTTTGTTTATCGGGTCTCAAATGTGACACATGTTCAGGAAAGCATAATACATTAATTTGCTATAAACAAAAATCGGAAACAGCAAAAATGGCTGAATTTGGTAATAAAAATCAAATCGAACAAACCCAAACAAATTCTTCTGAGAATAGTGCTTACGAAAATGATAATTCTGTATTGTCTTATAAATGTTCTGTTCAAAATCCGCTTGAAAATAATGAAATATTCCTACAAACTTGCTTCGCAAGAATAACAAATAATTCTAATTTAAACTCTTTAAAGTGTGTAATATTATTTGACAATGCGTCTTAACGAAATTTCATTAATATATCCCTTGCCCGTGAATTAAAATTTCCTGTAATTAGAAAAGAAACTCTAATCATATACCCATTTTCTTGTGATAAACCACAGAAAAAGGAATATTCAGTTGTAAATTTCGAGTTGTCACATTTAAATAATCCTAGGCAAAAATGCTTTGTCGAAGCGTTAGTAGTCAGTCAGATTTCATTTACAAAGCTAAAGGTAGTTGATGACGCAACTATTCAAAGTGTTTTGTTTTCTAATGAAAGCGAAAAAAAATTTTTTTTTTTTTTAATTGCAATCAACGGCGCCACAAGTAGTAATCGGTGCCGGGTTGTTTTGGAAATTGCAGAAAAATAAAAATAAAATTAATCGATCGCTATTTGTTATAAATACTCTAATGGGTTGGACATTATCTGGGAATAATGATTTAGCTATAGCCAGACAGTCGCCAGAGCGGCGGTATACAAAATTGAATGTGGTAATTTTGGTTATTTAGACGAAAAACATTCATGCATGAGAAAAATGAATCATCGAATTGTACAGCTAATGATCTGCAAAATTTATGGTCGTTAGATTGTTTAGGCATAAATGATGATAAATTGATTTCTATTTCTGATCTGGAAATAATAAATAAATTTGATAAACAGTTAGAATATACGGAGGGTCATTATATTACGCATTTATTATAGAATGAACATGGCATTGATAACTTTGCGAATAATTTTGAAAAGGCTAAACGGCAATTCAATAATTTGAGGAAAAGATTAAAAACGGATAAATGGATTTTTGAGCAATATAAGCAGATAATTACTGAACAAAAACGATTAGAGATTGTAAAAGAATGTGTTCGGACAGAAAAGGAGTATTTCGCCCCACATCGAGAGATTGTTAGAAAAGAAAAACAGACAACAAAAGTACGAATTGTTTTTAATTGTTCCAGTAGAAATTCGGGGTGTAAATCTTTAAATGATTCTCTCATAAAGGGGCCATGTCTTACACTACCAATTTTGGATGTAATTAATAGATTTCGAATGTTTAAGATTGCGTTTTGCGCAGATATTGAAAAGGCGTTTTTAATGATAGAAATCGCGGAACCCGATAGAAATTTTCTTAAGTTTTTATGGTTCGATGATGACACTCAGAATTCTAAAATAATGCGAATGACCAGAGCGACGTTTGGTTGTACAACTTCTCCCTTTTTTCTAACGGCAACAATTAAGAAACACAATTAGGAATATAGGGAAATTTATCCGGATAGTTATGAAATGTTAAATTCAGCTCTGTTTGTGAACGATTTGCTATATGGCTCCGATACCGTAAACGGAGCCTATGAATTAACTTCTACTGCGGTAAATATTTTAGGAAAGGCTGGAATGAAATTGAGAAAGTTTAGTACGAATTCACGGAAATTAAAGAACATGTGGGATAAAAATGATTGTTTTTCGGAGGTAATTAATGATAGTGTAATAAATATTTTTGGATTGGTGTGGGATAAAGATAGTGATAAATTAGGATTAGCTTTGAAATCTATAGTTGAATATTTGGATATATCGGTATGTACGAAAAGATATGTATTGCATACAGCTGCAAAATTTTTTGATCCAATTGGGATTATATCCCCCTTTTTAATTAGGATAAAGTGTTTTCTTCAAAGAATGTGGGAAAGAGGTATGGATTGGGATCACGAATTGCCGGATGATCTTAAGGGAATTTGGATAAAGCGGTATAACGAAATTAAGGATTTATTAGAACTCCGAATAGAAGATGCTATTTCACTTTTGTTGATTTGAAAAATTCGCGAGTAGAACTACACATTTTTTCAGATTCTTCACCACTTGCATATGGTTGTGTTGCATATTTTAAGGTTATCAGTAATGATAAAAAATGTTATGTAAGCATGGTTATGTCGAAGGCTAGAGTTGCGCCGCTAAAGAAACTAAAGTTATCAAGATTGGAGTTAATGGGAGCGGTGATAGCAGCTAGAGTAGCGAAATATATTTGTGATATATTTAAAGAAATTAACATCGAAAAATTTTATTGGACAGATTCTACTATTGTTTTAGATTGGGTGAAGGGATCGGCGAAACAATGGAAACCCTTTGTTAAAAATAGAGCAGTCGAAATTCATGAATTGTCAGGACCCGAAAATTGGTCATACTGTAATACAAAGGATAATCCCGCAGATTTAGTTACTCGCGGTATTAGCGCAAATGCGTTAGTTAATAATGATTTTTGATTTAGAGGTCCAAATTGGTTATCTGAGCTAAATGGTAAAGGCAATGATATTGGTGAAGAGGTAAACACGCAATATATTACCGAGGAAAAAAGGAAAACACCTGAAAAAATAATTCAATTTAATATTTCTATAGAAACAGTTGAACCAATACTAGATCTTGAAAAATATAGTAACATTTTAAGGGTCCTCAGAATTACGGCATGAATAAAGAGATTTCTTAATAACGCGAATCCTAAAAACGAGAAAATTAGGGGTCCATTATCGGCGGAAGAAATTGGTAGTGCGCAAACGGTGTGGGTTAAATTTACACAGAAATTTAGTTTTCCGAATGAATTAAACTGTTTGATAAATGGGGAACCTATTTCGAAAAATTCAAATTTATTGAGTTCTCGCCATTTTTGGATTCCGAGGGAATAATGCGTATCGGAGGTAGACTTAAGAAATCAAAATATTCCTTTAATGAAAAACACACGACTGTTACCTTCAAGGGGTAAATTAATTGATTTGTTAATTAAAAATGCGCATGAAAGGGTTTTTCATTTTCGCATTAATGATACATTAGTTCAATTACGGGAGGAATTTTGGGTAATCAAGGGCAGACAGGCAGTAAAAAGCGTATTAAGAAAAAGCGCTCAATTTGTAGAAGATTTAATGCTCGATCTGGAGCCCAGATGACAGCTCCGTTACCTGCAGATCGCATCGATAAACAGAAGCCCTTTTCAGTAATTGGCCTTGATTTTGGAGGCCCTTTATACGTTAGACATAGTGACAGCAAATATTATATATTGTTGTGCACATGTGCCATAACAAGAGCAGTGCACCTTAAATTACTAGAAAACCTATCTACAGCAACGTTTTTATTGGCCTTTAGAAGAATAGTTGCAAGGAGAGGTCTTTGTCACACAATATATTCCCACGACGCACGAACATTTCATCGTGCTGACAATGAGTTAAAACAAATATGGAACATAATTAGCCATCCCGATGTTAAAGATTACTACAGTAGTAACAAAAAAAATTGGAAGTATATCATGGAAATGTCGCCATGGTGGGGCGGTTTCTACGAAAGAATGGTTCGCTCCGTCAAGATTGCATTAAGAAAAGTCGTTGGCAAAACCACGTTGACACCCACCCAACTACATACAGTTTTGACAGAAATCGAAGCTTCTATAAATTAGAGACCTATAATGTTTGTCTATTCTGACTCTGGTGAACCTACTCCAATTACGCCAGCACACTTCTTGGTAGGTCAGCGACTGACTGCATTGCCAATAGTACATATGAAACCCCATGTTCTTCTTGGAACTTCTGAAACGTATGTTAAAAGATTTAACTTAAGAGAGCGTGTATTGGACTAGTTTTGGTCACGATGGAAGACTAAATATCTTCTTCAATTGAAAACAGCCATGACCAGTCGACACTCGAGAATCCGAGAATTTGCAGTTAATGATACAGTATTAATTCACGATTTTAAGCTACCAAAACATTTGTGGAAAATCAGATTAGTCACGCAAGTGTTCCCCGGTAGGGATGGAAAATATGTTCCTGTGAGCTCAAAACAGCTAATGGAACTATAAGACGACCTTTCCAGCTGTTATATCCATTAGAAATGTACGAAAATGACTAATTCAAACTTTTTAAACTCTAATTTCGAACAATGACATTTTGTGTAAAATTTAATTTTTTTTTTTCTTGGTATAGATACAATTATATAATGAACATATAATTAATGTTCATCCGGGGCCCAATGTGTAGATTATTATTGGTGAATGTGAAACCTGTAGATGGCGCTGTACGCCGTTATTAACTTTTTGTTTTTTTATCTCTTAGTGTAGTTCGTCATAGTGTTGTAGTGTACGTGTTAATAAATGTTGTGTGACAGTATTCGGATTCCTCATAATTCTGATTTATGTGTTTTCATCGTGATCTTTGATAAATAATGGAACATGGAGCGGCTGGCAGTCCCCACGAATCTCTGGACCGATGAAGGTAAGCCATTTACCTTATTTCTTGTTAAAGTACTGAAACTGTTTATTTAAATAACATCACTATAAATTAGCGACATTCTTATGTTCCTCCTTCTTTCCTTCCATTCCATTCCGCTAAGGGCACGTTCCGCTAAGAGCACGTCACCATTAAGCTCAAACTTTCGGAAGGGGGGAGGAGACATTTTTTTCTTTTTATTCATTTATTGATTTATTATTATTATTATTATTTTTCTTAATTTTATTGCCACATCTTAATCTTATAAAACATTCTCAGATGAATTTATTTTCCCAATTACTGTCTTAGAAATTTGCCCTTTTATGCATTTTAATATAACAATATTAAGTCTAATGATTTTTCAAAACTGTTACATTCTATTAAATAATATATATATTTTTTTAATAACTAAAATGCTATTTATCCATTAATTTATCTCCTCCTCCTCGAATTTGCATTATCATAGTTTGACTATATAATTTAAATATATTTGGATATAACTTTGTGGATTCATTTATTTATTAAATTTCTTTCTTTTTCTTTTCTTTTCTAAAAACTGCCATTAATTTTCAAATTAATCTTACTAGAAATCTTATAAGTTGACAAAAAACAATTTATGTCAAGATGCAATATAATTTAAATGGGAAAAAAATGGTAATAAAAGTATTTTTTATTTATATATATATATATATATTTTTTAAATAAATGGCAAATAATCATAATAAAGAAAAAGAAATTTTGTTTCAAATCAAAACAAATCCATAGTACACCCTTTTGAATTAAAAGCATCAGAGTTTTTTGGTCAGATCCTCATATTAAAAGTTTACACTGGGGTGACCAGATGTCCTCATTTTCTGAGGACAGCCCTCATTTTTCAAGTGCTGTCCTCAGTTGCTTTTAGAAGTTCTCATATTCTCATTTGTCCTCATTTTCGGATGTTTGTTCTCATTTGTCCTCATTTTTCAGTAATTTCCTCCTTTATTTAAAATTTCAACGTTAGAGATGCTGCTGATCTTGTTAATTTGCAATACTGATTCTACAACTCAACACAACGTAAAAAATAACTATTTCTTGATTCATTACATTTATTTTTAAACCATCTCCAACACTATTACATCCCTCGTGGAGGGTCAAAATTGTGATGGCATGTCTCTGGACCACCTCTTAGGGTGAGTCCCAGACTGTCGCCATTTGCCCAATGCGCAGCACTAGTGCGATGTAAAAACCCATCTAATCCAACCCTGTTACACAGAATATATTTTTATACTGAGTGATTTTAGTCTTTGCAACATTATATTTTAGAATATAAAGATTTGAAAAAAAAAAGCTGAATTTGCTTTAAAAAAAATTAAAAATTTAACTGGAAGCTGAAAGTTATTTTATTACTAATTAGATTTTATAACTAACTAAACTTAAATGACATTTTAAATGGAAAGGGCCGTTTGACTACACAAGTGTCCTTGATCTAGGTGATATGCCCACCACAGTGGTCTTTCTAAGGAATCTTTGCCCACATGTACGCGAGTTTCGAAGAAAAACATGGAAACTCCGAAACCGGACTTCGAACAGATACGTCTAGAACGTGACCTGGGCTCGACGCCGGCACTTCCCGTCTACCAGCTTTGAGAGTAGAACTGCTCGGCCATTGGTAAGGGGTGCAGGAGCGAGGCTATTACTATTCTAAACACTTATATATATATATATATATATATATATATATATATATATATATATATATATATATATTATTTGTTTTATTTTGCGTATTCATACTAAACTTTGTTTCATACTATCACACTAAAGATAACTATAAAAACTGAAAGACAGCGGCATTATCTGTTGAGGAATACGCACAAAAAGCTGATAGATATTAATTTATTTCAAGTTTCATTTAATTATACCTTTTAATGAAATTTCGTTCGTTGATTCTTAATCGAGAGATGCTGCAAAAATTTTGTCATACACATCCAGATATTTTCTAAAAATGATTAATCTGTTAACCCATTAGACGCCAAAGTTCGTGCTGCGGGAACATTTGATTATTTTTTTTTTTCTCTACACGTAATTAAGATAAATATATATACTTTTTTTTTACATTGAATACTAGTGCCTAACTTTTTTTTATTTATTTATTTATTTTTTAAGTTTGTAATGTAATTTTTAGGACTGAGGGCCTATTAGTCTCAATCTGGGATTTATGCCTTGTCGTTTCCGATAGTTGGACATTTGTCGAAATCTAAAATTTATCGAAAATATAATTGAATAATTTGAAAGCGATGTTATAATTTGAAAAAAGAAAAATAATAATAATAATAATAGTCCTCCGTCCTAAACTAAATTCTGCTTTTGCCAGAATTTCATCAAAATCTTTTATTATTGTTATTATTATTGAAAGGAAATTAATAATAATCAGCATCGTTACAAGCGATATCGAAAAGGTTTTTTTTTTTTTTAATAATTTTGAATTAGGAAATAAGAAGTGCGCGAGCAATATGAAATAAAAATAAGTAAAAAAATGAATTTAATGGTTTAACTTTTATATAAAACAAGTTCATTTTGCTATCTTAAAAAGTAGATGTAAAATTTAAAGTTTAATTTATTTTATTTTTTATTATTATTATTCAAACGAAAATGTCTGTTTTAACTGAAGAAAAAGAAAAAGAAAAATACTGAAAATAAGTCATTCGAGTGCAGGGGTTTAAAACAATGGATTTCAAATAAAACAGTTCCTTTTCTTAAATTATAACAAACTGGGATCAATATAACTATTTTAAAAGGTTTTTTCAGTTTACAACGTTCATTAGTTTATTTTATGATCATTAGCTGCCAAGTCTCCTGTTTTGGAGCTTAATGTTTGGTTCATAATGTTAAAAAAAAAAAAATAGTAGCTGCGATAACACAAGTCAAATAGTTTTTACCAACAGAATTTCTTTATTCTAATATATATATATATATATATATCAGTGTTGTGCAAGTTCACGAAAAAAAACGAACTAGTTCAAACTCAAGTTCATCGTGTAAAAAACGAGCTAGTTCGCGCTCAAACTCATGTCTGAAAGAAATGAACGCGCTCAGTTCAAGTTCTTTTTTAAGAACGAGCGAAACTCATTAAAAGTTCATTTTTACTTAAATTTTTATCAATTTTTTCTAAATAAATTTTTTCCTCTGTGAACACTTTCATAGGTAATTTAAAATTTTTACCTTCTTCTGTATTCAGTAGAAGAAAGTATTAGATTAGTAATTTTTTCGATTTCCTGTTTTCGATATATTTACGCGTTTTGAGAGACCCATAATACGATTTGACCGTTTTTAGAAAATGTCTGTGGGTGTGACAAAGTTTGTGGCGTCTATATATATCAGGAACTACTGCCCAGAATTGCATATACTTTTATAAGTATATGCACCTTGACCTAAATTACTTTCTGTCAACTTTTAATGTCCATCGCTCAACAGGTGGCGCTGATATACAGGGATTACCACAGTTTAAGGGTTGTCCATATCTTAGGAACTACTACTTAGAATCGCATATAAATTTATATGTAGTTGCACCTTGGCATATATTAGTGTTTTTCAATATTTGGTGTCAATAGTTCAAGGGGTAAGCTGTAATACAGCGATTTTCTCAGTTTCAGAGAATGCTATAGCTCAGGAACTACTGCGCAGAATTGCATATAAATTTATACGTAAATGCACCTTAACATAAATTAGATTTTATAAAAATTTGGGGCCAATCGCGGAACAGAGTACTATAGAGTGATTTCCATGATTTAAGGGAAGGCTATATATCACAGATTCTATTGCATATAATTAAACAAACGGTGATATATGAGAAAACCAATATGAGACATTATGCTGTTTCAATGTGGATTCATATCAGCCAATAGATAGCGCTGCTATAGTAAAAATCTTCTTGAGAACAGGAAGGCTATATCTCAACTTCTATGTCATAAAACTGCCCAAAACTTGATTTGATGGGAGGAAAATTGTCTGCATACATCATGGCAGATAATTTTAATAGATAATAGTTTTAATAAATTATTTGTTCTAAGTGAATTTGTATAGAAAAATATAGAATAAAGTATTGCATTTTAATTTTGAGTTCAAAAATGCGATTTTTCACAAAATGCATTTTTCTCATTTTCTAATCGCAAAATGAAATACTAAAATTTTAAAAAATCAATTTTTGGAAAACAAGTACTAATTTAACGTTTATGAATTTTCTAAATGTGAAAACAGAATTTAAAAATATTCATTAGGTAATGAGTAATTATGTAAACAAATTTTCCCATAGAATAACATGGGCGAAGGCTGCCGGCGAGATTAGGTATTGTCCGCTCTTAAATCTTTTATTTATTTATTTATTTATTTTATTTATTTTGTTTTTTTTGTTTCTTCTTAGTTTTCAATAGAAAAAAGTATTGTATTCGTAAAAAAATTCCACTTCTAGTTTTCGATGGATTTACATATTTTGAAAATTCCAGAACATGATTAGACTGTTCTTAAAAAATGTCTGTCTGCATGTGTGACAAGAATTTTATTCCATCAGTATCTCAGGAACTACTGCTCCCAATTATATGAGGTTGACATTTTAATGCTTTCAAGAAACAAGTTTTCTGTCGTAATTTTTAATAATTTAAAATAAATTTTGTATTTTTGTCTAAATTGTGAAAGATAAAAATAGTTTAGATCAAACTCCAAAATTAGCTGGAGAGGGGTGGGGAGAAATGCTGTTATTTTCATACGGCGGTGGAACTGCTGAGCTGAGCCAATATATCTCGCAATAAAGTGCAAGTGAGTTGGCAGGCGTCGACATCCAGTTATGGTAATCTTGTCAGCCCGATTTTCCCTAAGTCAGTCAAAAATTCCTTTTCTAGCATAAGTTTTCCTGCATTTTAAAAGCTCCACCAGTGTTCTAGAGATTTTACTGCGAATCTGGTAGATCGGGAGTACCGGGTTTGAGCCCATTTCGTGGTCGTTGCTTTTGTTATTCGAAGTTTTCCATGGTTTTCTCAGAAACTCACAGGAATACGGGCTAGGATTCCTTTGAAAGACCGCCTGCTCCCACAGAAGATATCCCTTTACCTGGCCAATATCATTTAGACTAGACAAAATATTTAATTTAGATGGCCTTAAAAACCACGTGCCATGCCATACACTCACTTTAAGAATGCATAGTACTTTCTTCTTTTTATACATATCTTAATTATACATTAACTTAATAACAGAATTTTTCCTAATCTCCTTTAAATTCCTTGCCACACTCTTTTTTTTTTTTTTTTTTCCAAAGCAAAAAGTATTATTATAAAAAGTATTAAATTTGAAACGAAAATTTATGAAGTTTAAAAGGGGTGTCCCATATTTTTATCTAAAAGTCCGGCAGTGTGAAAATGTGAATAAATAAATAAATAAAAAGTCACGAATGAAACACAAATATTGTATCAATAATCTCTAAAAAGGATTTTTTTTCCGGAGAGTTGAATTTAAAGTATGTGAAATACATTCTAAAAAAAAAAAAAAAAATTCAAATAATAACATACTCCTGACAATTATTCTTAAATTGTACATAATATCTACGTTATAATCGTTTATTTGTTGAAATTCAAATATATGACTATGTTTACTTAAATTCTTTCTTTGTTTTCTGCAATAAAGGGTAGGTAAAAGTATAGAGTATGGAAATGGTTTAAAAAAGTGTTATTTAATCTCTTAACTGGTATAAGAAATTTCAAAAAAGTAATTCTTGCTACACGTAAAAATTATTAAAACTTATGCAAAAACGTTTAATATATATATATATATATATATATATATATATATATATATATCCTTTACTCTTTTTAATCAAATGATAATAATAAATCTTACGAAAAAGGAATAAAAAGCTTAGATAAATTTAACAAGAATAAAAAACAGTTTAGGATATTTGTATTCCATCTCTCTCTGTAACAAAGCGCTATGAAGAACTGTCGCTATATGATATACCGACTTTATTTTTCTTTTTTCTTTTATAAACATGGGACTGCTGTCGCTTTCTTACCCCACTGACCTTCATGACTTCGACTCCTAAATTTTCTCTTCTTGCATCTCTAGGAATCGACCACCCATATTTTGGAGAACAGAAAAGGAAAGTGCCGAAAATGATAAGATCTTTCGTACAGAAAAAGAAAAAAAGCCATCCAGAATCAAGCGTCGAAACCGCATTGCGAGGGGTAGCTACTGATAGTATTATATACAATGACAACTGCCCGATTCCTGTAATTACTGGACAGGACATTTCATTTCGCAGATAAGGACAAGAAAGGGATCCACAGTTCCGCTGAAGACAGTCCCACACCTGTTTTTACTTAAAAAATAAGAAGATTTTAACTATTGTGCGATTGTGTTTACGTTTCAATAAATACTATTTATTGTACAGTATAGTACTGCCCAGACGACAGATTACTTAAAAAATATAAAGTATTTAAAAAAGTCTCAAGTGTCTGCGTGTGTGGAGGAGAGGGAGGGAGGCGAGGACACAGTTAAAAGAAACAAGGAGACTCAGATTAAAACTCTGGAGTGACTCCACTCGACTTTCCGAACATTGAGTAACTAACAGTTTTGTAGATAAAATAAAGAAAGAGGAGTTGCTAAACAAACAAAAGAGAGAAAACCATAACAGAGTGTTTGAGTATTTTTCTCCATATATCACACGAGGTTTTATTTAACGCTACTGAACTTTGAGCCCTTAGATCATAATGATAAAGAATTTTTCGTTGTGTCACTGCAAAAATCTATAAATTCTGACAAACTTAAACAAATTTTCACATTTTACCCACAATTTTGTCAAAGTCCCACTTTTTTTTTTTTTTTTTTTTTAATTATTGTTACTGAGTGAATTTGTATAGGAAAATATAGAAGAAAGTCTCGTGGTGGCCACAATTCACCAAAATGCTTATAGTTAAAGCAACAGTGATTTATAATATTCATACAAATTTTCAGCTCAATTGAATAAGGCGTTTAGATGCTATTGCACTTTTAAAAATTTGGTCTCATAGGACATAATGATAAAGAATTTTTCTTTGTGTCCCTGTAAAAAAACTGTAAGTGCTAGATTCCCCAAAATCTCTACAGTTGGTTCAAATGTGACCTAAAACATGTGTACAAATTCTTTGCTCAGATTAATAAGGCGTTTAGACGCTATCACACTTTTAAAAATATGGCAAAGAATTTTTCTTTGTGTCCCTGTAAAAAAACTATAAGTGCTAGATTCTCCAAAATCTATACAGATTGAGTATCTGTGACCTATAATATGTGTATAAAGTTTTTGCTCAGTTGAATAAGGCGTTTAGATGCTATCGCACTTTTAAGATTTTGGTCCCTTGACCATAATGATAAAGAATTTTTCTTTGTGTCCCTGTAAAAAAACTATAAGTGCTAGATTCACCAAAATCTATAGGGTTCGTACTATGGTGACTTACAATATACGTACCAACTTTCAGCTTATTCGAACAAAGCGTTTAGACGCTAGCGTGTTCACTCACAGACATACACACATACATACACACATACATACACACACACATATATCATCGTAAAAATAGTGAAAACGGACTCGTTGGACCTCGAAACGTATAGAAACATCAAAATCTCGAATTCGGATTTTTGACATGATTACAATACTTTCCTCACTATAGTGTTCGGAAAGTAAAAAGGAGGACGAAAGTTTCTAATTTTTATATTTTCACTTCAGAATAGCTAAGCGAACATGAATTCCTATGATTTTTGTGCCTTTTTCTTTTTGTACTTATGATTTTAGTGTTTAGAGGAAATTTCCCATCATACTAAAAGTATGAGGAACTTTCATAATCGTGAAAATTTTTGATGATTTTGCATGTTTTGAGAGTGAAGAATTCGAAGATCACAATTTCGGTGTAGTATCTGTCTAGGTATCAGTTTATTAGTATGTTAACTCGTTATCCTTTGTATACGACATTTCGAAAGCAAATGATCGCAGAGAGGACGGGCCAGTTTTAAAATATCATTTATGTCATTCGCAAGAACACTATTTGTTTTCAGTACTCAGTACTCTAATTTGGAAGTTTCGCAAGTCACTGTAAATTTACGATTTTCATAACATTGAAGAATAGGGGAAATTTTTGCATAAAAGTGTACTACGAAATGTATTTTCATCGTAAAGAATGAACCAACTTTAAAAAATCATTTAAGATGCTGGCAGGAATATCATTAACTAAGAACATTTTACTTTGAAAATTCGTACTTTTTTGAAAAAAAAAAAAAAAAAAAAAAAAATTCTTATCACGGTAGATTTGGGCAAAATTTCGCATAAAGGTATATCATGAGGATTATTTTAATTGCATAAATGTTGGATAAAATTTAAAATATCATTTATGATACAAACATGAACTTTATAAACTATTGATATTCTATTCTGAAAACTTCGTAAGTCATTTGAAATATGCAATTTTTTTTTATTATCGCAGAATAGGAACAGTATTAATTGACATGCATTAATGATATGACTAGCGACATTCCCCTGCTAGCGGATCACCATTTTAAATGAATCACTATAATTAATGAATTCTCAAAATTGCATATCATTATTAATTTTTATCATTCAGAAGAAAATGAAAAAAAAAATGTTCGGGAAATAACTCGCACTGAGTTCCTGCTGCTTTCGGCAGCGCATGCCTGTCAACGACCCTAACATCTTAACGACACTATTTTTTATAAGTCACTAATTTTATTTTATATAATTTTGTAAATCAGGAAAAAAAAAAAAAAAAACTCATTTCTGATTGGGGAAAATCTTGTGGGCGCTGCGCCGCACGCATTTAAAATTCATCTTTCTTCATCAATCGCTGTACTTTTTAAAGTGACACAAAGAAAAAAAAACATTTTTTGAACGATGAAATCATCCGTCGGGTTTACGCTGCCTGGTGCTGTGTATCCACGCGCGCGCTGCACGCATGGGACCTCTCCTGTTAATTTTACATTTTCTAAGGTGTATTCGAAATCGATTCGTCATATCCATAAACCGAATATTGCAAGTTTTCAACACTCTAACTTAATTTCTACGTGTTTTGCCCCTTCCCACCTCTCCTTACAATTTTACATTTTCTAAAATATCCGCAATTGTTTCCTTGCACCCCCACCAGTAAATAAATAAATAAATAATAAAAATTAAATTAAAGAAACCAACTAAAAATCCCAAAATATCCCAAGAATCTACAAAGTAATGCAAAGTACGTCAATGATGTATTATTAAACTCTAATGATATAAAATTGAAAGAAAAACTAGTATGTTGTGGCTACCACAAAACTTTCTTCTATATTTTTCTATTACAAATTCACTCAGTTCAAATAATTTACAAGAACTGCTATTGATTAAAAATATCTACCCTGATGAATGCAGACGATTTTCATCTTAGAGAAAACTAACTTTAAATATCCAAAGAAAGACAGTTTAACTAACATCTCAAAAAATTCGTTTTCATAATGGTTATCTCATATATCAAGTTTCGTACAGTTAAATGACATAGAATTCAAAATATAGTTTTTCTGTTCTCGGAAAAAATTGCAGTATAGCAGATTATGCCACTTATTGGCTGTTATGCATCCAAGTTGAATTAGCATAATGTCATATAATGGCTTTCTTACACATCAAGTGTTGTTTGATTATACGCATTAGAACCTGAAATATAGTCTTCCCTTAAACCGAGGACATCGCTGTACAGCAGCGCCACCTCTTGAGCAATTAGTACCAAAGTTTTTTTTGTAAAGGTGCATCCATATATAAATTTTTATGTAATTTTGAGCAGTAGTTCCTGAGATATAGCCTTTTTTTAAATTGTAAAAATCGCTGCATAATCGAGCCACCTTTTGAGCAGTTGATACCAAAAATTTATAGAAATTTACATATGTCAAGATACATACACATATAAATTTATATGCATTTTTATGCAGTAATTTTTTAGATATAGCCTTCTATGAAATTGTGGAAATCGTTGCTTAGCAGCGCCACTTTGTTGGGCAGTTGATACCAAAAGTTGACAGGCACTAATATAGGTTAAGGTGCATCTACATGTAAAATTATATGCATTTCTGTGCTGTGCAGTGGTTCCTGAGATACATTCGCCACAAAATTTTGTCACACGCATGGAGACAGACATTTTCTAAAAATGGTTAAATCGGATTTTGAAGCTCTCAAAACGTGTAAATTTACCGAAAACTAGATGCAGAAAATTTTTGAGAATCCAATACTTCTATTGAATACAGAAGAAAGTAAAACACAGCATGTTGTGACCACCCCAAAACTTTCTTCTATATATTCCTACAGAAATTCACTCAGTAAAAATATTTTATTAAAACTATTATTTCTTAAAATATTCTAAAATAATAAATGCAGACGAATTTCATCTTAACGCGAAATCTAAGAAAAGAAAGATAATTTTGTTCTCTGTAAATAAAGTCTTTTAAAATGTGTTTTCATAACGGTTATCTCATAAATCAAGTTTCGTACAGTTATATGCCATAGAAGTTGAGATAGTCTCATCGTTCTCTGAAAAAAATTGCGCCATTTATCGGCTGATATCTGTCCTGATTGAATCAGCATAATGTCACATAATGGCCTTCTTACATATCAAGTTTTGTTTGATTGTACGCAATAGAACATGAGACAGAGCCTTCCCTGAATTTGCAGAAACCGACGCAAAGCACTGCCACCTGTTGAAAGTTTGACACCAAAAGTTGATAGACGCTAATTCATGTCAAGGTGCATCTACGTATAAGTTTATATACAATTGTGTGCATTAGTTACCGAGATATAGCCTTCCCGTAAATTGTAGATATCGGTGTATAACAGCACTACCTGTTGAGCAATTGGCACCAAAAGTTGATAAACACCAATTTAGGTCATGGTGCATCTGCAAATAAACTTATATGTGAATTTGGGCTGTAGTTCCTGAGATATAACCTTATCTATAATTGTGGAAATCGCAGTATCGAAGCGCCACCTGTTGAGCAATTGGCATTAAAATTGATAGGCACTAATGTATATCAAGGTGCTACTGCATATAAATTTATATGCAATTCTGTGCTGTAGTTCCAGAGATACAGGCGCCACAAAATTTTTGTCTCCCTTACTGACACACAGACATGCGGACATTTTCTAAAAGTTATCAAAATCGTGTTCTGGACTTCTCAAAGCGTGTAAATCCATCGAAAATTGGAAGTCGAAAATTTTTAAGAATCCAATACTTTCTTCTGTTGAATATAGAAGAAAGTAAAAATAATAATTACCAGAGAGCATTTAAAAATTTTTTAAACTTTAAAAATTTTGAGTTTTGTATTAAAAATTTAATTGTACTTCGGAAAGTTTTAATATATCTAATGTTAAATTAAATTAAACTAGTTTTTTCTTGAAAAGAACTTCATTTTTATACTACATGTCATTATACTTCAATGGATATGTATGCAAGTTTTCATAACTCTAAAAGATTAAACTACAAAAGAAAAAAAAACTTTCGTTGATTTTTAAGGGCAAATATGGATTTCTGCTGGTACACTTTTTGTACACTAATTTTTTTACTTAAAAAATATCGTATTTTGTACAATAACTCTTCTTTTTGCTTTCCATTTCATTTACTCTTCTTTCTTTACTTCAGACAAAAATAATTAATTTGAGTTTGAGCTTGAACTGGTTTTTCCCGCTCAAGTTCGAGAAAAAAATGAACTTCGCTCAACTCAAGTTCACAATTTAAAAAACGAGCGAAGTTCAACTCAAAGCTCAAAAATTTTGAGCTAAACTCATGAACGCGCTCAAATGAGCGCGTTCTTGCACAACACTGATATATATATATATATATATATATATATATAATACTCATTAAGACATTTTTAATGTTTACAGAGTTAAAACATTTAGCAAGCAAAATGAATACAGTTTCATAAAACAATGGCAACCTTTAAAAAAAAAAGCATTATATAAATAAATTGAAATATAATCTAAATAGGCATTAAATTTACACACAATCTACAGTATTTTATATAATAAAAAAGAAACTTATTTATTCACAAGAATATTAAAAAGCACAGTGCTGTCAAACCAATAAAAAAATATTCTGTTGATTTTATAAATTTGTTCACTAACAATTCTAAATATTGGATTTATAAATATTTCATGTTTACAATACTTATTTTTTATCTAGTGAAAATATACACAGGTTCTGATAAACTTATCAATGTGGAAAATAGCATAAAAATAATAAAATACATTCTATATTAAAAATAAATAAATAAATAAATTACGTACAATTTTAGACCAAACTAAAATTCAATTTAGAAGGTAAAGTGGGATTCATAATTTTTGCAATAGGGAAAAAAAAAAAAAAAAATCTGATACAGAAAGGGGTTGTGAATTCTAGAGTTTATTAAGTTAAATTACAATATTACATATAAGAGTTACATATGCATCAACTTGTAAAATCATTTAAATCACACATTTCACATTCAAGAGCTTCGACAAACTAGTAAAATTGTTAAAGAAATTATATGAATCAAATTTTATCAATCAAAAATATTAACTTAGCTGCCCTAGAAGGCACATCAATAAATTTATTCTCAATTTTTATCCATATGTAGCATAGCTCATTCTATTGAAAGAAAAAGACATCAATATAAGCAATACGATTTTACAAATGTGTTTACTGAAAATGATGCACTTTGTATTACTGAAAGCTTCTCAATGTTTAGCAAACGTTTGTTTCTACATAGTAAAGCTGCTACTCACAGGTAATAATAAACTGATCAAATTGAAATATGACAGCTAACATTTTAAAACTAAGTTACATTCAATAGTCAAATAATGAAGTCTACACAATTTAAGAAGAAATTAAAATTTCAATTTTGTAGATAAAATGGCATTATGGGATTATTTTAATATATTATATTTAACAAAAAAAAAAAAAAAAAAAAATGTAATACTGAAAATTTTATACAGTTATACATTTAAATAGTACATATTATTGTTAGAAATTTAGCGAACAAATAATTTATTTAAACAATAGATAAATTCTTTTTCTTTTTTTACATATATATATATATATATAATAGAAAAAGTGTTATAATGCTAATTTTAATATTAATATATATTTAAATAAATTATTATGGGTTTCAATCAAAATCAATAAATATGTTATTTATTTATTTATTGACATACATTATGAATTTCAAGTTTATTTTCAAAAAAAAAATTTACAGTTTAATAAATTACCATATTAAATATGGGAGTTATATCAGCATCAATTTTGGGAAATTATTTAAATTACACAATTTACATTCAAAGGCTTCGACAAACCAGTAAAATTGTTAAACAAATTATATCTTAACCCTTCCAGAATGCACATCAACAAATTTATTTTGATTTTTTATCCATATGTAGCATAACTCACCTTATTACTTTCTTCTATCTTCAATAGAAGAAAGTATTGAATTCGTAAAAATTTTCGATTTCGAGTTTTTTATGGATTTACACGTTTTGAGAGCTGTAGAACACGATTTTACCATTTTTAGAAAATGTCTGTCTGTGTGTGTGTGTGTGTGTGTGACAAAATTTTGTGGCAACTGTATCTCTGGAACTACTGCACAGAATTTCATACAAATTGGTATGTAGTTGCACCTTGACATAAATTAGTGCCTATCAACGTTTGGTAAAAATCGTCTTACAGGTTGCGTTGCCATCCCGCTTTTTCTAAATTTTTAACAGGGTGATATAGGGCAAAAATTTTCAAGATGGATATCTTTCGAAAGGTCTCGTCAGTACCTTTAAAACGAATGGTTGAACTATAAATCTGTGATAATTTAAAACAAAGTTATCGATTTTTTTTTTACTTTTTACGAAAAAAAACTTAGAAAAAAAAAAAAAAAAAACTTTTTCTTTTCTCTCTCTTCTTAATTTTATCAAACTCCCACGGTTTCCGTGTTCTGACAAACTTAAACTAATTTTTGCTTTTTTCCCCTAATTTTGTCAAAGTCCTACGGTTTCCGTGTCTTGACAAACTTTAACATATTTTTGCATTTTCCCCCTAATTTTATCAAAGTCCCACGGTTTCCGTGTTTTGACAAACTTTAACAAATTTTCACATTTTACCCAAAATTTTGTCTAAGTCCCACTTTTTTTTTTTTTTTCTCTCCCCTTAATTCTATCAAACTCCCACGGTTTCCGTGTTCTGACAAACTTAAACAAATTTTTGCATTTTCCCCCCACTTTTCTCAAAGTCCCACGGTTTCCGTGTTTTGACAAACTTAGAATAATTTTCACATTTTACCCAAAATTTTGTCAAAGTCCCACTTTTTTTTTTTTTTTTTTTTTTGTTACTGAGTGAATTTGTATAGGAAAATATAGAAGAAAGTCTCGTGGTGGTCACAACATACTACAAGCAAAAGGACATCCATAAAAACAATATGATTTCACAAATGTGTTTACTGAAAATAATAAATTTTGTATTACTGAAAAGTTCTTAATGTTTAGCATACGTTTGTTTCTGCAAAGTAAAATTGTTCATCAATTGATCAAATCGAACATAAACTGATGAAATTGAAATATGATAGCTAACATTTCAAAAACATGTTACATTCAATAATCAAATAATGAAATCGACACAATTTTAAAACAAATTAAAAATTCAATTTAACAGGTAAAAGGAGATTCACTCTATTTAAATTAGAATATCAGATTGTTGATGAAACGGCTGTGAATTTTAAAGTTTATTAAAATAAATTATACAGTAAAAGATCCTTATAACACAAACCTAAAACGCATTGCTGATGTGCGTTATATAAATTTTGTAGAAGTTGTATGCATTACAACTTTCGTTGTTAAATTTAATTTCTAAATATAGTCTATATATGACTGTACCAAATCATTCTTTATATTAGTCATAAAAAAAGAAAAACCAACAAACAAACAAACAAGGTGTAATTATTGCATTTTCTTTCATTTAAAAGCTCTAAATTAAGGAGATAAGAAAAACGAATGTATCACACTTAGTTCTCTACAGAGAAACAGTTTTTACAAAATGATTCTTAACTGCAAAATTCATTGTTTATGTCTGGGAATTTGTGCCTTATATGGAGAATTGCATTATAAAAATCTTCTACTGTATTAATTCTGGTTGTTGCACTTGCATCAATTTTGAAAAATGTCTTTGTAGTTACACATTTTTAAACAATATTACTTCAGATAATTTTTGTCTTGGTGTTGTTGAATTTGAGTGTACATTTTTTAATGTAAAATCTTTTGCATAAGATTTGAATCGTATTTTCAAAAATGAATTAATAGTTTGTTTAATTACTTGTGTCTCATGTAAATATTCACAGCTTATTTCATTTCCAATAGGGTGATTAAATGTGATGCCTTTATTTGATAAATATTCCTTAGTAATATTTAATATATGAAAATTTAAATTTTTTTTGTTTAATTTCATTTTTAAATGCTCTTTTAGCAGCACTTACAACGTCCAATACAGTGTTGGAACACATTATAAGATTGCCTCTTGAAACCATTCGAGTGAATCCCTTTGGATTTTGAATACTCTTTTTATTATTCTATCAGCACAAATACTAAGTTCATCCACAGCTGATGCAATTCAGTATCTGATGGAAACGGGCAATAAAGATTTTAAAGGTGCAGAAAGCACTATACAATTTATTAGAATTATTGATAGAGTTTTTGATTAGCTAAATAGCCGAAATCCTTTCTGTAAGGGATACAAAAGTCCATTATCACTGTACAGTAGGTCTTGGTGGGAAAACACATTTAATGAAACCGTACAATTCCTCACCAACTTAAAAACAAGTCCTTCCGGCTTATTCGGAAGGGAAGGATGATTTCTTTTTCCTTATCAAGTAGCCGTCATTTTGTTTCAAAATGCGGCTACAAATTATTAACGAATTAGTAGAAATATTGATGTAGGATATCTACATATGGAGTTTTGAGCAAATCGGTTCATAAATACCTTTTTATGTGAATTTAAAATTGTCAAGTGGCCGGCGCTTGGAAACAAGATGGTGGGCCCAGTGGCGGATCCAGAACTTGAATTTTTTTTTTTTTTTTTTTTTGGGGGGGGGGGGGGGGCTAAGATTTTTCAAAGTGTTATTCTAGACCAATAAAAAATTTACAATTGCAATATTCAATTGTGAATGCCAATGTTTTTGGGGGGGGGCTTCAGCCCCCTAGCCTCCCCCTTAAATCCGCCACTGGGTGGGCCAAGTTGACAATTATATCAAACGCATTTGTGAGATAAGACTACTGTACAAATATAGTTGGAATTAATTCAGAATCTCAAAAGTCATCGAGTTGAAAAATTAAGTGGCTGCCACTTGGATCAAAATGGCAGAGAAAGTTGCTCAGTGAACTAATTAATCTAAGATACTGTTGCAAATTTGAAATTTTTTTTTTTTTTTTTTTTTTGTGGAAATTCTTTCAAAGAGGCTTTGTAAGTTGATTAAATGTTAATTTTCTGCATTTCTAGTTTGTTTTAAAGTTAAAATAACCTAATTTTCCCTTAAAAACGCATTAAAAAGCTCCAATATGGCAGGTAATGGATTTGGCGCCAAATTTGGCGAGTTTCCACTTGGTGACTTTTTTTGGCGACTTTTGGCGAGAAAATCCATAGTTCATTAATAAACTTCATTGAGACACGTGGTCTCCACTTGAAAACAAATTGATGGAGCAACTTGGTTAAGAAACTCATCCAAGATATTCATAACACAAGTTAAGACACTGTCCAAATTTGGTTTGATTTGGAGTATTATTTCGGAAGTTATCGTGATTTTAAATTTTCAAGTGATAGCCTGATTTCAAGTGGCCCCGCTTAACTTAAGATATCCGCCACTTTATTAAAAATGGTGGATGCGTTCATTAATAAACTTCATTGCGACACTTATATAGTCTATGTATACATCAAAATTCAAACAAATTCGGAATACGCTTTTTACAATGTGAATTTGAAAATATCAAGTGGTCTCCACTTGAAAACAAAATGGCGAAGCAACATGATTGGCAAACTCATCCAAATTATTTATAAGTTCACTGTCCAAATTTGGTACGATTTGGAGTATTATTTCGGAAGTTATCGTAATTTTAAATTTTCAAGTGGTAGCCAGATTTCAAGTGGCCGTCCTTAACTTAAGATATACGCCACTTTGTTAAGTATGGCGATTAAATTTCATTAATAAACTTGATTGAGACACTTATATGTTCTATGTATACATCAAAATTCAAAGAAATTTGGAATACGCTACAATGTAAACTTGAAATTTTCAAGTGGTCTCCACTTGAAAACAAAATGGCGGAGCAACTTGGTTAACAACCTCATTCAAGATATTTATAAGATAAGTTAAGACACTGTTCAAATTTAGTTCCATTTCAAAGACGGAAGGAGGCCGCTCACCACTATTCAGCGGTTTTGAGCGATTTCAACCTCCAAAGAGGGGCTCTGACGACAAATGTCACATAACAATGTGAAATTCTGAAAGAGCCCGTTTCTAGAGGTTAAGTCTCCCCCGTTGTTTATTGCACAAAAAAAAAAAAAAAAATTACAATTGCTGCCAGATATGAAATCCCATGCGACAGAGGGCAGCAGTTACTTAAAAAGACAAAATTTAGGCTTCTAATGAGGAGGGCAACAGAGATTAAAAACAGAGATGATTGTTGATGAGGAATGTCTAATTTGAGAGTCTTATATAACGAGGAGTCCATGGTTATAGTCCGAAGTTGCGCCGGGGATTAGCCCTTCGCGTCAAGGGGCGCTGTAGTGACTAGAAATGATTGAACTTGGAGAAGGACACCGCACGAATTGAGAGTCACGCCGGAATTAAACCATACCGACAATGGACGTTAATTGATAAATAACAGAGGTTGAAAACAGAAATGATAGTTGGTGAGAACTGTCCTATTTGAAAGTCCTGAATTACTTATTAGTCCATATGTTTTGTCTGAACTTGCGCCGGGAATTAACCCTTCGCGACAAGGAGCGCTTTTAAGTAATGAAATTACGCAGAAACGCATTCATACTTTTATTGTAGCAGTGAAGTGATGACTTAAAACTGGGCTGATTGCAGCACCGAGGGGGAGAGTACAGAAATTCACATTCTCGCACACATGCTTTTAGAGGACAGACAAAACATTCACATACTCAGACCATATACAGTAAAAAACTTAACTAAAAGAAATAATAATAAAAATTATATAAATTAAAATTAAATTTTAACTCCATTAATTTGTTCTATTTGAGATGTCTTTCAAAAGATAGTATATTCTTTTCAATTTATTTAGGAGGGAAGGACGCGTAACAATGTTTTCCAGCCAGCCCTCGGGTCTTGGCAAGGGATTTCTAATATGGTATATACTTGTAAGAGGGCAACTGTAGTAGTAATGTTCAGGTGTGCCCTCCTCTCCGCAAGAGCATAGGGGCGTGCGTCGGCAGTGGAATCTGTATAGGTACTTTGGAAATGGCCCGTGACCGGATAGGAAGGCAGCAGACTCAGGAGAGAGTGACCAATCATTTGCGGTCGCATGCGGGATCAAGGAAAAGGTATATCTTCCGTTTTCTGAGTCCTCCCACCAGGCCTGCCATTCCCGAAGCATTGATAGTTTCAGTGTACTTTTAATGTACGAAGGAGGTGCAGGAAGAGAATAATCTATACTATTATTCTCCGTTGCACCCTTTGCTAAGGAGTCTGCCAGTTCATTACCAAACACGCCCCTATGGGCAGAAACGTGTGCCAGGGATATTAGGAAATTTAAATCTTTTAAGAGTTGCTTTATTTTAATAACTTGAGGGTGTCTGGCCCTATGACGGACTATGGCCTGCAGACCCGATAGACTATCGCTAAAGATATAAAATTTTTGATTGATATCATGTTGGGCTATGATCCACTCCAGAGCCTTTTCTATTGCGAAAAGTTCCGCTTGGAAGACTGAATTATAATCTTCGAGTCTGCATGCCCACCGATGGATGCATTCATTGTTTTTTAGAACACAGAAGGCAGCCGCGACCCCGTGTTCCGTTTTAGAACCATCAGTATAGGCCGCCATAGGAACCGAAGGAGAAAAACTATTTTTGGAACATGAGGTGAGTAAGGAGGCAATGTCTTGAGCTGGGTAGATTTGCCAGCTGGGAAGGAGATGTTGCACTCTAACGCCAGGAAGAAGTAAATTTGAAAGATCTGAGTTTTGAAGTTGTAAGATATTCGTTTTATTGTGAACATATTTAAGTTGGAGATGTACATGGGGGATCCCGGTGATGACTGTGAGGGCGTCTGTTGAAATGGTTTTATAGCCACGCGAAATTTGGAGTAAAAACATTCTTTGAACAGAGTTAATTTTCGTTTTTGCTGTTTGTGTGAGATGCCCTCCCCAGATACCAGCCCCATATGTTAGAATTTTATCAATGATTGAGTTATACCAGATTTTAAGAAGAGTTGTTGATGTACCCCACCTCTTGCCGACCATTTTCGCAGAATTGTGAAAAATTTTTAGAGTTTTAATTTTAAGTTCTTTTATGTGTTCTAGCCAGTTAAAGTGTTTATCTATTGTTATTCCTAATAATTTGAGATGAGGTACATGATTGACACTGACGCCATCTATCCTCATCACCGGGGTCCTTTGTAGAGTGCGGGGTTCCGAAAACGTCAAAGCTTGCGTTTTTGAGGTTGATAATTCCAGGTTAAATTTGGTGAGAAGATTACTAAAAAGGTTTAGAGCCTCCCGGGCCTGGTTCTCCAGGTCAATCCTCGTTCTGCCAGAGACAACCAGGGAGAAGTCATCCGCATATGCGAAAGTTTTAAATCCTTTGGAATTCATTTCAACTAGTATGTTGTTTGCTATTAGGTTCCACAATAACGGGCCCAAACAAGACCCCTGGGGACAACCTTTGGATTGAGGAAGGTCTTTTGTATCCGGTCCCCAATTAATGGAGATTTTCCTATTAGATAGATACGAACGGATGACTCCCGCCAAGTTGCTCGGGCAGTTAAGATCTCTAAGAGAATTTAGAATATGTAGCCATTCAATATTATCGAAGGCTCCTTTGATGTCGAGTGAGATCAGAGTGGTGTATTCTTCAGACTGTATGTTAACGGCGCAGGAGGTTAGTATTTCTTTCAATGCATGTTCACAGGATCTGCCCCCTCTGAATCCAAATTGAGAGGGATGAAGTAAGTTGTTGGATTCCAAATAATAATTTAATCTGATCACTATTAATTTTTCTAGCAATTTTCCTAATGTTGGCAAAAGGCAGATTGGTCTATAAGATGAGGGTTCAGAGGGTAACTTCCCTTGCTTTAAGAAGTACACCACTTCTCCTCTGCGTAGTGTTAATGGGAAATATTGGTGTTGCAGGCAGAGGTTTGACCATTTATGGATGATGTTCGGGAAAATGTTGTAGGTATTTCTAAGAATTCTGAAGTCTATATTGTCTGGGCCAGGAGCCTTCTTAATTTTGAAACTAAAAAGAGCCGACCTGACCTCTGCCTCAGAGAAAAGTATGTCAGGTGGAGCTGTGAAATTAAGACTTTGAGCCGAGTCGAGATTGCTCGGTGGGAATAGAATGGAGGTCAGGTACTCGAGGTTGTCTTTCTTGGAGGAGTGAGCTGGAGGACGTTCAAGTTTTAGCTCAGAAGGGGTGAAGAATTTGTTTGAGTAAAATTTTTGTGCTACGCCAAATGGGTTTGTTTGTTGTGTGCAGAATTTTTTCCATGCGGCCTGTTTGGTTTGGTTAATTTGTTTTTTATATGTTGCTGCGAGCTGTTTAATTTTTTGTTTGTGCTGTGGTAATGAATCAGGATTAATGTACTGTGTTTGCCGTCTGAGTGCAGTGAGATGATTCCGCATGGATCTGAGCTGGGGAGACCAAAAATTGAAGGTGCGCTGACGTCCTGTTTTTTTTAGTTTAAAGGCAGAGGCTGCAGCTGATTGGACTGAAGAAATTAAAAGAATGGTAAAGTGTTCTAGTTGCTGTGTATTAGAGATTAAATTTATTTGTTCTGTAAACTGTTCTGAGAAATTTAGGAGAGTTTTACAAAATTTGCTAAAGTTACCACGTTTAGTTTGGAATCTTTTGTTTGAGTAGGATTTGGGGGGAGGGTTTAAAGAGTAGGTAATGTATTTGTGGTCTGAGCAGTTGAAGATGTCCTGAACAGTCCAATTCGAAATGTGTGTAAAGGTTTTTGGGTTAACTAGTGTGAAGTCTGGCCAGCCACGCGCGTTATTCTTCTGAAAAGTAGGAATGGAGTTTTCTATGTTGGCCAGACAGAGACTGTTAATAGTAATGTATTCGATTAGGCTGCTACCCCTGACGTCCTCTTTTGGAGAATTCCATAGAGGAGAGTTCGCGTTAAGGTCGCAGCCACAAAGGAAAAATTTTCTGTGTGTGATTAAGTGCTGCCACTCTTGCATACAAAAGTCAAAGTCCGAGGACGGAGCTGCATATGCGCTGCCAAGGATCAACTCACCCTCATTAGTGGTCAGTGTAATGAAAACACAATGTTCCCCAGTAAAGATATGGGTGTAGACGAGATTTTGAGTTCGTATAACAATGTGTGAGGAATGTTGCGCTGAGCTAAACTTGGTCCAGGAGGAAGGAAATCCGTACAGGTCACCCTCTCCAGTGCAGTGGGCATCCTGCAGCAGCCCGATGTCAGTGGAACTTTTGTCCATGTAATCCCGAGCCGCCGAGTTAGCCGCCTTGCAATTGTTGAGGTTAACCTGTAGGATTCGAAGACTATTAAAGTTAGGAGGGAGAGTTTCATTAGAGGACAGTGCTTCCTGGGAAGGAGAGGAGCGCACACGTTTGGAATTGGACATAGCAGATTAAGTTTGAGTTGAATGGATTTAAGATAAATAAATAAATAATAATAATAATAAAGGGGGGGGGGGTGAAGGAATAAAAGAGAAAAATAAAAGTTACCCTCGTGCTGCTGACGGATGGCCCAGAGTTGCTGATGAGTAGTCCAGAGCTCCAGATGAATAGCCCAGAGGTCCAGATGGCTGTAGGAACCGCTGATTTCCCTCGTAGTAGTAGTTGTGCGTAGAGTTTGTAGCTGTTTGTTGCGCATTATTCTGGAGATAAGGCAAGAAGGGATTGTGAGGATTGAAAAGCCAAGGATGTGGACTGGAATTGACTTGTTCTCTCTGCTTTTCATATCCCATTGGTCTTTGTCGTTGATGCCGGGCATTATTTGCTGTCTTGCGTATAGGTCTGGCGCTGTTTGAGGATTGTCCTGGCTGTTCTTTATGGGGTTCGTTCGATGCACTATAGAATCTCCTGTCCAATTCCTCTCTGCATCTCTTGTATTCTTGTTCAGAGGCTGGACATGAGAATGAGTATGCCGGGTGGTTTGTGCTGAAGGGTCGTATTCCTTTCGAGGCGTTTTTGAGGTTGACCCTCGCGCAGTTAATGCAGCTCGGCTCCTCTTGGCAATTATCATTTTTGTGCTTTTGTGCACAATGTGAGCAAAACATTTAGTTCCATTTGGAGTATTATTTCGGAAGTTATCATGGTTTTAAATTTTCAAGTGGTAGACTGATTTCAAGTGGTCCCGCTTAACTTAAGATATCCGCCATTTTATTAAAAATGGCGACTAAAGTTCATTAATAAAGTTCTTTGAGATACTTGTATAAACTACGTATACATGAAAATTAAAAAAAAAAAAAATTCGGAATACGCTTTTTACAATTTGAATTTGAAATTTTCAAGTGGTCTCCACTTTTAAAGAAAATAGCGGAGCAACTTGGTTAACAAATTCATCTAAGATATTTATAAGATCAGTTCACTGTCCAAATTTGGTTCGATTTGGAGTATTATTTCGGGAGTTATCGTGATGACAAAATTTTCATTATATATATATAGATAGATAGATAGATAAACGAAGTGATTGCTATAGGTCGATTTCTAAAGAAATCAACCTAATTGAAAACATCCCTATTTTAAAATCCCCCGCAAAGTTTTTGCACTCGGATTTTTTAACTTGCATCAAATCTGTACAACTTCTATAAAAGCCCTAGAATCCACTAAAATACCTCTTATGCTATAAGTTCTCACAAGATCATATAGAACTATTTTTTTTTTGTAACATTCGTGCTTGTGGTGGTTATAATAAAAACCCAAACACAATGCAGTTTATGTGGGCGTTAAGAAAATTACTTGTGTGTAAAGATATTCAAAGCAACAGTGGAAATTGTATAGATTTTGATGCAAGTAATTGTTCGATTGTTGAATTTAGGGCCGAAAAAAGGTCTATTAAAGATAGAGATGCAAAAAACCCGGGAATTTAAAACCAAGGGAAAAAACCCGGGAGTTTTGGGGAAAGAAACTGGGAAATTTGGGAACATTTGGAATTTTGCGGGGAAAAAACAAATTAGAAATCTCTAAAGCATATAATAAGTTGTTTACTTAATATAAATGGCAATTTTCAGGACTTTGATATGCTGATAAGCTTATAACATTAATTTATCATTTTATTTTCAATTTTTCAGAACTGCAGCCAAACCAAAAATTGAAAAGAAACTTAAGCTTTCTTTATTAAATTAGCACTTAAGGTAAATGTCTCGGTACAATTTTGGATACATTTTCCATATTATACATGCTGAAGAATTAAGGAAACCAATGTACATAATCCTGTAATAGTTTGAGAAAAGAAATAATTAAGATTTGAAAAGTTCTTTAAAAATTTCTATTTTATAAAACTAAAGAATTATTTAAAATAATGAAGTGGTTTTTAGAAAGAAGAGATGGCATTTTATGCAATTACTGCAGTGGTATATTTTCTTTTACAAATTATTTTCATAAATATTTCTTATTAGAGTTTGTAAAAAATTGATATTAAATTTCCTACAATGAAAATTTTTTGATAAAAATTTATATGCATATTGTTTTCCTGATTTTTATACATATAAGTACATATACATATATATATATATATATATATATAATGTTTCTGCATTTCTAACGCAACAAGTGGAGAAATTTTTCGAATTACTTATATATTTCCTTAAAACATAATAAATTTAAGAATTCTTCTTTTTCTTTTTTTTTTTTTTCTTTGTTGTAATTTAAAAAAATAAAAAAATAAAAAGAACATTTTAAAAATTATCAGGTAACAAACTAATTTCTTAAATACTTCACTTAAGTTTAATGAAACTTGAATTTAGTTTTTTTTTTTTTTTTTTTTTTTTTTCTAAAATCTTAAGTCCAATTCTCTAATTGTTTCATAGTACATTCACAAACCAATTATGAATTTAAAAAAAATAAATGTTATTAATTCTCATTAAGAATGGAAAGGGTGTCTCAAGAACATAACAAAATAATATTAATGAATAATGACAGAAACTTACTGTTAGTGTTAGCACCGCATTAATTATATTTAATTATTTTCTTCGTTTTCGGAATAAAC
Organism: Salticus scenicus; assembly: GCA_963930645.1. Classification (NCBI taxonomy): domain Eukaryota; kingdom Metazoa; phylum Arthropoda; class Arachnida; order Araneae; family Salticidae; genus Salticus; species Salticus scenicus. The sequence goes on from OZ005652.1 coordinate 162,219,409, forward strand.
ATCGAAGGTGCTCGAATTAGCTGGAAAGGGAAACGAAAAGGAAATCTATGAAGGAATTAAAGTTGAAGTTAATTTAAAGATCGGAGGTTAAATAATTAACAAAAGTTATAAAAATATTCACAATTTCAAAATTCCCAGGGAAAAAAAAAACCGGTTTTTTCCGTGAAAAAACCGGGTGTTTTGAAAGCCTTGCATCTCTAATTAAAGATAAACAGATTGATATCGATGATGCTTGTGTAACTCTCTATTCTGAAATGCTGGATACAAACAATCTTTCGGATTACAATTTAAATATATTATACTACATAAGTGGTTTTATAGTAAAAATAAAAAATAAATTAAAAAAAGCTGCACTTGCAGCAGTTGTATTGATACGTTATTGCAACCTAACAATAAAAATGACCACAGCTTTTACTCCCCAAAGGCTTATATGCACGTACGTAAAAACTGTTGTCATTTACCTCATCCAGGGGTTATAAGGTCTTGGCTACAGTCGGTAAATTGTGAACAAGGGTTCTTAGATGTTGCATTTGAGTTTTTAGAGCAGAAACTAAAGCAACCTGAAAATGCTTATTTAAGCGACGTTGCTTTGATTTTAGATTCAATGGCTTTACGAAAGCAAATTATCTGGGACAACATGAGAAATAAATTTTCTGGTTATGTAGAATGCTGTGGGTTGATGGATGAAAAGGAGAACTCACTAGCATCTTAGGCATTAGTATTTATGGTAGTTTCGATGACCAAAAATTTTAAATGTCCAGTTGCATACTTTTACGTTGATAAGATTAATTCTTATGTACCGGTTTCAAATGCGCCAATATGTCTTTTTAGACCCCTGTCATATGCTGAAATTGGCCAGAAATGCTCTATCAGATAAGGAGTTAACTTCATCTGATGGGCCAACTTCATGGAAATACATTGTACACTTAAATAAATTGCAAGAAAATATAGGCTTCAAATTTGCGAATAAAATTTCAGGGGCTCACATAAATTATCGTAATAAAAAAAATGAACGTAGGTAAAAGTAAACAGTTACAGCAAATTCTTTCAAAACTGTAGAGTACCTTCTTGCTGAAGACTTACAGTGTTTGTTATGAAGTTGATTTTTAAAAATCTCAAACGGTATGTCCCCAAATTTTTCCTTCAACATTGTCACAACGTCATCTGTAATATTACACTTACCTTTAATATCATCTAATAAAACACTTAAATTAGATATTTTCTTGTTGCGCCTTCTAATTTTTTCATTCAGTTGCTTTATTTTTTTACGTAACTTTTTTTTGGTAGGGCTAGAAAAGCTTTTCCTAGTTTGAGTTTGTTTATTTTCTAAGTAATTAAAAGTCTGTGTTTCCTCATTAACAGTACTTGTATTTTCTGCATCAATGGTTGTAGATGACCCCGCTATACATGATTCTTGTGTAGGTGTAATTAAATTATCAGTAGAACTTAATTTTATTTTTTCTGTATCAATGGTGGCAGATAAATCTTCTACACATATTTCTTGAGGAGGTGCAGTTAAAATATCAGCAGCTCTTTTATCTGTATCAATGGTGGCAGATGAATCCTCTACACTTGTTCCTTGAGTGGGTGTAATTAAAGTATCAGAAGCACTTAATTTTTTTTTTTTTTTTCTCTACAGGATGCTTTGTAATAATTCTTCTTTTTTTCAAAGGTTTTTGAATATGTGCCGGAAAATTGAATATGCTTGGTATAGATCATCTTTCAAACATAGTTTTTTAGTGTCAGTTGTTTTATAATCATCATCTATGAAATGTTCACCACAAAGATAAGAATATTTTGTAGGTTGTCAATCTTTGCGTCGAACAGCTCGAATTCATAGTTTTAATAGGTCTGGAGTTTTTAGAGGCAATCTAAAAAGAAACAAGGTGTTATAAAAATAAATATTAAGAATATATAATCAAGCAATTCATTTTTAATCATTACAAAACAAGAGCTTTTTTTCTTCTATTCATCTAAATTTTATTTTTATATCAGAATAAAACTGAAGGATTGTGATAGAATGAAAACTCTCTAAGAGGACCCTGTAAACAAATAATGGATGATTTCCATACCTCAATCTACATGTAACATGCTTTTTTTCATGTAAAAAAATTAATTTTTGATTCCATTTTCTTTAGGGCAGCCAATATGAGTATATGTGTACTCATCAGAAATTTCCCCTATAGAGGGTAATGTATTTGAATATTTTTGGATATCCATGTACATTAACTGTTTGTTTAATCTGAATGAAAAGTTTAGTGTAGCATTACTATATCGCAGGGCTGTGCTTACACTTTTAGCTGCCTTGGGTGCTCCGGGCATGCATGCACAACAGAGGAAGTGAGATACTTGGCCTATGAATTCAACTAAACTTTCTTTTTCTAATTGACTTGATGGGGGAGGGAGGGACTGCCTACACATTATATAGATCACCGGAATAGAAAGTAGAATTTTTATAGATTGTGGTCAAACTATTTAAAGTTCACTTAATAATGTTGAACTGCTTAATATATATATATACATACATTTGATATTACGAACTTAGTATTTATAGTTCTTTTATAAGAATGTACAAAAGAACTAGTTATATTACGATCCTTAAACGATATAGTACAACTTCGGAAGAAATACTGCAGTGTCATTACAATTTCCCATTTTTATTTATTTAATGATTTCTTTTGTTTAAATTTATTTAAATAATCTTCAATTAATAAATGTTTCAAAAGTCAAATGGAAGCACATTCCAGATTTTTATTTATTGGATTTTTTTTTTTTTTTTTTTTTTCCATCATGAATGCAGACAATTTTTATCTCACAATAAGGTAACACTAAATTTCTAAATAAAATCAATTTTATATCCTACAGACAATTTTTTTTTTCTTTTTCTCTCTATGAAATAAATCGATAATTTAGTTTTAAATTTCAACAGATCTATTGTTTAACCATTCATTCTTGTTAAAGGTATTGACAAGTCCTTTTCAGAAAATACACATATTGAACATTTACACCTCCCTAAGAGAAGCGGGGGAGTTGATGCTTCTACATATGCATTTTTTTTTCTAGTTGACTGTTACCATTTCAGATAATTCTTTTTAATTTCATGATGATCCGTTAAAAATAATTCTCATTGTACTCACTTAAACGAAATTTTGGACAATGTTGATGCATTAAAATTTCAGAAAAAAAAAAGCAATGTCAACTTTTGGGCAATTTTCACCAAAAGTTGAGATCTACTGATTTTTTTCAAGGTACCATTATCTATAAATTTATATGAAATTCCAACAATGATTCCTGAGAAACTGCCTCAAAGTTTCTGTGTCTCTCACTCTCTCATACACTCGCACAGATAGACATTTTCAAAAAGTAACCAAATGATGTTCTGGATCTCTTAAAATTGAAATACATCAAAAACCAGAAGCAGAAAATTTTTACGAAATAAATACTTTCTTCTATGGAAAATAGAAAAAAGTAAAAAATTAAGAAAACAGGTGCAAAGGAGAAAAAAAAAATACATCTACAAAAAGACATAAAAAAGATTGAGAACAGAAAATCAGAAATACGAAGCTGTTATTAAGAAGAAAAAAATTATATAGCAAGATCTGAACATGTAGTTAAAATGCTCAAATGTTAAAATGCAAGTGTAATGTATTGAAATCTTTACAATGAATCTACTAATATAAAGTATTCACATGATAATCAAATAATTTGCATGCATTTACGATTTGAGCATATATAGATAACAGGATAACCATGTATCATTTTTAACATTGTATTCTAAACGGCCCTTCTTCGACAATTACATTTATATTATTTATTTTCATAATCTATTATGTATAATGTTCATTTATTCAATGTGTTTTTATCAAGTTCACGAAAAAAAGAAATGGATACATATGTCTGCAAAATGTTATGATATTCACATAATCTGACAGTTAAACTAAAATTTATCTGTGAAATGTTATCTTTTTCTTTTCTGAAGAGTTATTCTTGATTAGTCTGTTCGTACAATTATATGCAGAACATGATATAACCATTTTTAATTTTAATTCATTAGCACAATATAAACGGACGACGCGTCATATGCTTCTTGCCATGCAAGGATTGACAGTGGTTCTGACGCTAGCAGACGAATTCTTCAAAAACTGGCACGCACAAATACAATGTAAAGGTATTGAAACCATAAGGAAAGGGCATGTTTACAAACAAACGCTCTTTCAATCAATCTTTTCCACTCACGAGTGGCAAAAGGACAATCTCTATTGGTGGAAATACCAATGTTTTGCCCTGAGTAGGGTGGTGGTGGTTGGTGGTTGGGTTTTACGTCGCACTAATGCTGCGCAGATTGGCAATTGGCGACGGTCTGGGACACACCCCTAGAGGTGGTCCCTCCCTGAGTAGGATGTTTTGCCCTGAGCGTATCGTCAGCTGCGCTTTCCTTATTTGCTTCAGTTGTTCTTCAGCTACAGCGTCTAGAATAAACAGTGTAGCAATAACCTATAACCGTGATGTTAAAGTGATGCTACAAAAATTAAGCTTACCCAGATGTCGCTGTGATCGAAGCTATTGCTCAAATCGAAGACCTGATTGGCTTTTCTCAGTTTCGTCAGTTTAATCACGTGATCTAAGCATATAATTAACCAATAGGGAGTCTCGGTTTTGTTGTCGTGACACTAGCTTCGATTACAATGACATCTGGTGACAGGCTTAATTTTTTTAGTACAATTTTATTTGCCGCTTTCCACACTGTTTATTCTAGACGCTGTACTTCAGCTCAGTGGGAAAAGATAAGATAATCTTTTTAAGCTGCAACTAGAACAGTCACGCGACTTTCTGTTGGGAAAGGGCACATGACGTCACTCGCAGTCAAGTTCCTTTGATTTTGCTGATGCTTTACTTGTTTTCATTATCAGTAAAATGAACGTATTTCTGCTGTTGATACCATAGACCTATTATAAGAGTGGACGGAACATTCCATTATTAAGGGAATATAAGAAAAAGGGCAAAGATGAAACCATGTGAATGTTGAAAGAGGTTACCTTTTTTGGCATTTATCGCGTTATTGGCAATTTTTTGTTTTAAATATAAATCTATATATATATTATTATTATTAAAAGATACAACAAGCAAAACTAGTGTAAAATATTACAACTGCTGAAATTTATTTTTCCTTATTATTAACATCCAACAAAGTTCAAAAGTTTTTACAACTTTGGTTTGCCTATACTCGTTTGAACTCTCATTATCCGCGTTTGTAATGATCGATAGATGGCGCTTTCCCAACTGCAGTTGTTAGTAAATATAATAGCCACACGTGTATTTATTATGGTTCTTTCTTGTTGTTCTATCATTGTTTCAGCGTGAAAACTTTCAGTGGTGTGATAATTTCACCTTAGCCCACCAGAGGGCGAGCATTTCATTACAATCGCGGATAGCAATTTTAAGCATTTTATAAAAATAATTACTTAAAAAGAACGAAATAATAAAATATTAAAAAGAATCTTTCCTGTGAAATGAAATCCTTATTTTACATAACTTCTAGGGTTTTTAAAGTACATCTAATCTAATTACTATTTCTTGCTATAAATTCTTTTTAAATTCAAAACAATCTAACTCTTAAAGTGAAATAAAAATTTTAAAAAGAATTTTCAAAGGAAAGGGAAAATATTGTCTTCTTAATAAAAAGCAGAGTTTAGAGCATGGCCAGTAAATTTCAATATTGGCCAGTTTGGCTTCCTGTAGATCAACAATCACATGACCTTTTTATGAGTTTTCTTTGCCACCAATAGGTCTATGGTTGATACAAGAGAAAAGAGAGTGTGTTGGTGTTGTGGATTAATGAATAATGCCTATTTATTTTTTATTTCAATTTCTAATCATCATCATTTTTCGATGATGATTAGAAATTAAAAAAAAAAAAAATCTCAAAAAAATGGACAATTACATGATATTGCTATTCACAAATATGGCAACCCCATTTTCTTTCGGCAAACTAAACACCAGTATGATGAACCGGCACGTCGTCGTGATAGAGAGTAAATTAAAACAAAACTACTTTTGTTTATATTTACAAAATAAAATTAATTATGCCTATTAAATATATTGGTAAAAAAAGTGAATTTACTGGAAATTTATTGTTTGAAATTCTAAACAGATTGAAAAATCATGGAGTGGGTCGTGTTATTATTAGAAACAGTTATAAAAAATTTCCTGAAACAAGTTACTATATCATTCGTAAAGTAATACCAATGCGGGAGACAATTGGTCCTGGACCTGATGTTAGTTTTCTTTTTATTCTATGTATTTTGTCTGTTTGTTTAAACGTAACTTTTTCTTCTTGAAACTGGTGTTAAATAGTATTTCACTAGTAATGGATATATATATATATTTCTTTTAATTTCCAGGAATTGGTGTATGGTAAAGTGTGGGTTGATGAAGTTTATCGTGGTAAGTTAATTTACTTATCCTTTTAAATTATATTGTTTTCTACAATCAATCCTGGATAACTCAAATTATTTTCATTATGTTAATAACTTATTTTATCTGTTTACTGCGATTAACTGAAATTTTGTAATAATCAACTATTATTTTAAATTGTCATTTGAAAGGTGTTCATTTTTTTTTTTTTTTTTTTTTTTTTTTTAATAATAATTCACATTTTAAGTTTTTATTCTTTACCTCGTCTAAAAATTAAAGTTCATTTTTTACTGATGTAGCCAATCATTATAATTTTCATTAAAGACTTTTTTCAAAATATTCTGCTAGCATATATATCTTAATAATTGTATTTTTTTTTTTTTACAAACTGCCGAAGTTAGATTGATGAATCCATAAGTCTGGATTGTAATAGTATAACATATTCTTATATATAAAAATTTCGTTAGCCGTATATATAAATGTGCCTTTGTTATATAAAATGTTTGGCTATATGATGCTAATGAATAATCAGTGATGCTGCTAGTCTTCCAAAATCCTGGGTCCCTTCCCTAGGATACATGAGTTTTAAAAATCTGGGTCCCTTAAAAAAAAAAAGAAAAATGGATCCCCACATAAATGAATTTATGTATTAAAGATATAAATTAAAATTTTATCTTATTGTAGATGAAAAACAGTTTTTTATCAATTTTTAACCAGCTCTTTTTGAGACTGTCTTAAAACTAATATTATGTAGGAGGTGGTTGCTGTTAGGAAAGAACTGAAAACTTTTAGCTCAATGTGCTCAGGAACCAGGAAAAAAATAAAAAGAAAATGTAGTATAATAGCTAATTATTATTATTATTAGTCCTTGAAATTATCAGCATTAAAACAACAAAATAAGAAAAAAAAGTTTTTTTTTTTTTTTTTTTAAGGTAGGAGGAGTTTTGAGCTAAGTAAATTGATAACAAAATTTAGTTATACATTCCATCCCACATACAGTACAGGATCCATTATCTGGCAATCGTGGGACCGACCTAATTCCGGTTATCAGAATTTTTCGGATATCGTTCCCTGCCAAAAATGAAAATATCACATCTGCAAAAGCTACCCCAAGTCCCCCACCCTCCTTTCCAGGGTTGGGTTTTTCACGTCTAAAAGTGGTTTTCGACATGACATGTTAAAAAGTGCCGAAAACTGTCAAAAAGCTCATGTAACAATCTTATTAAAAGTATTTTATTATAAATCAAGCTATAGAACTAAATAAATGATAATTTATATATTATGCATAGTTTTGTATTACATTAGTATAATTGTAACTAAAATACATATTATAATGCATATTATTTGTGGAGGAAAAATATTAAAACTATATAAGGTGCATTTTTAAAAGTACTATTTATATATTTTATTATTTAATTATTCAAATATGTTACAAATAATGTTATTAATCTAAATACTAAATTTTTTAAAACCATCATTTTGTATTATTATTCAATCACTGATTTTAAGTTACCTAAATACTTCATTTTGTACATAGTCATGACATAAGCAACAATTACAATATTAGTATTATATAATTTGTAATCAGTATAGTTACAGATTTTAAATTAATGTGTCACAATAGAGGGTTAGTTATTATTATCAATATCAGGATGTCTCCTCAAGAGTGTGATGATGGAAAGGCTTAAGGTGACACATCACCAATTATCACTCACAAGCGGCTAAACACAAAGCTATTCTAATAGAAAATTTGTTGCTAAAATAAAATTCATTACTTTTTAACTTTCTTCTATATGTATATATAGAGAAAGTATTGGATTCGTGAAAATTTTTGAACTCCAGTTTTCGATGGATTTACATGTTTTGGGATGTCCTGAACACTATTTGACTAATAATAAATAGAAAAAACAAGGTAAACTTATAATTAAAGACATTTAAATAAAAAACCTAACATTACTTCATACGTCGTTTTAGATCTTTCAAACTGATTACCCGGTCCTCTTCAGAAACGGCAAACTTCTGTGTTGAAAACTTGAGACTCAAGAAAAACTTGTTGAGACTGAGTTGAAATGACTCAAGTTTTCAACTCAGAAGTTTGCCGTTTCTGAAGAGAACCGGGTACCTGGTTTGAAAGATCTAAAACGACGCACGAAGTAATGTTAGGTTTTTTATTTAAATGTCTTTAACTATTCGACTATTTCAGAAAATGTCAGTCAGTCAGTCTGTCTGTACATGTGTTTCACAAATTTTGTGGACACTATCTCACGAACCAATGAACGAAACTTAACCAAACTTAGTATTTAGTTGGACCCTGACATAAACTGGTGATGCTGTAATCCCACTTTTCTAAATTTTTAACATGGCAGTATAGGACAAAATTTCATATAAATGTAGAACATAATGAGATTTATTTTTAACGTGTGATTGTAAAATTAATATGAATTATTCATAATAGTAATAGTAAACTAGGGAAAAAAGTTTGTGTATGCAGAGGCATTGCTCCCCCCCCCCCCCCAACAATACCTCCAGGGGGTGCAAAATTTCAATATGAGTATCTCCTGTGGCAGAATTTAGATGGCACAGCAGCATTTTCACTGAAAAGAAATTATCACTTGCAGAAAGATTTGTCCATAAAAATGAAAGCTATTTCTAAATTTCAGTTGAAAATAGAAACTTGTGTCTTGTATTTAAGACTTCTTCAACAGTTTATTAATAGTATTGATGTCTTTATACAGCGGCGCCGGAAGTCAGTTAAACTTGGTATGGCAAGAAAAACAAATATCAGCGAAAGAGACCAATTGGAAATTAGTTTTCTCAACCTAGATAGTATTTGGGTTGGTTGGTTGGGTTTTACGTCGCACTAGTGCTTCACAATGGGCAATTATCGACGGTCTGGGACCCCCCCCCTAGAGGTGGTTCGGAGACATGACGTCACAATTTTGATCCTCCACGGAAAAGATGGCTCTCCCACTTCGATGGCATTTGGGTTGGTTGGTTGGTTGGTTGGGTTTTACGTCGCACTGGTGCTGCACAATGGACAACTGGCAACGAATATACCATCACAATTTTTATCCTCCACAGCAGGGATAGCTCTCCTGCTTCGGTGACCCACCAGAGGTATAATTTTGATGAAAACATGGAGGACGTTGCGGATACGACGGATTTTGCGTGCACCAACCACCATTAGTGTACATGACAGTTTTTGACAGGCTCAACTACCGAACCCACAATCTTCCATTTAAGAGCCCGGCGTTCTACCGACTGGGCTACAGCTAAAGGGCAAAACTGGGAAAATTCATTAGTGGCCAGTGGCCGGTACTGTCAGTTTAATTAGTAGCCACTTTTTTAAGTTAGTGGCCACTTTTCACATGATAAGACTATTTCTTTCAGTCTGCAAAAAGCATTGTTACCATTTTGCGGTATAATCACCACAAGAAAAATATGGAAAATAAGAAATACATATAATAATAAAATTAATACAGGGACACTGAAATTGTAATTTGTAATTACGCTCTTTTTAAAAATCCTAAATTGCACATCCTAAATTAAAATCTGCTTAGGGGCTGTAATAATAACAGCAAAAGTTTTCATCTTTCAGATAATTCAGTAGTACTTTTTTTTTTAATTTATTTAAGTGAAATAAGCCATTATCATTCACAGTTCATATTGATATTTTCTAGTAAATGAATCAGCTGATTCATCATCATCACAACCTTTTACATGGTCATGTGTAAATACAGTTAGCAGTTTTATTATTGTTTCTTATTTCTAAAAACACACTTTTTTAAATGATTTTATTTCAATAGAGTTAAAATATTTCCTCTTAAAAAGTATAGATATGGAAACTTAGCTGCTTCATTAAAAATAATTTACTTAGCTGCCAAATTTGTAGCTTTAAAAATAGGGATATTTCTACTTTAAAATGGGAAGGAAAAAAAAAGATTTCTACTCAAAAGAAAGCAAATAGTACAAAAATTTTTGAAAAATACACATTTAAGCCAAATCGAATTTTGATACACACATTTGTCAAATATCTTAAATGGGTTAAATATACACTGAATACTATGGAGAAAATAATGGAAAAAGATTGTGCTTTGCAGGACATTTGATCATTAACTGCTAGTTGAAATGGAGTGCACATGTGTGTGTGTGGGGGGGGGGGGGATGATACATCCATATACTTCTTTATAGGTTCTAGAATCTAATCAAGAAAGTTTAAAATGTATATTTACATCTATGTTATGGATGGAGAAAGATTGTAAATCACAAGGCTTCAGTGGAGCATGTGATTGCCAAACGTTGGAGGGTAGGAGGGGGGGGGGATTACAAGAATTATGAGTAAGAGATATTAAACAATTCTACTTCTTTACAGATTCTAGAATCTAATAAAGTAAGTTTAAAATAGATATTTATATTTTTGCAGCAAATGGAGAATGATTAGAAATTATAAAGCTTTCTATAAGCTGTGTGATCACAGATCGTTAGGGGAAGGGAAAGGAGGGGGGGGGGGGGTCCACAAAATTATATGGGTGAGATATATTAAACAATTCTACTTCTTTATAGGTTGTAGAATATAACAAAGCAAGTTTAAAATGAACATTGACATTTTTGCCATGGATGGAAAAAGATTGAAAATCACAAGGCTTTGATTGCCTATCGTTGCTCGATTTTTAGAATCTTTTAATGATCACAAAAAGTGGCGACTTTAGTGGCGATCGATGCATAACTTTTAATCGCCATCTTTTTTTATTTAGTCGCCACGTGGCCGGTGGCGACCGTTAATTTTGCCCTTTAGCTACAGCGGCCCCGATGGTATTTGAGATTAGATACGATTGACTACGAATGGATCTTAGGTCTGAGAGTCTTATTAAAAATACCTAGCTGATATTGATGGGAGTTTCAGAAAAACATGGAAAACACGGAACGGCTAAGATCGATGTGTGCAATCTGAATTCGAACCGAGCACCTCCTGTCTGTTAGATTGGAGATCAGAACCAGAACCTCTATGCCACTGACGAGGCCCTCTCTAACTAGAATTTAGACCTTATGCACATAAACAGAATAAAATACTATGACAAGTTCTCAGATTCATTCAGTATGTCCGAAGATATTGTTGCTTACTTGGGTGTTTGTAAGTTGTCCGAGAATGAAAGGCTAATCTTACAGAGGCTGGAAACTTTATTTACAGAAAATTCGAGAAGTTTACAAGTCTGTAAACCAAGTATCAACTTCACTTTCACCAGTAAACACAGCTTCAATAACAGCTGTCAACGGCAAATTCACAGTACAAACTCTATCAGAGCATTAACAAACAAAATCAACTGCAATCCAAAGAGGCTTAGAGCTTTTTCAGAAGCAATGAAAGCATTAGCGAAAACTAAACTGAAACTGACTACTGGCGTAAAACAACTTCTTAAATACCCACGTAGAAAAATGGGTAAAAAGTTCAGGAACTCATCGGCCAATTAAGTTATAGCTTCCATATTTGATATATCGATATCGATAAGGATTTTCTCGTTAAAGTCGCCAAAAAAATCGCGGTGCGAAAAAGTCACCAAATTTGGCGCCAAATCCATTACCGTCCTTAACGGGGCTTTTTAAAGGGTTTTTAAGCTATTTTAATGCGAAAACAAACTAGAAATGCTGAAAATTATTATAACATTTTATCACCTGATTAAGTCTCTTTGAATGAATTTACTTAAAAATAACTATGAATTATTTACAAATTCGTAACAATATTTATTATGTAAAAAAATACGCCTGAAGAGAAGCAAAATGATAGTAGCTTTAACTATGTTTTTATTTTAAATCAACAAACTTACATTGCTTTTCACTGCTTTCAAATAAAAGTGTGTAAGTAGCCCCTTATCACAGCTTGCTTCTTTCGAGAGCACTTGAAATTATTCTAGGAACGATATCTTTTTTCTAAATTTTAATGATGTTATTCCTTTTTTTCTCCTAAGAGTAAAGCTATACATTTGGCTAATAAATTATGACTACTCAAAGTATTTGGATATATTGAGGTTATAACTTGGAAATTGTTGAAAGTGTATTTCATTTTGCGTTACGTGTGTTTCATAAAAAACTCTAAATTTAAGTAAACAATGTGCTGTGTATATAGTTTATTAGACAATATACAGGGCAAAATTTAGCTAAACGTTCTTTTATATTGAATATAATTGATTTAAGTGCTTTGCAACATTTTACTAAATCGACAAACACTGCTCAGAAAAAAAAAAAAAAAAAAAAAAAACATTAATTTCTCATACTCATACTGTAAACAGATCATAACTGCCACTATTTTAATTTATTCCGGAGTAATTATAGCCCCGCCTCTATTTCGTACCACTAATTATTATTATTATTATTATTATATTTTTTTCTTATTTTATCGAAGTTATATATTGAAGAAAACTTTTCTTTAAATAAAGTGGTGCGAAATAAAGGCGGGGCTAAAGGTACTCCGGAATAAATTTAAATATTCGCAGCTAAGACAGAGTATTTTCTGAAAAATATTTTCATTTTTCTATATGCTAATTCGTTGTTATGATTCCAAATTGATTTTTGATCTTTATGCTATTTTGCTCTCTTAAAAATAAGTAAAAGGGCAAACAGAAAGAGAATTACGAAGTACAACGATGAAAGAAAGAAAATGGAAAAAGCCACCCCGAAAGTTTAAAAAGAAGTTTAATTTATAGTTCATTCACATTAAAATTTATGGAAGTAAAATTTTCTCCAAAAAATACGAAAGTTGAAATCTTTTTCATTTAAAAAAATATATATACATATATTTGCCACATCAAATTATAAATTGGTATGGCAACAGCCATACCTGCCATACCGGTTCCGGCGCCACTGTCTTTATAGTTACATGTTGTCTGTATACAGGGGTTAATACAGCTCGAGTTTACTACCGTTTATGGGTACCTTCACAAAAATCGACCTGGCAAAAAAGGTATCTTCACAAAAATCATACAGCTAAAATCGGTACTTTCACAAAAATCTTAGTCCTCCCAGCAAAATCTAGCATTTTTAATTAGCACATTTTCAAAGGAAAGTAATTCGTGCATTTCTGTTGATGCGATTTGCGAAGCAAGAATCATACAGAATGTTGGTTTTAATCTACACACAAGCGTTTGTTATGGGCGAGAAACAGTGCAGCATATGTAAACAAAACGATCCTTGTGTGTATCGGTACAGACACGCTCTGAAGTTGTGGCCATAGTGTACTGTTTGCTGATTCGTCAGGTGGTTTAACATTTTGGTGACTGTATGGTGATGTGTACAAATAAAAACAACTTCTACTTACACTCTCTACCGAACTGTTTACTTCAGAGTGAAGTAAGTTTTGGATTTTGGTTCCTGTTCTGCTATAAGCCTCACACTAGCTGCTGAGAGTTAATTTTATTATTCTACTTACTTCAAACTCCCCCCCCCCCCCCCCCCCAATACACACAGAGAGAAAGAAAAAGAGTGCACTACAATTTTTCACAAAAATAAAATATAGTTAAGATTTCTCACAAAAATAGGTATTAAGTTTGAAATCTTAGATTGGCCCCTGGTATAGTACTATTTTTTATGCAGAAAGCATAAAAAATTTCTGTCATAGGGTGGGTATCTTTCGAAAGATCTTGTTAGTACCTATAAAACGAATGGTTGACCCATAGATCTGTGATAATTTTAAACAAAGTTATCGATTTTTCCTATTTTTTAACAAAAAAAAAACATAGAAAAAAAAATCATTTCTTTTGGTAGTGGCAAAAAAAGAGACTTTATTTTGGCATTTAGTGATATAATTCTGTCAGATTAAATTCGTCTTGCATTTATAATGGAAAATAATTTAATAAATAATTTGTATTGAATGAATTTTGTGTAAAATTATGTAAAAGTAAGTCATGGGGTGGCCACATCATACTAGTTTTTTTTTTTTTAGTAAAAGTTTGAGTATGAATTGTGTTGAGTGTGAATTTTCACAATTGTTAAATTAGTACTTGTTTACCAAAACTGAAATTTTCAAATTTCTAATATTTTATTTTAAAGCTATATAAGTAGGTACTAGAAATTAAAAAATATATTTTAGGTAATGGGTAATACTAATTACAAAGTTGAAAGTTCACTGTAGAATGACATGATGCTTGGCTGTTAGTAATAAGTGATATTGCATTACCTTAAAACCATTACTATTCCAAAAGAATTTATTTAGATCATAATGCATATGCATACTACACCATTGAGTTAACGTTAATTAAAGAGGATCTTTATTAATTTTGTGTAAATCTATTCTAAGTAATTAAGAAAGGAAGAAAATACAAAGGGCTTCATAACTATTATTTTGTTATTGCGTACTCTAAAGGGAAAAACAATTAGAAAGATGCAAAATGCTAAAAGTAACAGTATAAAATTGAAATACATTTTTTTTTTTTTTTTTTTTTTTTTTTAAGTTAAAAGGAATTAGTAATACTAATTCCTTTTAACTTTTTTAGTACATTGATTATTTTATTAATGTATATTTCTATTTATAATTTTTCATTCTGTAATTTATAGCATCCTAAAATTTTCTATTTCCAAAGAAGCTTACTGACAAAAATTACACTTGGAATTTTTGATAGGACATGTGGTTTTTACTTTTAGTAGGGGAAGAGGGGGACATTGGGACACTTTTTATAAAAGCATATTATTTTCCAATTTATAAAAGTTTTAATGCTTTTGTGCATTTTTATTTAAATATTTGTGTTATTGGTCACCTTTTAAATGTGTAATGAGCATTGTTTAATGTGTTTTACAAACAGAAATAATTAAAACATAACTTATGCAAAAGTGTCCCAATGTTCCCCGTACAGGGGCAGATTGGGACATCACTGATTTAATGATGGGACACTTTGGGACAACAATCTTTTTATTTATCTAATTACAATATTGCAAAATATTTTGCTAAAGTAAATGAAAGGTTTTCAAAACAATGAATTTGCTACAATAACAAATAATAATAAAGTAGGTAATTATGAAAAAATGAAATTGTTATGAAGCATTACTGCATATTCATATCTTAATGCACATCAAAACCCTGCAAGTCTACACAAAACTTTAATGTTATGTAAGATCGTGTTGATGGCATCGTTAAGTTGAGAACATGATATAAAATAATCTTTCAACAAGAGTTCTTGTTCAGCTGTGAATATTTGTTGAGATGTATATTTGGATTGGAACTTATAATTTATATTGTAGTACACACTCAATCTTATTTTCTCTCATTTTTTTTCGCAACTTCCCTCACAGAAAGTTTATCTTTGATTATTTCATTTATTGCCTTTTCTATATTTTCTTCTGAAATTTTAGTTCTTTCAGTTTTTGGCTTATAATTTCTAATCATTTTCTATTTATTTAAAGAATACCTAGAAAAAAAAATGAATACAATTAGCTTATATGCGCAAAAAATAAGTAAATAAATATAAAAATATATTGGTGTTAGAAATGAATGGGCCATTGGAGCAGTCCCAATGTGCCCTATGCATTGGTGTCCCAATGTACCCCATCAGATCATTTTCAAACAGGGTTGGGTTTCTTCCGGAAGAACCTAGTTTCTTCCAGGACAGTGGAAGAAACTAACCAGAAGACAAAACAGATGTTCGAAATTAAAATTTATGAACTATATAAACTCAAAGCATAAATATAATGTCAAATCTAAACTATAATCCAATTAATATTAAAAATATTGTTAGAAAAATAAGTTATTTTATAACAAACACTAAATATATATAGGTGATGGGTTTTACTTTTCAATGCTGATATTTTTAGAACTTTTTGCATATATACTATCTCATATTAGTATACATTCAGACAGTACAAGTGATAATAATTACAGAATTAACCATAATATTTGCACTTTTTCTTTTTTAAAGGATACAATTTTTTGTATAAACTCGAAGCTGGTAAACTGTATCAATAAGCAATATACCTACTTTTAAACTCTCCTGCAAGTTCTCTAAGATTTAAAAAAAAAAAAGGCATAGTTTGTATTTATCTATTTTAAGTTGAAAAATAAAGTGCAGTATTGAACTACTCTAGAAAACATTTCATTTGTTTTACAGTTTTTAACTCCCTCTAACTTTCAAAAATTTTGTCTAGAGGTTGTGCGGCTGCGGATTATAGGAATTTGTAGATTAGAGATCATTGTCTTTGTTTACAGTTTTCTTTTGCAGATACAGAGTCAGTTATTATTAATTCATGAGAATAGACATCAAAAAGGAAAGACGATTTCTAATAAATTTTAGAATAAAGTATTTCTTCAATATTAATAAAACTAATCGATCACATTCATATATGATAAATAATTTAAGCATATTCAGATAATAGGTACCTATAAAATGTAAACAAACATATTTAAAAAATATGAAACTAAATATTTTTGAAAGTTCGGAAATAATATTCATCACTGATTAATTTTGTTAAACATTGATGTAATAGTGATTTGTTTTAAGCACTAGTCTGTATGAATTGAATGATAATAAATACAAGAATGTAACCCCCCCCCCCCCCCATCCCAAGTTGAGTTTCAAAGCAAGGATTAAGCTAAAAATTTGATTTAAAAAAAGTAAAAATGTGAGAAATGTGAATTTATTTGAAATGTGAGATGTAAATTTCTTTTTCACTGTACTGTATTAGGAAAATGAAGCTTTTGATGACATTTTGTAATACAGTAATTATTGAATACTGGCTCTTTTAATTAACTGAATGTTTGTTAAGAGCTGTTTTATCAGAAAGTATAAGCAAGTGATCCAAACTATTATTTATTACCAGTTAAAGGAATAAAATCGTCTAGATTATAAAACTTTACACTGTTTAATTTAAATTTAAATTGATTTTTTTTTTTTACTGGATTTTGAGTATTTTGGAACATGATCATCAGATACCAAAGATTACTTCGATAAAAATCTTATAATTATTAATTAAATATGTAATTAAATTTTTATAGGCATAATTAAAGTTACTTAAAGTTGTTTATAAGACAAATGCATCAATTGTATCTTACAAATCTGCAATTTATAGGATAAATTTTTAAGAAAAACAGTTTCTTCCATTTCTTCCACTTGGAAGAAACCTATTTCTTCCTGCCGGTTTTTTCCATGTTTTTTTCCGCCTTGGAAGAAACTTGCTAACCCTGTTTTCAAAACAAATGTTTAGGCCTAATTTTCTAGAGCACATGGGCTAATGATCTATAGTGGAAATGAAAGTTTAATGTTTATAAAAACATATAGTACTTTTAAAAATTAAAATAATTATTTCCTATTACCTAAAAAATCAACATTAATTTACTTGAAATAAATTACTTTTTACATGATAAAATAAACTAACCTTGTTCACAGGCAGCAGACTTGAATGAATGAGTTGAAATTATACATATGAAGATGTACTAAAATGTACATATGAAGATGTAAGTTACAATTTCAAAACTCTAATTTTAAAACTACCCATCAGAGTGATTTGATATTTTACCAGAGCATTCGTGAGGCTATGAAATGTTGTTTGGCAAAAGAAAAAAGAATTGTTCCAAAATGTGTCATTAATTATCTGTAAAGTATTTGTTTCATTGAAGTTCCTCTTTTTCTCTTTTCACTATGGCTGTTTCCGCTGTAAACACGTATTCTTGTCTTTTTGCTAAAAACATTGTAGTTTTTAGTAAACCCTTGAAGTCTAATTTTTCCTGCTATTCCATTGTGTTACTAACAACATTCCCGTGTTTAATGAGTCCATTAAAGCATTACCCTGGCAGCGCCATCTATAGGAATGTGTTGAAACTACTTTTTTCCTCCCCCAAATAAAATTTCATTGTCTCATGATTGCTGTGGTAAAATATCAAATCGCTCTGATGGGTAGTTGTAAAATTATAACATTTTGAAATTGTAACTTTAATTATAATCACCCTGTATTATTACAAATTTTTTGTTTCTTCATTCTTCCATATAATATAATATAATGCATGTAATAACTGTATATATTTGCATAAACTCCCATTTGCATATCTTTATTGGAAGAAATGGTGTCTTTTCCTTTTGTAATATGACCTCTTGTCGTATAGTGTTTTGGATTAGTTCATAAATCAAAGTCTATAATCATTTTTTATCCTTCAATGAATATTTCCCTGCCTTCCAAATTAAAATCTCCTCACCAACAAATAAACCAAATGAATTGCATTCAAATTTATTTATTTAACTGTAAAAATGTGTGAAAAATAGTTTACTCCATAATTTTTAATCCGATTGTCTGCAAAAAGTTCAGTTAATAAAAATGGCAGCAGAAATAATATTCATGGCGTGTGTAAAAAATGGCTAATTTGAATATATTTCATTGTGTTTTTTATCTAATTTTTGAATGATTTCAATTTTTTTTTCCCTCACTAATAAGTGAGACTTTTGTTTAACTTAATTATTTTACTACTTGTCAATTCAGTACCCTGCAACACACTTATCCGCAGTTCATCCTAAATATATCCCTTTCATCCACATTATATCCTAAAGATGTCTGTTTCATCCTCAAGATATCCTATAAATGTCCTTGAAAGAAGATGTGTGTATAGGATAGTCAGCAATCGATTTGTAAATGTATAAAAGTTTTTATAGTTGCATCAGTCACTTGCAATAATTGTCTTGTTCCTTAATTTAAATAAAAGAATATTGTTACATGTTCATTTTTTCAACATAAAAAGAACTATTTATTCACATACAAATAAATTTATTTCTCTTTATATTTGAAAACAATGAATGTGCAATTTCTTTTGGCATCACTATTCTTTTTCTTTCCTTTCCAATAATTTTAAAGTTAAAATGAGGTTTTCATTTAGTATATTTAGAACAAACCGATTATCTGATTTAAAATAAAAAGTACAGCATTAGTTGGATTATTCTGTCCTGATTAATAAGTATCCCAATTTTCTATTAATTAATTGAATGGTGTAACTTTGTATCAAAGGACCTGACATATTCAATGTGAAACACAGCAAAGCATGACAATGTGAAATCTTTAACTGAAAGCAATAGTCCTGTTGTACTGATAAGTAATATAAGTTATTATAGCATTTAAATATATTAGTAGTATTTCAGTTTTTTATATTGTACTTTATTTTGGTGTATTCTTATTGTATCTTTGCTGTCCATCAGAAAAGTGTTCTGAGTTGGGAAGGGCCCCACAACTTTTAAATCTGCCATTGCCCCTTTGTAAGCCTGACAAAATATATTCCCATTAAATTGCTACAAAAAATAGTATATTCTTTGGAGGATTAACATTTAAAAAAAGAAAAAGAAAAAACCTTAGATTTGCTAGTTTGGCTTTTAATTGAATTCAATACTAATAAAATATATGAAAGCTATTTAAAAGCATAAAGGTTTTCTATTTCTAACTTTACAATAAACTTATGCTTTTATATAAAGGAAACTATAAAGATTACAATTTGCTTTCCTTTAATGCACTTTCATATGCAATTTTTTATAATATTGATTATTATGTTATTTCTTAATATAAATTCAAGAAAACGTCCTACTTGCTAAATTTTTCGGTGTGGATCCGCACCGAAAAATTAGCAAGAATTTCCAAGTAGGCCGTTTTCTTGAATTTATATTATGTATAAACAGGAAATTTTATTTATATATTTAAGTATGTTATTTCTTATTTTAGATCGAAAATTAGAAGGTCTGAGACTGTTAAAAAAAGAAACTTGGCTGCCTGATTTCTGTCTAATTCCCAGACATGAAGAAAATAAATATTTAAATTTCAAACCTAAAGAAGTTGTTAAAATTCTTCCAAAGTATGTAGAGCCTCCTCCAGTTTTTAAAATGTTAATGAAAGAACAAAATCCAAAAGAAGAACCAAAACTAGAGGCTGTATACGAAGATCTTTCTGAACATCTTATTTATAAAATTGCTGAGGAAGGAGAAACGCCAAACTTTAAATTAAAAGTACAAATACCTGACAAATTTAAATTTTTGCTTAAAGAATAGGATTATAATAGTTTGTGTTTTTCTGTAATTAATTTGTTGTAGTTTTTAAAAAATAAAACAAATATGAAAATGTTCGTTTTTATTCATTTGTGTACTTAAATATAAAAAAAATATAAAAAAAAATTTGATTGTTAAAATCAGAATTCTTATAGGGGAGAGAGAGAGAGAGAGACCAGTGTTGGCAATTTTAGGGACTTTTTTTTAAATTTAATATCAACCATTAATTTTTAATTGTAATGTTTGCCTAAACACATTGAAGAATAATAGCCTATCATGTATATCAAACATCTCTCCACAAATTATTGGTGATTATAGAATAAAAAAGTCCTCTCAAATTTGGCAACACACTGGGAGAGACACAATATTTAAATTCTTTAATTATTGAACAATAATTTTAAAAACATTTTTTTTAAATTTGAAAATATTTTAGATCTATTCTCTAAATTTTAAATATGGTTCTCTAGAAATAATTTGGAAAATATGTGTAATATATGCATACTCGGAGTTCGTGAATTGTCCATGAATGTATGGTAGGTCTTGCAGACGCTTAAAAGTCTATTTTCAGAATATTGTAGAAGTTTACAAGTCTGTCAACCAAGTATCAACTTCAGTTTCACCAGTAAACACAGCTGAAATAATAGCTGACAACATAAAAATCACAGCATAAACTGTACCTTAAGCATAACACACACACACACACACACACACACACACCACAAACTGCATTCAATAGCAGAGGCCTGGTCAAGCAGAGCTCCTTACACTGCAATGACTTGGCTTAAAATTGACTGATGGCTCGAATTTATAGTTTCCTACCTATTTCGAGAACTTTCCAGGTATTTTGCGAAATATTCGATTTAGATCTTAGATTATCAATATATTGATAAGGATTTTCTCGCTAAGGCCACTACCTCGATGAAGATTTTCAATGAGTTTCTTAATGAAAAAGAGCTATTTTAATGCGGAAATGTGTAAAATTAGCATTTTATAACCTGACTAAGCTTCTTAAAAAAAATTTTTTTTTAATCACCCAAAGTCTTATCAATTCATAGGCTTTTAATTTTGGAAACTATTTTAGTTTGGTATACGTATCATCCTATATATAATTACTCTCTGAAATAAAATTATAGTAAAATTGGCTTTATATTGCCTAAATGTCAGTGGAGGCTTCCATGTGGACACTCAAAAATCTTTTGGGTTCTGTCAGTCTTTGTCTGTATGTCTCACGATAGCGGCCGCAAAAATTACTTCTATTTTGACTTGCAGTTTGGTACACATGTTCATTGACCACACAGATATAGCTGTATAGTTTTAGGGGTGCTATGTGTAGTTCGTGGACAGGGACACACCAAAGTTTTTCTTATCCTTTCAGCAAAAGCGAATGAACCCCACGTGAATACAAGGCTATGAATTACAAGGAAATATATGTATACACATATATATAGATGGATATAAACAGACGGATACAACGAGAGTTTGAGGGGTGCAGTAGCCCTCTCATAAATGTATATTTATGTAATGAGTTAATCATATGTATAATTTTAAATACTATATAATAAATAAAAATGATTTGGTAAATAATGAATGATATAAATAGGACATTGAGGCTCTTGATCTGCAGATCCCTTAGTTAGTTTTTATTTATTAGTGTTACTTTACTATAATTTAACTTTTTTTTTTTTTCCCCCTTCACAGGGGAAAAAAAATATGTAGTATATGGTTGTAACAGTGATACGTGTGGCAAGTGTTTACAACTTTTTAAAATGTGTTATTCTACTGTAATACTGAATGATATATAACTATATTAAATATAGGTTTTTAACTTACTGTTTTAAAATTTAGAAAAGTTTGACAATTGAAGATATTTTATTTTTCACATCAAAATGTACACTGCCAAAGAATTTAGAAATCAAATTTGAAGTTAGTTCATTCAAATTCTAATATCTTCTGTTGTAAATAAGTAATTAGATTGAATCTTCCTTCAAAATAATTAATGTTATAGCTTTTGTAGATTTAATGCAAAAAAATTATATTTTTAACTTGTGTAAAAAAAAAAAAAATCTGTATGTTTGTATTGTCTTGGAAGAAGCAGATAACAAAGTAAAAGTAATGAGGCAACAGGTTAAGTACCAATTTAACTAAGCGGTAAATTTGACTTTCCTTTTTTTCCCCCTCAATGTAATTCTTTACTTAACATTATTTACATATTATAGAGTAAGTGCACCAGTGATTGACACTTTTAGAGCAATCTCTGATGTTTTTAATGTTCTAGTCATCAGAAAATATTTTTGTAAATGTTAACTTAGTACATATGGTAGGAAAGACATTCAGAACCATAAATATGTTAAAATATATGCATTCAATAACTTTTTTTTTTTTTTTTTTTTTTTTTTTTATGTGAATTTTTATTTGACACCCACTAAGTGTTCCAGTTATTGACACTGCCAGTGTTTCATTTTATCAGTAATTGGCCCCCTATGTTCCAGTGTTTCACACTGATAGTTATTCATTTTACCAGTTATGAGCACTCTATGATCCAGTGTGACATAAAATGTTAAAATTCTTATGTGTAAAATATATGATTTTATTATTTTTCGTATTTATTATTTCGGGATAGATGTCAATTACTGGAGCATGCCAGTCACTGGAGCACCTACCCTACTACTTTTTTTTTTTTTTTTTTTTTTAATATAAAACTACCCTTTTGTCTGTACGGGTTCAGGCCGAATTTCTCAATTTGGTCTCAGCCCGAGCCTGGATTAAATTTTTTCCAGAACTTTAGTATGTTATATGAAATTTTGTTTTACAGGCATGAGATTCTTCCGCGGATCCGCAATTTTCCACTTTTATGTGATTTCCACTAATTCTGCGTTTTTTTTTTTTTTTTTCCCTTGTTGTTTAAATTAAACTCCAGTAACGATCAGTGTTCAAACGCTGCACGGAAGACTTTAGATTCTCAATCTTTCTCCATCCAAAATATAAATGTCAATATTCATTTTAAACGTGCTTTCTGTAACATATAAAAGAATAGAATTATTCAATAATTTTTCTCACTAATGTAATTTTTTTTTTTGTCCTGCTCCCTCCCCCCCCCCCTTTTTTTTTTTCATCTCTAACTATTGCCAATCAAACATTCTTTGGGAAGCCTTTTATTTTTGATTATTTATCCATCCACAACAAAAATATCAATATTAATTTTAAACTTACTTTATGATATTCTAGAACCCTTAAAGAAGTAGAATTGTGTTGAATATTTCTCACTCATGAACTACTTTTTACCCCCCCCCCCCTTTTTCCATTTTCCACCACCAATCAATGATTAAATGTTGTGTGAAGTCGTTCCTTCACATATATGATTTTAATTACAGCTTTGGATAAAGGCAATAATTAATTACTATATTTTCAATAAATTAGATAGCTAATAAAAATAGATAACGAAATTCTAAATTACTTTTATATTTATTGCTTTTGTCTATAATAGATATCTTAATTCTAATAATACTTTATCCCTTATGCTATTAATAAATCTTCTGAGAACAAAAACATATTCTTTTTAAATGACATCTCTCAGAATAATAATCTTTCCTAAATCATTTAATAAATAAAATATAAAAAATATTATTTTCATTTATCAACCGTTGTAGGCATAATTACATTTTCATTCTTCTAAAATTGCACGAGTCCACTTTGTTATAAATAAATTAGGCTATAATTTCCGTTGTAGTATCATTAAAGGGTAATTTAGATTTTTTTTATGACACGTTGTGCAATAATTTGCAGACTTTTCGTCTTGCTTACTCAACGGTTGTCTGGCGATAAAATTGGCATAGATAATTGGCGTTGATTCTTTAACGGACGTGCTAAATTCAAAATATTTATATTAATTTGATCTAGAAACAATGGATTAGCTTTGGCTGGAAAGTTTGGCAATATTTTAATAATCTTGGCGTAATTCAGCAGTCTGGTCAGGATTGCAAGTCAGTCAACTGCAGATTCTCTCGTTAACTACTGGTGTAAAAACAACGAATTCGCGAAGCCCTCTCTCTCTCATCTAACCCTCTGTATGTCTGTTAAACTTTATAATAGACATTTGGAAATACTTTTTATTATAGACTTTCTTGATTTTCATGCTGATTAAATAAAGATGATTGCTGCAAAATTATTGATTCTTATTTCGTCACGGCCTAAAGTTTATTGTTCCTGGTGTCATTTAGCGATCTTAACCTATATATCAAGTAAACAGTATTTTTCTAGTACATGTTGATTGCTAGATAATTTTTTTTTTTTTTTTTTACACGCATGTTTTATTGTTTTGATGTGCATTATTCTTTTAGTTTAATTTGTCACTTTTAAAATATTTTGTATAATTTTTCCCTGTGTGCGCATTATTTTTTCATTTGAAATAAATTTTATGAACATATTTGTATAGTTTTCCCTGTGCGCGTTATTTTTCATTTGAAATAAATTTTCTGAAACGTGTGTTTCCTCTTTTTTTAATTTTCTGCACTCTCATGCCTGGTTTTGTTAAAAAGTATTTTTAATGATTGTATGATTCTCTATCTGTTCACACTCTGATTTCCGCAAATATATTTAGCATGTTTCAAAACTGATATATATTATTTAAGGTCACAATAGCACATTTTCTGTTAAAAATGGTGTATACATTCGCTGCTAGTTTACACACGTGTTCGAACAAAAAATGAATTACATATGTTACTGTCTATATTATGAAGCTTTATGTCCTGTGGTCTGTAAAGTCAAAGACTATGAAGGATATTTTTAAGCAGTTTTCCGTTACTTTCTTAGACACTGAATGTATTGTGTCAGGCCTAATTTTATCGGTTTTTGTCATGACCTAACTTTCAGATATCATAGTGGATCCAGCCTCAAATTTTCAGTCCTTGCTGACCTCGAACCTACCTATTAGTTCTTCAATTACTTTTTGAAAATATTTTCATGATTTTTAGAAATAAAGGTACTTTAAAAAAATTTTTGGAGACTTTATATCATTCCAAATGTCAAAAAAAAAAAAAAAAAAAAATCTTGTATTAAAAACATTTTAAATTACCTTACTAAATAATCCTTAAGAGTTGGCGATATATTTCGGCCTTCATCCGAGGCCATCTTCAGAGCCCGATGACATAAACAATGATCGTCGGTTGCTCCTTTTTTTATAATTTCGCCGCTCTTCTTTTCTTCAGTTCTCTTCCTTTTTCAGGGTCGGTTTCCATTCAGGTGGAATTATGCTATGCTCAATGTCGTTAATTGCGTTTTGCGTTGATAGGATTTCTATGGCTTCTCTTTTCAGTGCGTACTTGTGAGAATTGAAGGTTGAAATTTTTTGAAAGTTAATAGAGTTAGTATCGATAGGATTAGTGATGTTATGTCTAGAGAATGCTGTGGATGGTTTGTTAAATTTAAGGTCGCTGAGGTGTTCGTTTATTCTATCTTTAATTTTTCTCTTGGTCATTCCAATATAGCTTGCTTTGTTATGATCGTGGTCTTGAAAATTAATTTTGTAGATTCCGGCGGTTTGATTAAAGGGGATGGGATCTTTTTCGTTTCGGATTCGTTGGAAAATGTTTTTATCTGGTTTGATAGGGATGTTAACGTTGTATTTTTTAGCTTCATTATGGATTTTGACAGATGCGCCGTTACAGTAGGGAATAGAGGAGGTGAAAGAAGGTTTTGGCGCATCTGTCAAAATCCATAATGAAGCTAAAAAATACAACGTTAACATCCTTATCAAACCAGATAAAAGCAATTAACGACATCGAGCATAGCATAATTCCACCTGAATGGAAACCGACCCTGAAAAAGGAAGAGAACTGAAGAAAAGAAGAGCGGCGAAATTATAAAAGAAGGAGCAACCGACGATCATTGTTTATGTCATCGGGCTTTGAAGATGGCCTCGGATGAAGGCCGAAATATATCGCCAACTCTTAAGGATTATTTAGTAAGGTAATTTAAAATGTTTTTAATAAATTTAAATCCTTTTATAAATGTAATAAAAATCTTGTAGTTAGTAAATAATTTCAATTTGATCAATTTTTTTTTTTTTTTTTTTTTTTTTTATACAGTCTGTGTGTCATTTGTAAAAGTGAGGGGGAAAAAAATTCTTCCACAGTTGCTTCAATTCCAGGAGTTTGTGCGGCACCCAACCAAAGTTTAAACAAAAGTGGGTCTTTTGAAATCTGTAACATACTTATTCCAGATTGATTAAAAAATTATTTGCCATGCCAGTTATATTATTATACACCAAATAATGAAAATTTTACTTTTTCAATTCGATTTATTTATCTACTACAACATTCATTCAAAGTCAAACCTTAATGATTATGCCTCACTTACAGTTGACCCTACTATTAGTTTAGAAAGCCATTTATGCAATTTCACATGCATCTAACTTTTCTGCGAAATGTATATGCTAAATTTCCTTTACATATACATGGACGCCAAACATGATTCAAACACATCAGTTTCATATTGGAAAACATTTAAGAATTTATACGTGACGCGTGATTTTTCTTTCGACTTTATCAAGATATAAGTCTGTCCTCCTCTTTCTTTTTATTAAACCCCGACTCAAAAGAAACCAGAACGAAAAATCATGCAGTATGTATTGATTATTAACACTTTCCAACTGTACTTACTTATTCGTACAACATCGTACAATTTTGAATATTCTTTGCCTATGTTATCACACAACGGACAAACAAAAGAACTGAAAGGCATACAGAGACTAATTTAATTCATAATTACTCTTAAACATTGTTGGAAAAATTAAAAAATGCTTAACGCCAAAGTAAATGCAGCCCTGTAGATTTGAAGTTAACCATATCATATTCTATACAAAACATTATTTTAGAATAGTAACAATAAATGTCAATTTCTTTATGATTTTTACAGTAGAAAGTGATATATTTAAATGTGATTTATTAATATGCCTGTTCTAAATCGCAGTGCAGCGATTGGCACTTTTTTGGGTGTCCGTGTACACAAAACAGCTGTAGAGGACCTATTAATGTCATTTTAAATAGGGAAAATTCCACAGTGAACTTGAATAACATAATATTTTTGAAAAATTCTGAAAATATTTACAGACTCTGGGAGTGGTGATACAAACAGGTAGATATAATGGGTGTTCAAATTATACTGCACTCGAAAAAAAAATCGAGCCCTGATACCATTCTTGCTGATTCTTATGTAAAATGACATCCTGAATCCGAATATTACTCCCATTTTACCCTGTCACCCACCGTTTTCTCAGAACACAACCCCCTCCCCCAAATTTTTATCAGTGTTCAGTAATTTTGTGGCCATGAATTTGATTTGGAGAATGAAAAAGATTTAATTTAACACTTAAAAACAATATATATATATATATATATAAGAAGTTTAATAAATAACATTAATAATAGATTTAAAATATATATAAGAAATGTAATACATAATTTCAGTGGCAAATCCCTCCCCTGAATTTTCCCTTTGCCGCAAATGTTCCTGTTTTCAAATTTTCCAACTTTGTAGTCCCTCAGAAGGTATTTAACAGTTAAAATAATCCTTTCCCCACCTAAAAATCAAATTTATAGCCATAAAATGATCGAAAAGTGATAAAAAAAAGGGGGCCGTCCCTAAAAAACGGTAGGTGATAGGGCAAAATGGGCGTCATATTTGGATTCAGGAGGTCATTTTACATAAGAATTTGCAAAAATGGTGTAGGTGCAATTTTTATGCACACAGGGTTATTAGAGATTTTTTTATTTTGACATTTTTTCGATTATCTAAAAAAAATAATAAATAAATAAAAAGTAGACGAAAAGGTCTGAAACTTCATACATGCAAAGAACATTTAAAAACTCATATTTTCCATAATCGATTTAGTCTAAGAGTGCAATTAGGGACCAACTGCAAATTGAAGAACGAAAATACTTTGGATCACCCTGTATTACAAAAAGCTACAAATGACCTGTAACTTTAATACATTGTTGCCTATACTATGTACAATATTTGTATGATTTGGTGCGGGAATTGCACAATTACACTGATGAAAAAAAAAATCCCAACACCAAGGAGCTGTGCTAGATAAACGAAATTTGGTAGGCGTGTTTATACATCTGAAAGATGACGTCGATTCAAATTTCGGGCTACGCGCATAAGTGTGGCGCTTGTAGCGACACTATGAACATGCAAATGAGGTTTGCTTTAAATAAGCGCTGTAAGGTTCGTGATCGTTATTTACAGTTGAGATTTGACGTAGTGGGTTAATGTTAGTCAAGGATGCCTCTAAGAAGACGAAGAAGCCATTATCAACAGCTCACTGAGTTTGAACGAGGTCGTGTAGTAGGGCTACGAGAAGGTGGGTTTTCTTTCCGCGATATTGCAGAAAGACTTGGCAGGAATGTATCCACTGTGCATGAGTGTTGGCAGCAGTGGTCAAGGGAAGGTACTGCCTCAAGAAGACCGGGTGGCACTACTGAGAGGGAAGACCGCCGTGTTCGGCGTATGGCTGTGGCTAATCGTACTGCGTCTGCATCTAAAATTCGAGCTGCAGTTGGCACCACAGTGACACAACGAACTGTTACAAATCGGTTACTTCAAGGACAGCTCCGAGCCAGACGCCCTGTAGCGTGCATTCCACTGACTCCAAACCACTGCCGTTTGCGACCTGAGTGGTGTCAAGCTAGAGCTCATTGGAGGACGGAGTGGAGATCTGTTGTGTTTTCTGATGAAGGCCGGTTCTGCCTTAGTCGCAGTGATAGCCGTGTGTTGGTTAAAAGGAGGCCAAGTGAACGCCTGCTAGCGACCTGTCTGCGGCCTAGACACACAGGGCCTACTCCTGGAGTTATGGTTTGGGGAGCAATTTCGTATGACAGCAGGAGCACTCTCGTGGTTATCCCACGCACCCTGACTGCAAATTTGTACGTCAGTCTAGTGATACAACCTGTTGTGCTGCCATTCATGAACAGCATTCAAGGGGGGTGTTTTCCAACAGGATAACGCTCGCCCTCATACCGCTGTTGTAACCCAACATGCTCTACAGAGTGTCAACATGTTGCCTTGGCCTGCTAGATCACCAGATCTTTCTCCAATCGAGCACGTATGGGACATCATTGGACGACAACTCCAGCGTCATCCACAACCAGCATTAACCGTCCCTGCATTGACCGCCCAAGTGCAACAGGCATGGAACTCCATCCCACAAACTAATATCCGACACCTGTACGACACAATGCATGCACGTTTGCATGCTTGCATTCAAAATTCTGGCGGTTACACCGGTTACTAATGTACCAACATTTCACATTTGAAATGGCTCTTCTCGCAAATGGCTCTACCTGTGATCTTGAAACTTTAATCAATTAAATATGTTACCTAGACAAATGTATTGCTGAAATTTCATTACTGTACAATAATTTTTTCTTGGTGTTGGGATTTTTTTTCCATCAGTGTATTTAGGCAGATATATATATATATATATTTTTTTTTTTTCCTTAGTTCGGAGGACTATTAGTTTCAATCTGGAGTTTTTGTAGACCAATTTTGTGTAACACCAAAATAAATTAGAAATATCAGTCGTATCGTTAGAAATTCAGTCCCAAATGAAAGGGTCGATTTTTCTGAATCCAGTGGTACAAACAGTTTTTCGACATTACAATTAGATTTTTTAAAATTAACTAAAGTATGAAATTTAAGTGACAACACTTCATTTTAATTCATTTCAGTCATTTTAAAAAGTACGTGGCTGGTCAAAAAATGAGATAAATAAAATATTTTTAAAAAATTTAAAGACTTTTTCTATTAGCTTGATTCGGGTTGGTTAGTTGTTGGTTCTCACTAAAAAGTATGAAAAGTTAAAAATGAAGTGTTGCCACTTAAACTTCATACTTTAGTTAATTAAAAAAAAAAAAAAAAAAAAAAAAATCTAACTGTCGTGTCGAAAAACTGTTTGTATCTCTAGATTCAGAAAAATCCCTTTCATTTGGTACCAAGTTTGTAACGATAAGACTGATATTTCTAATTTATTTTCCCCTTTTTCCGTTTTTAACCCTGATTCCAGTAGGTTTAAGACAGAGAATGTAAGCTAAAAAAAAAAAGTCTTTAAAAATAAATAAAAATTAAAAAAAAAATTTTTTTTACAGATTGAAATCAATAGTCCTCTGTACTAAACTACTAAACTAAATTCTGTCTTTGACAGAATTTTTTATTTTTGTTGTTCCCGTTAATAAACGTATTTGTTTTCTTGTCGCCAAAAAAAAAAAAAAAAAAAAAAAAAAAAAAATGAACGCCTAAATTTGTTTTTGGCAACAATTAAATTATGGATAAAATTTAAATGGCTGATTTTAAAACTATTAGGAGGTTATTATTGTTATTATTTATTTTTATTTAAAATATTAACATCATTTAATCAAATAAACATTTTTCTTTCTTCCTTTTTCTCTTTTTTTTTTTTTTTTTTTTTTTTTTTTTGATTTTATCGTTCACAAAGTAATGTGGGTACAGCTTTAGTATAAAGTCCCCATGTCGACTTTTAATATTTTTTGTCATTTTAACGATAAATAAAAATAGCTATCGCAATTGAACAAATAAAGACATTAGCAAGAAACGTCTGTGCTATTGTTTCAATTTCAAAGTTCCTCAACGAGGTCCTATAGTACACTCCTTCTCATATTTATAAGGACACTTTATATTTTGAAATAACTAATGTAAAAGTAATTGTAAACAAGATTAACTAAGTGCACTTAATATATCTAGTATTCTAAAAATCAAAATTGCTATAATTTTTTTAATATGAAACAAAATTAATAAAAAATAATGCGAAATGTGTTTTTCTCCACGTTTTTAGATGTTCATAATTATAGGGACAATCCAGATTTTTTCGTTTTATTTAAATTACTAGCGGCTAAATTACAGTTGACATGCGAATTTGTTAACTACTGGGCTAGATTAATTCATATATAAGCCTTCAATTTTTCTTGGACGGACATTACCGATAGTTCCTCGAAAAAAAGAACGTTCAAGTAGTGAAGTATGATAAATGTGTTTTTTAAGTGGAAGGATAATTTCAATCAGCCGAATTTCTAATGAAATTCGAAGATCTAAAATTGCTGAAGGAAATGTGATCAAACGTTGAACTGCTGGTTCGATAGGAGAGAGATCTGATGCAAAATCAGATTTGTTTTACAGAGATCGAAGACTCATAATTCCTCTTACTGTTCTACTCATAATGACTGCTGCTAAATTTGCTTGTAATTTTTAACGAAAGGTTAGGGTCCACATTTATGAATGTTTAAAATAATTAATAATATGTTAAAATGAATAAAAAACCTGTAATAATCAATCAGCATTCAATAGGGGAAAGAACGTCTGTGTTAACGTTGAATAAAGACAATATTAAATGGTAAAATGTTGCATTTTCGGATGAAAAACATTTTATTCTTGATTAACCAAATGGTTTTAACAGTTACTGGCACGATCTGAAGATAGCGAAAGACAGAGCAGATTTTTTAAAGGCAGATATGAATCGGGCATTTTAAAGGTGGATCTATGGTGCTCTGGGGGGCTGCTTCTACTGAAAGCAGAATGAATTTAGTAATTTTTTCAATTATTATGAACATCAAGAGAATATCCGAAAAATTTTAAACGTCGAATTATCAGATTTTTGTTAGATTTTGGGGGGTAATAATATTTTTTTCAACAAGACTTACATTTTTGCTCTACTTTTAGAGTAATAGAAAATAGTTTGAAGAAAGAAACTTCTGTATTATTGCCTTTCCCATGGTCTAAAAGTTG
Organism: Salticus scenicus; assembly: GCA_963930645.1. Classification (NCBI taxonomy): domain Eukaryota; kingdom Metazoa; phylum Arthropoda; class Arachnida; order Araneae; family Salticidae; genus Salticus; species Salticus scenicus. The sequence goes on from OZ005652.1 coordinate 162,251,607, forward strand.
AAAAAAACTTAACTTGTGATATTAGAAATGTGCATGCAAGTGGAAAGCAATTTTAAATAGTTTAAACGTATTAAGAATATCATATATGCTATATGAAATGGTATTGAAACTGGATATTAAAAAAAAATGTATATATATATACCAGAGAGAATGTCTGACTGTTTAACCCTAAAAAGAGACCCCATAAAATATTAATTTAATGAATAACTGAAAAAAAATTACTAAAATTCGAGCTGTCCTTATAATTGTGAACACCTGAAAAATCAACTTTTTACCATATTTAAAGTTTTTTAAGATAGAAAAACGATAAAACTTTTTAAATATAGTCTATTAATGAAATTCAAATTAATTAAAAATATATTTATTTAAATAATAGTGTTTAGTTAATATAGAAAAACGGGTGTCCTTATAATTATGAGAAGGAGTGTATAGCTGTTGTCTCATCTGAATGTGTATTTAGTTTAATAGCTTATCCATAAAACAGAAATATATTGAGCAACTTTTCGCAAAAGTTTATTTGAATAGAGTAAAAATTAAGTAGATTGTTGGCAAAAGAACGATCTTGTTTTAAGGTATTTTTTAGAGTTGAAATTTCATAAGGGGTTTTTCAAATGCTGCATATTTTATTCGAAGATGCAATTATTTCAATCACGTTGTACAAGTTCTTCTTTGTGAAAAACCCCTTATGAACTTACAAATCTTAGTAAATAAATAAAAATATGTTAAAGTTACAAACCTATAATGGTTTTTTTTTTTTTTCACAAAAAAGAACTTTTGCAATGTGGCTGAAATAATTGGATCTTCAAATTAAATACGCAGCATCAGAAAAAAACCAGTATGAAATTTCAATTCGAGAAAATTCCTAAAATCTAGCTCGTTCTTTTGCCAATCATTTGCTTAATTTTTACTCTATTCAAATAAGTTTTTGACAAAAGTTGCTCAATATATCTAGCTTTAAATCCATGCAATAAAAAATTTTCTATCTTTTGCGCAAGTGCTGTAAAATATTTACTAAAAATGCTCATATCTCAACGAATATTGTACATGTGAATTTTATGTTTCAGACTAATATTTTGCCAATTTTTTAACAAGTTTTGTAAAATTTTAGGGAAATCCGTTCTAGTTACAAGCAAAAAACTTGTCAAGAAATTTAGTAATTTTTGAAAAAAAAAAAAAAAAAAATATATATATATATATCAGACCAAATAATTGTGCAATTTCCGCACTGAATCCTTCAAATATTGTATATAGTACGTGCAACAATGTATTAAAGTTACAAGTCAATTGTAGCTTTTTGTGATATAGGGTGATCCAAAGTATTTTCACTCTTCTTCAATGTGTGGTTGGTCCCCTAGTTGTACTTTGGACTAAATTGATAATGGAAAATATAAGTTTTTAAATGTTCTTTGTATGTATGAAGTTTCAGGCCATTTCGTGTAGTGGTTTTTTTTTTTTTTTTTTTTAGATAATCGAAAAAATGTCCAAGAAAAAAAAAAATCTAATAATTTGAACACCCTTTATAGATGGACAATCGGACAGACATACACACAAATGGAAATCATATTCACACTTGAAAATTGTTAAAAAGTGTTAATAATGCGTAATGTAAACGAAAATACAACTCCAGCATATTTCCAGTAATAGTCCTTAACGTAACTGAATAGTTTTGATTGGCCCTGTAAATCAAATGCTAATCATACTATATTCCAAATAAAGCACTCTTTTGTGCATATGAATAACATATTTCAATATTAAGGTTTGTTCAAAGTAAAGTTATGAAAAATTTGTCTATACATGTATCTCTCATAGAATGCAATGCTTTGGAATACTTTTAGGTGTCCCTGTACACAAACCAGTGGTGGTATTTACTCCATTTTCTATTAAAAATATCCTTTAGTGAACTTGAATAATATATTTCAATTTCATTAAGATTTTTGCAAAGTAAAGGTATTAAAGTATGATTTATATAAATACCTCTCATGAAACACAATGCTTTGGAATACTTTCGGGTCTCCCTGTACACAAGCCGCTAGAGGTATTCACTTCAATCTCGATAGAGAACATCCGATAGTGAATTTGAATAACATATATCAGTTTCAAAAAATTCCATGAATATTTACGGGAGTTAGAGTGCGGACAGACAGACAGACAGACAAATCAAAGTCATTAACGCTTTTCAACCTTGTTGGAAAGTGTTAAAAGATTGTTGTAAGTTTGAAGCCTGTGCTCGTGTAGGGGGGGGGGGGAGAGAAGTAATGAGGTTTTTGGATTGAATGAAAAAATGCTTTATTATTATTATATTATTTAATATATATACAATATATATATCGGGAAATTTCAACCGGTTTTAACATATAACAAGAACGAAATATCATGCGGTACGCATTGATTATGAACACTTTCCAAATGTACGTAATTGTTGTATCGTATAATTTTCAATGCTCTTTGCCTACGTAATCACGTAAAGGACAGACAGAAGGATTAAAAGACATACAAATAGACTAATTGGATTCCTAATTATTCTTAAACATTGTTAGAAAGTGTAAAAAATGCTTAACACGAAAGAAAACGTAACCCTTATATTCTAATTGCAGTTCTTTATGTATCTGCATATTTTAGTGTAGCCCTGTAAATCTGAAGGTTAACAAACTAATATTCTATACGAAATATTTTAGTATATTAACAACAAATGTCAATTTCTTTATGATTTTTACAATAGAAATTTCTTTAAATATAATTTATAAAAATATGTCAATCCTAAAATGCAATGCATTGGTATTTTTTGGGGGTGTCCCTGTACACAAACCAGTTGCACAGGACCTATTAATGCCATTTAAAATAGGGAACATTCCATAGTGAATTTTATACCATATATAACTTTGTAAAAATTCTGAAAATATTTACGCACGCTGGGGGCGGACAGATAGACTGATGGACAGTCGGACAGATAGATACACAAATTGAAATCATATTCACACTTAAAAAAATGTTAAAAAGGGTTAAATCGCTTCATGTGAACGAAAATGCAATTTCAGCAAATTTTCAATAAAAGCCTTCAATGTTGCTGAATATTTTTCTGTGGTCCTGTAAATCTAATGCTAATCATACTACATTCTGTAGAAAGCATTCTTATGTGCATATGAATAACATATTTCAATTTTATTAAGATTTGTTAAAAGTAAAGTTATTAAAATTTGGTTTATAGAAATACCTCTAATAGAACGAATGCTTTGGAATACTTTCAGGTGTCCCTGTACAGAAACCAGTGGTGGTATTTACTCTATTTTCTATAACGAACATCCCACAGTGAACTTGAATAACATATTTCAATTTCATTGAAATTTGTGTAAAATAAAGGAATTAAAATATAGTTCTCAAAAGTACCTGTCGTAGAACACAATGCTTTGGAATATGTTTAGGCGTTCCTGTACACAAGCTAGTAGAGCTATTCACTCCATTTTCAATAGGGAACATCCGATAGTGAACTTGAATGTTATATATCAGTTTCAAGAAATTCCATGAATATTTACAGGAGTTAGAACGCGGATAGACAAACAGACAGACAGACAAACCGAAGTCATTAATACTTTTCAACCTTATTGGAAAGTGTTAAAAACATTTAGAAAGCGAAAAAAAAAAAAAAAACGATTAATATAAACGAAAATGCAATTCCAGCAAATTTACAATAATAACCATTAATATAACTAAATATTTTTGTGTGGCTCTGTAAATCTAATGCTAATCATACTGTATTCTATGGAAAGCATTCTTTTGTGCATACGAATAATATATTTTAATTTCATTAAGATTTGAGCAAAGTAAAGTTCTTCAAATTTGTTTTATAGAAATACCTCTCATAGAACGTAATGCTTAGGAATGCTTTCGGGTATCTCTGTATACAAACCAGTGATGGTATTTACCTCATTTTCAATGAGGAACATCCGATAGTGCACTTGAATAATATAATTCAATTTCATTAAGATTTGTGTAAAGTAACAGTATTAAAATATAGCTGATAGAAATACCTCTCATAGGACACAATTCTTTGGAATACTTTCGTGTATACCTATACACAAATCAGTAAAGGTGTGTTCACTTCATTTTCAATAGGGAACATCTGATAGTGAACTTGAATAACATATATCATTTTAAGAAATTTCATGAATATTTACGGGAGTTAGAGCGCGGACAGACAGACAAACCAAAGTCCTTCCTTAACACTTTTCAACCTTGTTGGAAAGTGTTAAAAATGGCTATAAATAGTGATTATGGGTTAACAGTCGAAAAATCTCTAAATTCGACTGCAATTTAGAGATTTTATTCTAAGAAGAAGATATTATAAATATTTAATTAAATTCAAAACCAGCCATGTGTTGATAATTCGTATAATTTGCGAGCTAGGGCACCTCTATTTGAAAATAAGATTTTATAGAGAAATAATATTTAATTAAATTCAAGATTGAGGTTTTTTATAAGCTATTTTTATTTGAAAATGTCTACTTCTTTCGCAGAGAAAAAATTTAAATCAGTTGTGAGCTTTGTAAACAGAGTGGTTGGCAAGATAAGGTGGAAAAATATAAATATGCGTTTCACAAATGACATGAAGCCTCTGTAGATCCACCGCTTATTTTTTCCTAAGGCTTCCACATTAGATTCGAAACGTACAATCACCTTTTTTCTACCCAGCTTCTTAAGAAGTAAGTGGCTTATATAATCTTTTTCATAGTCTTAGAAAAATTAATTGTATAACTTTTGACATAAAGCTAACAATATTTTAATCGACTTAGTAGAAGCGTTTCAATTGTGTGCTTGTTATATAAGTTAATTAAATTTCAAAGGGGTCTGATCAGCTTTACTCAATCGAAATATTCTGATAAAATATACTTAGAAAACTTACTGAATTTAAGTTAGCGAGCTTTTGAAATTTGTTTTTTATTATTTCTCGAATTATACAATAAAATATATCTCCTGATTACCAAAAGAAATTTTAATAATAATTACTATCATTATATTCAGAACATTATTTTTAAATATCATACTTAAAATTACTCAGACATTTCTAAATTAAATATATATATATATATATAAATCGATTAGTAAGCCTATAAGAAATAAAATTTTGTGTAAGGATTGAAGTTTTATATTTAGCGTTTGTCATATATATCAAAAATTAATATATGGTTTTAAGTACATATTTTCATTCCTTTTTAAAAACATCATTGAATATTATATATGTTAAATTAACGTGTAAGGTCTTTAGAGCCAGAAACTTTGTTTATTTTCAGCATTTTATTTATTTAATTTTTATTTTTATGGATATTTTTTCAAGACATATCGAACATAAAGTGTATTTTCTGTGACATCAAGTTTAAAAACAGTGTAAACTTAATAATAGTTTAAAAATATAATTTGTAGTTTACGATTCAATATTTTTATTTACTTATTTTAACTTCATTCCAGGCTGTGAGTGACAGGGCTTTTATCTCAATAATTATATATTGCAATATATATTCTAAATCAATATTCTTTACGGGTTAAAATAGAGGCTCAGGTTGGCCAGACAAGAAAGGTATAAAGCAAGGGAAGTGATTTTAAGACAAGCTTTGCCAGCCTCTCTCAGTCGTTTGCATACCACAAATATATTATCATTAAAATGTTTTACAATTCCTTCAACAGGAATTTACAGATAAGGAAGTTTATGCTTTAATACAGGCCTGTCCAACCCAAAACACTTGGCGGACCGCACCGTATGTATATATGTATATGTATTGTTTGTGATTGTATGAATCGTATATGTATATACTTTTCCCGGGGGATGGCAGTGTGAAGATTCGGAGCAAAATACATTAATTTAAATTATTTCTTTCATAAATTAACAATAGAATAGGGAAAAATTTATAATAATAAAAAAAGAACTATAATAAAAAGAATGAATAATAATGGATCTAATAATATTTATTAGAACAGTGTGATTCTTTAGCTACCACAATCGCTGAAAGGTATTTTCACTTCGAAAAGTCAGAACATATTTATTAATTATTAATTTGTTAATTAAAGTTGTCAAACTTTAAATATCGTTAGTCTCCTCGCTGGCTGCAAAAAACTACACAGCGGGCCGCCCGGATCCTTGCTTTAGTATATTGGGGAAAATATCACATCTTAGATGAAGTAATATGATGCACACTAGTTGCATGAGATCTTTAATTATAGAACTTTTTTTTTTTTTTTTTAACATCAAACACAAAATTCTAAAGTTTTACTTTTTAAAAAATTTTAAGACCATTTACAGACTTCGAAATAAAAAGGTTGTTTGTGTTTGTTAAATATTCGTCATTATTTTGCCGGACTGACCCGTGTGAAAAGTCATCTGTATTTTGACAACCCTACTCATTTAAAATTTTATGCGTGTCTTGCCGGGCCGGGTATGGGCTTCAAACCGAACTCGGGACCTTGTAGACTTTTATTTTGTAGTCTTGCTGTTTTTAAGCAAAATACTACAAAGGCAACCTTTATAGATTAAACAAAAGCAATTTTTTATATGGTTTTTGTTTAAAATAAAGGAAAAGATATGAAAATTATTTGACGGTTTTCATCCTTCTTAATAAAAAACAAAATGTTTTTATTTCAAAATGTTTTTTAAGATGTTTTCATAGAGGCAAACACGAAATGCATTGGCGATTAAATGCTGCAAAAGATAAATACAGTTGAAAAAATGTTATAATCTATGCGTAGTACAGGACTTTTCGTTCTTGTTTTTTGTTTCCGTCACGTTATACCATTTAAAAGATACAGGTACAATCACAAGGCTTTAAAGTATATCTAGTAGCAACCTGACAGGTGCCCGAAAGTAATTTTTTACTGTTTTTTTTATTCCTTTTATCTACCGCAAAAAGTTCGAAGTCCACTTTACCTATCCTTTCCCAGTTTAGTGTCAACTAACGCAGAGTGGTTGATATTCAAGATATTCCATTTTTCATATTTCAAAAATTGCTTCATGAATGTAATATGAAACGAAATATATAAAAATGCTGGAATGGAGCAAATCATTTTACAGATGTTAACTTTGAGGTAAAATATTTTTATTTTGAATTTAATCAAAAGCATATTTTTTCATCACATGATGTTTAAATTTAGAGCGGGAATGTGCAATAAAATGGCAAGAAAACTGTAAATTAGAATTACGATAAAACAATATTAATATTTTTGATAAGTTCTCTTTCATGAATATTGATGGTTATTATGAAAAAAAATTTTTTTTTTTTTTTTTTTAATTAAAAAATTACTTTTTGTATTTAGTAATATAAATGTTGTTTTGATCAGTATTTATCAACAGAATTATTAAGAACTGATTTATCAACAATTTTGTTGAATTGAATTTATCAGACTGTTTCTTTGTTTATCAAAAAACATGACGTCATGTCAACAAAAATGAGTAGTTGGAGTATATGATTGGTTTGCCTTTTTTTTTTTTTTTTTTTTTTTTTTTATTGTCTTATAATAGAATATTTTCCCGCCTAATTGCAATTCATTTATACTTTGTTTTATTTAGACCAATAGTGAACCTTAAAATTAAATTTATTTCTATTTTGTAATCTCTAATTCACGATTGTTATTATCAACGTTGACATTAATATTCTTTATTAAAAATGGCACGTTTAATTTTTTTTTTTTTTCTTTAACTGAAAATGTATATTTAAATCACATAAAATACACATAATTTTCTTAATTTATTTTTACATAATCAAGTCATATACGATTAATATATAAAGTAAGTCCTTCTTTTAAGAACTTTACTTGAAAACAGCTCATCGATTAACAGCTATTATTTTTCCATTTCTAATTTTCTTACATTAACCTATTACACTGTTTGATTTCTTATGGAATCATCATCATATTACCATAACGATTTAAAAATATGAACATAACAGGAGAAATAAATCAAAATATCCTGTAATTTTAAAACTGACATCCTAAATACAAAATAGCAAAATTGCATTTAAAAATCAAAACTAAATAATAATACCAATAAAAACCTAAAACTTAAAGCTAAAAATATGCTGGATTTAAATGCTTTATAATGCAGTTACATTTATACTCTAATAATATCTTATCTTTTATCTTATAATAATAAGTTTCTTATGACAACGATATAAAATAAGTCTTTCTTAATTCGTGTCATTTTTTCAAGACATTTTACATCGTTCTAGTTCGATTTAAAAAAAATTTCCTCTCTAATGATATGTTTATTTGTATCTTTTTTCTCAAAATTATTGAAAGTAATGTTTTTTCTTTTTAAGAAAATTTTTTATTACGGGAATTGTTTAAATTTAAAACATGCAATAATTCTGAAAATCGCATAACGCTGTACGGAAAAATTACAGTTTGTTAGTTCTTGTTTTTATGTGTCATTATTTCTTCGTTTTTTTTTACGGAGACTTCATGCAAGAAAATTTTATGTAGCAATTTTCCTCTGTTTAATCGTAGGAAATCAATATGACAGATCTTTATTAGAAAAAATAGGAGGCGAGAAACCTGATTTGAAAATTCAAAACGGTGGCAGCTATGCAAGAGTATATGTCATGTGCATCTAATTAGATCATTAGAGGATAATAACAAAAAACGTAAAATAATTAATATTTTGTCGTTCTCATGATAAAGAGGCGTAACTCAAAAAATCGCGATTTTTAGTAAAAAAAGTTGAACTAAAATTTTGAGTAACTGAAAAAAGTCTCTATTTTTAGTCGTAGATATAGGAATTTATACTAGTGGATCTGCAGATCAGGAGCCTCAACGTCTTATTTGCATCACACATTACTCAACTGAACATTTTTATTTATTCCATATTATATAATACATATAAATATCTATATTGACTCGATTGACTTCCTACATAAACAGAAACGTTAACCCCTCCGCTGTCTCTCTCTTTCTATAACTATCTGTATATATGTATATATTGATTCCTAATAACTGATAGTCTTGTGTTAATTCTCTGTAATTCATAAATACTTGTACCAAATTTCATGCAAAAGGATTACATAACACATCGGAATCATTTTATGTAACACTGTAAATTAATTACTAATGCTATGCCAACATACTTTTCCATAGAAAAACATGCTTTTAAAATTCTAATAAAATTTCATTACATTTAATGGGGTATAAACATGTTAAAATACACTTTTAAGAAATATCGACAATAGACCGAAAGAGTACTAAATTCTTTTATGTATCCAGAAAAAGAAGCCACAGTAATTATATACACAAAAAATCTGAAGTGACTCCTCGACTTTCCGAACATTGAGTAATTAACAGTTTTGTAGATAAAGTAAAGAAACAGGAGTTGTTAAACAAACAAAAGAGAGAAAACCACAATAGAGTGTTTGAGTATTTTTCTCCATATATTACACGATGTTTTATTTAACGTTACTGAATTTTGAGCCCATAGATCATAATGATAAAGAATTTTTCGTTGTGTCCCTGTAAAAACCTATAAATGCAAGATTCACCAAAATGCTTATAGTTAGTTCAACATTGATTTATAATATTCATATAAGTTTTCAGCTCAATTGAATAAGGCTTTTAGATGCTATCGCACTTTTAAAAATTTGGTCCCATAGGCCATAATGATAAAGAATTTTTCTTTGTGTCCCGTAAAAAACTGTAAGTGCTGGATTCACCAAAATCTATACAGTTGGTGCAACTGTGACCTATAACATGTGTAAAATTTTTTTGCTCAGATTAATAAGGCGTTTAGATGCTATCACACTTTTAAAAATTTGGCCCCATAGGCCATAATGATAAAGAATTTTTCTTTGTGTCTCTGCAAAAAAACTATAAGTGCTAGATTCTCCAAAATCTATACAGATTGAGTATCTGTGACCTATAACATGTGTATAATTTTTTTGCTGAATTGAATAAGGCGTTTAGATGCTATCGCACTGTTAAGATTTTGGTCCCATAGACCATAATGATAAAGAATTTTTCTTTGTGTCCCTGTAAAAAAACTATAAGTGCTTGATTCACCAAAATCAATAGGGTTCGTACTATGGTGACTTACAATATACGTACCAACTTTCAGCTTATACGTCTCAACAAAACGTTTAGACGCCAGCGTGTTCACTCACAGACATACACGCATACATACACGCATACACACACACACACATACATACATCATCGCAAAAATAGTGAAAACGGACTCAGGGGACCTCGAAACGTATAGAAACATCAAAATCTCAAATTCGGATTTTTGACATGATTACAATACTTTCCTCACTATAGTGTTCGGAAAGTAAAAAGAATACACGTATTTAATTAATTATAACTCATTAATATTTCAACCTAATCTAACATCGTTTGGATGATTACAGAATGTCATCCGAATTCCTTTGTGTAGTCCCGTAAATAAATCATTTAGTCTATACATATCCCTTTTTCTAGAGTAAACATGCTTTTATACATCTTTATAATGTATGGAAATTCCATTATGTTGAATGCAGCATAAACGCGTCAAAATATGCGTAAATAAAAATTTGTCTGTAGGCAATAATGTCATAAAATTCTTTTGTGTGTCTCTGTAAACGAACCATAAATATTGTATACATCAGTAAAAACTATTCAACTTATTCTACGTTTTTCATGAATAAATTTTCGAAATTGGACATAATTTGGATGATTACGTGATATTGTCGGAACACTTTAGTAAAGTCCTATATATTAATTAGCAAACCTAAGAGCACATGTTTTCTGCAGAAAACATAAGTTTAAGCATCTCCCTAATGTATGCTAATTTCATTTTGCTGATTGCAGAGTAATGATGTTAAAATGCGTTTAAACGAAATTCACCCCATATGCCGTAATAATAAGAATTCTGGCGTATCCCTGTATGCAATCTATAAACAATATAGACATAAAAAAAAATTATACAGCTATTTCTATACAGAGCCTGAATGTGTGTGATAATTTGCAAGTCAATCAGAAGATTATTGCGGCCGCTATCATGGTGCATACAAATTCTTCCATAGGCCATAATGATAAGAAAAATTTTGGCATGTCCCTGTACCCTGTACACGAACTACAAATGAAATAGTTTTGGAAAACTATACAGCTAATTCTGTGTAGCTCATAAACATGTGTACCAAATTGCATGTCAATAGCGTGGTTTTTGCGGCCTGCGCTATCGCGGTACATACAAATTCTTCCCATAGACCGTAATGATAAGAAAAACTTTGACGTGTCCCTGTGCACGAATTTTAAATGAAATACACACCCAAAACTATACACTTAATTCCGTGGGGCTCATGAACATGTGTACTAAATTTCAAGTCAGTAGCGTGATTTTTGCGGCCGCTGTCGCGGACAAAGAGACAGGCAGACAGACAAACAGACACACATCCAGAACCCAAAATCTTTTTTAATCTCAACAGGCAGGCCTCCACTGACGTTTCAGCAATGAAGCTGTCATCCCCATGTCATCGAACGAAGATTTTTGATACCGAAAAAAAAAAAAAGTTTTGGCATCAGCCATTAGGAAATATAAAACTTGGAAATAGTAATAGAATAGAATGTTGATTAATTTTGAAAATGCCGAAATTTGCGCGGCTTTTAATTGTTCTAATAAATATATGAAAGGAAATGGGATAAGTGAGCTAGCTATATATAACTAATTTATGAAAAAATATAATTTATATAATCAGTTGCTTTGTTATTAATTATGAAATAATTGCCGTCTTCCTGTTTAATGGAATATACTTATTTTTTTTTTAATATTAAGTAATATGGAATTTTCAAAATTCTTATAAATGTGGTTGCAGCGGTGGAGGTAAAGCCCCTAGTTTTAATATATAACTAGTATGTTGTGGCCACTACAAGGCTTTCTTATATATATAATCCTACACTGTAAAAAAAAAAAAAAAAAAAAAAAAAAAAAAAAAAAATCCTAAAGTAGATAAAAGTTTTTAAGATATTTGGGTAAAGCAATGTTCCAAATTGGAAAGTTCTAACCCAAAATGGGTCAGAAAATCTATCTATATTGAGTTTACAAACTTGTTATGTATGGTTCACTACCTTATTTTATATTTTTGTCTATCATAAATAAAGACGTTGTAGAAAATATTGTATCACTCACCTCTTATGAAAAAAAAAATCTAACATGCGTAAATGATCTAAACAAAATGTAAACATTTCGTATGTATACGTATGTACACTGCAAAAATTAAACCCCAAAACAATAGATTTCTAACAGATGACGTCACGAGTATGTTTGCTGAGGGACAGTTGACCCCACTGACCCATTTTATCATTGCGGAATAGTGTTACAAATTTACTGTAACACAGTGTTGTAAATGTATTTGTAAAAGCATAAAAAAATTAGACTACTACGCTTCCAAAGGCATGGAAAAATTAGCATTGTCCTTCAGCAAAGTACGGTTGCTAAAAAGAAAGTCACGTGGTTGTTAGAACTCTATTCTATCCAAAATTGGTCTCGTATCCAATTTAGGTTGAAATTTTGGGTTATAAACAGAACTTTCAAATTTGGAACATTGCTTTACCCAAATATCTTACAAAATTTTACCCATTTAATTTTTTTTTAGTACATACAAATTTACGCAATACAAATTATTTTTTAAATTATAATTAATTAAAATTATTTTTCATGATAAATGCAGACGATTTTTATCTCAAATTACAGCCGGCAGCAAGAGTATCCGAACACTAGCAAAAATTCCTATGTAAAAAAAAATACACTTAATACAGTTTTGTTAAATAAATCCTTGTCGAATCATGTTCTTAGACTCATTAAGAACAGGATTCGACAAGGATTTATTTAACAAAACTGTATTAAGTGTACCTTTTTTACATAGGAATTTTTGCTAGTGCTCGCATACTTTTGCTGCCGACTGTAGTATAATAAAAAATGCCGAAAGAGAGTCAATTTTGGGCAGGCATGCAGCTCTTCTCTATAGTATAGAAAAGAAAAGGAAAAAAGAAAGAAAAATGGGTATCTAGAGAACTGTATCTGGAATTTTTCATTCAAATTCATTATATAAATTATTCATAAATTTTATTTGCTAAATATTCCGCGTGTAACGAGTTTCAAAGGACTCTGTGAAAGATAGCCATTAGAGAGTAAAATGGCCGTCTTTCTCCGAATGAAAAGGAATCACATTTCTCCCCTCGATGATCAATCTATATCTTATTACTATATCTATGCTTTTAGTTAAACCGTTTTCTGAAAGACCCAAGGTGGTATCTATATGACCTGTAAACAGGCCCTGACTTACGGCAGGGCATACGGGGCAAATGCCCTGCCCCCCCCCTTCCCCTACAGGCATATGCAGACATTCTGCAACCTAATGACCTCTTATGCCCTTGCAAGGGGGCCCCCCAGAACAGGCTTGCCGCGGGGCTCTAGGTAGTCTAAGTCGGGCCCTGCCTGTAAAAGTGGCGTAACTCAGTTCCTATTGGTTACCTAGTTATAAGGGATTTATGGTTTGTAACTCAAATTTCGTAATCTTAAATTACGCCTGTTTGTCATGAAAGTGACGATAATCTTCTTGGACTAGCAAGGCGAAATAAATTTGAAAATATATGGGTAAAAATCAAGCACTAAACGAGCGCAGACCGATTAATTGCGAATATGGACTCTTGTTAAACACAGTATTTTAGATGTTTGAAAATGTAGGTTATAAACACTACCTTATTCAATCAAGCATATGATGATTTATAGGTTTCTTCGAATAATTTAATCTTTAGTATTTGGAAAGTTTCAGACATTCATGTGTTTTTTATCGGTTCATAAACATTTAAATAGAACAGTTAGAAGACGCGTCCTCAAAAATTACTAAGTAGGAAGAATGAAAAGAATTAATGATAGTTATTACTTTCTTCTGTATTCAATAGAAAAAAGTATTGGATTCATAAAAATTTTCAACTTCCAGTTTTCGACGGATTTACACGTTTTGAGCGGTGTAGAACACGATTTGACCATTTTTAGAAAATGTCTGTCTGTGTGTGTGTGTGACAAAAATTTTGTGGCGACTGTATCTTCGGAACTATTGCTCAGAATTGTATATAAATTTATATGTAGATGCACCTTGATCTAAATTAGTGCCTATCAACTTTTGGCGTCAACCGCTCAACAGGTTGCGTTGCTATACAACAATTTCCGTAATTTAAGGGGAGGCTATATCTCAGGTTCTATTGTGTATAATCAAACAAAACTTGATATGTGATAAGGCCATAATAAGACATTATGCTGATTCAATTCAGATGCTTATCGGCCTATAGGTGGCACTGCTATACTGTAAATTTCCTTGATAATGGGAAGGCTATACCTCAACTTCTATGGCTTATAACTGTACGAAACTCGACATGTGAGATAACTATTATGAAAACGCATTTTTTAAAATGTTATTTACAGACAATAAAGTCTTTCTTTGGATATTTAGTGTTAACCTTCTCTAAGGTGAAAATAATTTGCATTTATCATGTTAGATAATTTTAATTAATAATAGTTTTAATAAATTATTTGCACTTAATGAATTTGTATAGAAAAATATAGAAGAAAGTCTAGTGGTGGCTACAACACACTAGTTTGTATAGTAGTTTTCAAATTTGTTTTCTTTTTACAGAAGAAAAAATATAAACTTTTCCAATATGTTGTTGAAAAGTATTTCTAACTTTGATTCGTCTGTCTTTCCATCTGTCCTTATTCTAATTTCCATAAATTTTTAGAATGTCTTAAACTGATGTATGTTATGTAGGGCTGTGCCGATTAATCGGTTCGGATAATCGATCAATGCTTAGTTCCGATCAATTTTTTTAATCGAGTTAATCGGTCCGATTAAATCGATTAAAAGTTTTCAAAATCTGATTAAAATTTCAAAACTACGAATTAAAGTAAAAATTTAAAATGCTGCTCTGCCCTCAAAATATTGCCCCATCAGTGGCCGTACGGTTCTGCGCTCAATGCTGGTAGACAGAAAGTACCGGATTTGATCCCAGGCCACGCTTGTCGACATAGCCGTTCGGAGTTTTCCGTGGTTTTCTCCGAAACTCGCACAAATACGTGCTAGGACGCCTCAGAAAAGCCCTCATGGAGGACATTCCATTATAGTCTTAGGACCCCTCAGAAAAGCCCTCATGGAGGACATTCCATTATAGTCTTAGGACCCCTCAGAAAAGCCCTCATGGAGGACATTCCATTATAGTCTTAGGACCCCTCAGAAAAGCCCTCATGGAGGACATTCCATTATAGTCTTAGGACCCCTCAGAAAAGCCCTCATGGAGGACATTCCATTATAGTCTTAGGACCCCTCAGAAAAGCCCTCATGGAGGACATTCCATTATAGTCTTAGGACGCCTCAGAAAAGCCCTCATGGAGGACATTCCATTATAGTCTTAGGACCCCTCAGAAAAGCCCTCATGGAAGTCATTTCACTTATAGTCTTAGGACCCTAAGGAAGTCAATCGGTCTTAATCCCAAACACACACACCACTACAGTATATTTTTTCAGATATCCGCTTTATATATATATCACATAAGATTAAGCTTAGATCACGAAAATGTCAATGTGCTTGTGTGTTTAAGGGATTGATTAAAATGGTACCTTTTTTATGACTTGTTATGTAATATTGGAAATAAACATGTATGTTTCATTCTGATCTTTCATTATATATGAGTGAGTATAATTTAAATATTTAATATCTATAAAGTATTTTTAATTACTTATTATTATTATTATTATTATTATATATCAATAATTATGAAGCAACAGAGCTAAATATCCTAATTAAATATCTTCACAATTAAATCTAAGTGTAACAGGAAATGTATTTCATAAAATAAATTCACCGCACTTTAGAATGTAAAAATCGAGGAAAAAGAATAAAAAATCCATAGAAAAAAGCGTGGGTCGAGGGCGAAAAAACCTCTCAATGTCAAGTGTGTAAGGAAAAAAAAAAAACAGCTAACACCAGAAGGAATAAAAGGATGAAACTGACTACGAAGGGTCGGGCTCGGGGCCCTGAAGCTTTCGTCGAGGGTTTAATACGTCTCGCCTAGTATGTGATTTATGCAAATATTCGCACGAATATTTGCAGTTGCTTTTCGAAGTGTTGTATTATCTTCACATTTAAAATAGTTTTTCACTTGTTAGAAAAAATTAAGAGGTTTTCTTTTTTCATTATTTATTTGTATGTTAATATTATTTATAGTTTAAGGAATCGTTTAAATAAAATTATAGTATTATCTATATATATATAAATGAATGTTTGTCTGTATGTCCTTTATAAAATCGTAAACGGTTTGACCGATTTCGATCATTCTTTTTTTGTTTTTTTCCTTATAGGTCAGGGATGGTTTAGGAAAAAAAAAAATGAAAAAATTCGCCCCCCAAGGGGGGGAGGGGGAGCAAAACGTGAATTCAAAAAAATCCTTCATATCTCAAACAAAAAAACAGATATCCGTAAAATTTTTGCTTTAAAATATAGCTAATATAAATGTCTAAAAACCAATTTCTGGAATTTTCGAAATTCGGTCCCGGGGGGGGGGGGGGGGGTAAAACGGGATTTCACATGCGTAAAACGCGATTTCGCATAATCCTATATCTCAAAAAAAAAAAAAAAAAAAAAAAAAAAAAAAACAGATATACGTGAAATTTTTGCTAGAAAATATAGCTAATACAAATATCTATAATTTCTGGAATTTTAAAAATTCAGTCCCCAGGTGGGGCAGCAGGGGCAAAAACAATTAGAAATACAGTTAGGCCTTTCAAATTTGGTACAGATAGGTTTCAATAGCCTGCAAGTCGAATGGGGATATTTTCGAAAAGTGTAAAGTTATTAGGAGGGGAGAGAAGGGGGAGGGGAGAGGGGGGGGGCAAAAAAATAAAAATAGAGTTAGATCGTTCAAAATTGGTATATAGAGGTTTTCGATACTTACAAATCGATTGCGGATATTTTAAAATTTGCAAAATTATTAGGAGGTGCGGGAAGGGGGTGGAGCGATAAGGGAGGGGCTATGCGCAAAAACAAATAGAAATACAGTTAGGGCATTCAAAATTGGTACGGATAGGTTTTAAAGGCCTGCAAGTCGAATGGGGATATTTTCGAAAGTGTAAAGTTATTAGGATGGGCGAGAAGGGGGAAGGGGATGGGGAGGGGCAAAAAAAATAAAAATAGAGTTAGATCGTTCAAAATTGGTACACAAATGGTTTTCGATACTTAAAATCGAATGCGGATATTTTTGAATTTGTAAAATTATTAGGAGGGGCGGTAAGGGGGGGGCTATGGGCAAAAAACAAATAGAAATGCAGTTAGGCCGTTCAAAATTGGTACAGATTGGTTTTAGAGGCCTGCAAGTCGAATGGGGATACTTTCGAAAGTGTAACGTTATTAGGAGGGACGGGAGGGGGGGGGCGGAGGGGCAAAAAAAAATTGAGTTAGATCATTCAAAATTGGTACATAGAGGTTTTCGATACTTACAAATCGATTGCGGATATTTTCGAATTTTTAAAATTATTGGGAAGGGGGGGGGAGAGTGGTGGGGCAAAAAAATAAAAATAGAGATAAATCGTTCAAAACTGGTGCATAGAGGTTTTTGATATTTACAAATCGATTGCGGATATTTTCTAATTTGTAAAATTATTAGGATAGACGGGAGGGGGGGCGAAGGCAAAAAATAACAGAAATAAGAGTTAGAGCGTTTTGGGAATTTTGAGAACCCGGTGCGACATTTTTCCTAATCAGATTTTGTGTAGCTTTTTTTTTTTTTTTTTTCACTTGATATAAATTAATGCAATTTTGAGAATTCAGTAATTATAGTGATTCATTTAAAAATAGGGTCCAGCGAAGCGGGCGAAGCCTGCTTATAGTATTATATATTATAAAATTATAGTAGTATTTAAATAAAATTATAATATTTTTATATCGTTTAAATAAAATTATACAAAGAAAAGTGAAAATCGATTAAAAATCCAATTAATCGGCCGATTAATCGATTAATGAACTATGATTAACCCAGTTAAAAGTGTTAATCGATTCCCACCCCTAATGTTATGCAATTTTACCATGGAATATTTCCTGTTTAAATTTGTATAAATAGTACTATTGTGTACACGGAACTGGCGACACACAGTTCTCACAAAAGGAAATCTGAATACCACTATTTTCTATATAATAATTTTAGACTTGACTAATCACTGATATCTATAGGGTTGTGGGTTTTTCCAGAAAATTTTGAAATAAAAAATTTTCCGGGAATTTTCTTTAATCAAAAGCTTTTGTTTTTCACACTATATCTGACATTACTGTAATTATTAACTGTACATGACAAATAAAAGAAATTTTTAAATATGATGTGTATAAAGTTTGCTAAAAAAATTATTTTTCTGGTTTTGAAAAATTTTCCGTAAAAATATAGCAGAAAATTTTCCAGCACACATCACTAGATATCTATAAAAAAAAAAAAAAAAAAAAATACTATATAAAAATTCTGGTGTCCAAATTTCCTTTTGTGAGAACCCTGACACGCACTCACAAAAGAATTTCAGTGCATTACGGCCTATGAGAAGTTTTTGTTTAAAACATTTTTTAACATCTTTATACTGCACACAATGTAACCAAATTGGCAAAATTTATTCAGATGCATAAAAAAATATTTCCTATTGAGTATAATATGATTAGCATGATACTATATATACGATATGATTTTTGAATATGATATGAAATGATTTTTGAATATGATACGATTAGTTTATGAAGTGCATACCCAGTTGTTTTGTAAAATGCATTTTCATTTGTAAAATGCGCTTTTAACACTTTTTTTTTTTTTACAAACTAAAAAATGTTTATGACTTCGGTTTGTAATTTCTGTCGATCTATTGTCTCAGGTATTTATTTGAAGCATATTTTAATACCTTTCTACCGCACATAGTTAAGGAAACTTACGTACATTGTTTAGATGAACAAAGTTCTCTTCTCTATAGGATATGGCATAATTAGCTTCATTAATCAGCTACGGTTCCACAATATTGTTAAGATATATTAATTTTTTTTTTTCCTTCCTGGAAGTAAAGCTGTAAAAATAGCTCTTTGAAAATTCCATCCTCCATTGTTAAAAACAAAATATACTTTTGTATATAGCCTTGCTGTTTTTCACAATATGCAGGGCTACACAAAAGATTGACTGTTGAGTGCTTTTTCTTTAAAACTGAAGCAAGAAAGGTAGTTTTTCTGAGATTTCTTACTGTATAGTTAAAAATAAAATGTAGTATAAGTCGTTATCATGGAGGTAAAGTACATTGCAGATTAAACGATGTAACAAATTAATCACACATAAATACAGTTGGAAAGCGTTTATAATCTATGCGAAATGCATGAATTTTCTTTCTTTCTCTCTTTTTTTTTTTTTTTTTTTTTTTTTTTTTTTCTTTAGATTTCAGTTCAGTCATATTATAGGGTATAGGAGAACTTAGGTGTTCATGGAAATTTTCGATGTCGATTTTTTATGTTTTTTTTTTTTTTTTTTTTTTTGTTTTGAAGTATAAAGAGTCCGATAATTACAAAATCGATATGGTATTCGTCTGTAGGGTGTCAGTCTGTAGTGTGCTAGTTTGTTAGTCTGTGTCTGCGTACACAATAACACTAGAACAAATATACAAGTCACGCCAGTTATAAAATATCACTTATAACACTGGAAAGAACCTTATTTGTTTTCAATATTCTAATTTTAAAACTTCGCAAGTTATTCGAAATTAACAATTTTCTTAACATGAGAGAATAGGGAAAAAATTCGCATGTATTATAAGGATTATTTTCATCCTAAAAATATAGGATCAGTTTTAAAATATCATTTATGATACTGGCATGAACCTCATTGCCTATGGATGTTCTGCTTTAAGTTATTCGAAATTCACAATTTTTTTAACAAGGCAACATATTTCAAAATTTATCAAGATTGGAAATACTATGGCGTTGCATGAAAACTGAAATATAGAATTGGCCCTAATAAAATTAAAGAACAAATTAGGATAAGGTAAATGTATCGAAGCAGAGGAACAGGAAGTAGCATATTAGGTGGGATATTTCATTCTGAAACTTTGTCTAGTGATCGGTAGACTTGTTTTCCGTTAACATGAATATATAGTATTAGTGAGCAGAGTGAGGAGCTGAGCAGAGTCCACCTAACCCAACTGGTTTCTTATTTTAAAACTGCAGAATGAAAGCACAAGCGTATTTACTTTCAACTTCAGCTGTATCGTGTTTGTCGTTTTGTACTGATAAAAAGATGAAAGTAAAATAAATTTAAATAGAGATTATCACAATCGATTTAATGTTATCTCTACACAACTGAGTTAGTCTTGCGGCACACTTGTGTATCGAGGCACACCTATTGATAAATATTGGATTGATAAATTACATGCATTCAACAATTTAACTAAAAAGTAAAATTAAAACTTTAAAAAAAATATTAAAACGACAGTATTTCACATAAAATTGTTTAATAACTTGTTACGTGTAAAATTTCAATTGCGAGAAAAGTGAATTGCCAAAATTTATCAGATATTACCGGGATAGAAACTGATTTTATTGTAAAGCTATGTAATTAAAAAAAAAAAAAGAATTAAAATAAACACTCAGTGTTGAATTAAGTTTTTTTTTTTTTTTTTTTTTTGAGGGAAATTTTCATTTTTAGTAGGGAATATATAATTTAACGGGAATGTTATAAAATTCGAAATTTTCTGGGAGAGTGGTTATTTCTTTCTCGATTAAAAGGATTTTTTTATTATCTCAATAGGAATTAGAGAATAGTATGGAATTCTTATAAATGTGTGGATGGAGGGACATTTTTTATTGCCAAACCACTAACTTTACGGAGAATTTGAAAATTTCCCTCCAGCTCCTCTTCCTGTTTTCACTTCTGATAAATACTGATGTTTATCATATTTTTACAATTATTGAAAGTTTTGCTTATTACAACCTAAGAAATCTATATAAATAAAGCAAAGATTTTATCGGGTACACATCCGGGGGGACCACTGGTCTAGATTTAACTACATTGGTGATGAAAGTTGGTCATTTTTTTACTTTCTCTTACCCATAAGGTAGAGAAAGTATTGTTTTTGGGTCAAATTTTCGAAAGTGAGTTTTTGTTATATTTATACGTTTTGAGGTCTCCTGAATACGAAAATCATGTTTTTAGCGGTTGGTCTGTGTGTGTGTGTCTGTTATCAACATATCTCAAAAACAAATTATAGCAGAAAGTCAAACTTGGTATTCTAAATGTGTATGATATAGACTTGTTACACTAAACTTTTCATTAAGAACAAGCAAATGGTTCGTCTACAGGGACACCCAAGAGAACTCAAATACATTACGTCAATGGGGAAAATTGTTCATGCTTTTACTTAAAATGTAATGCTTGTACTCTGTATATATTGTGTTTCTATCTTCATTATTTATTTTACGTGCTCTACCAAGCTAAGCTAGCTGCCAGCAACATAGTCTTCTTATCCTAACAATATTTGTTATTTTACGTCAGATTGTACTGTTTCTTGTAGACAGCGATTTTGCCGCCGTTATCAATTTTTATCTATCACCGTCAATGAACCTGCAAACACTTTTGTTTTTATTTAAAATATATAAAGCTGAAAGTTTGTCATTGTATCTGTCCGGATTATTAGATTTCATCAAAAATTGATAAACTTATTAAGTAAGACAAAATCTAGCTAACGCCATATATTTTAATTTAATCTGATAATTGGTTCAAAAGATATTAAATAAAAAGAAAAAAAAAAAAAAAAGTTGATGCCAAAAGTAAATAAATAAGTAAATATATTTCTTTTACTGCCAAAAAAAGAAAAACAAAAGCTGCAAACATTTTTAAATAATCTCGTGTGTCACTCACATTAATTTCTTTTACTCTGAAATTTAATACTATAAATATAAGTTGAAGATTAAGAGGTAAGATAACGAGAACTGATATGTATACCTATGCTAAAACAATTCAAATTAGGCTTCGGAAGAGTTTTATATGATAACCAATTCTGTGTGAGGGAGCTACAGCCCCCCCCCTCCTAACCCCCCCATTTCATTAGTGCACATACATTTATATAGAATTTAAATCTGCTATTAAAATTAAAAGTCCACTTAAAATTATTCAGACAACTTTCACACGCAACATTCCTTGAAACTTATCAGCCTTGATCAAACTTTTCCAGCAACAAACTTATATTAACTTGAAAATACAACTTTTGGATCTCCTAAAATTATTCGTTTTTAAGTTACTTTAAGAGACACAGACACAGGCAAAGATCAAATGTTAAAAATTTAACCTCGGTAATCAGGAAGCCTCAAAACGTGTAAATATACAGAAAACAACCGATGAATATTTAGCTTTAAAACATATATTATTTACCATATGTCTATGAGGAATTCATTTCAATTCCTGAGCAACTTTTCAAGACAAATTAAATATTTTCAGCCATGTATATCCTTTGAAGATTATGTACAGACCACATGGTGATCCTAAATATAATCCTATAGTAATAACACACAGCACAACCTGAAATACGCTTCTATCAATTTTCAGCTATTGTCGCACTATAATCTAGTTCTTTTGTGTAAATCAACAGGGAATGATTTCCAAACCATATTCTACATGAGACATGGTTTTATGCATATAAAAAAGTATGTAATCGTTTCATTTGTATGAGTGCAGTCTATAGCTGTTGAATTCTACTTACCTACAATTTTCCCCCCATAGACGTAATATATTTGAATTCTCTTGGGTGTCCCTGTACATGAACCATTTGCTTCATCTCAACAAAAAGGTTAGTGTAGCATCCCTACATCATACACAGTTGAATACCAAGTTTGGACTTTCTGCTACCATTTGTTCTTGAGATATACTGATAACAGACACATACAGAGACACACACACACACAGACCAACCGCTAAAAATATTATTTTAAGATTCATGGGACCTCAAAACGTGTAAATATAACAAAAACCTTGACCCAAAAACAATACTTTCTCTACCATAAGGATAAGAGAAAGTAAAAATAGTTTTTAAAAAATTGAGAAAAAATTGTGCTAAAAAATGGAACAGCAACAGCTTTAGTGTAGATCCCATTAGCAAAATTTGAAATTTGGTATCGAAGTAGCTCGGATGGTTCTCGCATTTGAATTCATCGCCAAAAGGACGACAAAAATTTTAAAGTCGCCAAGGTGCTTATGCTAAAGCTATACCAAAGAAATTCTAAGAAATTAATATAGTAACCGATGCTAGGAAATGAAACACAGTTACTGCATGCCTTTATATGGAAGAATATATTAAAATAAGTCCTGTCGTAGTGAGTTAAATTTTGTTTTGTGCAGAATTTTATATCTATTATTTAAAAAGACAAAAACAAAAATACACTTATATGTATTAGTTTTCTTGATTTTAAACGCAAAAATTGATTTCCGTATATATAAATCGTCTCTCTCGGGAGCCGAGAAAATCGTCTGTCAATATTTATCAATTGAAAACAATTTTACTTAAAATGAATTTTTTTAGAATAAAAAAAAACGTACATATTTAAGGAGGAAGAAAATAAAATATAATGAATTCAGTTTGCTTCACATTAAAATTTACAATATATATCTATAATAATTAGACATAATTTTAAATAATTACACATACATTAGGAAGTAAAAATTACAAGAGGGTTGCAATATTATAAACATATTTAAAAACTTCCATGAATTGGCAGTATTAAAAATTTCCCAATTAAATAATCTGTATCCGTGCTTATTTCATGAATTTTGATTTTTATAATCTTTGCAATGGATTTATAAAATACTAGTGACGGCGAAAAAGAAAAATGTTTTTCGAGTAATAACATTGAATTATCTCGGAAATAGAGATCGGTGCAACCTATTCTTTAGTTATTAAATCACGAGGTCATACCATCTGGAAGATGATTAATTTAATAGCATTTCGTCTCTTGTGCAGCAAACACCGAACACAGAGCGAATATTTTCGGCGGAAATCGTCTTTTTAATGATTTTTATTACAGTTTGGATTCGTTTATGAAATATTGTGGCAATCTCGTGTAATTTATTACTATTTTGTTTATGAATGTATGAGATGTTAGATTACCTATAATGGTGGATTACTGGAAAATATTGTTTACGTATTTTTACAGAAGAACATGAAAATTTATCTAAAGTATTCTTTTGAAAAAAGTAAGTTTGTTTTTTAAAGCTGTATTATTCTTAAAAATATTTAAATAGATTTAAAATAACTTGTATGATTGTTATAGCTTTTTTAAAGTTTATGATTCTCTGCATAATAGCATTTGAAAGTTCTTGAAATGTCTAGCGCATTAAAAATGAATTTTAGTATATATAAATGAGAATTGATATACTCTGTTCATTCGTGTGCTTTGACAATACTTTGATGTCTTAGGTAAAAAGCGCAACCATATAGATAGAAATTATACATGTATAGTAAACATGTATTCTAACCTGATTGTAAAACGTTTTTCAGACATTTTAGAATAGTTCTTCAATGAGGAAAAAGAAATTAAACAAACATTTAAAAATTTTTTAAAGGGGTTCACACTTTAATTAATAATGGTGAGTGTTAAAAATAAAGTATAACTCAAAAGTTTTTGACATATCTTGAAATTTTCAGGGGTGAAATAGGGAGGGGTTCAAGTTCATTACGACTTTGTGGGTAAGTGTTAGTAAAATTATATCGTCATTTCCTAATTTAAGGAGTCTAGGTAGTTTTAACCTTGAAAAAAAAAAGTTATGAACACTTTTGAAGATTTTGAAGCTTTATTTATGTTTTACGTACTTTGGTTCAATGTTCAAAAGTTATGAGCAAGAATATAACTGACTGAATATTGTTACATTTCTAATTTCTAAACGCTTTTATTATTATTGCTATTTAATATTATTTACGCTTTTATTCTTAAAAGGGGCTTTTTTGCCACCATCCACAAGAGTTTGAAAAAAAATTTTCACCTATTGCTATAAAGATTTGAAAACACATTTATATATAAAGGATATCTACAAAATAAATTAAACCTTAAATGCCTGGTCTGGTTATTTTTTAGATCAAATTAAAACTGTTTTATTCTTACCTCCATTAAATATATCACGAGAAAAATACTTTAAAAAATCATACTTTATTTTAACTATGGTTTACAGCTAAAAAGCAGTTTGTTGTCAATTGGCAAACATGAGGCATTAGAGCTTCAATATTATTTAATAATACTTTAGAACAGGCCTGTCCAACCCAAAACACTTGGTGGGCCGCATTAGAAATATATATTTTATTCATTCGGGCCACACTGTATGCACAGTCATAACCCCCCCCCCTGCTTTACCGACTAATTCCGCCGTAAATTAATGTAGAGACTTGCGACTGGTGCCAATCGATTAGTAATAAGGCCTAGTTTAGACGGTTTAGTTAGATTTTGCTTAAGGGATGTATACATATTAAAACTGGCATCAACTTATTTTTTTTTTTTTAAGGCAACCCGCAATTTCGACAAGTTTTTTGGATTAAAAATTAGATGTCATTACCAATCGTTAGGCATCAGCTGCTAGTTTCTACAATGATTTACGGCGAAAATAGTCGGGGAGGAAATTATTATTATTATTATTATTATTTTATGACTGTACATATGCATATGTGTATATATGTTTGTGAGTATATGATTCATGTATGTATATACTTTTTTCGGAGAAGGGCAGGGTGAAAATTCGGAGAAGAATACATTAATTTAAATTATTTTCATTCGTAAATTAACAATAGAATTGTAAAAAAAATTACGACTATATATTAAAACTATAATAAAAAGAATGAATAATGGATCTAATAACATTCCATTACAACAGTTCCTTAGCTACCATAATCGTTGAAAGGTATTTTCACTTCGAAAAGTCAGAACGTATTTATTAATTTTTGATTCGTAAACCAAAGTTGTCAAACTTTAAATATCGTTAGTCTCCTCGCGGCCGCAAGAAACTACGCGGTGGGCCGCATGCGGCCCGCGGGCCGGCCACCCCTGCTTTAGAAGACAGAATTGGGTATGATGTCGAAAGGTAACACACAGCATTTAAGGGTTAACACTTAATAAAACTAACTTTATTTAAGTCAACTATTTTTTCAAAAACGCTTGAATTTTTATGAAATTTTCAAACTTTTATATTTTACGTAATTTTAAAAATAGTCAGTTTTGAAGTATCTCAATACCTTTGATTCACTTTATGAAATAGCTTTGTATAAACATTTTAAGACCATAAAAAAAGCCTATAGATTAATTTCACGGTAAGGTACTCGCGGATGATGCAAAAAAAAAAAAAAAAAAAAAACTTTTAAGAAAAGAAGCGTTAAAGTTTAGAAATACTATGAATTTCAATATTGACATCACAGTTATTTTTGCTCATAATTTTTTAACCAAAGTATGTAGAATCATAAATTAAGCATAAAATTGCTCAGAATTTTTCATATTTTTCAACATGTATTTTTATGTAATTTTTTTTTTTTTTTTCTAAAGGTTAAAATTCCCTAGACTCCTTAACTTTATAAAATCAATTATTTCCTAAACGTATGTTAACGAATAATTTCATGTTTCCTAAAAGGATAATTTAAGATTTTTTTTCCCCGAATTTTATTTATTATAATTACAAATTTCAAAAGATAATTATGTTAATTTCATTTCCTCTCTCCAAGAAGTGGTGCATCTTTCTTCTATGAGAGAGTTATTCTATTGGTTTTAAGGTTTTAACAACAGCAATATTAGTAATAATGATATAGCACAAGAAGAAGACAAAATCTAAAAAAAGATTCTGAAACAAACAAACAAAAATGAAATACGAACAAAGGAACATCTAAAATATTTTTGAAAAAAAAAAAAAAAAAAAAAGGTTATTAAAAGCAAAAAGACAAGAACTGTAAAAAAAAACTTTAGAAAAAATATAGAGTAAAAAGAAAGAGAAAGGAAAATTATCAAATTTCTTAAAAATCCAAACTTTACAGTATTATACTATAACAACAACAAAAAAAAAAAAAGATGAAGAGGAAGAAAAAGAATGACGGCTATTATTATTGACGTACATTTCTAGTATCTTACTACCAAAAAATTAAAATAAATAAATAAATAAATAAATAAAAAAGAAAAGGTCTCTCTCTCTCTCTCATTTTTTTTTTTTTTTTTTAAACTCTCTGATCACTAATATGAAAATGACGTTTTACAGAGAATCACCCTTCTGTGTATTTCTGTGTTGTCCTGTAAATAGGTCATTAATACTAATTATACTACAATCTATAAGAAACATGCTTTTGTCAAACTGCATAAGGTATGCTAATTTCGTTATGTTTTACTTAGCATAATTATATAAAAATACTAGCAGGCTTTGCCCGCTTCGCTGGTCACTAAATTTAAAGGAAACTCTTTTCTATATAGCTTTATAAAAATAAAATAAAATACTAAAATTGCTCAAAAGCTCGCTTCGGATCCCTGCTGCCTTCGGTAGCGATTTGGTCATCCGCTAAAACTCGGGCGCTTGTCCCTATTACCTGAGACAATGGTTTACCAATAGGCTTGCATTAAGTCCTTATTAGATAACAGTTTCGAAATAGATAGTATCGAAAAAAAAATGAAGTATCCCCTTTATATTTGAATCCCAGTTACATATGAACAACACTATACGTGGTGCACATAATATTTGCTTTTACGTTATTTCCTATGTTTATTTTGTTTATCCCCGATCAACCATAAAAATGATAACAATTTCACGCTAAATATTATAATATGCTATGACCGGCTACGTCTGTTGCATGAGACAATTAATTTTTTGTGGTTATTAGTATTCATGGTTTGTAAGCATGATCATAGTACCGCCTTAATATAGCTCTCTTTGGCGACTTTTGAATTTTTGTCACCATTTTAGATTTTATCCCTTGTAAAAATAAGACTTAATACCTTGTAACAATATGCTATGAGCGCTATTTCTGACATATTTTAGACAACTAAACTTTTAATGGTTATATATATTTCCCATTAAGCATATTTTTATTTTCATTTATTTATTTAAATATTGATGAAATTTGAACTTCAATTTGGTCTAGTGTTGTACAGGCTGTATCCGCGTTTGTAATGATCGATAGACGGCGCTTTGTGAACACTGCAGTTGTTAGTAAACATTAGCCACGTGTGTTCCAATAGTGTTCTTGTTATTCTACTTAATATTCGTACTATAATTTCTCCGCCATTACATTATGGAAAATTGATTGCTTTTGGAAAAAATGCTTCAGTTTATTCAAAGTTCGATCGGAAGTAGATTTTTAACTGAAGTTGAACAAATATTAATTTCAAATCATCTGATTAATTCTTTACTTCCATTAGCCGAAGCAACTGAAATTTTAAATTCGTCATTTGGAAATAAATGGAAGCTCAATTCTGGATTTCTTGATGCTTTGGATTTACACTGTGGCACACAAAAGTATGTGTTATCTTTTTTACCGTATTTATTCATTTTTATTCAATAAATATATGTGAAACTAAACATCGGCTAGCAATGGCGGCTATCTCGAATTCGAATTAAACCATGTTTATTGTAATTTCACCGTAGCCCACCAGAGGGCGAGCATTTCATTACAATCGCGGATACTACACGTTTGTGTTTGTGAAAGAAAATTTATAAAATACATACATTAGTTAATTTTAAAAAATCTAATTGTCCGATCGATAAGCTGTTTAATCCGTTGGATTCACAAAAATTGCATCTTTCATTTGGTATCTTATTTGTAACGATACGACTGATATTTCTAATTTTTTTAATTTACTTTCCTCATTTTAAATACATGTAATTTTTATTGTTCACGTTTTTTTTTTTTTTTTTTTCCGTCGAAAAAATAATGATAATTTTTTTGGCAACAATTAAATTAAGGAATAAAATTAAATATTTTAAATAAATGTAATTTTTATTGTTCACGTTTTTTTTTTCTTTTTTTCTGTCCAAAAAAGAATAATTTTTTTTGGCAACAATTAAATTAAGGATTAAAATTAAATGGCCAATTTATCAGTTATTAGAAGGTTTTTATTTTAACATTTTAATTAATTAAAAGAAAACTAAAACAAAATTCGAAAATCCGGCTTCGAGGTGCATCAGGGGAGGTCATTACGAATCAACATGCACATTTTTGTAGCTCAGCCATCAGCCGTTAGGAACACACCTAAACTTTATTGAATAGCAATAAAGTTCAAATTGACTCTAGAAAACGTTTGTATGGGAAATAGAAAAGGGCTGTTTTTAGGGTTTTCCCGGAAATTATTCGATTTTTTCTCGCCTTTTAAACCTTTCCTAGACCTCCACGAACATTTCAAGACTCAGATAAGATAAATCCGTTCAGCCGTTCTCGAGTTTTAGTGAGACTAACGAACAGCAATTCATTTTTATATATATAGATTCATGAAGAATTACTTTTGATAGATCGCAATATATCTGAATTATTTTTTTAAGCATACCTGTATACAAACCAGTAATTTTATGTATACTCATTCAATAGGAAGCATACTATAGTAATCTTGAATGACGAATACCATTTTTAAAGAATTTTAAAATTATTAACAGAAAAAAATGTTTACGGAAAGGATAGCGCACACAGACGGACGGACAAAAAAGACGTATAGACGAAACAAAGCTTTAAATACTTTTGAACTTTTTTGGAAAGTGTTAAAATCGCATAACAAAAGGGAAAATTCAATTAAAACAAAAGCAAAGCGATAAGGGGTTTCACTCACATTTTTATTTTGTATCAATTAACGGCGATACATCGATTCAAAATAAAAAAAATATAGGTAATAATAATAATAATAATAATAACCTTTATTATTTTGCTTATTTTTCAAAGTATACTTGAAGTTGAGCTCTTCTACCGACGGTATCTTTCTGAATTTTCACAATCGTTTATTTTTTAAAGAATAACTTTATAATTTGGCTAATAAATTGCCCAAAAGAAATTTCGATAATTCTTGCGCATTGACAGTAAAAAATTATTAAATAAAAATATTCATATTTCATTTGATACTTAATATATTCTGATTGTAGTATGTTGTGTCTAGTGAAGTATATCAAATTTTTGAAAAATGACATTTCATTGGTTTAAAAACCCCGTATGTTATAAACAAACAATTTACGAAAAAATGTCGATGCTGTCATAGAAACCCTCATGTTTCTATTAATAAACGTGATATTGCCACATATATAAATACAGGTAATTAAAAGAAGCATCATAATCATAAACTTTAACTAATAACTACAGTGCATTTTAAGCATTCTTTTTTATAAGGTAATCCCAAACATAATATATATTTTAAATTTATAATTGGTTTTGTTTCTGCCTTCGGGATAAAACTTACGATGGAATATAAAAAGTATAACATGTTCTTTTTACCCTGAAATTCCAAGGCAATCCATGAAGTATTTTTTTTTTTTTTTTAGATTTTGATATAATGTCTGAAATTTGAAAGTGAACCTTCCTTTATGTCCATGATAGCTGTAATATGAAACAAAAGCCTGTATTTGTGGCATTTTTTATGTTTTATTATGCCAATATCAGATAATCAGTCTGAATCGCATAATGTATAACTCAAAATGTAACTTCATTATTGAATTGTTTTAATTTTTACTTAAAAGTTTCCATTCAATCTTCGAAATATCGTTTTGGATGAGAGTAGTTATTTTTGTGTGGTACATATGAGAGTAGTTATTTTTGTGTGTCCATTTATTTGCCTTTTTTTTTTTATTATTATTATTCTCGACAAAATGCGTAACATAAACACAAAGACAAACTTTAAATGGTAGACTATCTCAGAAAAGAAAAGACAATTTGAATTTTTCTGAATGTTAGCTCACTATGAGGTAACTGTATTTAATATGTATATTCCGAAGACTGTTTGTATTTTATCTTTATTTAAATTAAAATTAAAAATATTATATTCGTAGGCTTTAATGTTAAAAAGTTCCAACCGCTAAAAACATTTATACTCATGTAATAATAATTGTAATAAAAATATAAACACAAAATCTTCGTATTTTCTCGATTTAAACCGAAATTCACTTAATTATATATAATGCTAATTATTATTATTCTGTGTATGCGCGTAATGCAAAAGAAGCGTACACTCGCTTTTCAAAATATGTGAAAATGTGTAAAAAGTTCTACAGCAAGCAAGATTTATTTTATATCACTTTTTTGCTTTATCATACAAATGTACTTTAACTGAAAATTATATATATGCCTATCTGTAACATTTCTTCTAATGTTAAATTACATTTTTCTTTCTTTTCTTTTTCTTTTTTTTTATTGCATTTACCTTTTTAAATTAATCTCTTTTTGTTAAAATCGACCGAAACAGGTTATCCATGATTCTAAAGTATAATTATTTATTTCTAAAGACTTTTTTTTTTTTTTTTTTTTTTTTTACATTTGTTTCAGTGAATCATTTGCGGCAACCTTTTACAATTTAAATTATTTTCATCTTATAATTGTTACACTAAAAGAAACTAAAAGAACAGAAAATTGTTCTAGAGAAATAAAATAAAACTAACTTTATTTCCCAGAGTTTTGCGAAACATTGCAGACATACATCCGCATGTGTCTGTAAATCTTACTTGTTATCTGCATTGTTTTACAGATGTTCAGGATATGAATTTGTTCTGTGTCAATTGTTAATTTAGTCGATAACGAATTTATAAGTTAATTAAATATGTTAATAAATTTGCTTTGTGTTTTATGAGTGAAAGATGCTGCGTATGATTCATCATATAAAATTGGAACAATGAATTACGGTAAGATACGATTATTTATTTATAGGCTTTCCTGGAACTATTTGTAAATTTTTCTTGTTTTGAGCTTAAAATATTTGAATTTTGTTATTTTGTATGAATAACATAATATCGAACGCATTTTAAATTTTCTGGGGAAGAAAAAAAAAAAAAAAAGAGTAAGCTATTTTAGACAAATCAGTGCTGTTTAAAAATTTCCTTCACTTAAAAAAAAAAAAAAAAAAGGTGTTACCTTTATTTTTATTCTTAGGTACTAGAGGCATATAGGTACTTTTCAATCTTAACTAAACGATGTTCATTAAGATGACGTGAAACGAAAAGTAACCTTAAATAAATAAATAAAAATAAAATGATCATTATAAACGAAAATGATAAATTGTGTAAACAAATTTAAATTTAAATTATTAATCATTTAAATAACTATAATTTTAATTATGAATACATGAAAATTATTAAAATAGGGAATTTTAAATTTTTTCTTTCTTTTTTATTTTCTTCTATATACTATACAGTCGGCAGCAAAATTATCCGAGCACTAGCAAAAATTCCTGTGTAAAAAAGACCACTATCCGAGGAATTTTTGCTAATGTTCGGATACTTTTGCTGCCGATAGTACATAAGAAGAAAGTATTGGATTTGTAAAAATTCTCGACCTCTGTTTTTCAATGGATTTATGCGTTTTGAAATGTTCTGAACACGATATAAACATTTTTAGAAAACGTTTATCTATCTATCTCTCCCTCTATGTGTGTGCAAAAACTTTTATGGACTCTAGGTATAACTCACGAAGCAATGGACGAAATTTAATCGAACTTGATATTTACTTTTATCTTCGCCAAAAATGGTGCTTATTATATTTTGGGATCAATCGCTCAACAAGTGGCACCGCCATTTCCTTCCCCCTTTTCTTTTCATAATTTTTAATACGGCAATATGGCACTTTTTTTTTTTTTATGTACATAATAAGAATTATTTTTAACTCTTGAATGTGAAATTAAAAATATATTTATAAACACAGTAATAAACCGGATATATATATAATGTATCCGGTTATATAATATATATATATATATATATATATATAAGGGCATTGCTCCTTCCCCCTCCCCCCTCCTCAATGGGTAAAAATTTTTAATATGGGTATCTTTCAAAAGAAATTGTCAATACTTTTAAAATGAATGGTTAGGCCATTGATCTGTTACAATATCAAACAAAGTTATAGAGTTTTTCCTGTTTTACAAACGTACATGCATTTCCAAACATATTTTTTGCATACAATAAAAGTGATTTTCTTTAAACATTTAGTGTTACACTTCTCTGTGATGAAAACCCTCTACATTCATCAAGGAAAATAATTCTGATAAATAAAAATTTTAATAAATAATACGTGCATGCTGCTCGATTTGTAGTATGAAAAAAGAAAGTTTTGCAACGGCTAAAACTTACTAGTTTCTTTCTTTCTTTCTTTCTTTTTTTTTTTTTTTTTTTTAATAATGCATGCAATATTTTAAAATAATAATAAAAAATATTTTTACATGTTGATACAATTTACTTTTCATTTTTTAAGAATAGTTTGAAGAATATTTTTAATGTTTCCTAACAAATTTTATAAGTGCTTATAACTACAGTTCGCCTGTATGTGTCCGCATTTTTATTTCCATAAGTATTTTTAGAATTCGAAAAAGCACCTTCTAAATGCACGTATCCATCTCGTCCCTGTCATGTGTTGAAATACAATAAGACAACCTGAAAATGCTGCTATAGCAATTTCCCATAATAAATTACATAATTTTTGTATAGACCTGTAAAAAAATCATTAATGTCAATTAGCATTATTTTCTTTAGAGAATATCCTTCACTGCATCTGAAAAATGTACGTTGTCTTCATATATGTTTATTGCAGTGTAAAAGTATTAAAATGTACTTACAAGAAATAAATCTTTTAGATACAATGTAGCCAAATTGTTTTATTAGTTTTAGTATACAAACTGGTTGTGCTATATGAACCATTTTTAATGGAAAGCATTCTAGGTACCTGTAAAGCCTGGCCAACATACATAGATTTTGTGGAAATTTAAAAATATCTATGGAAATTAAAACTCGGGCAGACAAATAAGTTAGCCGAAGTCATAAATACTATTAAAATTTGTTACAAAGTGTTAAAAATGTCCTTCAAACTATTCTTAAAGGGGTGTAAAGTATAAACAAATAAATAACTCGGATGATTCGAAAGTAATATCAACAAGTAAAATGTCTAGCTGGTCGGGAAGTTATAGCTATAGAACAATATTAGCACTTTATCAATGTGTATAAAATTTTTAAAGTGATAATAACGTCAATTTTTGTGAGATGCATAATTTAACTTTTTATAATTTTTTAATGTTCACGTTTAATTAAATGTATTTATTTTTATGTCGAAAGAAAATGAACTCGTAAATTTTTTTTTTTTTTTTGGCAACAATTAAATTTTAGCTAATATTTTAATGGCTATTTTAACACTATTAGGATGTTATTATTTTCATATTTTAATTAATTATAAGAAAACCAATCAAAAATTCGAAAATCGGACTTCGAAGTATTGTGTTGTCACTGGGTTCTGAGCTATTGTGAAAGTTTCAAATGTCTAGCTAGTAGGGAAGTTAGTTAAAATTCGATTGTAAGATTTGTACCGGACAAACAAATATGCAAACAAGAATAGAAGTTAATAAAAACATGGTAAAAAAAAAAATAGCCATTAAAATATTAACTATAATTTAATTGTTGCCAAAAAAAATTTACGAGTTCATTTTCTTTCGACATAAAATGCTTTTGTACATATAAAAATA
Organism: Salticus scenicus; assembly: GCA_963930645.1. Classification (NCBI taxonomy): domain Eukaryota; kingdom Metazoa; phylum Arthropoda; class Arachnida; order Araneae; family Salticidae; genus Salticus; species Salticus scenicus. The sequence goes on from OZ005652.1 coordinate 162,286,293, forward strand.
TATTATTTATTTCATTTATATTTCATTTATATTTATTTCATTTTCTTTAGTTACATATTAATACAAATACATTTAATTAAACGTAAACGTTAAAAAATTATAAAAAGTTAAATTATGCACCTCACAAAAATTGACGTCATTATCAGTTTAAAAATTTTATACATATCGATAGTTCATGATACGTTGTTCTAAAAGGAGTAATATTTTATTTATAAAACCAATTTTTTTTTTTTTTTTTTTTTTAGTTCACTGAACTGAGTCCGCGTGCTATTATATAATATTGCTTATATATTATTTATATTGCTTATAAACAATATATTGCAAATATTGCTTATATATTATTTTTTATCATCGCATATTTTATTAATGATTCATCAGAAAATTTAAAGACATGGTATATAATTTTTTTTTTTTTTTTTTTTATCTTATAATTATATTTTACTCAGTTGGTAAGTCGTATTATATTTTGTGGAACAAATATTACAATAGTAAACAAACAGCTCTGATTATTTCGTGGAAAATCAAGTGTATATAAAATTTGACCTGATAAGTTGTCAGTTACGGGAAAATTAGTTTCCACTGTAATCCGTTCTTTAATTTTTTTCTTTCTCCTACTTATATGTAGTAGAGAAAACATTATTTTTAGATCCAATTTTCGAAACTGAGCTTTTGCTATATTTAGATGTTTTGATGGATCCTGAATCCAAGATTCTGGTTTTCAGCGATTGGTCTGATATGTGTCTGCCGTTGCTTGTGTGTTGGTTATCAGGCAGGCACAAACAGATACTTGAAGGAAGTCCAAATTTGTATTTAAAATCTGTATCATAGGAATATTACTCGAAACTTTTCACTGAGATCAGACAAATGATTCGTGAACAGGGAGATATAAAAGAATTCAAATACATTACGTCTATCAGCGAAATTTCTCGTTGGTATTTTTTAACACCTTTAGACTGACTTGCACTAAAATAAAATAAAATAAATATAAATGATATATAAATGATATAAATTAAATAAATAATATATTTTTATATGTACAAAAGCATGCTTACCTCTATTCTTATATCAAAATCATATTATTTTTCCTGGCCGCATAAAAGAATTCGTATACGTTAGCGCTATGGTTAGAAATTGCTTGAAGTACATTTCAAATTACGTTATGTACTTTGCTTACTGTGTTAAATTTAACTATACTATGTGATATGCATACAAGTCACAGTGAATAAAGCTACCCAAAATTTGTCGAATAAGTTAAAAAAAAAAAAAAAAAAAATGGTCTAAATGACTTGAAATAAATGTTTAAATCTAATAATAATATTAAATGTGTTAAGAATGTAGCTACAAATTTAAGGGAATTTGTGAACGGAACGGTGGGGGATTTTCCCTTGCAACTTTTATGTATTCCAAGTAAAACTTTTTTGAAACACTTTTCAATTATTAAAGTAGCTTGACAATGTTCGAATGCAATACTTCTAATACACCTTAAATTGTAAAATTTCTTTTTTTAAAAATAGAAATTCGAGGTAATAAAAAGTAGTGCGAGTTCCACACCATAATATTGTTATTATTACTATTATTATTATTATTAAGGTAAGGAATCTGTTGCTTGTGCCTGTGCCGCTATAATAATAGTGTTACTGACAATGATTTAATTTTTTTTTTTTTTCCGTAATATGTATAGAGACATTTTTTAATTTACTGTTGTGGAGATTTATATTATTAAAAACTCCTAATAAATAAAAAATAATTACAAGATAAAAAGAACTTTTTATACACCATGTTTTTAAATTTTCTGTTGAATCATATAAACTTGACAATTCTACGTATTAATAAATACTTTAACAATTTTTTTTTTTGATGAATTATCCCATCAATTTGAAAGATGATCAAATGCGTAATGAAAAAGCAATTATAAGAAATTTTCAAACATTTATTAATTGAATAAAATTATTAAAAGAATGCATTGTCATCGTGTTCCGAGCTATTTCAAAAGTTTCAAATGTCTAGCAAGTCGGGAAGTTATAGCTATAGAACAATATTAGCACTTTATCAATGTGTATAAAATTTTTAAAGTGATAATGACGTCAATTTTTGTGAGATGCGTAATTTAACTTTTTATAATCTTTTAATGTTCACGTTTAAGTAAATGTATTTATTTTTATGTCGAAATAAAATGAATTTGTAAATTTTTTTCGGCAAGAATTAAATTATAACTAATATCGAAATGGGTAATTTTAAAGCCATTAGGAGGTTATTATTTTCATATTTTAATTAATTAAAAGAAAACTAATCAAAAATTTGAAAATCGGGCTTCGAGGTATTGCGTTGTCATCGTGTTCTGAGCTATTCTAAAAGTTTCAAATGTCTAGCTAGTCGGGAAGTTAGTTAAAAATCGAATGCAAGATTTGTACTGAACAAACAAACAAGAAAGCGAGTTAATAAAAGCATGGTAAAATAAAAGAAATATCTTTGGGACTTGATAATCCACATCTTTCATTTTTCCATATTTTTACTATGCAATATGTATTATTATACTAATATACTACTATACTACTATGTATTATTAGACTGCACTAGGCCACCTATGAAAACTAAAATGCTTTCTTTCTGATAAGACTAGAGACAATTCGTTCCATCTGTTTATTTAAATTGTGCATATTTATGCAGTACTACTTATTGTATGTATCCCTGTGGCATAATTTAGGCGACACAGCGACATTCTCGCAGAAAAGAAATTGTCACTTGCAGAAAGATTTGCCCGTAAAAATGAAAGCTATTTCTAAATTTCAGTAGAAAATAGAAACTCATGTCTTGTATTTAAGAATTCTTTAACAGTCTACTATTAATATTGGTCTTTACAGTTACATGCACATATTATGTGTAAATAAGAAAATATGTCAATATTGTCTTGCAGGATAGGTTTGCACGAACAAGACTTGTCGCAGAAAGCATAAAAAATTTCTATCATAGGGGTAGGTATCTATGCCTTATTAAACCCTTCAGCGTTAGGCAGTTTTTCAGCATATGGGTTTAATACTAAAAATTGATATTATACAATTTATATTTATGAGTATGAAAATTCGTTATGAGATATTTACATATAATATTTTCTAGAAAATTAATATAAGTTAAAATTGTAACATTTTTTGCTTTCTTCTATATTTAATAGCAGAAAATATCGGTTTCATAAAAAATTTCGACTTCTAGTTTTCGAACGGATTCACACATTTTTAGAAATCTAGAACACGATATGACCAATTTTCGAAAATGTTTGTCTGTGTGTATGTGTCAACTGTATCTTGGGAACGACTGCCCAGAATTTCATACAAATTGATATGTAGTTGCATCTTGACATAAATTAGAGCTTATTAACATTTGATGAAAATCTTCCAACAGGTGGCATTGTTATCCTTTTTTTTTTTTTTTCCTAAAATTTTAACATGGCGGTATAGGACAAAATTTCGTATAAATGTGCACAGTCAAATTAATTTTAACAAACCATTATGAAATAAAAAAGAAATATTTATAATACTAATAGTGAACTAGAAAATACATTTTGTATGTATACGAACATCGCTGCCCCCCCTTTGGGGATAAGTGTATGATTATCTTTCAAAAGAACTCGTCAATACCATTAAAACAAATTGAACGATCTATCTCTGATAATAAAATAGAGTTTTTTTTTTTTTTTCATTTATACCCCCCTCCCTAAAATAAAAGCATTTTTTTAAGTCTTAATTTTATTTAATATAAATAAATGTGTGTGCATGTATATGGGTATGTCTTACATCTTTTCTCAAAGTACTGGGCCGATTTGAATCAAACTTGATATATTTACTGCTTATGACCATAGTTGAAGTACTGTGGATGTTTCAAATTTATAGCATTTGCGGAGTGGGAGGGGGTGGAGAAAAACCCTTTTGAAAATTATATTTTTGTAATGATTTCTTCGGTGTTATTGTAGCTAGAAACTACAAATTGATATATAGGTTACTTCTAATGTATATGTTCTACCTTAGTAAAGTTTATAAACAATCGAAATTAAAAAAGGATGAAATGATTTAAAAAATATTCTAAAATTATGCTTTCGACAAAATTTCATGCCTGCGATTTAAACATTTTACTGTGAATACATCAAAATGACTTAGTGTATTAATATATTTAAAATAATATTTATATACGTATGTATATAACACTCACTTTCACAAAATTTCCCAAATGAAGAACTATCATCTTTGAAAATGACGTCATTTCTTAGAAGTCATTCGATAGAGAGAAATACGCTTTATTATGATTGTGTTGGGTTTTTATTTATTAGCGATAGAATAAATAGTAAGAAATAGTAATCTTAACTTCAAATTATAATATAACTAACAGTTCTATCCGTTTTCCGCATGGGAAAAAAAAAAAAAAAAGAAAAAAAAAAAAAAAATGAAAGCAAAGCTAATTAATTTAACCTGTTGGCCAGAGATTGTTCATTCTGACTTCTAATGAAGACTATTGTTCAAATTTGTTGAAAAATTCTATTGGAAACTACTGCGATTTTCACGTGTGAATAACGGGTTGAAATGCTATACGCCCCCCTCTTATTCCCTTAAGTGTTATATTTTGGATGATTCTTATATTTTACCTTAATTACACCGAGAAAAAATTCTGTAATTGACACCTAGAATCTAAGTTGTGGCTCTAGAAAAAATAGTTCTATGTCATTATTATAAATCCTAGTACCCTTGGAAGGCGAGTTCTAGAAGCCCCTATTAAAATTCTAGAACGTTTGCCTATATTCTCGAGGGCAAAGTTATTTAAAAATCTCTGCAAATAAATGAGACTACAAGAGGCGGGTTTCAGCAACTATAATCTTGGTTTATTACCAAATTCTAGAAAATCAAGCGAGAATTTCTCGCAATACAGATGATTCAGAATATTTAGAGTATTCAGAATATTGTTTCACCATCTAGAAATGTGTACACTAGAAATTCTCAATAATTTCGTCTATTCAGTTTATTGGCGTGCCTTACGCGCATAGCTCGGAAATCTATATTTCTAGTTAAGGGATTTAGAAAATGGTCACTTATCCATTCTAGAGGAAGGCGGTATATTTTTTTTCTCAGTGTAAGGCCTAAGAGAAGATTTTTTTTCTAAATTTCACGCTTCTACACAAAATGAAACCATTTGAAACCACTGCGATTTTTTTTTCCCCTTGCAAAATTGTAAGATTTTAAACTTTTACTTTAATTAAGGCGTAAGAAGAAACATTTCGCCGAATTTGAAGCTATTATTGGAAACCACTGCCATTTTCCATGGGCGAAGAATGAGTAGAAGTGTTAGACCCCTTTCCTTCCCCATAAGGACTAAATTTCAGAAATTTCTTATCTTTTATCTAGATTAAGGCATAGGAGGAGACATTTTGCTAAATTTCAAGCATCTCTGGGAAAACACTGCAGAAATACGATGAAAAGGTTAAACAACTTCGACTGTGAGCCCGTACGTCATGAAAAGAACCAAATGTCCAAACGGTTTAGCATCGGTGTTTGGATTCGACGTTGATAGACGAATTAATTGAATCAGTGATATTTTGCCATTATATATAAAAATATGAGAAGGCTTTTCTACGTTACATATAAATATTTTATTTGTCTGAATAACAAATACAAGCTCTTTTTTTTTTCTTATTTTCTAAGAGCAATTTCCCCCCCCCCCCATTTTTAAGAATGTTACCATTCGAGAGTTATGTTTTACAAATGAATTATTTATAAAATAATTCATTTGTAGCAAACGATAACTGTTTAAATTTTTAAAGCTTATTAATAAATGTAGGGATTTAAAAAAAAAAAAAAAAAGAGAGACTTATTATTATAAAAAGGATTTACTATTTAAATATAGCGACACCAGCGAAGCGGGCAAAGCCAGTTAGTAGAATAGTAGAATATAAATTTGACTTTCTTAGCTTTATATTTCTCCAGGAAGAAAATCGTCTGAATTCATGGAAGATAAACTTTAACTAGTGGATCTGCAGATCAGGAGCCTCAACGTCCTATTTGCATCAGACATTATTCAATAGGTCATTTTTATTTATTCCTTATTATATATAATAGTATATATTGATTCGATCGACTTATTACCATAATCAGATACATTCCTGAGGGGGCTGCTGCCCCCCCTCAACCCCCCGCTGTATCTCTCTTTCTATACCTATTTGTATACCATATAAAGTGTTACGGAATTGTGAATAATTGCATTTATTTTTGTATAAATTCTTTCATAGACGCTTAGAAAGTCGATAAAATGCTAATTTTGTGCATTTCTAGTCGTTTTAGCGTTAAAATAGCCTAATTTTCCTTTAAAAACGCATCAAAAAGCTCCAATAAGGGAAGAAATGGATTTGGCGCCAAATTTGGCGACTGTTTCCCTCCTTGGCGATTTTTTGGCGACCTTGGCGAGAATATCCTTATTAGGGATATACCAAATATGGAAGCTCTAAGATCATTGGCTGATGAGATACGAGAATTTTCCAGAACAGTCTGTGTTCGATAGAATAGTATGAAAGGAGGATTTTTTTTTAGCCAAGACGGCCAATCTCGGATCTGTGTCAGTTTCGTCAAATGCTTGCTTTGCTTTGAGCCTCTTTGAATGATACTTGCTTTATGTGTTATTGATAAACAGTTTGTAATGTTGTTTTGCTGTTAACGGCTGTTGTTTAAGCTATGTTTACTGGTTGAATTGAAGCTGATACTTGGTTTATAGACCTGTATTTTTCTAAAACTTTCTGTGAATAAATCACTGAATTTTTGCAGGTTTCGCCTTTCATTCTCGGACAACTTACGAACCCCCAAGTACGAAACAATATATATTCTTAATAAACGACGGTCTTGTATTATTTCCCTGAAATTCATAAATACCAAATTTCATAACTATCAAATTTCATACAAAAAAAATCACATAGCATATCGGAAATATTTTGCGTAACCTTTAAACTAATTATCAATTCTCTGCCCACAATTTTCAACAGGAAAACATTGCTTTTAAAATTCTAACAAAATTTCATTATATTTGATGGGGATGTAACCATGTTAAAATACACTTTTAAGAAATACTGACTATAGACCGTAATAGTACGAAATTCCTTTATGTATCCCGGAAAAGTAGCCACAGTCATTATAAACGCCAATAATAAAAATAAACCTAATTAATTATAACTCATTAATTTTTCAAACTAATTTGCATAATTTGGATGATTACAGTACATACTCGGAATTATTTTGTGTGGTCCCATAAATTATTTAGTCCATAGATAACCTTTTTTACGAGTAAATATGATTTTAAGCATCTTTAAAATGTATGTTAAATTTATTAAGTTCAATTCAGCATAAACGCATTAAAGTGCGCGCTTAAATTAAAAATTTGACCATAGGCTCTAATGTTATGAAAATCTTTCGTGTGTCTTTGTAAACGAACCATGAACAGTGTATACACCAGTAAAAACTATTCAGCTTATTTTGCGTTTAAAATTAATAATTGTTCCAAATGTAACATCGTTTGGATGACTACGTGACATTGTTAGAACACTTTTGTAAGATCCTGTACATTAATTAGAAAGCTTAAGAGCACACATTTTCTTCAAACAACATAAGTTTAAGCATCTTACTCACGTACGCTAGTTTCATTTTCTTCATTGCAAAGTAATGATATTAAAATGCGTTTAAACGAAATTCACCCCATACGCCGTAATGTTAAGAATTTTGGCGTGTCCCTGTACACAGTTTATAAAAAAATATAGCAATAAAAATTATACAGCTGCCTATATGCAAAGTTGGAATGCATGCACCAATTTGCAAGTTAATCGAAGGAATTTAGCGGCCGCTATTGCGGTACATAAAAATTCTTCCCATAGGCTGTAAAGACAAAAAAAACTTTGGCGTGTCCCTGTACACGAAAGACAAATGGAATACACACCTAACACCATACAGCTAATTCAGTTGGGCTCATGAATATGTGTACCAAATTGCAAGTCAATAGCTTGATTTTTGCGGTGGCTATCGCGGTACATACAGATTCTTCCCATAGGCCGTAATGATAGAAAATCTTTGGCGCGTCCCTGTACACGAACTACAAATGGAATGCACAACGAAAACTATACAGCTAATTTCGTGGGGATCATGACATGTGTACAAAATTTCAAGTCAATAACGTGATTTTTGCGGCCGCTATCGCACGACAGACAGACGGACAGACGGACAGACGGAATTCAAAATCCTTTTGAGTCTCAACAGAGGGCCTCCATTCACGTTTCGGCAAAAATTGGAAGTCAATAGCTTGATTTTTGTGGTGTCTATCGCGGTACATACAGATTCTTCCCATAGGCCGCCGTAATGATAGAAAATCTTTGGCGTGTCCCTGTACAGGAACTACAAATGGAATACACACCTAAAACTATGCAGCTGATTCCGTTGGGCTCATGAACATGTGTACCAAATTACAAGTCAATAGCGTGATTTTGGTGGCCGCTATCGCGGTACATACAAATTCCTCCCATAGGCCGTAATGATAAGAAAAACTTTAGCGTGTCCCTGTACACGAATTACAAATGGAATACACACCCAAAACTATACAGCTGATTTCGTGGGGCACTTAAAGATGTGTACCAAATTTCAAGTCAATAGCGTGATTTTTGTGGCCGCTATCGTGATACATACAAATTTCTCCCATAGGCCGTAATGATAAAAAAAATTTTGGCGTGTCCCTGTATACGAACTACAAATGGAATACATACCAAAAACTATACAGCTGATTTCGTGGGGCACTTAAAGATGTGTACCAAATTTCAAGTCAATAGCGTGATTTTTGTGGCCGCTATCGTGATACATACAAATTTCTCCCATAGGCCGTAATGATAAAAAAAATTTTGGCGTGTCCCTGTATACGAACTACAAATGGAATACATACCAAAAACTATACAGCTGATTTCGTGGGGCTCATGAACATGTGTACCAAATTTCACGTCAATAGCACTATTTTTGTCACACTGTCTGTCACACTGTACACTGTCTGTCTGTCTGTCTGTCGCGCGACAGACAGACAGACAGAAAGACACACAGACACAGCCCAAAACCGTTTTGAGTCTCAACAGAGGGCCTCCACTGACGTTTCGGCAATAAATTATTTGTATAGAATGAATTCGTATAGAAAAATATGGAAGAAAGTCTTGTGATAGCCTCATCATACTAGATTTTTTTTTTTCTTTTTTAATTATCACATGATGGAAAAAGACTATCTAAACCTAGTGAATTTTCATAATTTCTAGGATTATGAAATTAACTAATAATGTCAAATTTTAATTATGGTATAACGTCGCCAGATCAGACCTGAAGTATAAGCGAATCTTTAGCATCTCATAAAAGATGTATGGGGAAAAAAATCTCATAAATTATCTCTTTGATTCGTGTAACTGAACAACTTAGAACGAACTTAGAAAGCTTCACTGTAATTACCACAAGAGCTTTCATTATCGACTTGGCAGTTATGCAGATTCTTTCGTAGTAATTTGTTATGAAGTTATACTTAGCATAAAATTTTGTCTGAAGCTTAATGTAAATTCTAACATATTTGATATGATTTATCTTGTTTATGCTTGTGTAATGGTGCTGATCTTCATATCTCAATCACGTTGTAATGCTTGGTATAAAATGATTATCACGTCTTTTATTATGTTCTATTTACTTTTATTTGATTAATCAACTGAATGCAAATAAAGCAATTTAAAAAGAGAAGTAAAATTAATAATAATTAATTATTATTAAATGTAATTATTTATTAATTATTATTCACTTTGTAATTACTTAAATTTATTTATTTTTATTGAATGTAATTTAATAATTAATTTCAATAAACATCATTTTCTCGAAGAGAAGTTGATGTTTATTAACGAAATTTATGAAGCAGAATCATGGTATATAAAAAAGAAATAATCTGGTATGGCACTCTCACGACTTACTCTTACTCTGAAATTTAATACTATAAAGAAATGTTAAAGATTAAAGAGATAAAGAGTACTGTGAAATAAAAACCTACGTTAAAAACATTTGAAACTAGGCTTCGTGATAGATTTATCTGACAAACAATTCTGTGTATGTGTGTGTGTGTGTGGGGGGGGGGGGGGGGGGGTTAACCGCCCGCCTTAACTCTCCATTTAAACATTGTACCTACATTTGTAACAAATTCAAAGCTGTTATTGAATTTAAAAGTATTGAATTTTAAAAGTTCATTCCAAATTGTCATACGCACCATTCCTTGAAACTTATTATTATTAAATGTAATTATTTATTAATTATTACTCACTTTGTAATTTCTTAAATTTATTAATTGTTATTAAATGTAATTTAATAATTAATTTCGTTAATAAACATCATTTTTTCGAAGTGAAGTTGATGTTTATTAACGAAATTTATGAAGCAGAATCATGGTATATATAAAAGAAATAATCTAGTATGGCACTCTCACGACTCTTATTTTGAAATTTAATACTATAAAGATATGTTAAAGATTAAAGAGTCAGATAAAGAGTACTGTGAAATAAAAAACTACGTTAAAAACATTTGAAATTAGGCTTCGGGATAGATTTATCTGACAAACAATTCTGTGTGTATGTAGGGGGGGGGGGGTAACCGCCCCCCTTAACCCTCCATTTAAACATTGTACCTACATTTATAACGAATTCAAAGCTGTTATTGAATTCAAAAGTTCATTCCAAATTTTCATACGCACCATTCCTTGAAACTTATTAATTTTGATCAAACTTTTCAAGTAACAGTGTTATATTACTAATTTCTAAATACAACATTTCAATTGCCTGAAGCTATTTGTTTTTAAGTAACTTTGAAAAGAGACATATACAAAGATCAAGCGTTAAGAAATTGACTTTCAAATAATACTCAGATAACCTCAAAATCTGCAAATATGAAAAAAAAAAAAAAAAAAAAAAAAGCGCTCAATATTTAGCTTAAAAATCTTTAGCTTTATGAGGGTATGTTTGGGTATAAGGAATTTATTTTAATTCCTGGACAGTTTTTCTGGACATGGTTTAATATTGTAGTAAAGCACTTCCACTAATTACATTCAATAAAAATCTGGAGTGACTCCACTCGACTTTCCGAACATTGAATAATTAACAGTTTTGTAGATAAAGTAAAGAAAGAGGAGTTGTTAAACAAACAAAAGAGAGAAAGCCATAATAGAGTGTTTGAGTATTTTTCGATATATATTACACGATGTTTTATTTAACGCTACTGAACTCTGAGCCCATGGATCATAATGATAAAGAATTTTTAGTTGTGTCCCTGTAAAAACCTATAAATGCTAGATTCACCAAAATGCTTATAGTTAGTGCAACAGTGATTTATAAAAATTCATATAAATTTTCAGCGCAATTGAATAAGGCGTTTAGATGCTATCGCACTTTTAAAAATTTGGTCCCATAGGCCATAATGATAAAGAATTTTTCTTTGTGTCCCTGAAAAAAAAAAAAAAAAAAAAAAAAAAAAAAGAGAGAGAGAGAGAGAGAGAGAGAGAGACCGTTCGCTGCAAACCTGATTTTTGTATTCTGGGGACCTCAAAACGCAAACATAACAAAAATTCGATTTCTAAAATTTGACCCAAAAACAATATGGGTAAGAGTTAAAAAAAAAAAAAAACTTAAAATATGTTTTAATGATATTATGTTACTTGAAACATACAGAAATTAGCATATAAGCCCTGGAAAAAAATGTTAAGTCCAAGCAAATAACTTAATTTATTTCACAACCGCTGATATGAGTTTTATGCAAATTTAAATATAACACAAGAAAAGATAATTTTAATTATATCTATAAAAATTTTGCAAAAGAAAAAAAAAATTCTAATTTTAAAATTTATTTCTTTTTTCATATGTGTAAAAAGCTGGAAAAAATATTAAGGCCACATCAGATATTAGTTTAAAAACAGCTAATAATCTAAAAATTTCGCCTCATTTTCAGTTAATTTAATCATTTTTGGGATTATAAAATTCAAAAAACTTTAAAGTCTGGGAAAAAACTTCAAAATATTTACAAATATATATTGAAGTTTTATGCATTTTCAAACGCTATGTAATGAATGACACTCTTAAATAAATCTGTAAAAATATTTCAAAAGTTAAAATTACTTATTTTACATTTCATTGTTTTCTTTTATACATGTTAGAAAACTGGAAGAAATGATACGCACAAGATAGTATTAAAAGAACTGCTAATAATCCAAAAATTTGTGCGTCTTTTCAATTAACTGAATCATTCTCGAGGTCATATATTTAGAAAGTTTCTTCAAAGTTTCTTTTGGTATACTTTTCCAGCTCTTTTCAATGGACAGCTCACCTACGGTGATGTAAGTTTTCCCCTTTCCATAAATGTTACCAACCAGAATACCCATAAATTTTCTATTGGGTTCAGGTCAGTTCTTCTTTGTGGCTATTCAAGCACTTGGACATTATTAGCTTGAAGCCAGGATTTTGTGGAGCTTGATGTGTGTATTCGTGCATTATCTTATGAGCAAGGAAATTTATGTGGCATTCTGGTTGGTGAGCAAGGTAATACACCAAAACACACATGAAGATCCACAAAATCCTGGCTTCACTTTAACCATGTCTAAGTGCTTGCCTAACCTGAACCCAATAGAAAATTTATGCGGGGCATTCTGGTTGACGGCATTTATGGAAATGGGAAAACTTACAACACCGTAGGTGAGCTGAAAATGGCCATTGAAAAGAGCTGGAAAAGCATTTTAAAAGACACTCTGATGAAACTTTCTAAATCTATGACCTCGAGAATGATTCAGTTAATTGAAAAGAAGGGCCAATTTTTGAATTACAGTAACCACCGCTTCATAAATTCACTGGTTAATAAAATCAACCGCTTAATCTGATCAAATTGCCAGGACCGGAATCATATCAAGGCAAACTAATTTTAAAGCCGCCGCTTAATAAAATCAGCATCGCCGGTTAATAAACTCAAAAAATCTCTTCAGCAGCAAAAATGTCATTTAGGCACGCTAAACAAATTTTTATTTACACTGTGATTTTTTATTTTTGAAATAAAATAGAAAATAAAATACAGCAATCCCACCGTTATCTCTCTTTGTCGAAAATTTTACATTTACAACATTAAATTTTATATTTACAGCAATTAAACACTCCCCATCACTTGTCTTAGTAATAATTTCAAGGAATGTTTTCTACAAAGCCACAGTAATAAGTTACAAATTTGGTTTGATTCGAAAGTGATTTTTTTTTTAATGAGGTTTAATTAAAAGACAATTTTTAGTTCTTATTCTGAAATAACTAAGAAGCAAGAAGTTTAAATGGAAAGATTTTAAATTTAAAAGAAAAACGTGAAATTTTAGCAAAGTATTGATGATTTTCTTCAAAGGACAGCGCATCAGAACTTGGGATGTGTATTCACTTATTTTGAAGAAACAATCAAATAATTATCCGTTGAAAATTAATTACTACGGTTTATTAGTTCCATTATTTGGTATACCTTTTGAAATTTCTTTCCAAATTCAGGTAAATAATCCCTTTTTCTTGAGTGCAGGAACGTTCGCCGGATATAAAAATCAGCCGCTTAGTAAAATAACTTTTGCTCAGAACAAATGTGATTTTAATAAGCGGAGGGTACTGTATTAGCAGTTCTTTTAATACTATCTTATGCGTATCATTTCTTCCATTTTTCTACATGTATAAAAGAAAACAATGAATTGTAAAATAAAAAGTAATTTTAATTTTTGAAATATTTTTATAGATTTATTTAAAATTGTCATTCATTAAATTACATTTAAAAATGCATAAAATTTCAATATATATTTGTTAATACTTTGAAGTTTTTCCCAGACTTTAAAGCTTTTAAAATTTTATAATCTCAAAAATGATTAAATTAACTGAAAATAAGGCGAAGTTTTTAGATTATTAGCTGATTTTTAAATAATATCTTATGTGGCCTTAGTATTTTTTCCAGCTTTTTACATATGCGAAAAAAGAACATAAATTTTAAAATTAGAAATAATTTAATTTTTTGCAAAATTTTTATAGATATAATTAAAATTATCTGTTATTGTGTTATATTTAAATTTGCATAAAACTCATATCAGTGGTTGTGAAATAAATTAAGTTTTTCGCTTGGCCTTAACATTTTTTCCTAGGCTGTAAATGTTAATAGTATTATTTATAAATGGCTACATTTGGCAAAGTGTATTTTGGAACCAAATTACATTTTTGTGCTTTATATGTTGTGTGTTGTGTATGTTCAATAACTGCAGCACATGCTCGAGCAAACTAATTTGAAACATTATCGTGAAAGCTGAATTTTTAAAGTCTAAGATCTATTGCTGTTAATGTGAAGTAAGTTTATGTATTTAATAAATGTTTTGTAACTATTCGAAACTATCAATAGGCAACAACAATATATTTACTTAATGTTGCAAGTTTGATGTTTAAATTCGTAAATTATACAGCGCTGGCAAAAAAAAAAAAAAAAAAATCTTTACACTTGAGCGGAAAAAAGAAAAGAAAAAAAAAAAACTTTACATGTCAATTGCCGTTCCCGTCATAAAAATGTGGAGAAGCCTACTGATGACACGTGGTGTTAGTCGGTCACAGACGACCTTTCCCTATCATATCAACATTCAGTTCGCCTCGTGGACTTTTACAATGAAATTATACGCTCTTTGCTCCCGCCGGCCAATATTTCGTTTATTTGACAAAAGATTGTGAACCTACATCGGTATTCCCACGCCACACACTGCGGTCGGAATAAGTTTAAAATGAAAGAGAAATCCTGTACCTAGACTCTGCTAGAAAAGGAGGACTCTGTGATTGATCCAGCCAGCCAGAGATCTGGCAGATCATTCGACATGTAGCTAGATGTAGCCAGAGGTCCATGTCTAAACGGCTGCAGATGGTAATATGTAAAAATGAGATGACAAAATACTGACTGCAATGTAATATTCACCATAAACCACTTGAATGATAAGATCTTGACTTAAATGTCTATATTTTATTGTCCTTGTAGTAATGATTTTCTACATCTGGCTGCATCTATAATGATCTGTCAGATCTCTCGCTACGTCAATCACAGAGTCCCCTCCTCTAGCAGAGTCAAAGTAGAGTATTTCTCTTCCATTTTAAAGCTTATTCCGACCGATTGTGTGGAGTGGGAATACCGATGTAGGTTCTCAAAGTTTTACTAAATGAACGAAATACTGGCCGGCGGGAGCAGCAACCTTACTCTAAAAGTCCACGAGGCGAAATGAGTGTTGATAGGATAGGAAAAGGTCGTCTGTGATCGACTGACACCACGTGTCATCACTGGGGTTCGACACATTTTTATAGCGGGAACGGCAATTGACATGTAAAGTTCTTTTTTTTTCCCTGCTCAAGTGTAAAGATTTTTTTTTGCCGGCACTGTATTATTGTTTTTCATTTTTTTTTAAATTGCTTGTACGCAATTTGTATTTTAAACCGTTTTGTATCAAGGATGTTATTATGCATCAACTTTGCATCACATGTTTAAATGCACGGGAAAAACACATCTTTTCCTTTATAGTAATTCATCTGTGTTTGACGAATTTCTCTTTTCTCAACTTTTTTTTATTTACTTTTATTAAAATTCGGGGTACCACCTTGTTGTGATTGTGAGATATTGAAACTTATTCTGAATTATGAATTGCACATTTCTATAATTTATGTCTGTTTTATCACTATTTTCTTGAACTCTTCTTCCTCTATTGAATATAGACAATTTGCTGATTATCTCTCGTTAGGCTTGTGCTCGGACTACTATTATGAGTCAAATTTTCTATATGTTCCCGGCAATTTATAAACATTTTGAGCCCCTAATAGATCTCATACAGCACAATTTGTTCCAAGTATATCACAGATATATCGCGCAGTCCCATTCACGTGCCGGCAGTTTGCGCTGGTGAAAAGTACGTCACTGCGATAATTTTATAATTGTGGACTGTGAAAAGAATGCTCTTAGATGAGATCGCGATACTGTTTTTATAATTACCGATAAATAATTACCGAACTAGATATTAAATAGTTACCGAATTAGATATTCAATATGTGTAAAATTCCAAATTTTAAGCTTGTATTTTTATTTTATAATTAAATATTTAAAATTTTTTCGCTTTTCGTGCTAGCGAATATGTAGGAAGAACAAACTATTATTTAAATTTTATACAGCTTATCATGATCTGTCTTTGCAGATACACCAAATCTGTCTCCCGATATATTAAAATGGCTCATTTATGATACACTTACATGATTTCTCCTGTTATAAACTCATTTTACTTAGTTTTTATCGCATATTCCTCCATAATTCGAAATCGAAGTTTTTATTAACTTTTTTTTTTTTTTTTCTGATTTACAGATTTTCTTCTCCAGACAGTTCACTCTAATGTCTCAAGATGATGTGGTTAGTTACCTTCCAGTGGCTTCTAACCGTTGGAATAGTCGCTGGAATTATAATAGAGTTCCCAAATCCACAAAAAGAATTCAAACTTTGCGGCAGAAGAAATGCTTCTTTTATTTGCGATCCTGAACTTATTTTGGACATAACCGATGGTGAGAGATTTTTTAAAAAACTTAAAAAAAATTTTTAATGTTACAGAATTTTAAATTCATCGATACATTAACATTGCAGTGAAAATTGATGCAGAAGTTTCATATGTGCATTTTACTCTTTTCTATTTTATTATTATAGATGTAAAAAAGAAAATCCCTAAAAATGTTAGCTATTATAGTTATTTTCAGTAAATAAACAAAACTCTAGCTCTTTAACGATTTATTTTTAACAAAAATTTTAGAAACAAGTTTATTGATTGTCATTTTACATTTTTTAATGTCACTCATCCATTTGTCTACTGCAAGGATATGCAAAATTTTTGTTATTAATATATGCATATTAATATATGATTTTATAAATTGCTTTCTTGCAAAGACACTGTTTTTGCTGTGTATAAAGGGTGTTTTAACGAAAATATTGCATAATGTTTCATAGAAAATCATGTATATATGTCTGAACGCTGCTATGTTGCTGATTTTATTATTATTATTATTATTATTACTAGCAGACGTTGGCTGCATCGCTGGTCATTATATTTAAATTGATTCTGAAAATTATATATAATTTATCAATATATATATATATATATATTTTAATAATAATAATAATAATTTGAAAAGAAAAAAAAATCAATTGAAATCTTTCAAAAACTTCAGTCTTTTCGACACCCTTCCCCTTAGTGTGTTGGGTACACATACCTAACCTACACATCGAAAAATCGCATTCCTGAGATAATTTTTAGAGCAGAGTTACTATTGGAAACGTGTTTTTTGCCCCCCCCCCCCGACCACAAAAAGGGGAAAGGGAATATTTCGCTAAATCACTTTATAATGCGTGTTGCGCACACATGACTCACCCCCGTAACAAATAATTGCTTTCCTGAGATATTTTTAAATGGAGTTATGCTTGGAAACGTGTTTTTTGACCCCTTTTCAAAAGGGAAAGGGGGGGGAGAATATTACAAAATGCATTTATAGAGCGTTTTAGTCACACACAAGCAATCAATACGCTGAAAAATCACATTTTTGAGATAAATTTGAAAAAAGTTACTATTGGAAACGTGTTCTTTAATTCCCCCCCCCCCGCGACCCTCAAACAGGGAAGAGGGGACACTTCGCAAAATCCCTTTATAGTGTGTGTTGAGTACACATAGCACACACATATACCAAAAAATTGTCTTCCTGCGATAATTTGAGACAGAATTAAGCTTGGAAAACTGTTTTTTCCCCCCTATAGGGGAAAAAGAGGGAATTTTGCAAAATCCCGTCACAGTTGTTGTCTTACGCAAACAACCAACCCACACACCAAAATTCGTGAATGCAGCTCCCATAGATTCCCCAGTACAAATTTAGCGTAAAAAGG
The DNA here is from genome assembly GCA_963930645.1 of Salticus scenicus. Classification (NCBI taxonomy): domain Eukaryota; kingdom Metazoa; phylum Arthropoda; class Arachnida; order Araneae; family Salticidae; genus Salticus; species Salticus scenicus. The sequence goes on from OZ005652.1 coordinate 162,304,283, forward strand.
GGACTCTCGAACGTTTCACATTTTGCCCATCCCCCTCCTTGGGGCCGAACTTCTAAAATTCCAGAAATTGGCTTTTAGGTATTTGTGTTAGCTATATTTTAATGCAAAAATTTTAAGGCTGTTTTTTTTTAACACTTTCCAACAAGGTTGAAAAGTGTTTATGCATTGGGTTTGTCTGTCTGTCTGTCTGTCCGTCTGACTGTCCGCGCTCTAACTTCCATAAATATTTATGGAATTTCTTGAAACTGATATATGTTATTCAAGTTCACTATCGGATGTTCCCTATCGAAAATGGAGTTTATACCTCTACTGGTTTGTGTACAGGGACCCCAAAAAATATTTCAAAGCATTGTGTTCTATGAGAGGAATTTCTATAAACCTTAATTTCATATCCTTACTGTACAAAAATCTTAATGAAATTGAAATATGTTATACAAGTTCACTATCGGATGTTCCCTATTGAAAATGGAGTTTATACCTCTATCGGTTTGTGTACAGGGACCCCCGAAAATATTTCAAAGCATTGTGCTCTATGAAAGGCATTTCTATAAACCATATTTTCATACCCTTACTGTACAAAAATCTTAATGAAATTGAAATATGATATACAAGTTCACTATCGGATGTTCCCTGTTGAAAATGGAGTCTATACCTCTACTGGTTTGTGTACAAGGGCCCCTAAAATATTTCAAAGCATTGTGTTCTATGCGAGACATTTCTATAAACCGTATTTCCATACCCTTACTGTACACAAATCTTAATGAAATTGAAATATGTTATTCAGGTTCACTATCGGATGTTTCCTGTTGGAAATGGAGTTTGTACTTCTACTGGTTTGTGTACAGGGGCACCCGAAAGTATTTCAAAGCATTGTGTTCTATGAGAGGTATTTCTATAAATCATATTTTCATACCTTTACTGTACACATATCTTAATGAAATTGAAATATGTTATTCAAGTTCACTATTGGATTTTTTCTGTATAAAATGGATTAAATGCCAACTCTGTTTTATATACAAGGACACTCAAAAGTATTCTAAAGCATTGCGTCCTATGAAAGATATTTATATAAATCAAATTTTAGTAACTTTACTTTCCACAAAGTTTTAGGATATTGAAATACGTTATTTATATGTACAAAAGAATGCTTTGCGTAGAATATAGCATGATTAGCACTAGATTTACAGGGTGACACAAAAATATTCAGTTATATAAAGAGCTATTAATATATATTTGCTAAAAGTGTACTTTCGTTTACATTAAGCGTTTTTAACCCTTTCTAACATTTTTAACACTTCCCAACAAGGTTGAAAAGTGTAATGACTTCGGTTTGTCTGTCTGTCTCTCTGCGCTCTAATTCCCGTAAATATTTCTGGAATTTCTTGAAACTGATATATGTTATTGAAGTTCACTATCGGATGTTCCCTGTTGAAAATGGAGTTTATACCTCTACTGATTTGTGTACAGGGGCACCCGAAAGTATTTCAAAGCATTGTATTCTATGAGAGGTATTTCTATAAATCATATTTTCATACCTTTACTGTACACATATCTTAATGAAATTGAAATATGTTATTCAAGTTCACTATTGGATTTTTTCTGTATAAAATGGATTAAATACCAACTCTGTTTTATATACAAGGACACTCAAAAGTATTCTAAAGCATTGCGTTCTATGAGAGATATTTATATAAATCAAATTTTAGTAACTTTACTTTCCACAAAATTTTAGGATATTGAAATACGTTATTTATATGCACAAAAGAATGCCTTGCATAGAATATAGCATGATTAGCATTAGATTTACAGGGTGACACAAAAATATTCAGTTATATAAAGAGCTATTAATATATATTTTCTAAAAGTGTACTTTCGTTTACATTAAGCGTTTTTAACCCTTTCTAACATTTTTAACACTTCCCAACAAGGTTGAAAAGTGTAATGACTTCGGTTTGTCTGTCTGTCTCTCTGCGCTCTAATTCCCGTAAATATTTCTGGAATTTCTTGAAACTGATATATGTTATTGAAGTTCACTATCGGATGTTCCCTGTTGAAAATGGAGTTTATACCTCTTCTGGTTTGTGTACAGGGACACCCGAAAGTATTTCAAAGCATTGTATTCTATGAGAGGTATTTCTATAAATCATATTTTCATACCTTTACTGTACACATATCTTCATGAAATTGAAATATGTTATTCAAGTTCACTATTGGATTTTTTCTGTGTAAAACGGATTAAATACCAACTCTGTTTTATATACAAGGACACTCAAAAGTATTCTAAAGCATTGCATTCTATGAGAGATATTTCTATAAATCAAATTTTAATAACTTTACATTCCACGAAGATTTAAGATATTGAAATATGTTATTTATATGCACAAAAGAATGCTTTACATAGAATATAGCATGATTAGCATTAGATTTACAGGGTGACACAAAAATATACTGTTATATTAGGAGCTATTATTAAAAGTTTGCTAGAATTCTACTTTAGTTTACATTAAGCGTTTTTAACACTTCCAAGCATTTTTTTTAAGTGTGAATATGATATCAATTTGTGTATCTGTCCGTCTGTCTGTCTGCCCGCGCTCTAACTCCCGTAAACATTTATGTTTTTTTTTTTTTTTTTTTTTTTGAAACTGATATATGTTATTCGAGTTCACTATCGAATGTTTCCTATTGAAAATGGAGTTTATACCTCTACCGGTTTGTGTACAGGGACATCCGAAAGTATTTCAAAGAATTGTGTTCTATGAGAGTATTTCTATAAACCATATTTTCATACCTTTACTGTGCAATATCTTCATGAAATTGAAATATGTTATTCAAGTTCACTGTTGGATGTTTCCTATGTAAAATAGTTTTCATACCACCACTAGTTTATGTACAGGGACACTCAAAAGTACTCCAAAGCATTGCGTTCTTTTTGAGATATTTCTATAAAACAAATTTTAATAACTTTACTTTCCACGAAGTTTTAGGAAATTGAAATACGTTATTTATATGCACAAAAGATTGCTTTGCATAGAATATAACATGGTTACCATTAGATTTACAGGGGGACACAAAAATATTCAGTTATATTCAGAGCTATTAATAAAAAATTGCTAGAATTGTAATATCGTTTACATTAAGCGTTTTTGGCACTTTCTATCATTTTTTTAGTGTGAATATAATTTCAATTTGTGTATATGTCTGACTGTTCTTCTGTCCGTCTGTCTGTCTCTCTGTCTGTTTTTCTGCGCTCTAATTCCCGTAAATATTTATGGAATTGCTTTAAACCGATATATTTTATTGAAGTTCGCTATCGGATGTTCCCTATTGTAAATGGAATGGATACCTCTTCTGGTTTGTGTACAGGGACACCCAAAAGTATTCGAAAGCATTGTGTTCTATGAGAGAAGTTTCTATAAATCATATTTTAATACCTTTAATGTATAGAAACATTCATGAAATTTTAATATGTTATTCAATTCCCTATCGGATGTTTCCTATGTAAAATAGAGTACATTTCTAACTGGTTTGTGTACAGGGGCACTTGAAAGTACTCCAAAGCATTGTGTTGTATGAGAGTTATTTTTATAAACCAAATTTTAATAATTTTATTTTCCACAAAGCTTAATGCAATTGAAATATATTATTCCTATGCACAAAATAGTGTGCCTTCTATGTAATATAGTATGGCTAGCATTAGATTTACAGGGCCACACAAAAATAATCAGTTACATTAAGAATTATTAATAAAAATTTGCTGGAATTGCACTTTTGTTTACATGAGCGTTTTAACACTTTCTTATAATTTTAGTGGGAATATGATTTCAATTTGTGCATATGTCTGTCCGATTGTCTACCTTTCTATATGTTTGTCTCCGGCTCCTATCATCCGTGAATATTTTGAGATTTTTTTAAAAATGATGTACTCAAGTTCCCTATGGAATGTTCCCTATTTAAAATGTCATTAATAGGTCCTGTACAACTAGTTTTTTTACAGGGACAACAACAACAAAAAAAAAAGCCAATGTATTACGTTTTAGGACAGAATTTTTTTAAAAGTTATATTTAAAAAACTTTCTACTACAAAAATCTTAAGAACATTGACATGTATTATTAATATTCTAAAATATTGTGTTGTATAGAATATGATATGATTAACTTTAAGATTTACAGGGCTACAGTAAAATATTCAGGGATTTTAAAAGCTGTAATTATAATCTAACGGCTGCATTTTCTTTTGCGTTAAGCCTTTTTAACACTTTCCAAAATGCCTAAGAGTAATTTTAAAATCAATTAGTCTATATGTATGTTTTTCAGTCCTTCTGTCTGTTGTGCGATAACGTAGGCAAAGAACATTAATAGTTATTCGATACAACAATTGTGTACAGTTGGAAAGTGTTGCTAATCAGTGCGTACTGCATGATTTTACTTTCTTGTCTTTCAGTTATAAAGATTTTTGTGAAATCACGTTTTACTCCCCCTCTTCTTCCCTTTTTGTGTGTGTGGGGGAGGGGGGGGCGAATTTTGTAAAACCGCATCTTAGTGAGTGTCTACGTGATAAAAGTAATATTTTTACCAAGTTTCATGTTTCTTTGTGTAAGGGTTTGGGCGGTGCGATGCAAAAAATTCAAATGAAAAAATATTCATTTTGGTAAACAAACAAACAAAAAATTAAATAATAATAAAATTAAATTTAAAAAAAAAAAAAAAGGCAGAAAGTGACGAATAAATCTTAAAATTTCAATTTTGTTGTCTATAATTCAGCCCATCCTGTTATCCCTCGCTCATTTACGAAGAGAGGAGAGAAAACGTTAAAAGGGATAATGTGGAATCTATATAATTTTATTATTTAATATTTACACTTTCATTTGTTTAGTAACTTATATATATTTAATAATCAGTCATCATTTATGTTTTCAGTATTTTATAAGAAATGAATAAATAAAGTTAAATTAAACAGGATTGCTACATATTGTAATTTTCTGTGAAAATATGTGTTTATTTTTCTTTCAGATATGTTTTTCTTTTTCAGGTGATAGGTTACATCAGTTGTCTTCAAATTTTAGAAAGTCAACGAAGTGCTTGTGTTCAGAATGTGAAATGGGTATTTCTTTTGGCGTATTTATAAGAAGCAGACTATCACAAGAGTAAGCTGTTAAAACTCAAACTAATTCACAGAATTAGTATGTTATGGCCATCACAAAACTTTCTTCCATATTTTTCCATACAAATTCACGCTGTGCGAATAGTGATGCTACACATAAAACAATTTTCTTATTTGACAATTATTGTTAGCTATAACTCTTTAGTTCCATAGTGATTCTTAAAATATAATTCTCCTTTTGCATATTTATACGAAATTTTGTCCTATACTGCCATATTAAAAATTATGAAAAAAGGTATGGCAACACCGCCTGTTGGGGGATTTTCACTAAAAGTGGATAAGCTCTAATTATGTTAAAATAAAACCATAGATAAATTTATATAAAATTCTGTGCATTAGTTCTAGAGCTATAGCTGCCATAAAGTTTTTTGTTAGGCACATACAGATAAACAAACATTTTCTAAAAATTGCTAAATCATGTTCTAGACATTTCAAAACGCGTAAACCCATCGAAAACGGGAAATAGAAAGTTTTTTGAAATTCAGCAACAGCATTTTCTTTTATTGAATACTAGCAGGCTTTGCCCGCTGCGCTGGACACTATATTTAAATGATTTCTTTTTAATTTAATAATTGAAACGTTTAAATAAATATATTTCGATTGGCAACCAGGGCCTGATTATCGCACAAGCCAACTAGGCATTGGCCTAGGGCCCCTCTATTTAAGGGCACCAAAACAATTTTTAAAAATAAAAATGCTACTTTTGGCAAAGATTTCCTTAAAAAAAAAATATCGTAAAAAATTACAATTCTATGCAAGTGAATTCCAACAGTTATAAAAGAGAGATACTCCTTAAAAAATAATCATAATGATTTGAGATCTCTTTGCAAAAAAAAGTTAAAACTAATTTCTTATGAATGCGATGTTTTAACTTTGTCACCAGCATCCAAACTTTCTGCAGAAATAAAATATTTGTTTTGAGAAATTTGCTTTATTTTGTTGGGGAGGGGCACAAAAATCATCTTGGACCCCAACAGGCCATAATCAGGCTCTGTTGGCGACTATTTTCGTCACAGCTTTAGTATGGGGCCTCTTTGGCAATATAAACATTTTTTTAACTTATCGAATCTGTACAACAAAGCTCTTATTAAAATGAATATTCTCGAAAACATTCCAATAGCAGTGTTAATTCTTCGAATATTCTGGAAACATATTTATTGAAATTTAATTTTTCCGACTGAGTGAAAATAATGCCTGGACCGGGACTCGAACCCCGGATCTTTGACTTACAAGGTCAAGGCTCTACCAATTGAGCTATCCAGGCCGACATCCCGGTCATCATTACTCACTCAGACAACCCTTTAGGCAGAAACAATCTGGTCTATCATTTAGATAGCTCAACAGAAATAAGCAGCAGGAAATGGAAAACACCATTAAACAATGGGAGAAAGAAATACAATTTTTAATAAAATCACACAATCAACTGTGGAAGAAAATCATATTTATTGAAATTTAATTTTTCCGACTGAGTGAAAATAATGCCAATAAGTGAAAATAATGCCGACTGAGTGAAAATGGTGTTTTCCATTTCCTGCGGCTTATTTCTGTTGAGCTATCTAAATGATAGACCAGATTGTTTCTGCCTAAAGGGTTGTCTGAGTGAGTAATGCTGACCGAGATGTCGGCCTGGATAGCTCAATTGGTAGAGCCTTGACCTTGTAAGTCAAAGATCCGGGGTTCGAGTCCCGGTCCAGGCATTATTTTTCACTCAGTCGGAAAAATTAAATTTCAATAAATATGATTTTCTTCCACAGTTGATTGTGTGATTTTATTAAAAATTGTAATTCTGGAAACAGTTGAAGCTGTTACTTGTACATTAAAAGTCATTATTCGATGAATGTTCTGGAACAGTACAAAAAAATAGTCGCTTGTTCCACAGGAGTAAAGCAAATAATATCAAATACTCTAAAGCAGAAATTTTCGCTCACTCACGAAAAATATCCAGTCGCTTAGAGCTCAATCCCTAAAGTGCAATCACTCAGAATAAGTCTCTGAATAACTCTGAATCGCAGTGACTACATTATCTTTCGCAAAAATCACCTCACTTCTATTTATAACTTTTGGCGATGACTCCATCGAGAATTCCATGGTAAGCTCGAGACCTATGTTCTCGTAGGTCGGAGAACTTCGAAACTTCGGGAACCCTAAACTACCATTTTTCACCAAATTTGGTCGCCCAGTTGCCAAGTTTGTCGCCAAGACTGACCCAACTGGAAGTGAATGACCTGCCCTTTTATTTTCACTTTGCCTGTAAAACTACTTTCATTGCAACAGTACAATTGATGCAGGAAAAAGACTTAATCCCTTGTATCAATATGCTATGAGCACTATTTCTGCCGTATTTTAGACAACTAATGTTTCTATGGTTATATATATTTCCCATTAAACATATTTTTATTTATTTATTTAAATACTAATTTGAATTAAACAAATATTTCTGCCCGACAGCATGCAAGTGCAGTCACACACAGCAGCTCATTTATTTGTATGTTAAATTAGCGTAGTGATTGGTACATTAAAAAATAATAATAAATAAATAAACATTATCGTGCTACACAACTTTATTATATCTCTCCCCCTTGGCAGCTTTTGAATTTTTGTTGCCATATTAACGATGGATTTTTTTTTTTTTTTTTTTTTTTTTTGTATTATTTCTTGCATAAAAATAGAAAGCCTATTCTTTCTAATACTTTTATCGGACATCTTTTCGTTAATATATAAGAATCCTTCATATTCTGTTTATTTTATTAATGGTTTTTAGGTTTAAAATAGTGCTTGTTGAAATAAATTTTCTATTTTTAAAACTATTTTTTTTTCTATAAAATTATCTACTCAGATAAAAATATATCATTTATGTGACTACTATTTCGGTTTATTTTTTATTATTTTATTTTTGTAATATTTTATAATTTTTATATTTTTGATGCGCTACCTAGATTAAAATCGCTGTTGCTAAATTAAACTTCTTGGCGAAAAATGTTCGATGTACTTCAACGCAAAAATTTAAAAAATCGCCCAGGAAGATCTATAAATAAAACTGATTTTAGTACAACATATATTAACATCGTAAACTATATTAGCACGGTGTCGTGCCCTTAGCGACCGTGCCCTTAGCGGAACGTGCCCTTAGCGGAATGGGTGAAAGGGAAGAAGGAGAAATAGAAGATGCCGTGCCCTTAGCGGAAATGAAATAAGAAGGTGTGCATGTGGAAGATAGAAATATGTTATTCAAATGCACAAAATAATGCTTTCTATAGAATGTAGTATGATTAGCATTAGAATTACAGAGTCACGCAAAAATATTCAGTTACACTGAAGGTTATTATTGGAAAATTTCTGAATTGCATTTTCTTTTACATTAAGCGTTTATTCGACCAATTTTTAAAATGTGAATATGATTTGAATTAGTGTATTTGTCTATTCTACTGTCCGTTTGTCCGCCTCCAGCGCCCATAAATATTTTAAGAATTTTTTATTTTTACTCTCTTCTATATTCAATAGAAGAAAGTATTGGATTCGTAAAAATTTTAGACTTCTGGTTTTCGACGAATTTACACGTTTTGAGAGGTCTAGAACACGATTTGACTATTTTTAGAAAATGTCTATCTCTGTGTGTGTGTGAGTGACAAAAATTTTGTGGCAACTGTATCTCCGGGACTACTGCTCATAATTGCATAGTAAATTTACATGTAGATGCACCTTGAGCTAAATTAGCGCTATGAACTTTTGATGCCAACCGCTCAACAGGTGACACTGCTATACAGCGATTTCTACAATTTAAGTGGAAGTTGTATATCAGGTTCTATTGCGTATAATCAATCAAAGCTTGGTATGAGAGAAGGCCACCATCAGACATTATGCTGATTCAATTTGAATGCTTATGGACCGACAAGTGGTGCTGTTATACAGCGATTTCTACAATTTAAGGGAAAGCTATATCTCAGGAATTACTGCACAGAGTTCCATATAAATTTATATGTTGATGCACCTTAACCTAAATGAGTATATGTCAACTTTTGGTGTCAACCGCTCCACAGGTGGCGCTGCTATACAGCGGTTTCCCCAATTGATGGGGAGGCTATATCTCAGGCTCTATTGCGTATAACCAAACAAAACATGACATATGTGAAGGCCATTGTGAGATATTATGCTGCTTCAATTTGGGTGCTTACCGGCCAATAGGTGGCGTTGCCATACTGCAAATTTCCTCGACAATGTGAAAGCTATATCTCAACTTGTATAGCACATAACTTTACGAAACTTGATATGTGACATAACTATTATAAAAATGCATTTTTTAAGATGTCATTTATAGACAATAAAACAACTGTCTTTCTTTGAATATTTAGTGTTCATTTTCTCTAAGATAAAAATTTTTTATTTGCACTTAGGGAATTTGTATAGGAAAATATAAAAGAAAGTCTTGTGGTGGCCACAACTTACTATTTTTTACTTTTATTTTATTTACTTATTATTATTATTATTTCTAATAATATGTGCTATTCAAATTCATTATTGAATATTCCCTACTTAAAATGGCTCTAACACAACCTATGCCACTGGTTTGTGTACATGAACATCCAAAAAATACCAATGCATTGCGCTTTATGGGAGACATTTTTGTAAATCACATTTAAATAATTTCATCAAAAAATCATAAAGAAATTCACATTTATTGTTATTATAAGAAAATGTTTTCTATAAACTATAATATACTTAACCTCCAGATTTACAGAGCTACCCAAAAATGTTACAATACATTAAGGGGTGCAAATAGGAAATTAAGAGCAACATTTCTGTTTGTGTTAAGCATTTTTAACACTTTCCAATAATGTTTCGAAGTGATTATTAATTCAGTTTTTCTATGTGTCTGTCTTTCTGTCTGTCAATTGTGTGATAATATAGACAGAGAACATAGAATGTTATATGATTTAATGAGTAAGTACAGTTGGAAAGTGTTGATAATCAATGTGTACCTCCTGATTTTTCGTTTTTGTTTTAAAAGGTCTAATGCTTAATTATAATTTCAAAAACATAATAAAATCATAAAATGGCAGTAATGTACGTTTTCGTATGGAGTACTGTGATTCATTAAACATTATATGGTAACAGATCACCGTTCCCTCAAATAACGGATACTGTACAGTACGCATACCTGTTTTTGCGACAGGTTACTTCTGTAGCAAAATACAGCCAGTGCTAAATGCGGATTGAAGAGTTCTTTTATTTATTTATTAATTTATTTTGAAATTTATTACAGATTTCCGCTAAAGGCACGTATGCTAAAAGCACACCACCGAGGGGGGATAACATTTCCGCTAAGGGCACGGGTTTATGGATTTCCGCTAAGGGCACGGCCCTATTAGCATTTTATCAATGTGTAAAAAAAAAAAAAAAATTAAGTGATAATGACATCCATTTTTGTGAGATGCTTTTTTTTTTTTTTTTTTTTAATTTTTTATTGTTCACGTTCAGATAAATGTATTTATTTTCCTGTCGAAAAAAAAAAAAAAAAAAAAAAGAACTTTTAAATTTTTTTTTTTTTTTTTTGGCAACATTGAAATTATGGATAAAATTTAAATGGCCAATTTTTTTTGGTATTATTAGCTTATTATTTTCATATTTTTATTAGTAAATAAAAAAAAGCTAGTCAAAAATTCGAAAATCTGAATTCGATGTGTACAATGATCCTTCGGGGGACACCTTTGTGACTATGTTAAATCACATGACTGTCCGAGCTACCGTTTTCGAGAACAGTGATATATATATATATATATATATCACTGTTCTCGCATATATATATATGTACAAATATTGCTAAAGCAATCATTTTTTTCGAATCATTGAAATTTTCGTCCATACGAGATAAACATTTGTTTTCATTGTTCTGACCTTGTCATTACTACACTAATAAATCATTCTTGAATGAAGATTAACCATTTTTTACGAAAAGTGGTGTCTTTATTTTATTCTATTTTAGTTTTTAAATATTGTGTAAGTGTTATACATTTCAAAAAGAATTCTCAAAGTCAGAACTATTAATTATTTGTGAGAACACTGTAGACATCAAGTTGTTAGTTTAAGAGATATTAAATTACAAAGTGAAGTCTTTAAATTCCTAAGATTCAATGAATCACAAAATGCACAAAACTAGCTTTTCTAGGATGCTACTTGTTGCCACATCTACACCTACAGGCAAACTTATATGTATGTAACCTAATCAGATTCTAAATTGGGCATTCAAAATAAAAATACAATGCATTATTTAATAAAATTTTCGACAGATTTTCTAGACAAAATTAGGATTAGGGGAGGATTAGCATTTCTAGGATACTGAAGCCTTAAAAACCGGAAACCTTTCCGGAAGGAGAGCCCCTCGAAACATTGTATTTTTAGAGGAAAAACATGAAAATTGAGGTTTAATTTAAAAAATTAAGATTGAGAAAAATTTATCCATAGATTGATTTATGGATAAATATTTCTTCAAAGTTGCTGTATAAACACCTTATTACATGTCCTTTCGTATGTAATATTTGTTTAGTTCATGAAAATTGATAGGTGCCCTGTATGAGTAGCACAATTTGAGGTCTCACAAGTGCGTTCCTTTTAACACAACTATACAGATTTTTTTTCAAACTTGACATAATAACCCTTTATACATATTCTTTCGTATATAATTGTTGTTTTTCCGGTCAACAATTGTGTTTGGCAAGTTTTGGTGGAAGTTAGTATCTCAAAAACGATTGTAACAATTTTCTTGAACATTGCTACATAAACCTCTTTTTTATTATCTTTTCGCATTTATTACTTGGTTGTTGGTTATTACATGAAAACTGACAATCATCCTGAATAGGTAGGTTAGTTATACATCTCAGAAATTGATGTTTCAAAAGACGGCTCTACCGATTTTTTTTTTTAAGCTCTATTTTACATGTCTTTACACATGGATCAGTTTTCTCTTACAAGGATATTGTTAGGAGGTCAATTTTATGTTATCTGCTTCACATTATCTCCAAAACGTGTGTAAAATACGTGTAATAGTACATAGTGAAAGGCATGTAGTTGTTACACACCAGATTTATTTTCTTTTTCTTTAATTGTCTGGTGCAGAGTTTTCTTAATTATTTCCACTCAAATCAACTGCTATTTTAGCATGTTTATGCAAATTATAGTGTTTTCTATCAAATATTTTATTCAACATCTTTGAATATGAGTGATTCAGTTAGTTAAAGTCTTACTGTAAATTGATTCAATTACATACTAATTTTATTATAATTATTTGTATTTTTCACTTGACAGTGACAAAGCCATGAAATATAATTTGAATTTCTCTATTATGTATTAGAGTTTATCCGTTACAATATATTATCTGTCTTCATGAATGATTTAATTTTTTATATGTTAATAATTATGTTAACTAAACTTAATTTCTAATAGAACCATGGAAAAATATCCCAGTGGGAGGAGTGTGGCTGAAATGCTACGGAAGAGATGGCATCTCGGAAAATGTAATGATGACATTATAATTGTTCTTCTGACAGAAATGAATATTGTAAGTAAATAATATTTCAGATTTTTTGTTATAATAATAAATCAGAAATAATTAAATGTTTATACATCTAAGTCCTTTCAAAACTTTTCTGGAAAAAAAAAAAAAAAAAAAAACAGTGAGGGATAGCACTTAAGTGTTTTCATAACAAAATTCATTTGTATTTACTTTATGCCGCAAAGCGTTGTCTTTTGCATTAATAGTGCAAGTTGTCCGTAAAAATTAAAGCTTTTTAACACTTTCCAACAAGGTTGAGAAATGTTTATGACTTCGGTTTGTCTGTCTGTCTGTCCGTCAGTATCTGTCCGCGCTCTAACTCCCGTAAATATTTATGGAATTTCTTGAAACAGATATATGTTATTCAAATTCACTATTAGATGTTCCCTATTGAAAATGGAGTGAACACCTTTACTGGTTTGTGTACAGGCACATCCGAAAGTTTTCCAAAGCACTGTGTCCCATGAGAGGCATTTCTATAAACTATATTTTAATACCGTTACTTTACACAAATCTTAATGAAATTGAAATATGTTATTCAAGTCCACTATCGGATGCTTTACATTGAAAATGGAGTAAATACCATCACTGGTTTGTATACAGGGACACCCGAAAGTATTCCTAAGCATTGTGTTCTATGAGAGGTATTTCTGTAACCCAAATTTGAAGAACTTTACTTTGCAAAAATCTTAATGAAATTAACATATATTATTCATATGCACAAAAGAATGCTTTCCGTAGAATACATTATAATTAGCATTAGATTTACAGGGCCACACAAAGTATTCAGTTACATTAATGGGTATTATTAGAAATTTGTTGGAATTGCATTTTCGATTATATTAATCGTTTTTATCATTTTCTAAATGTTTTTGACACTTTCCAATATGGCTGAAAAGTGTTAATGACTTCGGTTTGTCTGTCTGTCTATCCGCTCTCTAACTCCCGTAAATATTCATAAAAATTTTTTTAAACTGGTATATGATATTCATGTTCACTATCGGTTGTTCCCTATTGAAAATGGAGTGATTATCTCGACTGGCTTGTGTAAGAGGACACCCAAAAATATTCCAAAGCATTGTGTTCTATGAGAGGTATTTTTATAAATTATAGTTTAATTCCTTTATATTACACAAATTTCAATGAAATTGAAATATGTTGTTCAAGTTCACTACCGGATGTTTGCTATAGAAAATGGAGTACTGGTTTGTGTACCGCTGATTTGTGTACAGGGATACCCAAAAGTATTCCAAAGCATTCATTCTATGAGAGGTATTTCTATAAACCAAATTTGAATAGCTTTACTTCGAAATACAATTGAATCTTACTTCTTAATAAAATTGAAATATGTTATTCATATGCACAAAATGATGCTTTCTACAGAATGTACTAAGCTTAGCATTAGATTTACAGGGCCACACAAAAATATTCAGTTACATTGAAGACTTTTATTGCAGATTTGTTGAAATTGCATTTTCCTTTACAATAAGCGATATAACACTTTTTAACATTTTTAAGTAAGAATATGATACCAATTTAAGTATCTGTCTGTCCGACTGTCCATCTGCCCGCCCCAGAGTCCGTAAAGATTTTCGTAATTTTTACAAAATTATATATGTTATTCAAATTCACTATGGAATGTTACCTAAATGACATTAATAGGTCCTGTGCAACTGGTTTGTGTACAGGAACACCCCCCCCCCCCGGAAAAAAAAATGCATTGCATTTTAGGACAGATATTTTTATAAATTACATTTAAAGATCTTTCTATTGTAAAAATCGTAAAGAAATTGACATTTATTGTTAATATGCTAAAATAATTTTTTGTATAGAATATGTTTTAATTATCCTTCAGAATTACAGGGTTACGCTAAAATATTCAGATACATCACGAACAGCAGTTAAAATATAAAGGCTACGTATTCTTTAGTGTTAAGCATTTTTAACATTTTCTAACAACGTTTAAGAATGATTAGGAATTTAATTATTCTATATGTATCCCTTTCAGAACTACTGTCTGTCCATTGTGTGATTACGTAGGCAAAGAGTATTGGAAGTTATACAATACAACAATTACATACATTATTTGGAAAGTGTTAATTATCAATGCGTACCGCATGATTTTGCGTTCTTGTTTAAATTTAAATTTTGTACCCATGATCTATAAAACATACATTTGAAGTTTCAATCAGATTTAATGACTAGAACTAGAGTTACCAATGTTCTGGATTTCTACTTTATGAAATAAACTAAACCAAAACTAACAGTAACTATTGGTGATGTTACAACTAACCATTAGTAGGTGGAGTTTGTAATGCGATTCACCAGAGTGAACGATACACTATATATATAGTGGAGCACCTTTCATACGTTTCTCATTCATACGTTTTACTCATTTATACGTTTTTCAACTTCGGACCCAAATCATTCCATTGAATTCTAATGTTAAAATATTTCGTTTATACGACACAAGTAAATTCTTAATTTCACTTATACTTTTTTCCCAAGTAGAGTCATGCGCACCCGACAGATGAATTTTAAATCAACCCGAAACCCGACCTGAACCCGACAAAAAAAATTTCATCAACCTGAAACCCGACCCGAACCCAACAAAAAAATTTTCCTCAACCCGAAAACCGACCCGAACCCGCAACAGAGAATTTTTTGCGACCCGAAACCCGACTTATCTAACCCGAACCCGACCCAAAACCCAAATAATAAATTAACATTACTTATTCATCTAAAAATCATGCAAAACAAGTTAAAATGATATTATAGCATGATATAAAATAAAGTAAATTTTCATTCTCACACAGTTGGTAAATTATAAAAAAAAACTAGTATGTTGTGGCCCCCACAAGACATTCTTCTATATTTTTCTGTCAAATTCACTAAGTGTGAATAATTTATTAAAACTGTTATTAAAAAGTTTAACGTGATGAATGCAAATAATTTTCATCTTAGGGAAATCTAACACTAAATATTCAAAGAGAGACAGTTTTATCGTCTATAAATAACTTCTGAAACAATGCGTTTTTATAATGGTTATCTCACATATCATGGTTCGTACAGTTATATGGCATAGAAGTTGAGATATAGCCATCCTGTTATCGATGATTTTTTGCAGTATAACAACGCCACCTATTGGCCGACAATCATTCAAACTGAGTCAGCATAATGTCTCATAATCTCGCCTTCTCACATATTAAGTTTTGTTTGATGATACACAATAGAACATGAGATATAGCTTTCCTTGTAATTGTGGAAATCGCTGTGTAGCAGCGCCACCTGTTGAGCGGGTTGCACCAAAAGTTGACAGGCGCTAATATATATTAAATGGCACCTACATACAAATTTATATGAAATTCTGTGCAGTAGTTCTTGAGATATAGCCTTTTCTTAAATTGCGGAAATCGCTGTGTAGCAGCGCCACCTGTTGGCTGGTAGGCATTCAAATTGAATCAGCATAATATCTCATATTGGTCTTCTCACATATCAAGTTTTGTTGGATTATACGCAACAGAACCTGGTATATAGCCTCCCCTGAAATTGCAGAAATCGCTGTATAGCAGTGCCACCCGTCGAGTGGTTGACACCAAATGTTAATAGAGTTAGTAAGTAAAAAAAAGTAAACAAAAAAACTTGTAAACTACGAAATCTTTTCAATTTCCAGAATGTACAGTCGGTAACAAAAGTGTCCGAACACTAGCAAAAATTCCTATGTAAAAAAAGTACACTTCATACGGTTTTGCTTCATAAATCCTTATCGAATCATGTTCTTACACTGACTAAGAACAGGATTCGACAAGGATTTATTTAACAAAACCGTATGAAGTGTATTTTTTTTTTACATGGGAATTTTTGCTAGTGTTCGGACACTTTTGTTACCGACTGTAAATACGAGGTTATACTGTATTTGTATTTCTTTAATTTATATATTAACAACAGTCGAGAAAGATTTATAATACATTTCTAATTTTCATACAATTTCTACAAAAGATACATATTAGTTTCGTTGAAGAAATGAAAACAGATCCAGATGCAAATACGGATCTATTTTTCTGGCGGATATCCGCGGATACGAATAGGAGGTCCGGTACATGTCTGCCCACCAGCGGCCGAGCGGTTCTGCGCTCGAAGCTGGTAGGTGTCGGGTTCGATCCTAGGTCACGCTCATCGACCTATCCGTTCGGAGTTTCCTCCGAAACACGCGTAAATACACGCATCCTCCCTATAGACCTAAGACAAATCTGGAGTCAATCGGCCTTAAATCCTCTAACCAAACAACCAACCGATACATGTCTAGTATGTGCAGAATGTTTAAATTAGTTACATAGCTGTAAACATGCCTATAAATTTATGTTTATAATTGTAAAAAATATTTTGAAAGGTCTCAAGTCGACCCGACTTGTTGGAAACCAAACCCGACCCGCAAGAAAAAAAATTCAGTCAACCCGACCCGCACGAAAAAAAGATCAGTCAACCCGACCCGAACCCGACCCGCAAGAGAAAAAATTCTGTCAATCCGATGTGCCGACTCGCAGGTCGGGTCGGGTTCGGGTAAAATCGGGTTACCCGACCCGATGCAGGACTCTAATCCCAAGTTTGAGTTTCATTTCAGGATAAAAAAAAAAAAAAAAGATGTATGCTTTATATGGTTTATTCTTATCTTTTCTTAGAACTACGGTAACAAAGTGTGACTTGCATCGATAGCCTGGGGGAAGAGGGGTGAGAGATTTTCAGAGATAAGCATTTGGCGACTGGCTTGAATGGTTAGGTATACAAGTAGCCAGTGACTACTTGAAGACCTCCCAATTTCTCTTTTAATTGATTCCAGGGATGGGGTATGAAAGGAAAAAAAAAAACACAATTTTTTTTGTAAACTTGAAGATTTATTACACACTTCCGTTGGGTGATTTGGAAGATTTTCTTATTTCTTATCGTGTTTCTTTGACATTACGGTTGGAGAAACAAGCTTTTTTTTTTCTTTCCTTCCTCTTAATCGTTTGCAAAAGTGTCATCTTCGTTTAGAGAACGAAACGCTTTGTCTTTAAAGGTTAAAATCGAAATCTTGAAAAAATTTTCAGAATTTCTATATTTTTAATTATCATATAATTTTTATTTTACCTTTTAAAAATATTTTAAATTTAATTAAAAATATATCTTAATAGAATAAATGTAAAGGAAATCATGAAAATTGATTAGACTTTTGTTATTATGACACTTTATTGTGTATTAATGTTAAAACGAATTTTCAGTTGTATGTTTTTTTCAGTTATACATTTTTTAGGAACGGTCCCTTGAAAAACGTATAAACGGTGTTCCACTGTATATATACAAGATGATCAGAAAATGAGTATACATTTGAAAAATTAATAATTCACGGAATAATGCAGGTAGAGAAGTAAAAATTGACCCACATGCTTGGAATGACATGGGGTTTTATTGCAATCTCAAACTAGTTGGCATAGGAGGACTCTGCTCAGTTCCCCATCATATTTATGTTATCATAAATTTCTAGTGCGAGACATATTATAATCATGTTAAAAGACATGAATTTGACCAAAGCTTGATACAATGACAGAATGAAATCCCCGCCTAATAGGCTATCCACCGTTCACTTCGATATATTTATCTTATTCTAATCTATTAATTTATTTTATCAGGGTCAATTCCGTTGTTTAGTTTTCATGCTACTATTTCCAATGCAATAATCCTCAAAATTCATATTTATATGAAAAATTTAAAATTCGGCTATGTTGATAAAATCGTAAATTACGAATATTTTACGAAATTTTCCTAGTAGAATATTTGTATTCAATCATGTTCAAATAAATATCATAAATGTAATTTTGAAGTTGTCTAATGTATTTAGGATCCTCAAAATGGAAGTTTGTGCTCAATTTTGCCTTATTCTGACATGTTAAGTAAATCGTAAATTCCAAATAACTTACGAATTTTTTAATTGGAAAAATCATAGTCTATGATATTCATGCCAGTATCCTAAATAATATTTCGAAAGTGGTCTGACATCTTTACAATGAAAATATCCCTCAAGATTAACGTTTATGTGAAATTTTCTCTATTCTGCCATGTTAAGAAATTCGTAAATTTCCAATAACTTACGAAATCTTTATATGGAAAATTCATAGTCATTAATATTCATGCCCGTGTCCTAAATAATATTTCAAAAGAAGTCTGACATCTTTACGATGAAAATATCTCTCAAAATTGACGTTTATGTGAAATTTTGCCCTATACTGCCATGTTAAGAAATTCGTAAATTTCCAATAACTTGCGAAATTTTCAAAGTAGCATATTTATAGTTACTGATGTTCATTCCAGCATCAAAACGGATATTTTAAAACTGGTCTGATCTTTTTACAGTAAAAATTTTCCATTTAATGCACGTTTAAGTGAATTTTTTTCCTATTCTGCCATGTTAAGAAAATCGTAAATTTCTAATAACTTACGAAGTTTTTAAATTCGAATGTTGCAAATGAATAGGGTTCTTGCCAGTGTCGAAAGTAATATTTTAAAACTAATCTGACCTCTCTGCGACAATTTGTTCTTGAGATATCGTGTATACAGACTAACAAACTAACGGACTGACCCACTAACAGACTAACACACTAACAGACACCCTACAGACAGACACCATAGAAATTTTGTCATTTTCGGATTCCTCACACCTGAAAACGTGTAGAAAAGTCAAAAAACCGAGGTCGAAAATTTTCACGATTACCTAAGTTCCCCATACCTATAGTATGATGGGGAACTAAAAAGAAAAAGTTCAAAATGGCCAACAGATGGCGCTGGACAGCAAAACGTCAGTGACGATGCATGAGAATCGTGTATAAAAGGAGGTGTAATGAGAGAGGGAATCGGATGCATATGCACCAGCAATCGCAGCATGTTGACGTAACTGGAAAAGGCACTGTTAGTGAAGCTGTACTATCTAGATTACAAAATTAATCTCCTAACCTCTTTGGGAGAATCTGTTACTAGAGCTTTACGATCCTATGGCCATAGGAAGGGTATTCGAACGTGTAAAGAAGGTCCTAGAACAGGTTCAGCTGTGAAGAGAATGATTTCGAACCCTCCGTTGTTTAAAGCGCGTATCAGACACGACGACTTTACAGGAGATTTTAGAGCCAACCCCGGATAAGTGCCGATTTTTCGGAAAAAAATTGTCTCTACTCCCAATGTGATAGAGCACACCGACCTTGCCCAACTTTTTCAGAACTGTCTTAATAAAATTGTCTCTACACACAATTTTTTCACAGACTCATCCAATTAGGATGTGCTATACGTCATATTTCCAAGATGGCGGAACACGGAAATCGGTTAAAGAGAAGATTTGAACAAGAAATATTATCGTTAATCACATTTATTTTACCGTTAAATGATAAGAATTTTGAATTAATCGGTTTTTTTTCGTATGACGTTATGACAATAGTTGTAACAAAGATCAAAATAGAAATAATAATGCGATATTTTACACAAATGAAAGGAAATTTTAACACTAATCATTGCATATTTTATTTGCGCCAAGAAAAGTGATACGCGTCAAAAGATAGACTTTTTTCAACCAATTTTTCACCCGTCTGTTATAACCTCTACGGTGTTTTCGCTGAGGAAAAATCGGCGCTACAGTTGTCTCAAAAATCGGTTGTTTCCAGGCCCGGACTGGCCAGGTCGGCTGGTCGGAGATTGCCGAGGGCCCCCAGCCCAAGGGGGCCCCAGGAGACCCCTCAAAACATACTACTTTATAAATAGTTATATCAGAATAATTTGACTATTTTCCTCAGGGGCGTAGCTTGAGGGGGGGGAGGGGGGGAGTCTCCCCCCCCCCCAATGTTTTGAAAAATAGGGCGGCATATTGAAGTTTCTGGGGGCGCTGTTTTGCGACTTAAAGTTCATTTGAAAGTGGGTCATAATTTTGTTAATTATCGTTATTTAACAAAAACACTTAAGAGTTTTGTGTATCACAAGCTGACCAACTGGTTCACCGACTAGCAAAAAAGTTGTCTGACTGTAGCAAACTCCCGTTTGGTGGCGCCTGCGGCGCCCTCTAAACTAGTTAGACGCCTAAAACAGCCTGTTTTCCTATCGTGCAAACGACCCTTGAAAATTCTCATTATATTTATGACGCTTAAAAAAATCTGATCATAACGAATTCCTGTTTGGGGGCGCCTATGGCATGAGTTCCTGTTTTGTTCACTTACAATAGCCTGTTCGCTTACCGTACAAAAGACAGTTGGAAATTCTAATCGTATTCAGGACCTTTTAAGAGTAGCAAACTCCAGCTGAACGGCGCCCTTCCCTGTTCAGGCACCTTCAAAGGCATAATGAGGTTTCTGGGGTGCTGTTTTGCGCCTTGAAATTCATTTGAAAGTAGATCATAATTTTGTTGATTATCGTTAGTTACCAAAAACACTTAAGATTTTTATGCATCAGAAGCTTCCTTCGGCAACCAACTGGTTCACCGACCAGCAAAAAAAGTTCGCATTAAAATGTCTGACTGTAGCAAACTCCCATTAGGTGGCGCCCTCTTAACTAATTAGACGCCCAAAACAGCCTTTTTAAACGTGTATAACAACCAATTTTCCTACTGTGCAAACTATCCTTGAAAATTCTCTTCGTTATCACGACCCTTAAAAAAATCTGATTATAACAAATTCCTGTTTGGGGGCGCCTATGGCATGATTTCTCATTTTAAACACTTACAATAGTCTGTTCGCTTACCATGCAAAAGACTGTTGTAAACTTTGATCGTATTCAGGACACTTTAAGAATAAGTTTGCAGCAAACTCCAGCTGAGCGGCGCTCTTCCCTGTACAGGCACCTACAACAGCATGTTCGCTTACCATGCAATGACCCTTGAAAATTCTGACCTTAGCAAATTCACGCTCTGTGGCGACTGCGGCGCCCTTCTCCCATTTCAGATACTTACAACTGACTCGTAAGTATGCACAATCGCTTTTTCACCTCCAAAGACTTAAAATTACGTTTTTTCAAGACCTTAGCTCGAAAAAAAAAAAAAAAAAGCAGTTTATTTTACGTTATGGCTATTGTATAAAAACGAAATTAGATAAGGTTTGATTTGGTTATAACGATTTCTCACTAACAATTTTTGATTCTAAGTGATCCTTTAAGCAAATTTTTTATTTCAGTTTCATCGCTTACGGGTTTTGAAATATTTATAAATCTATAGAATTCAACTAGTGTTTCGTGACATGAAATAGCGCAAGGAAGCTGATTTAACGTCGCATTAATAGGCACATATTGGGCAATTGGCGATGGTTTGGGATTAACGCCCCAGTGGCGATCCGAAGACAAGCCATCACAATTTTTATCTTCTGCGGAAGAGGGCTCCCCCGCTTCAGTATCTTCCAGAGGTATTATTTGCACGGAGCATGAAGGATATTGCAGCTACGACAGAGTTTATGTGCACCAGAGACTGACTTTCATGATAATCTTCAATTGGCTCGATTATTGAATCCACAATCTTTCTGTCAAGCAGGTAGACGTGAGGTGCCGGATACGATCCCAGATCGCGCTTGTCGGCCTAGTCGTTCGGAATTTTCTGTGGTTTTCTCTAAAACTTGCGTAAATACGGGCTAGGATCCCATAGAAAGACCTCCACAGAAGGCATTCCCCCTCAGGCCTAGGACCCTAGAACAGTCATTCGGAATTTTTCCCAAACACCGATACCAACACCTAAGTAAGATATAAATTTCTGTATAAAAAAGATTTAATTTCGGACAATGGGACTCTTTTTTAGTTTGTTCTTCCACATAAAGGCATGCGGTAATTCTGTCGCGTTCCTTAGCAATGGCTACTACATTTCTTAAAATATTTTTCACACAATATGGGAAAAAGAAAAACGTTTTTTAATTGGTTTAAATATGTAAAATAATAATAATAAATAAATTACTGATTTTCTTTTTCCTTAAGAGTGAACAATACCTAATTTCATAATAAGAAAGCACCACAGACCTGGCGTTTAAAAGCAATAATTACAAAACTTTGAATAAACACCATAAAATTCAATAAACTTGCAATTATTGTTTCGGTTCGAAAGAACACACGATCCTTCGTCAGGCGAAAAAAGTAGGCACAAGTGCTGCAGTCAAAGCAGAAACACACAAAACCGTTTTAAGTGAGCAGCAAAAATATATACAGATGAATGTAAACATAAATACTGGTGTGAGGAGAATAGTGCTGACTCTAAAATAAAAGGGCCGCCTGGGGGAATTCAATAAAAAGGGGCATTATTTGCATAATTTGCGGTGTTCTATGTTATGATTTTTGTACGTAACAAAAGTAAATTACTAATTTTCCTTGTATATATGTAGGCTGTATGCATTTGTTATTCCAGGAATGCTGAAGAACTACTGCTAAGAAAGTTTAAAAGTCAGGGGGGGGGGGATGTAAAGGCCTCTAAACATTTAAAATGTTAGAAAAGGCTACTTTATACCAAAATTTTTTAAAGGGCCGCCAGGTGCAAAAATATGTTGAAAAAGGGCCACATGCTGCTAAAAACTGTTTAAAAGGGCACCATGCCAAATTAGCCTAGTGTCAGCCCTGCATAATTATGAAATAAAAGAAGAAAACAAATAAATACCTAAGTAAATTAGATTAAAAAGGGAACAAAATCTAAAAATTTCAAAATTAAAGGAAAATTGAACTAATGTGAGTAATTTCATAGCATCAGACAAGAATGAAGTGGAACAAATATCATTAAGAAGATTTTTCGAATTTTTAAATATGTAAAAATCTTCATGGATATTCAAATGGGAAGAGAAGACAGGAGATGAAATTATGTTAGTTTTAGAAAAATCAAAACGATGACTATGAGCCCAGCAGTGGGAAGCAATAGATTTCGAGATCTCTTCATTACGAACATTTCGATGATGATCATTTATTCTATATTTCAAACACCTTCTTGTTTGATCAATATAAACTAAATTGCACAACGAACATAAGACTAAATAAATGCCAGAACGGTTTTCAGTAGGAATGGGATCTTTAAGAGAAGATAATTTAATTTTGTTGATGGGTTTCTAAATGACTTTAAAACCAAACGGAGAGAGAATTTTAGAAGTTTTAAAAGAAAGTGATAAATAAAAAGGTAAAACAACTGGAATGAGACTGTGATCGTTCAATTTGGTATCAGAACGTTTAGATTCTTGAATTTATATAAAGCTTTATTAATAATAGAGTGATTATAGCCTCGAGAAAGAGCAAGAGATTTTAAGTAATTAATTTCTTTCGAAAGACTAGACAGATCAGAACAAATGTGTAAGGCTTATGTTTTTCTTACTCATTTTCCAAAAATTGATAAATTTTTAATATTTCATTTTGCGGTTAAAAAAAAAAAAAAGAAAGAAAGAAAGAGAAAAATGCACATATTGAAAATTCAGATTTTTGAACTTAGAATTACTTTAAAAATAAATAAACGATTGTAAATTTTCTAAATGTGAAAACAGAATTTAAATATACATTATGTAATGAGTAATCATGAAATCAAACTTTCCCATAGAGTAACATGGGCCACGGCTGTCGGTGAGATTAGGTATTATGCACTCTAAAAACATAAAGTTGCTTTCCTTAGGAACAGTTACTACTTTCATTTCTTCAAATTTATTTTGAAAGTTTTATGTTTTACCTGAATTATAATGTAATATCTTTAAACTTGTTGGAAAAGAGGGAAAAATCTTTTTCAGTTGTTCTACTTTATCTCAAACCAATACTCTGGTTGTCCTAATAAAGATGCTTTTGTTTAGTCTCATACGAGAATATATATAAATGTATTTATTTCTGCAAAGCACATTAACCATATCTTTCGAACGATACTACTTGTAAGCCCTTCCTTTTATTGAATAGGCTAAAAATGTAAGAGGAATTTCATGTCTGCGTATTAATATATAGATTCGCTGAAAAAATTTAGAATGCTCCAAAGAATTACTAAACTAAATACATGAAAAAACCTTAATTCAACACTTCGTTTTTAATTAATATAGTTTAAATGCTCCAAAGAAGTATAAAAAAAAAAAAAAAAAGCTACTAAATGGAGGAAAAAAAAAAAAAAAAAGCCTTTTTTTTTTTTCTTGGCAGATTTTAGGAATAATGCCCCGGAGGAGAGGGGGGGGGGAGGTACGTATTAATCGACGAGAGGGGCAAGGGCCCTCTCGTCGGTTCGCAACACTGCTGAAAGTATGTGGGTGGCATTTTCAAATGAGGAATACGAAAGGGCGCCAAACGTCGGGTCTCCCCCCCCCCCAATCAAATTTCCACGCTACGCCCCTGATTTTCCTATAATTTTACTGATTTACAAATAATTTTGACTCAAGAAGTGTTGTGCACTGTGCAGTGTTTATAATTTCAGGCAAGTTCGCGACCAAAGAACTTAAATGCAAACAAGTATTGAAGCTTTGTGATGAAAACCTCGTCTTTCTTGATTGTTTTAATCTAGGATGAGTGCACAAATAAAGTCGAGAATGTTTCATCCAGGGAGCATGCTGCTTCATGCTTCATCCTGTATGTTTGTTCTCCTATCTTAAATAACCACGGAATTATGAATGTAGCGTCTAGATTGCGATAGTTACGTCTCTTCGGAGCTTCATTTTTTGTTCTTACCTAATATAACTAACTTCTTTTGCGCAACGCTCACCCGCTATAAGTCTCGTAGTAAGGTTGTATTTAAAGCAGTGTCAGAGCTGTGCTAACATCAAACGCGTCTATCAGTGTGGTGTTTCAAAAAGAAAAGACGAGAAAATCCTTAGATGTTGAAAAAAATTCCAAATATCTAAATACTTCGTTAATTAGTTCACTTCTAAGCCGCAAAGTGGGCTTTTGAGGGATGAAAATGGTACATTAAATACAGGTAATTCGAATTAGTTTATTAGCTTATAAGTTCAAGCAAAACAATTCTATTATTTAATTTTATAAAATTAATTTTTTAAATTAGACGTTCTTGATTTCAGATGAAAATTAGAGATTTTATATAAAAATAATACTTAAGTACCTTCCACATCAGGGTTGGGTTTCTTCCGGAAGAAATGGAAGAACCAGAAGACAAAACAGATGTTCAAAATTAAAATTTATGAACTATATAAATTCAAAGCATAAATATAATGTCAAATCTAATCTATAATCCAATTAATATTAAAAATATTTTTAGAAAAATAAGTTATTTGATAACAAACAGTAAATATATACAGGTGATGGGTTTTTATTTTTCAATGCTAATATTTTTAGAACTTTTTGCATAGATACTATCTCATATTATTATACGTTCAAACAGAACATGTGATGATAATTACGGAATTTTTAGCCATAATAATTGCATTTTTTTTTTTTTTTTAAGGATACAATTTTTTGCATAAACTCGAAGCTGGTACCCAGTGAACTGTATCAATAAGTAAAATACCCACTTTTAAACTCTCCTGCAAGTTCTCTAGGATTTAAAAAAAAAAAAAAAAACGTGGTTTGTATTTATCTATTTTAAGTTAAAAAATAAAGGGCAGTATTGAACTACTAGAAAACTTTTCATTATTTTTACAGTCAACAACCTCTAACTCTCAAAAGTTTTGTCCAGAGGTTGTGCAAGTTATAGGAATTTGCAGATTAGAGATCATTGCCTTTGTTTACAGTTTTCTTTTGCAGATACAAAGTCAGTTATTATTAATTCATATTCATAAATAGACCTCAAAATGAAAAGACGATTTCTAATAAATTTTAGAATAAAATATTCTTTTAATATTAATAAAAACTAATCTACCACATTCATATATGATGGTAAATAATTTAAGCATATTCGAATAATAGATACCTATAAAATGTAAACAAACATATTTAAAAAATACGAAACGAAATATTTTTGGAAGTTCAGAAATAATATTTATCACTCTCACTGATTAATTTTGTTAAACATTGATTGTTTTAAGCACTAGTTTGTATGAATTGCAGGATAATGCAAATACAAGAATGCCTGCCCCCCCCCCCCCGCGCCAATTGTGTTTGAAAGCAAGGATTAAGCAAAAAATTTGATTTTAAAAAAAGTAAAAATGTGAGCAATGTGAATTTTTTTAAATATGAGCTGTAAATTTCCTTTACAGTGAAAAATCAATTACGGATTAGAAGGATTTGCAGATTATGAATCTGCACATTAGAGGGAGTTTCACTGTATTGTATATGACTATAAGGAAAATAAAGTTTTTGAGGACATTTTGTAATTGAATCCTGGTTCTTTTAATTAACTGGATGTTTCTTAAGAGCTGTTTTATCAGAAAGTATAAGCAAGTGATCCAAACTATTATTTATTACCAGTTAAAGAAATAAAATAATTGTAAAAATTATAAAACTTTACTGTTTAAATTGAAATTGATTTTTTTACTGGATTTTGAGCATTTTGGAACGTGATCATAAGATACCGAAGATCACTTTGGTAAAAATCTCATAATTATTAATTAAATATGTAATTAAATTTTTATAGGTATAATTAAAGTTACTTAAGTAATTAAATTTTTATAGGTATAATTAAAGTTACTTAAAGTTGTTCATAAGACAAATGCATCCATTATATCTTACAAATCTGCAGTTTACAGGATAAATTTTTAAGAAAAACAGTTTCTTCCATTTCTTCCACTTGGAAGAAACCTATTTCTTCCGGCCGGTTTTTTCCACCTTGGAAGAAACTTGCCAACCCTGTTCCACATACTCAATAATTTGAGAAACTATCAGAAAAATTAGTAGCAAAACAATTCTATTATTTAATTTTTAAAATTAGAGGTTCTTAATTTTGGGTGAGAATTAGACGTTTTATTTAAAAGCTAGCTGTACCTGACCACGCGTTGCTGTGATTTTTGTAAGCTTTACCTGTTTCGCTATTCGCTGGTCATCATAGTTAAATGATTTTAAAATTTAAAATTGTATATCAGCAATCAATATTAAGATCCCACACACCAGAAAAAAAAAAAAAAAAAAAAAAAAAAAAAAAAAAACTATCAAATCAATTAGTCTCGACTTGGGTTCCCGCTACCCTTAGCAACAACTTTCACGCTCGCACAATGCTGATTTAACAGCCTTTTTTACCTATAAAATTCTGTAGGAAACAGAATTTAATACATGACTGTTTTTTTTTTTTTAATCTATTTTTCTATGCAAAAGTATGCAGTAATTGTTTCGTTCCTTAGCATCGGTTATTATATTCGTTTCTTAAAAATTTTCTGTACAGCTTTATTATAAGACCCCGTTGGTGACTTTCGTTGTCATTTTGGCGATGAATTAAAGAGGCTCTCACAATTGCATAAGTAAAGATCTTGGCGAGAGTTGCTTAGTTCACTATACTTGTACCAGGGTCTTTCAGAACCATTTTTCTTTTTGTTATAAAATATAATTTACAATTTGTATCAACTAAATCACAATTAAAGAAGATATATATATTTTTTTTCTTCCAATATGCTTAGTAATTCATTACTGTTGTGTCCCTTTTTACAATTATTTAGGTATTACTGTAGGATTTATATTACGGTTTCTTCAAAAATGTGATTTGGTTGCCTAAAAATAAAAATGTTTCACAACCTCATTTTTAAATAATTAACCGCTCGTAATTAATTAGTATACTTATTTTTTCCAGCAGGGAACTAGTTTAGTTTAAGTATGATATATAAAAATTATGTGACTATTTATTGTGAAAATAAGTAAACGATATTAGAAAAAAAGCTTACATTTTTGCTGAACTATTTTCCTCGTAGCAAGAAAGCTAAATGTAGTTTTTAGGCATGTAAGCCTAATTTTCAAAAAATTATATGTTTTAATATTCTGTTTATATATAAAAGAGTACTTCCACTCACTTACTCATCAACGCACAGCAAAATCTACTGGAGTCACTGTTTCGAAACTGGGTCAGATTATAGAACATATAGTGTAAGCACCCCCTAAGAAGCGATTTTACAAAATTGCAAAGAGGACAGAATGCGATTTCATAAAATTCTCTATATATCAATGAAAAAAAAAAAAAAAAAAAAAAAAAAAAAACAGATATCAGTAAAATTGTTGCTTTAAAATATAGCTCAGAAAAACACATAAACACATTTTGCTTTAATATATAGCTAAGAAAAACATATTTCTAGAATTTTAGAAATTTGACCGTCAAGGAGGATCTGAAACAAAAAGACAGATATACGTAATGTTTTTTCTTTAAAATATAGCAAACACAGATATCCAGAAACCAATTTCTGAAATTTTAGAAATTCAGTCCCCAAAGGAGGGAGCAAAACGCAATTTCACATTTCAAAACCTGATTTCACATAATATTACATAGTTAATATACAATATATATATATATATCCCGGAGACTTATTTTAAAGTAAGGCGAACAAAATACCTAAAACTCAATTTCTGGAATTTTATAAATTTAGTGCTCAAGGAAGGGGGGGGGGAGGGGGTTAAAACGTAATTTCCACCCACTGACTCAAAACATTCATGGCGATTTTATGCGAGACTGGATTACGAATTTTGCTGTGAAAGTTGGGTCTAGAGAGCTAACCTAAGACGGATTTTTGCAAAATTCTCCCTTTCCCACCCTGATGGATAGGTGGGTGACAAAATCCCGTTTACGAGCATAACTCGGGTCTAAATTACTTCACGATTAAGAAACAGCACCAGAAAAGACGAGACCTGCGTACAAAAAAGAAAAAAATATATGTTGATTTTCGAATTCTTCATTTTAAGGGTGAGGGAAAAAATTTCGCAAAATTCGGATTTTCCATTAAAAATCTACGAAAAATGGCACGAAGAAGTAGAAAACAAATGTGTCTTCTGTATATACTTATTTTGGGTGTTTTGCGATTTTTGATTTGGGAAGGGAGGGGGGGGGGATTTACAAGGAAGACAAATTTTAGAGCCATCTTTTTGCATTAAATTTTCCCAGGGGAATCTATGGGAGCTACGTTTACGAATTTTGATGTGTGTTCAATATTTTCATCAAACATTAACTGTGACGGGATTTTGCTAAATTTCTCCATAGGAGTGGTGAGAGGGCAAAAAAAATAAATAAATAAATAAATAAATAAAATAAATAAATAAAATAAAAATAAAAAAATAATTAACTAAAAATTGCAAGCGTAATTCTGTTCCAAATTATCTCAGGACGACAATATATTGGTATGTGGGTTTGCTATATGAGCACAAAAAATAAGTTTCCAGTTATAACCCTCATCTAAATTATCTCAGAAAAAAAATTTCTGAGTGTATGGATTGCTTATATGTGACTAAATACACTCTAAAAATACATTTTGCGAAATATTCCCCTTTCCTTTTTGCGAGGGTTGGGGGCACATATCCAAGCGTAATTCTATTCCATATTAGCTCAGGAAGGTGATTTTTTTGGTGTGTGTGTGCGTTGTGTGTACCTAACACATCCTATAAAGGAATTATCATAGGAAAGCCATATTTTGGTGTGTGGGTTGGTGATGTGAGAGTTATACACACGAAAAAAGGATTTTGTGAAATATCCCCCTTCCTTTTTTCCTGGGGGGAAGGGGGGGGGGGGCAAAAAATACATTTCGTTACATAGTGCAACTTTACTTACAATTATCTCAGAAAGGTTTTTTTTTTTTTTTTTTTTTTTTTTTTTTTTAATGGGGCAGTGTATGTACACAGCACGTATTATAGGAGGATTTTACGAAAGATCCTCTTTCACCCATAGGAATCTGGTGGGTAAAAAACATGTTTCAAATTGTAACTCTGTTCTAAATTAAAAGCGATTTTTCGGCGTGTGTGCTGATTATGTGTACCCAATACACACTATAATGAAATTTGCGAAATTTCCCCCTCCCGCTTTAGCGGGGGAGGGTAAAATACTGAAGTTTGGGCTGATTTCAATGAATTTTTCTTACATTTTTTCATTTTATGAAATTTTTAGAATTAGTAAGGTGTATATAACTTCGTGACTTCATTTAAATATAGTGGAGTGAAACAGGCAAAGCGTGATAGTTTCCTCTAAATACCTCAGCAAGGGGCCCCTTTTCGATTTCTAGCCGAGGGCCCCCAAAGGAGCCAGTCCGGGCCTGGTTGTTTCAAAGCGCGTATCAGACACGACGACTTTACAGTTTACAGGCGATTTTAGAGCTAACCACTGATAGCGCCGATTTTTCAGAAAAAATTGTCTCTACTACTTCCAGTGTGATAGCGCACACCGAACTTGCCCAACTTTTTCTGAGCTGTCTTGATAAAATTGTCCCTCTATACACAATTTTTTCACAGACTCATCCAATCAGGATGCGCTATTTTGATACGTCATATTTCCAAGATGGTGGAACACTGGAATCGCTTAAAGTGGAGATTTGAACAAGAAATATTATCGTTAAATACATTTATTTTACCGTTAAAAGATAAGAATTTTAGTTAATCGTTTTTATTTTCGTATGGCGTTATGGCAATAGTTGTAACAAAGATCAAAATTGAAAGAATGCGATATTTTGCACAAATGAAAGGGAATATTAACACTAATCATTGCGTACTTTATTCGCGCCAAGAAAAGTGATAAGCGTCAAAAGATAGACTTCTTTCATCTAACTTTTCACTCGTCTGTTATAACCTTACGGTGTTTTCGCCGAGGAAAAATCGGCGCTAAAGTTGGCTCAAAAATTGGTTGTTTCAAAAGTCGCTGTGAGACGAGCAGGGTTTAATCCAGCTTTTTAAAAATGGTACACCATTTGTGAATTTATAAAATAATTTGTGAAAAAATCAAGTAAGTTTGTGAAAATAATGCTTCAGAACAATTAATCAAAATGCGCAAAGACAAAGAGTTTTTTAAAATTTTAAAATACATTTAAAAAATAAAATGGAACAGTTGTAAAATAAATATATATGTTGGCCAGTTATTTCTTATGCATAAGATAAGAAGGTGTTTACTTAGATATTTACCATTTTCTCCAGTAAATATCCAAACTGAGGGTATTTTTATATGTTTGAAGCAGCGAAGCTTATAAAAATATTGCTGAGAAGTGAGAATTGACTTTGTGAAAGTGCTGCTTTGCTGAAAATTGATTTTGTGAAGGTACCTCATTACAAAAAATTGACTTTGTGAAGATACCTCATTGCCAAAATTTGACTTTGTGAAGGTACCTCACTGCCAAAAGTTGACTTTGTGAAGGTACCTCATTGCCAAAATTTGACTTTGTGAAGGTACCTCAATGGGGTACTAAATTTGTTCTGGATTAACCTCTGCGATGGGCCCCGTAGTGTCTGACCGAGCACAAGTGGAAATGGTGCTCAGACAGTTCAGGAAGAAATGCAGACTGTAGCGGGTTCGTCTACGCATGGAGAAGTCCGCGCACAGCAGATACTAAAGATATACAGATGCATATACACTACAGGACAAGAAAAAAAGCCGCACTGCAGAAAAATTGACTTATATTTTTTGTGTTTGTAATAACTTCTAAACTAATGATTGAAACAAATAAAACTGTTATGTTTGTATAATACGGAAGTCATGACATGATACCTAAGTACATTTTTGATTTGATAATTAGCTTTATCGCACTCTACGAAGTATTTAATAAAAATCTACATAAAATTTTCTTTTTAAACGTAATATTATAAATATTTACTTTATATTTTATTATATGAAATAAACACGTTATATTTTAATGTATGAAGTAAAACTATTTATTTGTTAGATCTAAACAATTATTTAATAAAAATATGTATTCTGCATTGGATAATTCCCCTTTATATGGAATTACTGCTCTAATGCACAATGGCATAGTATTTTACAGTTTTTTAACATGAAACTCAGAAATTTCACTGTGCCAAATATCATAAATATTTTTTTCTAGTTCTTGTAAAATTGTAGGCTACAAATTTCGAATTCTCGCTCTCTTTTATAGACTAAACATTTTCGAGCGGATTGAGATTAGGACTATTTTCAGGTCTAGTAAAGAAGAAATTCTACGATATTCTTTGTGAGATTTAATTTTAAGTAAAAAAAAGTTACAATAACTTAAAAATTATAGATACTCATGGTAATGGATAGGCAATTTTAACAACTTGAATCAAATAAACGTGCCACAGGTGCCATGTAACAAGGTGCATTATCATCTTGAAATGCTGATTGTGGAAAAGTCTGAAATACCTCCAAAATAGTTGATTAGGCATCAATTTTTTAATGGCTTATTTCGGGTTAATGATTAATCGAGTTTATTTCAGGTTCTTTTGAACACGAAAATTTGCCCGACTCATTGAAAAATTATGCACTTTCGTATCATAATGTACAGAGAATGTGTCACTGTTTTAAAAATGTGATTTTCATTAAGTCGGTGACATTTTCGTAATCGGACTTGCTTGCTTCCATCAGCTAGAAATAAGTTAAACTTGACTCATGAGAGAGAACTACTTCAGCCCAATAATTAACCGATCATTTTTTAATTTTTTTTAACCCTCTGAAGTCTTCCTTTCCTAATTCTTTTCATTAAGAATAGATTTTTTTCAGATTTTCTGGCACTTAAACTTGCTTTGTTTAATCGTTGTTGCACTGTATTTAAAGAAATTATGTTACTAAACACTTTTTCTGAATCCGTTCTATGTTCTAAATGTAATGCAAACTGTTTTTTTAAGCGCTGGTTTTTTAACTTGCGGTCATCTCGATTGGATGAGTAACGAGGCAGCCTAGAGACAAATTTCCAGTTTAAACAGACAAAAAAATTTACATCTTGCTTAAAAACCAGCTTACCAATATTTCGTTAACCCTTAAACATTTTAACATCACACGTATTAAAATATCTTTTGATTTTCACTCTAAAATTAATATTTTTTGTGATATCGTTAATTGCTTTATTCTTGCCATTTTTTGAAATACTTTCTAAAATTACAATTTTTCGAAAAACTGAATATTGTTTTTAATACTTGGCTCAATCTTAAATTGCATGTGAAACACAACATAATAAAACCTATTCGAAAATTTACTTTTAAAACAATAAAATTGGTGACTGCAGAAAGAGAAATGGAAAATATTCAAGTGGCCCTTTTTTTTTTTTTTTTTTTTTTTGTCTGTTAGTGTATATTCATATGTTTTGGATATACAGTAACCACCGCTTAATAAATTCACTGGTTAATAAAATAAGCCGCTTAATCTGATCAAATTGCCAGGACCGGAACCAAATCAATACAAACTACTTTTAAAACCGCCGCTTGATAAAATCAGAATCGCCGGTTAATAAACTCAAAAAAAAAAAAAAATCTTTTGACATTAAAAGTGTCATTTATGCATGCTAAACAGATTTTTTATTCACACTGTGATTTTTATTTTCTTCTATATTAAATAGAAAAAAGTACTGGTTTCGTAAATAATTTTAACTTCAGATTTTCTATGGATTTACATGTTTTGAGAAGTCCAGAACATGATTTGACCCTTTTTCGAAAATGCCTGTCTGTCATCTGTGTGTGTGTGACAAAAAATTTGTTCTAACTGTATCTCAAGAAGCGAAACCTCACCGCATCATTTTCATGGGAGTGAGAAGGAAGGGGTTAAGGTTGTGTACATTTATCGCCAATAACAGACGATTTCTTAATTGTGAAAATATAAATTTACAGAAATTCCACTATCTTAATCTCTACAGATTCAGGGAAATTGCATTCCAGGCTGTCACAGGCTCGCTGATCAATCTCTTTTGCAAAAGTGAACCCTGTTCAAAATGCTATAATAGCAAAACAGGTGAAATTTTGCTGTACAATTGATGACAAAAATTAACATTTCTACTTTATTACACATTATATCTCCAATTTTTATTTTATTTATTTATTTTTGTTGTGTTAATTTTTGCCACTTGATTTTGTGCACCAAAAAAAGCAATAATTTGCGAAAAGAGTTCATTTTTCAATCTTCAGTATTTCATTAAATATTATGTATAAAAATACAGAATTGTTTGTAAGTGACTTTTCATTTTAACAATTTTTATATATACAAGGTCACTAAGAAAAATTAGTATTTTTTAAATGTACAGCATAAAAAAGTAACTATATGTCTATATATATATCATTAGGAATATTTTTGTCATTGGTTGCACAGCTAATAGTTTAAAAAGATGCCCTCTGATTATTGAAATACCCAGTATACTTAATAAAAATATTTCTTTCTTCATTGTTGTAATATTTGTTTGTTTCAGCTATTTCAAATATTCAATCATTGAATACAGAGCAAAATGTTTTTAAATCTTACATTTGCAATTCTTTTTTAAAAAGAAATGCAGGGTTGCCACAGGTGACTTTTTTTTATATTCTCTTTGAACTATTATTCTCGTAAAATAAAATTTATGATATATTTATACAGGTAAAATGCAGATTTCCCTATATATATATTAAAAATTGTTTTGCATGGAAATAGTGGTACAAACAGAATTAAAAAAAAAAAAAAAAAAAAGTCACATGTGACAACTCTGGAATGCAAAATCAAATCTTATTAATTTAGTATGGGAATTAGAAGTATATATATATATATATATATATATTTGTTTTTTTTTTTTTTTTTTGGTCATAAACAGTACATATTTTTAGAAATTACACTATGAAAATAATGTTTCTTTATTGTATCTTTTCAGTCAGATTACAGCTTAGGTCCAGCAGTTCAAAAAATATTTTCAGATGAAACAGCAGAATTAATTATGAAGGACTGTAGAGCTCACTTTCTGTCCGGTTGGTATTATCAGGGACTGGAATCTGTAGCCACATCATTCAACGATGTCCTTATCAAATTACAAAAAGAAAAGAAGACTTTCAGTAAAAGTTTAATCACTGGCATATCACTTGGAATAGGAGTCCTCTTAATTTTACTAATATTGGCAATCCTACTTTTACGCAGACAGAAGAAAATAAGAAAGAAGGGATGCTCAGTAAGTTGGGAATTTTATACATATATTTCACTAAAAACTATTACTTTTTTCTATATTCAAAGAAAAGCATTGGACTTATAAAAACATTTATTCTGTACCATTCATGCAATGTGACACAGGATAAAGTTTTGTGATGACCACAACATACTATTTTTTACTTTCTCTTACCCATAAGGTAAAGAAAGTACAGTTTTAGGGTCATATTTACACGTTTTGAGATGCCCTGAATACGAACATCATGTTTTTAGCAAATGGTCTCTGTGTGTGTGTGTGTGTTATCAGCATAGCTCAAGAACAAATAGTAGCAGAAAGTCCAAACTTGGTATTCTAAATGTGTATGATATAAGGATGCTACACTAAGCTTTTCGTTGAGATGAAGCAAATGGTTCGTGTACAGGGATGCCCAAGAGAATTCAAATACATTATGTCTATGGGGGAAAGTGCTGGTAAGTAGATTTTAACATCTATACACTACACTAAACCAAATGAAACGAATATATATTTTCTATGTGCGTAAAAACATGTCTTATGTAGAATATGGTAGGGAAATCATTCACTGTTCTTTTACAGGGCTACACAAAAGAATATACGTAAAAGTGCGACAATAGTTGCAAATTGATGGAAGTGTATTTCAAGCTGGGCCATGTATTATTACTATAGGATTATATTTAGGTGCACCATGTGGCCTGTATGTAACCTTCGAAAGATATACAGGACTGCAAATATTTAAGCAATAACATTCTTTTTTGTTGTTAATGGATGTGCTTTACTGATAATATTTTACTATTTCCAGGAAAGCTGTTTGGGAATTGAAATTAATTCCTCATAGAGATATGGTAAATAATGTATGTTTTTAAGCTAAATATTCATCGCTTGTTTTTTGTATATTTAGATGTTTTGAGGCTTCCTGATTACCGCAGTCAAGTTTTTTAACGTTTGATTTTTGTCTGTGTCTCTTAGAGTGACTTAAAAACAAATAATTTTAAGAGATCCAAATGTTGTATTTTGAAGTTAATATCAGTTTGTTGCTAGAGAAGTTTGATCAAGATTGATAAGTTTCAAGGAATGTTGTTGCATGTGAAAGTTGTCTGAATAATTTTAAGTGAACTGAATTTTTAATAACAGATTAAAATTCAATATAAATATAGGTGCTGTACATATAGAACTAATTATCATATAAAACTCTTCCGAAGCCTAATTTGAATTGTTTTAACATAGGTTTACATAACAGTATTCGTTATGTTACCTCTTAATCTAAAACATGTATTTATAGTATTAAATTTCAGGGTAAGAGAAAGTCGCATGAGTGACACACCAGATTATTTAATTCAGTTAGCAAATAGAAACATAATTACTAGTCATGTGTTTATTTAGAAATATATGTAGAAATACAATACCTATAATCTATAATCTACATAAATATAAACAATTTCTGACTTCACATTTCATTATTTTAAGTTTGAACCAATTTAAGCAAACACTTTTATACTTGAAAAATAAATTTCATGCTTATATGTAATATCTGTATACATATACACTCCTTCTCATATTTATAAGGACACTTTATATTTTGAAATAACTAATGTAAAAATAATTGTAAACAAGATTATACTAAGTGCACTTAATATATCTAGTATTCTAAAAACCAAAACGGCTATAATTTCTTTAACATGAAACAAAATTAATAAAAAATAATGCAAAACATTTTTCTCCACGTTTTTAGATGTTCATAATTATACGGACAATCAAGATTTTTTCGTTTTATTTAACTTAGTAGCGGATAAATTACAGTTGGCATGCGAATTCGTTAACTACTGGGCTAGATTAATTCATATATAAGCCTTCAATTTTTCTTGGACGGACATTATTGATAATTCATCGAAAAAAAGAACATTCATGTAATAAAGTATGATAAATGTGTTTTTTAAGTGGAAGGATAATTTAAATCCGTCAAATTTCTAATGAAATTCGAAGATCTAAAATTGCTGAAGGAAATATGATCGAACGTTGAACTGCTGGTTCGATAGGAAAGAGATCTGATGAAAAATCATACTTGTTTTACAGAAATCGAATACTCATAATTCCTCTTACTGTTCTACTCATAATGATTGCTGCTAAATTTGCTCGTAATTTTTAACGAAAGGTTGGGGTCCACATTTATGCATGTTTAAAATAATTAATAATATGTTAAAATGAATAAAAAACATGTAATAATCAATAAGCATTTAATGGGGGAAAGAACATCTGTGTTAAAGTTGAATAAAAACAATATTAAATGGTAAAATGTTGCATTTTCAGATGAAAAACATTTTACTCTTGATTAACCAAATGGTTTTTACAGTTACTGGCACAATCTGAAGATAGTGAAAGACAGAGCAGATTTTTTAAAGGCAGATATGAATTGGGCATTTTAAAGGTGGATCTATGGTGCTCTGGGGAGATGTTTCTACTGAAAACAAAATGAATTTAGTAATTTTTTCTATTATTATGAACATCAAGAAAATATCCGCGAATTTTATACTTGGAATTCTCAGATTTTTGTTAGATTTTTTAGGGTAATAATATTTTTTTCAACAAGACTTACATTTTTGCTCTACTTTTGGAGCAATAGGAAATAGTTTGAAGAAAGAAACTTCTGTATTGTTGCCTTTCCCGTGGCCTAAAAGTTGAAAAAACCTTAACTTATATTAGAAAAGCGCATGCAAGTTGAAAGCAATTTTAAATAGTTTAAATGTATTCAGAATATCATCTATGATGAAATGGTATTGAAACTGAATGTTAAAGAATATATATATATATACACCAGAGAGAATGCCTGACTGTTTCACCTTAAAAAGAGACCTAAAAAATATTAATTTAAAGAATAATTGAAAAAAAAAAAAATACTAAGATTTCAGCTGTTCTTATAATTGTGAACACCTGAAAAATCCTTTTTTTGACCTATTCAAATTAATAAAAAATATATTTGTTTAAATAATAGTGTTCCGTATTTAGTTAATACAGAAAAACGGGTGTCCTTATAATTATGAGGAGGAGTGTATAAGCATAAAATTTGATCATACTTAAAATAATGAAATGTGAAGTCAGAAATTCTAAATATTCATGTAGATTACATTAAATGAAACTGTATAACACCAGTCATGATATACATTTAAAAAACAATCTATTTTTATTATAAATTTAACTATTATTTTATATGGTAACATTAGAATAAAAAACATCAGTGACAGAATTAACAACTTACCTCCTACAAAATGAACACCTGAGATGTGTTTTAACAGTTCACTTTCAACTATGTATAATTTATTGAATTGTATATTATATCTTTCAAGAAATAGATTAGTTCAATTATGTTAGGAAATTTGTTACACATTGAATTCAAAGTTAGTATCATAATCAAAATCATATAGCTGATTTATTTAATATGTTCATTTTTATTTTTTCTCTACTGATGCAACAAAATAATAAAGCAAAAATATTTTGCAATATGTTAGACTTAGCTGACTATACAAATATTTCTTACATATAAACACTAGCCAGTAGTCAAAAAACCACTTTTTTGGATCCAGGAGACCTTAAGAGATGTAAAAAAATTGCTATCAAAATTTTTTATGAAATTCAATACTTCTATTACCTACAATAGTCGAGTAATGGCAATTCTAAAGGAAACAATTACTTAGAGAATGAGCTGAAACACACCATACCAAACGTTTTGAAAGTTGAATAAGCTTACAATAATGAGAATAATATTCTTTATGATGTAACAAATTTGTAATCTGTATTTTCTAAAGTCAAAAAAGATGAGTGAATATCTTTCAATGAATGATAAACAAATAACTTTTGAAATAAAGTTATTTGTTTCGGAACTGTAATAATAATATTTATTTTCATTTACAGGATATTTATGAAAGTATATCAATAGAAAAAAATCAGGAAAAGTTCCTTACAGACATAAGAAACAAACAAAATTTTGAGATATTGAATACATCTCAGAATAGTGATGAAGATGAAGAAAGTGAAGATGAAACAAGTATGATGTCTCAACAGTTTCTGCATACCAAAAGGCACCTCAGTGCAGTTGTTGAAGAATCAGATGATAATGAAACTTTGAAGGACAGTACTGCATTCATTAAAGAAACATATTCACCTCCAGGCCAGAAACGATCACTACAAGTAACTGAACTCTAATAAGAACATTTTAAGTGCAATATTCTCTTACACTTTGTCATCATTTTTTTAAATACAATTGACACTTTATAACATATTAATCAAAGGATGGATAAATATAACCTAAATGAAGTAATCTAGTTTTACATTAAAAAAAAAAAAAAATGCAATCCCTACTTTTGATAAATTTTATTGTAATCATGTATTAATATGATCTATACATATTACAAAATTTAAATCAACATTACTTATCAGAAATATTCATATAACTACTGATTAGAATACCATATCTTAATTTATTTTCATTTTAACAAAAATGTTTTTGTTTTAACTCTTTGTATGTAAGGTCTTTTTCACTTGGGTGAATCATCAATTCAAAACGATTTTATGAATATTTGGTGAATTTCTTACAGTTAATTTAAAAAGATTTCACACAAATTGACAATGAAACTTTTAATATTTTATTATCTTTATACATCAAAGAAGGAAATTTGTTAATCATTAAGCTCTCTATTGTTGCTATGTGTGATATTTTATAAAATCAATCTCCAAGATGCATCCTCAGCTTGCTGTGACAAAGTATCACAGTAATGTGTAGTTTGCTGTCATTTGCCAGGCTGATATCAGTGATAACAAACCTTACAATTCTTCTTAACTCCTGTTAGCTTAACTAGTAACTACCCATCCAATCAGATTTCATCAAAACTGCAGGTACAGGTCGAAGTACAAATTTGATCTTTTGTCAAGCAAATAACTCTACTCAATTGCTTTGACAAAAATATTTACATACTGCAAAGAGATTGCAATTCGATACATAATTGTGAACTAATTTCAAGTAAGAAAATATTTTCATTATCTAAAAATGTATCAAATTATATTTTAGTGGGTTATCACATTGTATAACATTTTCAGTTCCACAAAAGTTTAACGAAAATAAACATTGCTGTCATACATTTGCAATCACATATATATAGCATCAAACTGAATAGTGACTAAGAGTCACCATTCAAGCTGCCATAAAAGTAAGGAGGTGACTGAGAATCATTGTTCGAATTATCATAATAAAGTAAGTGGTGATTGGGAATCACCACTTGAAGTGTTACAACAAGGTAAGTGGTGACTATGAGTCACCACAACAAAGTAGTGGCGAATGTGAGTTACCTCTTGAATGTAAAGAATTATGTATTTGTAAGAACAAATAGTATACTATGAGTATAATAGGATGTATCTTGTTTTATGTATGCTTTTTGTATTTACATTGATTTATATTACTAATTAATAATTTTGAAAAAATAGTGCCTCTCCCCTTCTTCTTAATCAAAATGTGTCGAAAGTACAAATTTTAGATATCATTTAATAATTAAATGCCTTTCCTAATAGATATAAATCATGCAGATTTGGAGAAAAAAAAAAGAAATTTTGAAAACAATATATATTTTCTAGGAAGCTGTCAGTTTTATGTCTCTTTTGTAAATTGCATTTTCATCTTGTACATTTCAACTCAGAACCATATATGTCATCTTTTATAACTTTTAGGCATTTTATCATGAGCAAAAGTGTATATCAGTGATATGATATGCATCATTCATAATCATCAATAAATAATATGAAGAAAATATTTGCTTTCTGTCCTTTTTATAATGCTTTTGATAAATATTGAAATGTTTCTGACTTAACAAAAACTTCATTCAATTGACTTTTGACTAATAAATATGCAAAATATACTTAAAAAAAAAAAAAAAAAACTCTAAAAAACAGAACATATTAAAAATATCATAAAATAAAAAATAGTAATATACTTCATTAGTCTCAATACCAACAGTAGCACAGCAATATTGGTACAATA
Source organism: Salticus scenicus (assembly GCA_963930645.1). Classification (NCBI taxonomy): domain Eukaryota; kingdom Metazoa; phylum Arthropoda; class Arachnida; order Araneae; family Salticidae; genus Salticus; species Salticus scenicus. The sequence continues at coordinate 162,345,904 of OZ005652.1, forward strand.
CTGTCCAGTGTTGCCTGATATTGAAAGTGTTAGATCTGTAATCTTGAATTTTCTTAAAAGTTCAATATTTGCTTTTTTTAAGTTATGTTACAGTTTAATTTTTGAAAAATACAAACCAGAAAACAATTTTAGTAACATTATAAATATTATAAAGTTGAGGTGAACTTTTTTCTGATTACACTGCTCTGCATGAAATTTTGCACCATTTTTGCAAATTCTTATGTAAAATGACCTATTGAATCCGAATATGACCCCATTTTGCCTTATCACCCATTGTTTTTTAGGGACGCTCCCCTATTTTTATCACTTTTCAGTAATTTTATGACTATAAATTTGATTTGTAGGGGGCAAAGGTTTATTTTAACTGTTAAATATCTTCTGAGGGGCTACAGAGTTGGAAAATTCTTAACATGAACATTTGTAACAAGAGGAAAATTTAGGGGGGATTTGCCACTGAAATTATATATTACATTTATTATATGGTTATCGATCAATTATTATCATTTATTGTACATTATTATTATTACTATTTTTTTAAGTGTTAAAATAATTGTTTTCCATTCTCCAAATCGAATCCATGGCCATAAAATTACCGAACAGTGATAAAAATTGGGGGAGAGAGTGGTGTCCCAAGAAAATGGTGGGTGATTGGGCAAAATGGGAGTCATATTCGGATTCAGGAATTCATTTTACATAAAAATCAGCAAGAATGGTATGAGGACTCTTTTTTTTTTTTTTTCCTTGCAGTGCAGTGTGATTCTGACATACACCAATATCGGCCAATATTAGAAAAAAGGTTTGCCGTATAATACTGGCCAGTCCGACAAAATCAGATGTTGGCTGAAATAACTGTATTACTAGGGAAAGTAAAATTTAAAAAATAATTATATAAATACACTTTTTTTTTTTTTCTAAATTAAAAGCAAGTAGCAACATTTGAAAAATACAAGCAGTTTTTTCCTGTTTCTTCCTTTGCTTCCACTTTATGAAATAGGATATATATTATATTAAAATGATTTTTTTTTTTTTTTTTTTTGGGATTAGAATAATGACCAAATATTTTATTATATTTCCTTTTGCAGACAGTTGGTTATGTTAAAAAAAAAAAAAAAAAAAAAAAAATGATTCAGCCCATTGTTTTAACCTTAAATGAAATACTTTCTTCTTATGAAATTTACTGAGAAGTATTTTTGCTTTTCCATTTCATTCAATATTAATTTGTAAAGAAAAAATTAGGTCAGTAAAAGAATCAAAAATATTGTACTAAATTTTTATGTAAATAAAAAATTAAAACTATGTACCAGATCATTTTAATGTCCATTTATTACATCACAAGAAATTCAAGAGACAAATGTCTCTCTTCTATTCCCCTCTCCCCTCCACAACACATACATGATCTCCTTAAATTTGAAAAAAGGCAAAGATTCCTTTGAAATAAATAGTAAAATAAAAAAGGGCATTTCACAAGTTTAGTATAAATAGACAAATATGATTCTTGAAATGTTTTAACTATTTGCAAATTTAATTTCAATGAACTAGCCTAAATCCTTTGCAAATTACTGTTTTTTCTCTCTTTTTCTTTGTCTTTAAATATATGTATATTTTTCTTATTTATCTTTTAAACTAGCCAGGCTTCTCCCATCTAAATGGTCAGTTCAAACTTCATGCTAGCATCATGTAATCAGGCTTTGCCCTTCTATTTGTGAGAATAAAAATTACATAGGAAATAAAATCAATGTTTCCTCTAGACCATTTTTAAGAGCATAGCACACTGCTCTTTATATAATTAGTAAAATGTACCCTGTCCTTTTTAAATATACTGAAACTCACCTTTAGTTATAAACAAGATCTCTTGGTAGAAATACTGCAGTATTTATTCAATGACCTCAAAAGCTTATAGTAATTATAATGAACTATATTAAATTACTAAAAAAAATTGTAAGTGATAAAAGCATTCAAAATTAATACAACTTTATCATATTTTAAAATACTTTTTTTTTTTTTTTTTTGTCACTAATGAACAAACTTACTGTACTTTCCTGCTGTATAAGTAGACTCAAATCTTTCAAATATCAGGACAAATCTATTAAAATATAAATGAAGCTCTCTTCAAGATGGAAATAATTCTGTAAATATAACTTTAATTAAATATGTGATGTCTTATTTAATAAACCTTTAATTAATTTATTTAAATGTGCAATGATAGAAAACACCAACAACAATCTACATTTGAAACAACGGCTATTTGCCTGGGTACAAATTCTCATTGCAAAAATAATTTTAGTAAATATTAATAACATTAGAACCTGGTCAAATGAGATAGCTACCATATTATATAAATATATACAGAACATTCAAATATCTGTTTACTATAAATTATGTTAATCATGTCTTAAGCCACCACTAGCAATTTGAAATATAGGATCTTTCATTGTGGTTCCTTTTACATTTTTGCTTTTTTGTTTATAGTATTTATAATATTTTCAGGCTAATTAATAAAATATTTTGAATATAAAAATCATTAAACCAAATGTTTTATACACAATTGCCCTGCCCAACAGTCTCTTATGAATTTCTTTAACCCTTTCAGAGTTAGCTGTTTTTCGGTATATCGGTTTAATGATCCATAAAATTAATACTATGCACAGTACAAATATGAGAATTTAATATTATATACTACACATATTAATTAATCTTATTTTCTCGAAAAAAGCAACACATATGTCAAAATTTAGCCACACCAGCCTTTTATTTTGACTATGCATGACAGAAAAAGATGGGCTTAAAGCTTAAAGGGTTAATAAAAATGACAAAAGGGTGCATGTGGTATCAAATATGCTTTTAACATAAATTCTTTACAGTATTAGTAAATCTTGAAAATATAATTGTCCATAACATATTCAATCAGACTTTTTTTTTTTTTTCTTCCCTCAATTATAAAAACAAAAATAGCAAAAATTTATAATAAATTTTATTTGTTCACAAAAATAAAAATAAATATATACATTATGTTCATAAGTAATAGATTTATGGAGTTTCAGCCTTTTTTCTCCACTTTAATGAATCCAGATGTATTTGAAAAATATTTTACAGCTGATTCACCAATTTTCTTCTCTGCAGCCTGGGGATTTACAATTTCTAGACCCTAAGAAAATAAAGTAATAAATTTTAATAAACTGCATTTAAATGTAATAAAAAAACATAATAAACAATTGGACAGATGGAGATGGCATGTCTTCTAATTTTGTGGTAAATCATCACATAAAAATATCACTGGCATTAATTTATTTAGAAACATTTGTTATTTAAAGATAATTATGAATTAAACTTAGATGGCTATTTATATACCTAAACTGAAGAACTTTTCTATTTTAATGAATTTTGTGAAAATATTCTCATTCAACATTCAATTTTATACCCAGAAATAATATATAAAAAATAATATTATTATTTAGATCAAAAGTATTGGCATTAAAATTAACATTTGATAGAGTTATTTTAAGAGTTTAGCATTATATTTGTGTGAGAAAATTTTTGGTGCTTTTTTAAATTATAAACATACAATAAAAGTAATTCCTTCAAGATTAAAGGGAAAATTTCACTTATTGTGTCTGGCAAACAAACCCCATGTTATGCCACAAGAAAATTTGTTATGCAGATTATTCATTGCTTATTTTCCTTTTTTTTTTTTTTTCCCTTTTTAATTCCTTTTGCACACTTAGAAAAAAATTCAAGCACTGAAAAAAAAAAAAAGAATTAAGTGCATTTTTTGCACTTGTGAAATAATAAATTCAGAAAATGAGAATCAATTTAACGATTGTGAATTTTCCAAATATGTAAATGGCATTAAAAATTATACATTCGGTAATGACTAATTTATATAATAAATCTCATAGAATAAGATGGAGTTAGACTGCCAGCCACATTTGGTAATGATTTCTTTTAGTTATAATAGATAATAGGATTGGTTTCCTATTTTTCCTGAGATAAATCTCTCTCTTGCTTTTTTCCCCCCTTTTTAAAAAGGTAAAAAATATAAGATGAAGCAAAATGCCTACTCGCGCTTAGAACACCCATCTTCTGTCATTCGGAAAGAGAAAATGGTTGAGGGAAAGGAGGGGGGGGGGTGTCCCCAAAAAATATTAATTCTTTTTTTGCCTTAGATTTTGAGGATATTTTTCTTCTTTTTTCTTGATAATATATGAATTACTAATAGTATTTAGTGTAGCACAGTCTATCTCAATTGATATTTAAATTTCCATCATCTTTTGCAATGTGTGAAATATGAATGTCAAGCAACTCTTTTTTGTTACTGAGCAACACAACTATGTCTTTTTAAGTCAACTTCACTCATGCTTATTTGTTTTATAATTTTTGTTTTACCTTTTTTTTTTTTTTTTTTTTTTTTTTTGTAGATTTTAATTCAAGGGGGTCACAAGAGCACAGTCAATTTAAATACTTTTGCAATTGAGAATTTCTTTAGAAAGTTAAATTGTACATATATATTTAAAACCCGAATAAACTACTACGTCAGAAACGCCAAAAGAAAAATATTTGCGATGCATACAGCTGTTTCGGTAGCCTTAAGCGTACCATCTTCAGTGCAAAAAGAATTCTGAATCTCGAGGTGCTCATATATATAGGAGAGGGACCGAATTTAGTTCAACCAATAGGATTATGGGAAAGGTGGAGTATTACATTCAGTCCACATTTTCTTAATTTTTCTACTGTTTACACAGCTAACATTCCTAAATTCCTATTGGCCACACACTCCACCTTTCCCGTAATCCTATTGGTTGAACTAAATTCAGTCCCTCTCCTATATATACGAGCACTTCTACAGATTCAGAATTCTTTTTGCACTGAAGATGGTACGCTTAACGCTACCGAAACAGCTGTATGCATCGCAAATATTTTTCTTTTAGCGTTTCTGACGTAGTAGTTTATTCGGGTTTTAATATTCCAACGCCAAATCTCCTGTTATTATATATATATTTGTTTATATTTTCCATAAAATTGATCATGCTGGATTTTTGTATGTTCATTATTCTGAAAGACAAAAAAAAAATTTTTTTTTTCTTTTAATCGACATCATTTTACATATGAAATTAAAATTTAAAATAATTATGAAATTAACTGATAAAAATTTTATTTCAAAAGCTTTCTATATGCATATCAAACATTTTAACCTTTGTTCTATGTATTTCTTATCATTAAAAGAACAATTTAATATGCACATAAAACAATTCATCTCTCAATAAAATTTAGTGAAATGTGCCGAAACTATTAATAAAAACAGTTATTGAAAAGAGGTATGTTGTTTTTGATATTTCCAGTTAGAAATATCTGATGCAGTTGATCTACATTTGAGTGCGTAAAAATGTTTGCCACATAACATTCATTTAACACTATTTAATTTAAAAGAAAAAGATTTGATAAATGGATTAACAGAGAGATTGGCTTACTTGAAGGGGTGTAAATGCTACACTTGAAGCAGTTCCAGATATCTGTCTTCGTACTGTTGTACTTCCTCCATACACTTGTTGCTTTTGTAAGTTTTTCTAAAGAAAATAAGATTTATAAAATTTTAAAAATGCAACAATAATAAGTATTTAAAATAATAAAACAGTTTATATAAAATATACTTAGTTTACAAGGAAAAAACATAATATATTCAGTTAATAACTGTTGAATAAGAATCTGTTATATTTGCATTCTATTTATATTTTGGGAAACTGGTTTAAATTCACATACTTTTTCTTTTTCAATTAATAATAAAAAGGTTAATAAAATTTCCAATATAAGTTAATTAATAAGTTTCTGTTTTAAATAACACAGCTGGCAGAAGTAAATATTTACTGGAGGAAAAAGAGAATTCTCACATGAAAAACAAAAGAGGGTGAAGTGAAGATTGACTATGCAGTCATATCTAATTAATGCTTAAAATTATGTATAATAGTTCATAACTTTCAGACACTTCTAGTTGTGTAGACACACCTTAAAGAATCATTTATGTAAGACAGAAATTATCCTGAAAGGTTTGGGTATTTTAGGTTCTACAATAACTTTTTTGACACTAGAGCTAATTAGACAAGGATATACTGCTAAAGATGAATTCTTAATTACTACTATAAATATCCATGTCTGCATTACGACTCAACCGGCTACCAGCTAAATCTACCCTGTAAGATGAAGCAAGATTAAATTTTCTAATCTTAAAAATTGATTTCAATCAGGTAACTGTTTCAGGAAAGGGAGAGAAAATTGGACAATCTTGATAATGACTGTCTTTGACTGAAAAGAAAAAATAATTAGTTCATTTAAAAGAAATTGAAGGCTAATAGGTTCACTAGCACTCCCAGTAGCTATTTAACTGTCCTTATAGAAGAATAAGAAAAATAACTTCTACTACTATATTCTGATAACCAATTATCTAATTGTGTTGACTCTAGAACAAAAGGGCCGCTGGGGGGAACTCGATAAAAGGGCACTTTAATACTCTCAAAAGGGGCACTATAATACTCTCAAAAGGGGCACTATAATATTCTCAATAATTCAAAAAGGGCACTATAACATCTTCATAATATATCACTTACAAAATGTAGCCCCCCCCCCCCAAAAAAAAAAAAAAAAAAAAAAAAAAAAAAACTTACTAATTTTTTTATAGCAGCAATGTATCCAAGGTATAAATAAATAAACAAAATTATGAAATTTTAAAAGAAAAGAAAAATCAGATATATATATATATATAAAAAAAAAGCTTGTACAAATAATATTATATCATAGAATGCACAAAGACAAAAATCAGATTTTTATGAGAAACAATTTTGAAAATTTTTTACATTTTTGAATGAAATATATCACTTACAAAATGTAGCCCCGAATTTTTAGTTACTATTTGGTACACTGAATATTCATTATTCAGTAATAATCAAACATTTAGTGCATGCCTATTCAAAAGAAACTTGTTTAATTACAAGAACAAGACAGTTGATGTGAAAATAATTTCAATGCTATACTTTAAACAGATACAAAAATTGAAATTTTTTAAACAAAATCTTAAATTTTTGGAGTAATAATAAAGTCAAAATAATGGACAATTTTAATAGTTTGGATATTAGAAAGTGTAATAAAACTGAATCTACAACAAAATAATTGAAATTGTACAACATTAAATTCAATTTTAGTGCAAACTAACAGCCATGAACTTTTCTGAAACTTTTTTTTTCTTTCTTTCTTAAGATTATTGCTAAATATACCTCAAAAATCGAGAGTCTCTCGTAGAAGAGAGGGGGGGAGGTAGAATTATGTTTTTACCGTTAATTAAATAAATATGCTATTTTTCCTGTATGTGACAGAATTCCCGATATTTTTACGACCGATTGCCGAAATTTTTAATTATTTTACTGCAAATTTACAAAATCTACTTTTAATAGCAAATAATAGCTAATAATATATTATAATTTTGAAACTAATTGATAAAATTCACTCTTCTTTCAACGATAATTCCTAAAATTTGCGATATTTTTGCGGTTAATTATATCGAAAATGTGGTTAATTATTAACGAAATATACAATTATCTGGCTGCTAATCGATGAAATTTGAGCCCTTTTTAAAGCTACATCCCCCAAATACCAAACTTTGCTGTTAATCGATGAAATACGCGCTTTTTTCAAAACCTAATCCAGAAATATGCGAAAATTTACAGATGAATTAAAAAACACTGAATTATTTCACAGCTAATTGTCAAAAATTACGTTTACTCGGAACTAAATTATTTTTTTCTCCTAATAGGTAAAAAATTGCGCATTTTTTTTCAAAGCAGATTTTTGAAATACGCGATTATTATGCGGCCGATTGTCGAAACACGCTATTATTTAGCTACTAATCTATGAAAAATGCGTTCTTCTGAAAGCTGAATCTTAAATACTCAACTATTTACTCAACTATTTTGCCACTAATCAATGAAATTTGCATTTTTTTTATTTATTTTTTTTTTTTTTTTTCTAAGCGGAATCTCGGAAATCGGGAATAATTTTGAAGTAGATTTCGCAAATACGCTTACCCACTAATAATAAAAAAAATTTATGTTTTATATGCTATCATTTGGCTGCTAGCCAATAAAGTTTTTTTTCCCCCCCCCCCCTCTAGTTGATTTCAGTAAATCGCGATACATTAGTAACGGATAACGGAAACACACAATCATTTCGTCGCTAATTAACAAAATTTATGTTTAATCGCAATTAATCGCTGAAAAAGGCTTTTGATGCTAATCGATGAATTTCTTGCTTTTTTCAAACATGATTTGCATTATACGTATAATTTTGTGGCTTTTTATAGAAATACGGAATTATTTTACAGCTAATTTTTAAAATTACGTAATCGTAAACTAATTGCTAAAATAGATGTGATTTTTCTAAAAATATGTAATTATTTAGTCATAAATCAGCTTTTTTTTTTTTTTTTTAATTACTGAAATGTCATTTTTTGCGGCTGATTTATAAAATACGCAATTTTCTTGACAAATCCATTTTAAATCCGACGATTTTTGTGAAAGTCCCATTTTCTGATATGAAAATTTCTTAGAATCACCCACGCACTATAAAAACTAAGTTATCGCGTATTCAGTTATCCCAACAAAAAGCACAGAAAATATTCTTTTTCTTTCTCCAACAGTAGATACTTGGTACGATAAAGTTTGAAATTTTCCATGATTTTCTCAGAAACTTTGTATATTAAAACACTTAAGAAAGTTTCCTATTACAGAGGACAATTCCTCCGTTAAAGTCTGACTAAATACTGTTTTCTCCAAAACTTGCGTGATTACGGCCTAAGATACTTTAGAAAGTCTCCCACGGAAGATAGCTCTTCCTGGTCTTAGATTCCTTGCGTTGTCAATCGTACTTAAAGTTCAGTAGCTTTGAATCCATTATTTTTATCAATAAATAATTAAAATAAACAATTTTTTTCCTTAGAAAGTATTATTTTTAAGCGACTTATTAAGCATTAAGATAACCCATGAAGATAATCAATCATAGCATTCCGTTTCTTTCTTCCCCCCCCCCCCCTTTCAGCTTGCGGTTTTAATTAAGCACACTCTCAGCTAATGTAAACAAATACTTGTTCCCATTCTGAGTCAGCAATATTTCGATTACGCAATGCCTAGCACAATTTTTTTTTTTTTTTCTTTACTATTTATTTATGAGTATTGTACGATGAAGCGTGTGGTTCTTCAGCTAGATTGTAAAAGTTAGTTTTGTTATTTTTTTTTTTTTAATTTTTTTTTTCAAAAGGAGTTGAAGGGCTTTCATAGATAAAAAATAAAATTAAAAGAATGTTTATGCGGCAACTGTTGGAAATGCAAAATCAAAAGTTGATAAGGATTGGATCGCGATATGTGTGCAAGGCAAAAAAGAATAGTAATTTTTTTTTTTTTTTTTCAGTGTCTGCCACTATTCAGTTTTTTGTATTCAATAAAATATATTTAGCTAGGTGGTCAAGGCTGAATTTGCAGAGCATAAAAAATAACTCGTGGAGTTTTTAAATTTTTTCGGAGAAACTTCGCAGAAATCGGAGCAGTTGGGAACCCTGTGAAAAATACAAATAAGGGCCGCCGGGCGCTAAAAAAGAGTTAGTAACGGCCGCCGGGCGCTAAAAGTAAGTTAGTAAGGGCCGCGGGGCACAAAAATGTGTTAGTAATGGGCCGCCGGGCGCTGCGCCCTGCTAAATCGGCCTAGAGTCAACACTATCTAATACCACAGATGTTTCATTATTTGTATAGGCAAGAAAAATGTTTTTCACTCCTTTTTTTCTCTTATCTTATTTGACGTTATTATTCCTCATTCTTTTACCAGTTGTTTCTTTTCTCTTCCATTTGCCATTTTTGTTTAGTTTCTTTTACTATCATACAATGTACAATATGATTTAGTTACAGAATTTATGGTTCAATCTGTAATATTGATTTCAGAAATATTACCATAACTTTTAATGGTTATCCTTTAAGTTGTCTAAAGGCAATTTTGGAAGTTTCTCAGAAAAACAAGTTCTGTTGTCTGTTACAACTGAATTATTGAAGGAAAATACGCTCTTTTGCAACTATATTTTTACATGTTAATGTCAAATTTTCATGAAAAATCATTAATTTAAAATTTTTTCTTTATTATTTATTTCCTCATTAACTGCCAATACATTCTTCCAAATCTCATCTATGTGCCATTTTCACTAACTGTATAATAAAAAATATTTTGATAATTACTCTACTTCAATTTTCTAAATCATCTATTCATATGATGTACAATTGATTGGTATCAAGGATATCAAATTTTAAAGACGACTTTATATAAACACAAAAAGCCCCAATCGTACTTTCATTTTTTTTTATGCCTTTCATTGCTGGATGAAAGCATTACAAGTTGATAAAAAGAATAGAAGAAAAGCCCATTAAAGAATTTTAATAGAGTCCCTCTTATATTAAGCAAATTTAACCTTCTGAGCAGCTGACAGGTATTTTCCCATTCAATGAGCAGTTGTTTTTTTCCCTAATACACTTATAATTAAAAAATGCATGAATACATATTCTTAGCTTGTTTTTTAAGTTTGAAGGTCACATATAAATGTCATGAGGTTTATCTCTAAATGCATAGTCTTGTTTTTTATTTCAAGCTGAAATAGCTTTATTTTAGTACATTTTAAAGAAAATTCAGTAAAAATAACATTACAATTTTGTCATTCTCCAAGATACTCAATGGGTTAAATATTTTTTTTAACGGGCATGAAAAATGGCAGAAATTGAATGATCTTTTAAAGTTAAAGACGATATTTTTCACTTATTCAATTTCATCAAAAACAATCTTAAGTGAGCACAGTGGTTCTATGATTTAGTCCAAAAAGCTATCAAGAAAACATTTAATAATTAATTGAGTATCCTAATTCTGAAAATTTCTATTTTTGCACATTTTAGCAGAAATCTGAGAAGTTATTTCATTTTATTTTTTTATATTTTATTGAGAGACACATTGGATAATATCATCTAATTCCTCTTCTAACAAAACAGTTTACAATTAAGCCTCAGAGAAAACAATAATAATTCATGATTTGACAATTTAATATACCTGTTTAAATTATGTTCTAAGTATTCTGAAATGAAAACAGATTTATTTAAACAAAGTATTTTAATGCTAATTCATACTGTTGAAGCATGTACATAACCAAAGGAGAGCCCTGAATTAGAGTCCTGCGCAGGTCATGTAAACTTGACCTGCTCAATTCGCAAAAGGACTTTCGCAGCTTCTGACCTGTGACCCACAATAAAATAAATTTATGTTATAAGACACTGGATTGGAATTCTGTTACACAAAATATAGTTAACTATTTGAAAAATCTTTCAGAAAATGTAAATAAAAAATGAGAGTATCTTTCATGGTACATAAAATATTTCAAGTGTATATGTGTAATTGTAAACGAAATTTCAGTGAATAATATAACAAAATCTCAAATGTTTGTTCTCATACAACCTTACTTTTAAAAAATTCATAGTTCCAAATATTATGACTTTTTTTAAAAAAGAAGTAATAACAGACAGCAAATATACATTGGATAAGAGATACTTAAATGCTTAAATTAATCTTTGCATTTTTTTTTTTTTTTTTCCTAGTTTAACATTGCGTACATAAAATGTTATTTCATCATTTTATAACTGAATTCTGTTATGATAATTATGATATGCTTACTTTGCATCCTGATAAGGACATACTTGAGTATGTAATATTATAGCATAGATAATAATAACAATTTAAAAAATAGAACATTACCTCCAGTCTAAGAAAAATATCCAAATAAAATGTGTAACAAGAATATATGACATAATATCCACTAAAAGTTAATATTATTTTACTATAGTAACTCTTATTAAAGACTTTTTTTTTTTTTAAATAGAAAGCTTTAACCACCCAACTATTTTAACTTAATCTCTAATTTTATTAAAACATTTGTTATACTAAACTATACATATTACAACAGTCAAACAAATAATAAAATCATATTACGGCCTATTTTAAAAATAAATAAATCACGGAATTTAATTTTAATGCACATTCATAATATTTTATTAATGTAATGCAATATTAATAAAATATGTATAAATATCATATATTATATATTTTTTATTTGACAATTATTTTGATTTAATCACAATGAGATAATGAGTTGATGGATATTATCAATTATATAACAAAATACTTGATGAAATTATAAAATTCTAAATAATTATGTAGCTTTATTTTTTAATGTACACTGAGTGTACTATTTTGTTTTAAGGAAAGTTTTCTATGTATAGATGATAAGCAAAACAATACTGAAGGGGAAAGGTGAATATTATATTTTGGTAGTTATACCTAAATATGATATATAAGAAATGCTATCATAAATCAGTTCAAGTTAAGATCTAAAATGAATTTATTGTTAAAATCTTCATGTAAAATGTCAGACTATATTCTATTATAACAAATTAATTTGATTTTTCATGCAACACTAGAAGATAAAGAACAACTAAGCATTAAAAAAAAAAAAAAAAAAAAGCTTACCTGTAAAGTTTTTGATATTCGCACTTTAGTTTTTTCATCGATTTGTGGTGCTCTAATACGACCAGTTCCAGCTTTACCAACTTGACCAAGACTGAAACCTAAATCATCCTGGTAGGCATCTTCTTCAATCTAGAATATAAAATAATTCATAAAATTAAAATTACCTCTGAAATACCACATTTAATCTCGTGATATATGAAATTTTCTTAAAGAACAAAAAATGATGCATACCTCTCCAAAATTCATTCTGTTAGCTTGCTTCCTAAATTCAGTAATGGCATAGCGTTCCTTCATTTTTCTCACTCTGAAATTTAAGAATTTTCAATTTTAAAATTACAAAAAAAAATCACTTTATTTTTACTTTCGTCTATACTTAATAGAAGAAAGTATTGGATTTGTAAAAATTTTTGACTTCCAATGGATTTACACATTTTGAGAAGTTCAGAACATGATTTCACCATTTTTAGAAAATAATGTGTGTGTGATAAAAATTTTGTGGCGACTTTACTTCAGGAACTTCTGCACAGAATTGCATATAAATTTATATGCAGATGTACCTTGACCTAAATTAGTGCCTATCAACTTTTGGTGTCAATTGCTCAACAGGTGGTGGTGTTGCTTAGACTGCAATTTCCAGAGTTTCAGGGAAGGCTGTATCTCAGAAACTACTGCACGAAGTTGCATATAAATTTATATGCAGATGCACTTTGACATAAGTCAGTGCTTACCAACTTGTGGTGTCAATTGTTCTACATGTGGTGTGGCTATACCGCAATTTCCATAATTTAAGGGAATGCTATGTCTAAGGAGCTACCAAATGAATTTGCATATAAATTTATATGTAGATGCACCTTGACATAAATTAGTGTCTAATAACTTTTGGTACCAATCTGTCAACAGGTGGCACTGGTATACATCGATTTCTGGAATTTCATGAAAGGCTTAATCTCAGGTTCTATCGTGTATAATCAAACAAAACTTAATATGTAAGAAGGCCATTATATGACATTATGTTAATTCAATTTGGATGCATATCAGCCAATAAGTGGTGCTATTATAATTTTACGAAGAACGGGAAGGCTATATCTTAACTTCTATGACATATAACTGTACAAAACTTGGTATATGAGATAACCATCTTGAAAACGCATTTTTAAGACTTTATTTTTAGAGAATAAAATTGTCTTTCTTTTCTTCTATTTAGTATTAGTTCTTTCTAAGATGAAAATCATCTGCATTCATTATGGTAGATAATTTTAATGAATAATCGTTTTAATAAAATATTTTTACTGGGTGAATTTCTATAGGAAAATATAGAAGAAAGTCTTGTGGTGGCCACAACATACTAGTTTTAGAAAGTAATCAATACAGTTTTGAATGAGCTCTTATCAATGCGCATAAAATTTTTTAAATGATAATGACGTCAATTTTTGTGAGATGCATAATTTAACTTTTTATAATTTTTTAACGTTCACGTTTAATTTATTTTTATGTCAAAAGAAAATGAACTCGTAAATTTTTTTTGGTAACAATTAAATTATAGCTAATATTTTAATGGCTATTTTAAGGCTATTAGGATGTTATTATTTTCATATTTTAATTAATTATAAGAAAACTAATCAAAAATTCGAAAATCTGACTTTGAAGTATTGTGTTGTCACCAGGTTCTGAGCTACTGTGAAAGTTTCAAATGTCTAGCTAGTAGGGAAGTTAGTTAAAATTCGATTGCAAGATTTGTACTGGACAAACAGACATACAAACAAGAATAGAAGTTAATAAAAACATGGTAAAATAAATTATATTTGGAATCAGATACAAAATTTTAAACGTTTTGAATGACACTTTAGGATTAAAAATGAAAATAATAAATAAAAGTAACCTTTTTTTTAAAATATATATTTCCTAAAAATTAAATTTATTAAAAAATACATACAAATAGTAAGATTTTACATATAATAAAACCTTTGCCACCTACTAACATTTGTTTATAAAGTTTATCTAGGTTTTCCTGAAAAACTATCTTTATCAAGTAAAAGACATCTTTTCTTTAAAAAACTCATCTTTTTCTAGGCAAAGCCCAATTATAACTGTGTTCTGTGAAAATTTATGTGAATAATAGGTTGGTTAGATTAAAAAAAAAAAAAAAAAAAAAAAAAAAAAGTTTATTGTTAACTTAGCTTTTTCTTTTTTCCTTATTTGATTTTTGGTATTTCTTTGTTCAAATGAATTGAAAATAAATTGTTGATAACCATGCATATGTTCTGAATCACTTTTAAATTAATGTACCAATTCTTTGTCAAGAGCATTTAACAAGATATTAATTACAGAACTCAACAATGGCATTAAACACAGAAATAATTATTGGTATTTATCTGCAGAATTTAGTAAAACGTTAATTTCTGTTTCATGAGTTAAGAAGCTATCATTTTTATTTTAATCAATTGAAAAAATGCATGAGAAATATGATAAAAGTATCGCAATCATAAAAAATTACCGCCACTATGATTAAGGAAAAGATTCAAAGAAAAATGATAGTACAGTTAGACAGATATTTTAAGTTGAAAATACTAAAAATCATCTCCAATGTTGATTTTTAATGAGAATAACAGATAACTTAATAAAGGTAACAGTATGATGCATTGAACAAATAATAATGCAGATGATAAAATGGTCAAAGATAACAGATAACAATATGATATATTGAATAAATGATAATGTTTCTTTTTGTTTCTGAATTTAGAAAAGAAATTTGAAACAAAAATTTTGAAGCATATATTTCAATAGGAAAAATAAAATGTTACTATTACATTCATTTCAAAATATCACAATAATATTTCCAATCTCTTAGCTGTAGACTTTCTGATGATCAATGTTTTTACCTTTATAATTTCCAAAAGTAAAACAAAAATAATTTTATCTAGTATAAATATAGTTTTAGAAAATGTTTATCAAAAATCATTTTACAACAAAAGAATCTCTTCATTTAAAAATGTTTAATCTATTACCTAATAGAAAAACAATGTGATAATTATTTCTCCATGTTACTTTTATTTTTCCTTTGGTATATGCAAGGCTAACTTTTTTAATCACAACAAATCTCAAAGAACTGTCAAAAATTCCATGTCATGCTAAGAATGGAAACAGCGGCAATAGGAAAATATCAAATAGGTAATAATCATACAGAAATTACGTAATTAATTTCACCTAACAAAAAAAGAAGAAAAACTATAGAGAATAAGAAAAAATATGAAAGAATAAATATTGCCTTATTATTATATTTATAGTTTACAGAGAATTGTAGTGATCATAGTGACATCTATATTTGAGTAACTTAAAAGCGCTACATGTCAACTACTGCTACTTCTACTTTCAAAATATCTACTACTACTTCAACTCTCAGAATACTCTGTTTACCTCTGCCAGAAAAAATCCCTTCGTATATCAGTCGGTCAGTAGAAGAATGCTGTGTGCTAGCTAATGCATGCTTGTTATATCTTTATGTTCACTGTTATTTATTAAAAGATTTATTTTTGTAATGAATGATTCTTCATTTTCATTAATCCTCACAATCACCACAAAATACACAATAAAGGGCAAAAAAATGTAAAACAGTTTTAAATATAAAATGTAGGAAAAATATAAATGCTGTAGATTTTGATGTTTCTATAAATTTAATCTTAAAACATAAAGAAATGTTATGTCAGATCTTAAAAGACATATGATGCATGTAAAATAAAAGGGAAGATTATGTGTGTCTGGAAATACAGCAACATTTTGTTTATCAATCCAAGCTTACCTTCTTCCACCTCTCTTTTTATGAGGTTGATCAATTGGAGCTGGTAGGGGTTTAACTTGTTTCACAGGAGGAGGTTCTTGCAATTTATCTAATTTTCTTTCAATATCTTCTCTTAATGAATGTCCCACAGAGCCATCAACTGATTCATGAAACCCATCAACACGTGCGGCAATAGCACATTTTGAAGCTACCAGTCTAGCAGCTTTCCTTCGCAAGTCCTAAAAATACATACACAAATTATTAAACTAAAGTAGGTTAAATAATAACAGAGTTGTCATTTAAAAGCGAGAAAGAAATTATCTATTTGTTCCATGTTTTCCAGCTGTACTGATAAAAATTTCATTTTAATGCTTGGCTTCAGAGAATCTAGAACTCAATAAGGATAAAACTATATAATATATTATTCAAAAACACTAAATTTTTTTAATTATAAACATTAGTTTAAATGCTGATGAGAGCCAACCGCAGGCACAATACTTGAAGTTTGACTTTCAACATTGCTGTGCTTTCTTCAATCATGAAATTTGAATAAATTTTCTTGATTTTTTCAAACTTTTGAAAATTTTCATTTTTTTTTTTTTTTTTTTTTTTTTTTTTCCTTCACCACATTTTGAAAGTAATAATAAAAATATAATAAAATCTCTCCAATACATAAAAATAAAATATGTCAAATGTAAAATACTACATTTTGGATAAAATATTAATATACTTTAATGTTTAATGATATCATGTATATTAGAAATTTTCTTACTGAATATATTTAAGAAAAAACAATAATTAGCATTAATATTTAACATTTATTGATATGATTAAGTTCTTTTAAAATTGTACTTTTCCAATTTATTCTTGTAGAGTTTGATAATTTCATAGGTCTTTTACTTTCTTGTTATTCTAGTTACACAACACAGTCTTGAAATGACAAAAGTATAACATGTTCTTGCAAACAGTTTCCTTTGACTCTAGCCCACAAGATGACATTCTATAAAACACGTTAATGCTTTCTAAAGCTGACATAGACATAGGGTGGAGAGAAGCTGTGATCAAGTTAACTTACGTAGCTTTGAGCAGAGCAAATATATATATATATATATATATATAATAAATAAATAAATAAATCTGACATTGTCTTTGTTATAGCTACAATACAGATTGTTATGACTCTTGTAAATCATAAGCACATGAGGATAGGCGAAAATGTCATAGCAATAATTAGATTGGTACACCTTAATGAGCAATTTATTAGCTCAATCTCAGTATAAATGAATAAATTATCTATAAAAAATAAAAAGAAGTACTTGTGTGTGCACTAGAGCTCAAGCCACTGACTGCAGAGCTACAAACTTGGCAGAGGGGTAGCTTGGACCATACAGAAGTTCAAACCATTGAGATTTTTTTTTCAATTTTTTCTGTTAATTTTTCAGGTTGAGGTTGGTTGATTTGTCAGATTTCGGTCTTTCAAATTAAGAATTAGAGTACATTTTTTCATGCTCTTGAATTTCTCAAATCCAAGTACAACATTAGATTTTATTTTCTGTTGGAAATTATCAATGATTTACTTTATTTATTTGACTGCTAAAAATTTTATTGAAACATTAAAAAAAAAAAAAAAAAACTGATTTGTTGCATCAAAAAATGTAGCAGCGTACTAACAGTTATTATTATTATTATTATTATTATTATTATTATTACTACTTTTTGCATTTGTAGTATAGAATTTTTTCAGTTAATTTTCAGTTGGAAGTTATGTTACATATTTTATTTCCTCATTTTTAAAAAATCTGTATTCCATATCAACAGTTACTATATCTTTTTTCCCCCAACTTTTTTCCATATTTAATGTAGAATTCTTACAGTTAGACAATCAGAAGTTATGATGTCATTTAATTTACCTGCTCTACATGTTACATCAAAAATGAATGTCTGGCTACTCAATAAACAACACTGTGCTCATTCTGACTACACCCTCATATTTTAAAGAGACATCTTAAGAGAAAATAAAAAATTTCAATTTCTGAAAGCTTACCTTTTTTTTTTTTTTTTTTTTTTTTTTTTTTTTTTTAAATATATGTATTTATAACCTTTTTTAAGTGATAAAGTTTTATAGATAAATTTATCACTTAAAAAAGAAGAGAAAAAGAAATACACTACTGGCCATTAAAATTGCTACACCAAGAAGGAATGACAATAACGGAATGAAATTTGTTGGACACATACATTATAGTAGGAAGAACAATTGATTAAAATTTCAGGAAATTTGGAGTAATATGTACTGAGAAAACAGTGACCTCTGTGAGCAATAACAGCACATATCTGCCTAGGCATTGAATCGAACAGCGATTGGATGACATGTACGGGTACAGCACTTCATGAAGTTTTAACACGATGCCACAATTCATCGATCGAAGTTACTGGTGATTGGTGGGGGGCCAGTTGCTTTTCAATCGCTGTTCGATTCAATGCCTAGGCAGATAAGTGCTGTTATTGCTCACAGAGGTTGCTGCTTTATGTACTGTTTTCTCAGTACATATTACTCCAAATTTCTTGAAATCTTAATCAATTGTTCTTCCTACTATAATGTATGTGTCCAATAAATTTCATTCCGCTATTATTATTCCTTCTTGGTGTAGCAATTTTAATGGCCAGTTGTATATATATTAAAAAAAAAGCAGTGTAAACGGGGATAAAAGAAGAAATTATTTAAGAATAAAATGTAAAGATTAAAATTGAAAAATCTGATTTCCTTGTGAGATATCTTTAAAAAACTTACTGCTGACTGACTAGGCATCTTAAGTACTTTTTATCATCAGAATTCCTTTATTTTTGTTCTTTTTAAAACATAAACATGAACTCACTTTCTAGATAATATAATTTTTATATATTTATTAAATATTATGCTCTGCAACAGAACTAAAATAATAAAATCTTTTGAAAATAGGAAGTTTATAATAAAAGAATAAAAACAGTTAAAAAGGTGGGGGGGGGGGACATACATAAATATGTAGACAGAGTGAAAATCATACATACTGCTGGTGTGTTCTGTACAATATCACAAGAATAGACAAATCCTGTATGAGGCATTATAGCTGTAGTAGAAAAACCTGCTAACGTTTTTCGTTGAGAACCCAAAACTTGAATATTGCATGCAGGCATTTTGGCTAAGTTACTTAAGCCTCCAGCAACACCTAGATATACAAAGGAAATGGTGTTAAAATCATCAAGATGATGACATTAATTTTATTTTATTTATTAGTGTCTTGAAAGAAGAGAAAGTAATTCTAACAGCAAAAGCTTTTAAATCCAATGTAGTCAGTATTTTCTTCTTCTGGACAATACATACTCAAAATTGTGTAACAGAATGGCTTTGAGAAAAACAGCAAAACTCATGCTTTTATTAAAAATACTAATTACAAATTGTATGTACTCAATAAATATATTTTAAAATGGACTGTGATATTTTTTCACTACATAATTCCACAATATATTTTTCTCTTTCCAAATTTTCTTTGACCTGTGAAATGTAACTCAATTAGTCAATATTTTAAAAATTAAATAAGATTTTTGTTGATTTTAAGATAAATTATTGTCTTTACAAATGTTAATATAAAGCACATTATTAGATTTAACATTCCTTCTAGAGAAAAACTTTAAACTTTTTCAACTTATTATAATCATAATCAAAGTTAAATTTCACTGCATTATTTTAATGAAATATTCAATACACACAATATTGTTACACATAATATTCAATATGTTACATCGTGATGTACTGTTATTTGCCTAATTTATTTTCAGACAATGTGTTTAAGTTATGACACATATTATTTATAAATAAATAAATTCTTAAATTTAAACAATATTTAATTGAAAATCCATTGAAATAACCTTTTAACAACTTAAAATTTAAATCATTCATTTATTTAAATAAATAAAATTTCAATTCAATTTAGGCAAATAAAATCTTTATTTTAATAGTATTAAACTATTCAGAAAAACTAAAGAATTTCTTTTTGAAGTATCAAAACTTATAGATGTACATTTAATATATAGTATTTTTTTCCCTAAAAAAAAAAAAAAAATATTACCATTGAGTCATTTATTTATTATTAAAAAGTAATTATTTTTCAGTTCCTGGTTTAAATTACAGACAGATGGAGCCCAGCAGAAGATTTCTGTTGGCATGCAGTCTTGGTATTAATAACTGGTGTAGTTTATATAATTTTTTAAAATTCTCTCATTTAAAATGCATGAGAACAAAGGACGTGTATGGCACATATTTTGCCTTAAATTTGAGAATCACATGCCTGCTTTGGAAAGCGCCAAACACATGATTCCCATTTCATGGCCGATCTAACTCCCTTTCTTTCTTGCCTTCACTTGTACAAATACACTCTCATAGCATCATAGCCCTCTCCCTCATTACCAAAAAAAAAAAACACTATCATTGTGTTGTTTGTGATCATATGTTATCAAATTTGTATAGAGTAAATAACTGATTCTAAATCATAAAATAAAAACTTTACATTCTCTAGAAGCAACTTTTTTCTACCTTGTGTATGTGGTGTGAATGATGATACATTTATACTAAAATCAAATTGGTACCCCATTATAAAAAATCAATGTCACAAATGAAGTAATAGTAATTAATGGTGGAATATTAATTATTATTTAAAATAGCAAATTTTATTTGTAAAACAATATGATGTGACTGAAAAAGAAATTTTTTTAAACCTGATTCTCTGTCACACCCTGCAAAATAAACTTTAGTTTCTTACCCATCAACTTAGCAGCTGTCGAAGCACCAACAATGACTGATAAATTAGGAGCAATAAATGACATGCGGGATTCAACGTATTCATAAATCTCCTGCTTAAAATTATCCAGTTCAATTGCCTAAGAAATAAAATAATTAAATTTTTAATATAAAATATGTTAAATTTAATAAAATTTAACTCTGAAGCAATGAGAATAAATTAAATTTACAAAATCTAAGTTTAGCGTAAATACTAAGCATCAAACAATAACACTATTTTATTAAGTTTATATGCAATTTATTATGTTACTGTTTAACTATATAGTGCCCAGCAAAGCAGGCAAAGCCTGCAAGTTGAAATATAACAGTACAATATTTAATCACATGCAATTTCAGAGCCTACAAATAACATATATGCTCACATAACAATTTTATATTTTATAAATATGAGGCCTTAACAAATTTAAAGAGGTTTTGTAGCCAGTAAAATTATTTTATATAATAGCCAGAAAAAAATAGGTTCACCTGACAGTATAATACAAATTTACAAAAAAAAAAAAATTAAAAAATGCATGGCAAATTTAATGCATAAATTAAAAAAGAGTAATGGCTAGTATGGTAATAGTAATATTATAATTTCTTTAAAATGTTCATATTTAAATTAGCTAATTTTCTTGAATGTTATTAACACTAATTTATATCTTTAAATTTTATTTATAATTTAACACAGAATTACAACATAAGCTAGGTTCTTCATTGAAGATGATTATTTCTTAAATGGTCTAAATTTATAAAATGAAAATGAATGGATTATTTCAATAGAACTTATCACAGTTAATAGATAAATAAATATGAAGAGAAAGTATGTAATGATTCCAAAACTGATCACTTATTTTAAAAAATTAGGTCATAAAGATTCATTGCAATACTCTGTAGTATAAAAAAATATATTAATATAAGTTACACAAAAGTACACACATACACCACTTAAGACTTTGTGTGGACTCCCCTCCCCACATTGTAAAAAATTAAAATAAGTTATGTACATATATTTACCATTCTACAATTTTACTTAAATTGAAAAGATAAAAATTTATCATTTAACATTTATATACAAAAAACTCATTTGGAGTATTCTGAATAATTAATAAGGACAACACAGGTGTACAAAAATAATGTTGTCGAAATTTTATTTGATAATTTTTGCTGATATAAATGGTTTTTGATGTACTGAAACCGAAAATGAAACCAGTTTCTCTCTCTTTTAATAAAGAAGCATCACAAAACTGGCGTTGTAAAAATTATTACTTACAAACTTTGAATAAACACCATAAAATGCAATAAACTCGCAACAATTGTTTCGGGTCGAAAAAACACACGACCCTTCATCAGGCGAACAAAGTAAGCACGAGTGCTGCAGTCAAAGCGGCAACGCATGTACAAAAAAACAGGAAAATAAATAAATGAGTGAGATTAAACATATAATAATCTAAGGATAACAAAAATTAAACTAAAATCTAAGTTACGTGAGTAATTTCCAAGCATCAGAGAAGAAAGGAGTGGAAGAAATATCATTAACAAGATTTTTCGAATTTTTAAATATGTAAAATGCTTTGACTGCAGCACTCGTGCTTATTTTGTTCGCCTGATGAAGGGTCGTGTGTTTTTTCGACCCGAAACAATTGTTGCGAGTTTATTGCATTTTATGGTGTTTATTCAAAGTTTGTAAGTAATAACAGTTTCTCTCTCTATCATGTATAGATTTTTTGTCAACACAGGGTAACTACTGACACAATTTCTTCATTTTCGGTAGTTTCTAGTATGTTGTCATGATTAATTATAATTAATCATTAATTATAATTAATCATAAAAACATACTATAAAAGTTACTATATAATTATATTGGTGGAAGAGTCACGGAAGCAATTGTGTCGGTAAACACCCTGTATTGACAGAAATTTATATGGGATAGAGAAAAACTGGCTTCAGTTTTGGTTTCAGCACACCAAAAAACAAACATCACCAAAATTATCAAAATTTTAAATGTAGACCTACGTAATCATTATCGGATATTTTCAAACAGCATACTTAGCTACTTAAGCATGCATTTCAGTACTAAATCTTTCAGGTATTTATTCTATGTATCAACAAACAATACATATTTTTCAGAATTGGTACATATGAATTTAGAAAAGGCCAATTTCAAAAGAGAAATCATTATGACTTCAATCAAAAATATTTTCAAATTTGAAAGTATGAAAAGCCATTTTTATGGAAATGACAGATTGGAAATTTATTAATCACTGTTGTTTCAGTTATTCGAAATTATGTTTTGTGTATTTTTGTTTGATAATTGGTAAATTTAGCAATTTTTTTTTTTTTTTTCCCTCTTAGGCTTTGGTTAAATTCATTACATATTTAGCTTTATATATGCTTAATAGATCATCAGTCAAATTGTATAGCCATTTTTCTTTGAAATTAGATAAAATTCTAGCAATAGATGCAATAATTATTTCATTTCATACAAATCACAGCTAAAAACAGACATAATCAATTGCAAATAACTCTTACTTAGGAAATGAAATATTCTTACCATATCACAGGCTTCAAAAATTATTTTTAAGTCTTCATCTGTTAACAATTGCCTGAAAAATATTTATCAAATAAATTACTCACAGTTTTGGATAATTTTCTTCTAATCAATTACAAATTTAATAATAATAATAATAACAAACATATAAATAACAGAGGAAGGGGCGGCGGGGGGGGGGGGGGGAGAAAGAAAGAAATACTGTTTTAGTTAAACATCTGAACATGTTTTTCAATATAGTCCAAGTAAAAATTAAATTTATATCTTTTTATTTATTTACTTACTTTTCTATTTGACTAATTATTTTGTATTTTACAATTTTATCTTTTTTAAAATCACTAATCATGAAACGCATTAATTCAAAAAATATTTATAAATATTAAATATAAATATTCAGTTAATCACTGTTTTACTATGCTAACCAACTGATTTCCTATTTCCAAAGAATAAAAATTTATTTTGAAGTTATAAGATGACAGACATAGAAGTTAAGAGATGGACATTCATTACTATCTACATTCAATTTTAGAATGCAGTTGAACTGAAATATAACATTATTAAAGGAATCAAAATATTTTTAACACTATAGCTCAGATTTATTTAAAAAGCAAATGAAATCTCTTTCCATGTAACTGAAATAATAACAAAATAAAAATATTCTGCATTAGAAAATATAATAAAATGTGATTGTTATATGAAATATTACTAAAACACCATTACTTTACATATTTTCTAAGAGAATGAATTACTTTTTTATTGAAAGTAATCATGATTACATCATAGGTGCCAGTAGCTGTGAGTAAAAGAGAAACCTCTCCTAGACTATTAAATTTGATCTAAATTGTCTTTATCTTTCACATTTTAGAATAAAAAAATTAATACTTAAATATCATAAAAGAAACATGTTTCATGAAAATATGAACCCCTTTCTCCCCAGTCCTAAAGTCAAATTGTTTACAGGCCAACATAAAAATGCCTTGCATTCCCCCCTTTTTTGGATTTTTTACTGCTATAAACATATTGTTAAAATACTGTTACTACTATAAACATAAATATATTGTTTTATTAAAAAATCCAGTACTTTGAAAAAGTAATATAATAAGTAATTTCAACTTGCAAAATTACTTTTTTTTTTTTTTTTTTTTTTTTTTTTTTTTCCCCCAAAAGAAAAGGGGGCAGGGCAATTTTACATAAATTGTGATGTTAAAACTGAGGTTATATGACATTATACATAAGTTACATTAACATTAGAGTCTGTGAATGATCCAGCTGGACAAATCTATATATATATAACGCAGTGGTGGATCCAGGGGAGGGGGGGGGGACTAGGGACTGAAGTCCCCCCCCCCCCAAAGGACTGACATCGCATCATATTTGGAATGATTGAATAACATTTTCAATTTAAATCAATTAAATAATTATCTGTCATAATTAAGTAAACATCAGCAATCAAAAACCTCTCTAAAAGTCCACCTTTATTTCCTATAAGGGTCAATTTTCCTCACTCTGAAAATTTCCATTTTGGCTTTAATTCTGATTTACCTCAATTCAATGCCCATGTACAAATACATATCCCTATTAAGGAACACGTTTTGCGAGAGCAGGTAATATTGTTTAACTCTTGATGTGAATTGACCACTTTTCGTATGTAACTCCTTTCAAAGAACCCTCTTACTCAAGGTCAAAGCCCCCACCCCCCACCCCTAAAAAAAAAAAAATCGAAGAGGGCTTCAAGTTTTAGTACATAGTTTTGAGTGTTAAAAATGAAGTTTATTACAAAAGTTTCCAACAAAGCTGCAAAATTTTGGGGGTCTTTAAAACCCCCAATCCCCTCCTTTTTCCCTTGCTACAATCTTGTTCATATTGCTCTCCAATTTTGAAATTATAGCAGATATTTCCTATGAATATGTCGGCAGAGAAAAGAAGTGTTCAATATGACTTTATAGTTTTTAATATACATATTATAGGTGCAATCCAATCTTGGAAAAGTGAATTTTGTGTCCTACCAATATTTAAGTAATAAATTAAAAAGCTCTTAACCCATCAGCACCCAGCGTCCTATTTATAGAACAGTTTCATTTTACATCCGTAGGCAAACAAATAGCTTTCCAATCTTTCTGTTTTGCAATTTCCTGTCAAGTGTTGATGTATTACTATACCAAAAACTGGTTCTGACTGGTGTTCTCTAGGCCTTGTACCAGAAACAGCGGCATTGTCACAGAAAAGAAATTGTCACTTGCAGAAAGATTTGCTCATAAATATTAAAGATATGCCTAAATTTCAGTAGAAAATAGAAATTTATGTCTTATATTTAAGAATTCTAAAACAGTCTATTAACATTACTGATATCTTTATAGTTATATGTGCATATTATTTGTAAATTAGAAAATATGCCAATTTTGTCTTGCAGAAAAGATTTGCATGGATAAAAGTTGTTGTAGGAAACATAAAAAAACACCCGCAAGTACTCAGGCGAACTCGAGAAGTAAAGTAAGGTGATTTTAAATGTTTGAAATAATTTTAAATTTAAATTTTGTGACACATTTTGATTTTTCCATAAGGAGAAAGAGAAAATGTACAAAATTAAAAAAACATTCTGATAAAAATTACGGAAATTTTATAACTGTATTATCTTTATTAAAATAATATAACTTTCTTTAAAAAAAAAAAAAAAAAAAAAAAAAGAAGTTTTTAAGACTAATAGTGTAATTAATTTACCCTTGAGTTGTAGAAGCAGTAACACTTACAACCATAATAGTGGCAGGTGTAAGAAATTCTTGCAAAATTTCACTGTTCTTGGCTTTATCTAAATCATTTCCTAACTCCTGAAAATTTAAAATTTAAAATTAAAAAATAACGAAACACAGAAACATCTTCAATTTTAATATAGAATATGCATACTAAATCTGGTAAAAATTTCTTATTTTACCAGAAAACATTTACACTCTTTTAATTTAAACATTATAATCAATTATTAAACAAAGGCAATTAAAAATATTTTACTTATACTAAGAAGGACACTTTTAAATAAAGAATTAATTCAACTTATAAACATGATTATTAGTAATAATTTGGTATCTTATATTCTGTACTACATTTTTTTTTTCTCTCTTTAAAAGCCAAGGAGAAAGAAATAAAACTATAACATATTTGAGCAAAACCAACAATATTGAAATTATATACATTTAGTATATAGTAAATACTTCAACATGTTACAAAATATATTATGTTAGTTTATTTCAGGGGATAAAAATTGAAATACAACATTCAATGACATTTGGATACTGATCAGATGAAAGAGAAATTATGTTCTGAAAACTGGAAGACAGGAGGTGCCAGGTTTGATCACAATGCACTTGTCGGTTTAGTCATTCAGAGTTTTCTGTGGTTTTCTCTGAAACTCACATAACTATGGGCTAGGACCACTTTGAAAGCACTTTCATGTATTCCACCGAGGCTTAGGATCCTAGCATAATCATCAATCAGCCATACCATACAATCTAGACCTAAAAAAAAGCATATGGCAACTAACAAAATATTAATAACTGCTCACTTTTCTTTCTTGATTATCTTCATAATTTTTTTTCTGCAATACATAAAGCATAAACAAAAGAACAAAATAAAACTGTTTTTCTTTTCAGTACTAGAACAAGAAGGGGTGCTGCCACCTGGCACAAAAGAAAGAATACTAATTTCTTTTAAGCTGTCCAAAGGGGGAGGGTGGGAAGGTGTCAAATCCTTATCTCACATCTTCGATAAATTTTAGGGATGAAACGGATATCCGGTAACTATCCGGTATCCGGCCTATCCGGCTGAGTTTTAAATATCCGGCGGGGTACCGGATATCAGCACACCGGATACGGATATCCGGCAATTTTAAGCCGGATATCCGACGGATATCCGAAGGAGAAAATTCAAGCTTAAACTCCCATCAGATAAAAATTTTGCGACAATTTTTTAATTTTTTTTAGATCAGTTGTAGCTTGTAAAAGATTTTTTTTTTTTTTTTAAGTTGGCTTCTGCGAAAATCGATTTTGGACTCATTAGCAAACAAATTTAGCCAAAAGTAGCATCAGGTCTAAGAAATATAGAAGCCCTATTTTAATTTTGTACAGAGTTAGCTAGGTTTTTCTTCCAGAGTGATCTATAACATTCCCCCTAATCTTCCCCATAACAATAAAAAGAGCTGTTCATTGTTGTTCCTGAACAAATGATATTTATTCTCTGCAGTTGCAGTGTATATATAACTCTGTTTTCATGTCTTTTGCTAATATGTTGTTAGATTGTTTAGTAATATTGTTAGTCTTGGATGTTAAAGTTGTTAGATTGTTTCGAGAATGAGTCAAATAATGTGCATTTATTGACTAGAACCTGTTAATTTACAATCCAGTTTTCCATACACAATAAAGCTGTTGTTTTTGTGACCATATATTTATACTAGCAGAAACCTGGCATTACTTGCACCATCTATCTATTCGATTTGGATTTTTTAAAAAACCCTCCAATTTATATAAATTTGCATTTTTAATGGAATATCTTACTAAAGCACCTGAATTTAGAATTCCCTGTTGCATTGCATAGATATATCCCAAAAAATTAAAATTACTTCTAATAAAGGTACATATTTAAATTTTCAGAAAGTCTGTACTTTCACTTTCATATTGTTCATAAGGAAAAGAAAAAAAAAAAAAAAAAGAATCAGTTATTTAAAGTTTTTGATTTTATACTGCAGAAAAATTTCACTTACTTACAGAATTTTAATAACTAATGTAAAATTTTCTTTATTATCTGTAGAGAATATAAAATAAGTAAAAAGTATAAATTCATTTTGAATTATTACTTTCTTCTATATTAAATTGAAGGAAGTATTGGATTTGTGAAAATTTTCATCTTTCAGTTTTCGGTGGATTTGTGCATTTTGAGGGAACCAAAACACAATTTGACCATTTTTGGAAAATGTCTATCTGACAAAAATTTTGTGCAGTTCAAGAGTTAATGCACAGAATTTCATATAAATTTATACATAGTTGCATCTTACCAAAAAAAAAAAAAATGCCCATCAACTTTTGGTGCAAATCACTCAACAGATGGCGCTGCTATACTGTGATTTCTCCCATTTAAAGGAAGACTATATCTCAGCTTATACTTATACTGTGTATAATTAAAAAAATAAACTAAGTGTGTCACAGGGAGGGCTATTCTATTATGAAACATGTTAATTCAATTTCTGTGCATAACGGCCAATAGGTGATACTGCTATGCTGCAATTTTCCCGTGAATGGGGAAGTTATATCTCAGATTCATTCGTGTATAATTGCTAAAAATTTAGTATGGGAAAGGGTCATTTTTATAAAACATCATGTTGATTCAATTTTGGTGCATATTGGTCGATAGGTGGCTATATTATGTTGCAATTTACTCTGTGAATAGGAAGGCTAAATCTCAACATCTATAAAATTTAAGAGATAAACAAGATAAAAATAATAGAATAAAAGTTGGCTTAATTTGGGTGTATATCGACTAACAGGCGGCGCAGCTGTTCCTCACCTTCTGTGATTCTCCACATACGTACAGCTAAAACTTTTTTGATTAAAATTGCACTAAACTCAATATCTAAAATTTTTATTGTAAGCAGCTATGATTATGTTTCTTCTGCATGTTAAACAGCATGTAGCAGTATTATATAGAGAGATATAGAAGAAAGTTTTGTGATGGCCATAACATACTAGTTTGAAGCTTTTAGTTTATTTATTTATTTTTCTTCTTTCTTTTATGTTTTCTTATAAATGTCTCAGAAGAAAGTATTGGATTCATAAAAATTTTCAACTTCTGGTTTTTGATGGATTTACACATTTTAAGAAGTCCAGAACCTGGTTTGACCAATTTTAAAAAAATGCCTGTGTGTGTGTGACAAAAATTCTGTTCAACTGTACCTCCGGAACTACTGCGTACTACAATTACATATAAATTTGTGTGTAGTTGCACCATGACATAAATCAGTGCTGCCATACTGCGATTTCTGCAACTTAGAGGAAGGCTATATCTCAGAAACTACAGCACAGAATTTCATATAAATATATATGTACATGTAACTTGGCATATATTAGTGCCTATCAAATTTTGGTGCCAATCGCTCTACAGGTGGTGCTGTTATACAGTGCTTTCTGCAATTTAGCGATGGCTATATTTTAGGTTCTATTTCATGTAACTACACAAAACTTCATGTTGGAAAGGCATTATGAGAAATTATGCTGGTTCAGTTTGGGTGCATGTTGGCCAGTAGGTGGCTCTGCAATACAGAAATTTCCCCCCAAAATGGGAAGGCTATATCTCTTATTCTATTGTGTATAATTGCATAGAACTTGGTATGTGAGAGAACCAGCCATTGTGAAACACTATTGGGATTTATTTTAGGTGTATATCGGCCAACAAGGTGGCAATACTGCACTACAAATTTACTCAATGAATAGGCTAAGTTAATCCGAACTTCTATGACATATGTGCATGAAACTTGATATATAAGACAACCATTATGAAAGCAAATGTTGACCTTATTTATGTGTATATCGGCCGACAGGTGGAGCTTCTGTTATGATTTTTCACAAGCGTATATCTCAGCATCTGTTGATTAAAATTGCATAAACTCCTTTTGTAAAACATTTATTGTGAGAAGCTATGGTTAAACTTTTATACGATTTAAACCGTAAGTGGTGTTGTTATATAGAATTATGTAGAAGAAAGTTTTGTGATGGCCACACACAACATATTAGTTTTCATGTGAAAATAACCCTTCAACTGTGATTATATTAGTAAAATATTTTATTTCATTTTTTTTAATAATAGTATTGTAAAAAATATGTAAATAATAAGTTTTAGTTTTATAATTCTGAACAAAACCTATATTTTTGTGATAGTGCTTTTCAACAAAAATTGCAAGTGTAGGAATGAGTATGTCAGGCTTAAAATTTTATTCTTTATGGCAATATTGCACAAATAAATAGAATATTGAATAAATATGTTAAAATAAATTATATTTAAAATGTTTTTAAAAGAATAGTATATGAAATATGTTTATATTTTATTGTTTTAAAATAAAGAAAAAGAAAAGAAATATACAATACAACAAAAAACAAAACTAATGCCGGATATCCGTATCCGGCAGGCAGAAGAGCTCCGGATATCTGATATCCGGCAAAATCACTATCCGTTTCATCCCTAAATTTCTCTCATATCAGCCCCGGTTCAACCAGAATACAATATTTTTGTTTCTTCCTTTCTTCCAAAATGGAAACACAAGAAAAAATTTCAAGAGAAAAGAAAAAAAAAAAACTTATTTATATTTAAATTAAATTCTGCAATCTGCAAAATACTTAGAATCAGCACCGATGATGAGTCCTCTACTGTATGTATATGCAAAGCTTACTAACTTCTGTAGCTTCAGTTTACTTTCTACCAGCTTTTATATAAATCTTTATGTCTGTGCATTATTCCTTATACATATATTTTAATAATTTGGAGACCTACGAATTTTCCTGGTAGTAACTGATACAAATAAAAGGATATCAGAAAGGGAGTTCAAATAACAACTTTGAAGAAAATTGTTAGTGCTGGTTTTGAGATAAGAATTTATGGTTTGACTTCAAGCTTTCTATGCCCCATTTCTAATTTTCCCCAAAAGTTGGCAAAATTAATGTTACACCGGACCTGTTTTAACCCATTAAGGACTAGCGGTACTATATGGTTACAGTATACAACAATTTACATTTATTTTACATTTGCATCCTTCAAAAGTAATTTCGGCCTATAGGTAAAATTTTAAAGAAAAAATAATTTAGATGTATGGGTTAATTATAAAGTCTTGTTGCTCTATCTTCAAGAAATCTTATTTTCTGTTATAGGAAGGGGGGGGGGGGGACATATTCTTTATAAATAAGGTTCACATCAGCGATGAAAATTTAGAGGTC
The DNA here is from genome assembly GCA_963930645.1 of Salticus scenicus. Taxonomy (NCBI): domain Eukaryota; kingdom Metazoa; phylum Arthropoda; class Arachnida; order Araneae; family Salticidae; genus Salticus; species Salticus scenicus. The sequence continues at coordinate 162,377,586 of OZ005652.1, forward strand.
CAGATTTATAAATTGGAAGTCAAAAAGTCAAAAAAAAAAATAGGGTGTGAAATAATTATTGAACTTTTTCAAAAAATTCCAGTTTAACTATTTCACAAGAACTTGTAAAACCAAAGTTCTGTAAATACAAGTTCTCTCCAAAACTTTGAAAAAATTTCTGATAATAGAAGTTCCTGAGTTTTTTAAAAGTAAGTTCACACTTATAAATTAAAAAAATGCATGGCTCAGAACTTGACATGGGATAACTGAGAAGAAATCTTGGGAGACAGGGTTTTAGTGACATATTTTTCTAGTTTTCAAAGCATTTAATGAACTCCCACTCTAAGAAATAAAGTATTTTTATTCCAATATATTTTTTTATTACTATTATTATTTTCATTCTAAATATCAACGTTTTACAGAAATTTTAAATACAACTTTTAAATAAACTTGTTTTACAGACAGTATTCATATTTTCTTTTCTTAAGGTACCATATCAAGCTTGGTTGTAAGCTTCTCAAAACATATTTCACTAGGTAAATGGAGATATCTTAATTGTATAATAATTAAAAAAAAAAAAAAACCATAACAACAAAATAATTAACATCAGCAACTGGTTCTATTGATCAAATTAAAAAATATGCTAAGTGATTCAATAGTATAATCCATTTAGGTAGCAAGATATTCAAAACAAGGAATTATTATTTTTAATGAAGATCTGTTTCAGTTTCAGTGATGAGTTAATTTTCATACTTAGTTCACCAATAGGCTAAGGCAATTTACACATCCACACACTTGAAATTTTCATCTTATGTCACATATTTTATTTAGCGAGTAGTAATCCCCCCCCCACCTCCCCCTAATCCTCACAGACACACACACTTTCTAAAGAATCAATTAAATCAAAGTATTTTGTATCTCTGCATCTCCCACATTTAGAATTAACAGGATAATTTACAGGAAGTTTCCATTGACAGAGAAACCTTAGGAACATTTATAATAAAGAACTTCTATATAAAAGTCCTAGACAAACAGTTTTTATAAGAATTTTTTTTATAAAAGTTCTAGCCAAACAGTTTTTATAAGAATTTTTATTATAAAAGTTCTAGCAAAACAGTTTTTATAGGAATTTGTATTATAAAAATTCTGACCAAGCAGATTTTGTAAGAACTTCATAATAAAAGGTCTAACATAAAAGTTCATGGATAAACTGTTTCAAAAATGTTCTTGAGAAAAAGTATAATTTAAGACAGGAATTTTTTCAAAATAAAAGTGACTAGCATTAGAAGTTTTCCAAATACCCTGACTTTTTCCTGATCATTTATGGCAATTTTTCCTGACTTGTGGTTTTTATTTCTAACAAAAATTCCACAACATTGGCAAACAATTAGTAATTTATGATAACAAGCTTTTAAATATAACTTATATCCTCAAAAATTGTCAAAATCCTTTGACTATTCCAGACTTGCTAAAAATTTCTGATTTTTCCTAACCAGTGGCCACCCTGAAAAATATAACAAATGCAAGGTTTTTTTTTTTTTTTTTTTTTTTAATGCAAATATCAATGTTCTTTTGCAAAAATAACACAAATACTGTCATTTTAAAATACTCTACAAACAATGTATTTTTATTTGAATATTAATTTCTGGAAATGTAAAACTGCTGTATAACTATTTAAATAATGTTTTATAACATAAACTATACAATATCGAGTTATAAAAAGAAAGCAATAAGGATAAAAAATATAATCATGATAGGAAAATTAGAGTATAAAAATGAGGAAAATTATAATTATTATATAACCGAATTTCATTATTATTATTATTATTATTATTACTGTTATATTTTATTCAAAATAATAATACCTTTACTGTTGAAACATACTGCAATGGAACAGGAACTAATGATTCAAGTTCAGGAAACCTTTTTGAATACTTGTCTCTGATAAACTTGTGAATAATATCTAGAAAATAAGATTAACAAAATTTTACTATTATTTAATATTATAAAGGGAGAGGGGGGGGGGGTTAAACAAAAGATTATAATGGCATAATTATTTCAGCTTAGTTTTAGATAATAAGATAGTTGTACGGTGAGTCTCTATTAAATGAATTCCCTTTAATGAATATTTTCTACGTATGATCTTCATCATAGATTTTTTATTTCATGAATTTTACGATAATTTTTTTTTTTTTTTTTTTTTTTTTTTGTCACAACCTTTAAAAATCACATTAAAAAAAAAAATCATGTTGATTACAATGAATAAGAAATAAAACTTTCCTGCTTATTTTACTGCCAGAGAATGATAATTATCTTATAAAAGTAATGAAGGCCTTACTTAGAAGCTCCAATGAAACTTTTCACCGGGGATTTGTGGAGAAAAGTTTTGACACCAAAAAGTTTTGTCAGAGGTTCTAAGTAAGGCCTCCATTGCTTATATAATATGATTAAGAAGTTTCTTATTTAATCCAAGCATGAAAATTACCTTTCTTCCATTCTCAATTCATAATAAAACATTTTCATTAGCAGGGTTCGTGAAATACGGTCACCTGGTGGCCGTTAGCGATCAATATATTTTGGCTGATGACTATGTTTTCAACAAAAACTCAACATTTAAAAAAATTTTAATATTTTGGTGAAGAAAAAATGAGCCCAGAATCGAATGCTGAAATCTATGCTAAACTACAGTGCAGTTAGCAATCAATTTATACAAAAAAGAAGTAGAAGGAAAACAGCGATTCATGGTTATCTGTGCATGTTTCATACACTGTCATGTTAAATCAATATACCAGTAGGGAATTTACACTGCATTCTATCATGTACGTTTAACAACCCAATGATGAATCGATTCAGTTTACATCATTCACATTCCCTCGCTTTGCGACCCGGTGCTGAATTGTTGCGCCAGTATGATGATATGTCGATGCCAATGGTGTATTGGTTTAAAGGAAATAATAAAACTAGTTTGAGGATGTTAGACTTACACAGGTATTTTCTGATGTATAATCCAATACTTGTTAGTATTTGATTTTTATACACAGAATTTTAACTTTTATATTCAAGTAAATTTCAAAATTAAAAAAAAAAATAATTAAATAAAGGCAGGGGGAGGGGGTATTTTTTACTGGCTACTAAAAATGTTTCCTGGCAAACAGTTCTTTCAAATTCCTGGAGCCCTGTGTTAGGTTACATTTATTTTCCATTACCAATGCCTCTTGTATTTACCCTCCTTCACTGTATAATAGATCTTTCCAATAACGACTGGCGCGCCACCACTTGGACTGTTTTTCGTACGGCGCATCTTTTTACCTGTACCTTGTTGAATTTTTGTTTCTCTGTATGTACCATGTGATGTGAGTGTTCGTCTAATTAAAAGTGTTTCGTGTTAATATGGACTCATTATTATGCATTATAATTTGCGTGCTCTGCCTTCTAAGCCCAATAGGTTATGGGCCCAGAGCAAATTAATTTTTATTTACGATAAATAGACTTTTATCTGTTAGATAGACGACCACGTTTAAAAATGGCGTCTTATGGAACACTACGTATTGAAACTTTAAACAAAGATAATTACGAGACATGGAAGATACAAATGAAGGCACTCTTAATAAAAAATGAATCCTGGATTTATGTATCTGGCTCTAAACCAAAGCCAGAGCTCGTGGCAGGTGATGCGACATCACAAGAAACGTTCGATAAATGGACTGATATGGATGAAAAGGCCAAAGCCGACATAATTTTGTGTATATCGCCTTCTGAACTGAAACAAATAAAAAACTGCGAAACATCCTTGGATATATGGAAAAAATTAGAAGAAATATATCAATCTAAAGGCCCCGCTAGAAAAGCGTCACTGTTAAAATCGCTTATTCAACATAAAATAGCAGATTCCTCTTCTGTGAGCATTCGAGATCATCTTCGAAAGTTTTTTGACATAGTCGATAAACTATCTGAAATGGACATTAGAATAGATGATGACTTGTTAACTGTGATGTTGTTATACAGCCTACCATCCAGTTATGAAAATTTCAGGTGCGCAATAGAATCCAGGGATGAGCTACCAAAACCAGAAGTACTACGAATAAAAATAGTAGAAGAAAACGACGCCAGACGCCATGATGACAGACCGAACGATGGAGCGTTCATGACTGGGAATTTCCGAAAGAAACCTGCTCCGTGGAATAAAAATAAAAGAAATCCTAAGATTACTGAACAGTACACTCAGAATGAAAGAGATAATTCAAAAATTACTTGCTGGAAATGTAAACGTATCGGTCACCGTGCAAATCAGTGTGAAAAAGATAAATCATTTAAATATCGACAAAACAGTTTAGGACTACTGGCCAGCACAAATTCAACGAATACGAACATATTATTCAAAGAACAATCCGAGAATCTTTATTGTGTTGACAGCGGCTGTACTCGACACATGGGGAAGGATGACTCCAATTTTCACGATTTAAAGGATACGGATATAAAATCTGTAAATTTAGCGAACAATGAAACAACTGATGTGTCCGGTGTTGGTAAAATATTAATTAAAACAAAAGTCAATTCAAAACTTCAAAATGTAGAGATCAACGACGCTCTATTGGTTCCAGGATTGAAAACGAACTTATTGTCCGTGTCACAAATGTGCGACAAAGGTTTCACTGTAACTTTTAAAGACAAATGTGCTGTTATAAATAACAGACAAAAAAAATGTGACTATAATTGCGGACAGAAAAAATGAACTTTATTATCTGCGGGATAATAATGCAAATATAAATAATGCAGTTAATTTTTCGAGTGAATCAATCGATAGTTCTAAAAATATTTTCGCCGATGTGGAAAGATGGCATTGTAGAATGGGTCATCTAAATGTAAAAGATTTGATTGACTCTAATTTAAAGGGTCATATTAGGGGGTTAAATATTAAAAAGGTATCCGACTTCAATTGTGAAGTTTGCGCGTTAAATAAAATGACCCGTGCTCCTTTTCCTAAGCACTCAGATCGTGTTACAAAAATGTTAGAAATAGTGCATTCGGATCTTTGTGGGCCAATTAGGGTTCCCTCAATAGGTAAGTCCCTTTATTTTATTACTTTTATTGATGATTATTCTCGTTATTGTGCAGTAAAATTCTTAAAAACTAAAGATGAAGCATTAAATGCTTTTAAAGAAATCAAACTTCTTTGGGAAAATGAAAAATCTATAAAAATAAAAAAATTCATGAGTGATAATGGGGGCGAATTTATTGGGACTGAATTTGAAAATTTCTTAAAAGAAAATGGTATTCAGCATAGATTAACAACCCCTTATTGTCCGGAACAATCAGGTGTTTGTGAAAGGAAGAATAGAACTCTCGTTGAAATGGCCCGTTGTCTATTATCACAATCAAAATTACCCTTAAATTTATGGGCGGAAGCTATTAATACTTCTAATTATATAAGAAATAGATGCCCAACAAAAGCTTTAAATGGAAAAACCCCATATGAATTATGGAATAATATAACACCTAACGTTAGCTATTTTAAATCTTTTGGCTGCACTTCTTATTTTTTCGATAACCATCCTAAACATAAATTTTCCCCAAGGTCTAAAAAAGGGATATTTGTGGGTTATTCAGAAAATTCTAAAGCATTTCGTATTTATCTTCCTGAATCAAAAACAATAATTATTTCCCGTAGCGTAAAATTTTTTGAAGAGAAATCTAATGATGTTTCAAAAATAGGTCAATTGTATCCAGATATTTCTGAAAGAGAAATACAATTAAGCGAATTGAAAAAAGGCTCACACATGCAGCCGTCAGAAGAGAAAATTTCTCCTCCTGAAATAAAAAATGAAAAAGATGAGCTGTCACGTGACCTTGTTTCTGCGCCATCGGATTCAGAAGAGAAAAACATATTGTCATTGCGTAATCGCGAAATAATTAGAGAGCCGGAATCATTTTCGAATGCTGTTTATAGTTTTAATTCGGAAATAGAAATAAATAATGCCTTAAAAAGTCCGGAAGCTTCGAATTGGTATAAATCAATGACTGACGAAATAAAAGTAATATTAAAAAATGATACATTCGAAGTAGTAGAAAGGCCCCAGAAAAAATGCATAAAAGGTAGATTTGTCCTTACAAATAAATATGATCAACATGGATCTCTTTTGAAATATAAAGCGAGATTAGTAGCTCGCGGATTTGGTCAAAAATTTGGTATAGATTTTCGTGAAACTTTTTCTCCGGTAGCAAAAATGGGATCTATTAGAATCTTAGCAGGTTATGCTGCTAAATTAGGAATAAAAATACATCAATTTGACATAACGTCAGCATATTTGAATGGAAAATTAGATGAGGAAATTTTTATGGAAGTTCCCGATTACTTTAAAGAAATACTTCAAATAATTATAAATGAAAATTGCGATAGGGACATATCTAATAAAGCAGCCGAGATTCTTAAATATCTAAATGTAGGGAATAAAGTTCTTTTGTTAAAAAGATCTCTCTATGGCCTCAGGCAGGCCGGGAGGTGTTGGAACACTAAATTAAATAAAATTTTGAATGATTTCGGAGCAAAACAAACAAATGCAGATCCATGTTTATATTATATTAAAAGTGATAAAGGGTTGACTCTTATAATGATTTACGTTGATGACATATTGTTTATGTCACAGGACCCTGATATGTTAGAAAACTTCAAAATTCATCTTAATGAAAAACTAGATGTTAAATATTCAGGCATAGTTAAATATTGTCTAGGGATAAATTTTCAGTTAGAAAATGGCCTTATAACAATGAGTCAACATAGTTATATTAGAGAGCTCTTAGAGCGTTTTGGCATGACAGAAGCCAAGCCCGTAGCTTGTCCTATGGATACAAGCATTCGATTAAAAAAGGCCGAAAAATGTTGTGAAAACGAATATCCCTACCGTGAATTAGTTGGAAGTTTGATGTATCTTGCAACTTCCACCAGGCCGGACATTGCAAATTCCGTCAGTCAATTAAGTCAATTTCTAACTTGTTTTGATAAAACTCATTGGACTGCCGCTAAACGAGTTTTACGATACTTAAAGAAAACAATAAATTTTGGACTTGTATTTAGAAAAAGTAATGAGCCTTTGTTCGGTTACACTGATGCGGATTGGGGAAATTGCCTCGATGACCGTAGGTCATATACAGGTTACTGTTTCATTTTTTGCGGGAGTGCAATTACATGGGAAAGCCGTAAACAGTGTACCGTAGCTCTCTCATCAACGGAAGCCGAATATATGGCTTTATCCGATGCCACTAAGGAAGGGATATATTTATGTAAATTACTAAATGAGTTATCTGAATGCAAAATTGAAAAAGTGAGTATATTTACAGATAACTTAGGATCTATTAAATTAGCTGAAAATCCGATCTTTCATAAGCGCACCAAGCACATAGACATCAGGCATCATTTCATAAGGGATGCACTGAAAGATGGAATCATTGATTTAAATTTTGTGTCTACTGAAAATATGGGGGCTGATATTCTTACAAAAGCATTAACATCATCAAAACATTACAACTGTTGTAAAATTATGGGATTGGAAGATGTAACATTGTTATTTAGGTAAATACGTCGACATTGTGGGGGGGTGTTAGGTTACATTTATTTTCCATTACCAATGCCTCTTGTATTTACCCTCCTTCACTGTATAATAGATCTTTCCAATAACGACTGGCGCGCCACCACTTGGACTGTTTTTCGTACGGCGCATCTTTTTACCTGTACCTTGTTGAATTTTTGTTTCTCTGTATGTACCATGTGATGTGAGTGTTCGTCTAATTAAAAGTGTTTCGTGTTAATATGGACTCATTATTATGCATTATAATTTGCGTGCTCTGCCTTCTAAGCCCAATACCCTGTTCATTAACATGACTAATGAATATACTTTTCTTGCTAATGAAGGGTGGTATATACATTTGTATCAATTAAACAGGATCAAATTATTTGGGAAAGTAAAAAACAAATAAAGGGGGAGGGGATATGAGAACAGAAGAAGAAATTTTTTAATCAGAAGATGTAAATATCTTTGCTAGATATTTTCCCCAAATGTGACAGATGACATCCAACCTATGGATCAGAATATTATTTAAAATCTTAACACAATATATGGTAAAGCTTTATTCCTAAAGTTAGTACAGGAAGGATACGATAATTTACTTTCTTTTTGGAAAAACCTTAGTTTTGAATAGAATTTATTACAATTTTATTGGATGAAGAAAATTAAATTCCTACAAAAACGATGATAGTTATACTTATTTGCAGAGAAAATTTTTATAAGATTTAAAAAAGTTAGTCTGTTCTGAAAATATGTATGAAAAAAATTGCAACAGTGAATTAACCAAAATTCAAAATTGAAATGTTACGAAGTTTTAAGTGAATATGAAATTGTGTTGCATGTTGCTTGCGGTCCAGAAGAAACAAAGAATTTTGAAGAATGTCTTGAAATTGATGAAGAAAATCTTGTAACTCATCAAAACAGCAACTCCTGTATTAGTACACACTGACGCATTATTTAATTACTTTAGCAAGAAGTTACAAACACACCTGCTGAAAAAAATCAGGTTGAGAAATTTTCGTAGTAAAATTCATCAGAGTAACTTAAAAAGAACTCAATCATTTCATTCTTTACAACACCTTTTATTTATTTATTATTTATTTTTATTATTATTATTTATTTATTTATTTATTTGTATTAACTGTAAATTCAAAGAATAATACAATTTATGTTCATTCTCTTTCTATTGTATTAATTACATAATTAATGTCCTGTTGTACAATAATTTAAAATTTTCTATCATATTAAAAAAAAAAAAAAAATTATTAAAATTTGCATAAATTGAATTATCTGAGTTATTTAGTTTTATTTATCCAGGACAAGGCTTTTTTCGACCATTCCAGTTAATTGAGAATCTACTGTATATCCATTCTGTGGACCAAGTATAAAAGAGAGTACTTTTAAATCACCAGAAATAGACCATTTGTGATCTTAATTTAAAAAAAAAAAAAAAAAAAAAAAAAAAGAACAAATGAAGATTTCAATAACACTCATTAAATAAACAGAATGCTTCTTTTCCATTATTGGGAAAAAATTGCATGACTTATTTGTGATGAATCAAAAGTCTCTTTGGCAGGGTTGCTACATAAATCAGGAGAAAAAATTCACTGAGTTTTCCCTGTCTCTTTTAGATGACACAAGAAGTAAAATAGATGACACGCAATCATGCAACATGTTTACAAGTCAATTGAACATACTTTGGCCAAATTAATTTTATTAACGTACTATAGTTGGGAAAAAAAAAAAAAAACCATAACTGATTCATTATAAAGCACTAAAATTTTAAAAAATATTTAATTATGAAAAAATTTTCCAATGTTTTCCCAAAAAAATTTCAAAATTCCCTGAATTTTTCCTGTTTTTGCAATAAATTTTGAAATTCCCGAAGTCTTCCCTGTTTTATAATAGATTTTCAAATTCCCTGAGTTTTCCAGGTACCGTAGCAACCCTGATTGGCAATGTAATGAATGTTAAAACTGTTCATTAGTCTGAGTACATTTCTGCAATGCATAAACCCATTTTATAGATGAAAATTGGTTGAGATTTTTTTCTCTCTAATTTTCTGAAAAAAGATAGTTCTAGGAGTAAAGAAATTCTTCTTTTGCCTTATTAAAGATAAGATATTATGCTTCACCAGAAAAATGATTCCAATTAACTGCATCTGCAATCAATACTTTTTAAAAATTCATTGCACTATATTTCAGAGTTTTATAGCTGAGTTTTCCCAAGACAGTCTTGAAGCTGAGCCCTGCCTGCCCTATGGTAGAAAAAACAGTACCCTTCTCGTTCGTCAGCCAAAAAAATTGTACCCTTACTGTCTTTTGTTGGAAATAACCTTCAAAATGAAGATATGCTATAGATAAAAATATTACGTATAATTATCAACATTTATTCTTACATTAATAATAAGCAAAATTAATGTGTAAAGGAAGTTAAAATTTAAAAACTTTTTCTTGAAACTTTTTAAAACTGAATTTTTAAATTAAGTGTCTGGATTTTGAATGTTAATTGTTAAATATGTCCTTAAGAATCCAAATTTGCCCTCAAAAATCTAAAAGTACCCCTTTTTTTTTTTTCTTTTTAACTATCAGCACACTGTCCTTCCTTAATTTGGGGGGGGGACTCTAGTTTTCGTCGTAAGCACCACTAAAGTGGGAAAACTTAGCATCAAAATATTGATTACAACTAAATTTGCCTAACTGATTTTTTTTTTTTCTTTTTTTTTTTTTTTTTTGTGAGACGTTGAACTATTATTTTTGTCAATGTAATATTAAGCCTAAAAAAATCATTATTTCTGATTTAAAGATAATACAAAATTCAAATACTGATTTGATAATGAACATGTCATCCATTTTTTATATTCATATATTAATTTGCTTAAGAGTGAGGTGCAAAAGGGAAAAATAATCAATAGAAAAGGATGTTACTTAAATTTTGGATATTAGTTCAGTTTGAACCAATCTGCAATAGTGTTTCCCTTTCATATGCAGTGGCATACCAAAGGTGGAGCAGAGGGGGCGGCCTGTCCCAGGCTTCTGGTCATGAGGGAGGTTCTCATATGTATCTGGTGAATCTGTTGTGCCATTATTTTAACTTGAAACATCTGCTATATTCCATTTTAGCATACGTTCCGGTCTAAAGAGTCTTAATGTGCAAAAGTGGCTGCAGTGCAACAACTCAAAAAAAAAAAACTCATTTATGCAAAGCGTGACTAAGGCAGGGCAAATGAGGTCAATGCTCCTGGCAATCTTGTTGGGTCTAGCTTCTGAATCAATCTTAAAACTTACTTCAATGCCTTTTTATAGTAATAAATTTAAGTGAAGAAGTGCAAGAGGGCTTTAATATTAGAGAGGACTTATTTTATTAGAGGGCCCCAGTGAGACTTTTGCCCTGGCTCTCCAAAGTTGTAGGTCTGCCACTGCTCATCTATAATAATAAAAGAAGATGTTTGTTTGTCTGTCTGTCTGTCTGTGCATCTATACGTTCAGCCCCTACTGAACGCAGAAGTATAAAATTTGACATACGGGTGCTCAGAAGCCTTCCCGAGTTGATAGTGAAAACAGAATTTTAAAATTTTAATTAGTTCCGGAGATATTAATTAAAATGTAAAAAGCGATCTCAATTAATAGATATTTTAACGGAGTTAAAATCAGAAAAAGTGGAAAATAAATTAGAAATATTAGTTTGATCATTACGAATTTGGTACCAAATGAAAGGGGATTTTTTTCCGAATCTGAGAGTGGAAGTGGCTTATCTCTACAGCAATTAGATTTTTTAAAATTAACTAAAGTATGAAATTTAGTTGGCAACAGGCAGAACCCTTAATTATTTCATTTATCAAAGATTCTTCAGCGCCAGGTGCTAGACATGCTGGCTAGACTATTCCTTCCGGTCGGGAAAAATTGCTTTTCTTTTTTCGACCACATGACAAAGTACTGGAAATGAAAAAAGCAGTTTTTGAATTTTTTCAATTTAAAATCGATCAAAAACAGAACTTTGAAATTGCCCGTCATTATGACTCACCTGTATGCAGTTAAAAAATCTAAAGTATAGCTTTAAAAATAAAATAAATAGACATATTATATTTATTTAAATTCATTTTTATTTCATCTGTTAATGACACCAAAAGTTACTTTTAACAGAATAATATTGATTTTTTTTTCCTTTTTTTTATGAATTCGGTTGTAAAAAAGCAGTTTTGGAATTCTTAAATTTTAGACGGATTTCAATAGAAATCGTTAATCGCCCTTGATAGATTAGCCATTTTGAGTCTAAAATATATCAAAGATATTCATTATTGTAATACATAATACATCATTCAAAAGATATTTTAAAGTATTTTTATTGCAGGCTATTAAAATGATATAAGCCGTTCAAATTCTGTACGAAACTTTCGGAGAAAACTACGGAAAATCCAGAAAATTTTTATTCTTTTATATTTTACAGTTTCAAATTCAGATTTTCGCTCACATTTCGCACTAATAATTTTTAACGGTATATAGCCCGGAATTAAGCAAGTTTTGGAGAAAACCACAGATAAGTCAGACACAAATCTTTTAAAAAAATGTTTGTATTATCTTCGTATTTCAGCTTCTAATGAGTATAATTTCATTTTCATATTATCGAAAGTGGAATTCGAGATTTCACCTGATTTACACGTTTTAAGGTGTCCTGATTAGGTTTTCTTTTGTATCTCAGCTACTAATCAAAATAATTTCATAAGTAATACATGTTCTAAAACGAGGATAAGGCGCCGCAGGCGCCACCGAGCGGGAGTTAGCTGAAGTCAGAAATTTGAAAGATCATAACATGGTGAGCGAACAGGCTGTTTCAGATATTGAAAAGGGAAGAGGGCGCCGAAGGCACTACCGCACAGGAATTTACTGCGATTTCAATAAGCTATTTTCACGATATATCAATAAGCTGTTATTAGACCTAAAACGGGAAAAAGGCGCCGCAGGCGCCACCGAGCGGGATTTTCGTAAAGTCGAATTTTTCAGGGATCGCGAACCAGCTGGTCGCCGAAGGGGGCTAGTATGAAATATTTATTTGATTAAATCATTAGAGATGTTTCAAAATACTATCTTTCATTAGCTAGTGCAAAGAAATATTTAGAATCTTTTCAAATTATATGTTAATACTAATCTATATAATGCACACACCCATATTTATTCCAGATAAAAATTAGTAAAAATACATTCCTGTTTTTATTAATTTTCTCCATGATTTTATAATCTAGCAAGACTAGATCTGAATGTTAACCATTAATCATATTAGTATATACTATATACATGCAATCTATGCATCTTGCTCTTATGTAAGTATTGTATTGCTTCTCATTTTTTTCCTTCTTTATATTTTTTTACTTTTGTCATTGTGGTTAGGGCATTAGGGTTAAGAAATTTTAGCAATATGCACTTAACTTACAGAAAACCACAATTTGCATGCACTATTCATGATAATACCCCCAACAACATTAGGAATTCAGCATGCCTACATTGATTTCTTTTTCAATTTTGCTCATTAATATCATCGATTTTGATCCTTTTATATCTGTTCATATTTTGGTAATTTCCCATGAGTTTTCGTACAATGATAGTGCTGGGGTTAAGATAAATTGACTCAAAAAGACTCAAGTTTATAAAAATACGGGTCATATTTCAAAAGTTTGGGTCTTTTATTTATTTATTTATTTTATGGATAAGTCCTTCAGAAATTTATTTATGAGAATTTCAAAATTTTACTTTCTCACTCTGTGATTTTATGTATAAAAATGGCACAAAAAGTCAATTCGAAGTTTAAAGAAAGTTTCATAAATAAATTATCTTAGGAGATCCTGAGGAATCTTTAGTAAGTTTTAGATGAGGCAGGATGTGAGAGTAAGAACAATTATGATTCTGAAAGCTTCTGACAGGCAAAAAAAAAAAAAAATTTAAACATGACTGACTGCCTTCTTTGCCGCAGTAAATTTGTATGTCAAAATGACCCACAGATTTTATTTTACATAAGTCATTTATTTAGGAATTTGCCTAAAACACTCTTATTTCTGGGTAAACGTGATCCTTGTGTGTGTGTGTGTGTGTGTGTATATATATTGTTTATTTAACAATTATTAATAAAGATTTTTTTTCCTGTGTTTAATATTATAAAATCTGAAAAAGAAAAAGGAAAAAAAACCTTGATATTGAAAACATTTTTTCTATAGCAAATCTGAGTTATATAACTGAGAAGACTAAACATTAATTTTTTTTCTTGTAACTAATAACTATTTAAACAACAAATAGTTTAATCTTTTTTAAAAATTCAAATGTTTTTACATAAAGTGAATTCATACTATAAAAATTTTACTTACTGATTTCATTATCTATTTCAACAGCTAAATTATTTGCTTCTACTATTAACAGATATTCAGGATCAGCTTCAACAGGTCCAACAGCTGAAAATTTAAGAAAAATAAATACTTATTAAAATTAATGCTTACTATTAAAAATGCTATGTAAAATCTATATAAATCACTACTACTTCGTTATATTTTAAAAGAGTTAAAAATACCATAAAATAAAAAATAACTTACTTTAAGAAACTGATGAAAAATAATAATTGCCACCACAAATTCAGAACAATGTATCAATTTGACATCACTTATATATACACATTATTAACTTTTTTATAAGTTGCACAAGAAAGCCTCTGTCATAAATGCAATAGTGTATATTTTTTATGTTTCTCAATGCAATTTCCCCAAATTATTTTTTCAGGCTATTCAGTTTCCTGTGTTAGCAGTGATAGCATCTACTTCACCAATTCTTCATTATATCTGAGAGATATGTGTGTAAAGTAATTTTAATATAAGCTATACACTAGTAATGCACTAATCAGTTTATTCATTTATAGAAGATATTAAGGACATGCTTCATTTATTCTTGGTGGCAGACAGAAACCAAATTATTCTACTAGGAAATTTCTTATGGAAATTTACTCACTACCTAATGAACATTTTAAAATTCTGTTTTCACATTTTGAAAATTCACAATCATTTTAGTATTTTGAAAATTGATTTTTGAAATTTTTATTATTTATTTTAAAGCTAAAAAAAAGCAAAAAGTGAACTAAGCACAATTTTCATTCTTAATAGATTCAAAATGAAATATTAAAAAAATCAATTAAATGGCTGCTTAAATTGATGAATGTTAATTTTAGAAATTTAAAAATCTTGGCACTGGATTAAGTTTCACTTCCTTTTTTTTTTTTTTTTTTTTTTTTTTAACAGTTTAATTATTCTTCATTTTTATAAAAACCTGTAGTTATTAAAATCAAAGTAAATTTTCTACAAACATTTATAATTTAAAGTTAATAAATATTTAAAAGGATATAGTTTATTTAAAATTGATTTTAAAATAAACTTAAGTTTTATAATTTAAGTTCTTTTAGCATATTAAATGCAGTTGTAAAGGTTTAGACAGATGCGTTAGATGCCGCTACTAGAATGCAAATACAATAATTCTATATCATCTGTTCGAATGAAATAAATAGCCAAAGCTGAAAATGACCAGGGGCCTTTTTCTGTGTTAATGCCAGCAACTAATATGTAAAGGGTTTTTCTCTCATTGAGTTTTTATGACTCTATGTTAATGCCAGCAATATGAAGCATGTATGAAAAAATGGTTTTGCTATATGCCTGATGAGTAGCCGAATTTTCTGTATCTAAACAAAATTTGCCTGTGATCCAGGTATGCCGAACCAAGTCTGGTGTCACAAGGAATACTAGCAATTCATAAAATATGTAAAATTTGCATCTACAGAGAAAATGAATTAAGAATATACACTAAGTAGAGTAATCTAGAGAGAATAATGTAAATTATATTTGTATTTTTAAGTTTGGCATGTCTTTTCGAGCTATTAATCAGCAGAGCTTTAAACAATCTGCAGTGCTCGCTGCCATGCTGTACTGTTTCTGTTACTGGGAGTATATGTATTACATAAATTCAGTGATAATATTTGTTTTAATACAAGATACAGTCAGTAAATACATGTGATATGTTTAATTTATCTGCCCTGAAGAATGTAAGATAAATCTTCTAAATACTTTATAGTTTTATTTTCGTTTGCCATATTTTATTTTGCTAGAAAAATCAATCTAGTTTTTAAATAAATGTTTTATTTAAAAGAAAGAAAGAAAGAAAAAAAAAACTAGTCATATTTTTATCTGTTCAATACACATATTCCACTGAGCATTATTTTAACTGTAAACTTTTGAAGATTTAAGATACTACCTATGTGTATGATAACAAACCTGTAAACGAAGAATTAATATTTAAAAAGGAAATGTAATTTACCCTGAAGCTTCATTATGAAAATGTTTTTGCTGCCAGGCCCAATGCGTCTTCAGGTGGATCTGTTGATTTGAGATTTTCTCTCTTCTTTCTATATTAGAAATAGGGAGGAACATAAGATAAAAGGGACCTCTATACTAATATAGAGGAAAGAAGGAAAATCTCAGATTGAGATATCTAAGAAATGCATCAGGCCCTACAGGTGTGTGTGTGTGTGTTTGGGGGGGGGGGGGGCGTAGTATTTATTTTATTTTTTTGCTTTGTTTCCTGCAATTTAAAGAATATTTTAAATTTTTAAATAAAACTAGAGCAAGAACCTCTACAACAGTACCAGTAAGATTAATTCTAGAAGTCATTCAGAACAATAAGAGGAGAGACATTTTACTGATTCTCAAACGAGAGCTGCTAGAAAACCAGAAAAACTGGTGAATAGGCATAAGCAAGGAGTTAGGAATATGCTGAAAAGAAAGCTGAGAGATCACGAGAAGAAGCTGACGAACAGAGAAAAGACAATGCAGATGCTCAACAAACAGTGGTTAGAAGAGAAGATGAATCTGAACAAGCATGAGCCAGGTGTCAAAATTAGGCTGAAAGGAAAGTTGTTCAAAGATCAGAAGAAATTTTCATACAGCAACAAGTCATGTTTTGTGCGAATGCTCAACAGGCAGTGGGTAGAATATAAGAAGAAACCACAGACGATGTATAAACCAGGTGACAAGGATATACTAAAAGGAAAACTAATCAAAGGTGAAATTTAATAGTGGAAGCCAGGTTGTATACACATTCAACGGACAGTGATTGAAAGACAAGAACAAACTGAAGAGCAACATCATATTCAAATTCATGTCAGACATCATACTGATATAAACTATCAAGCATTGAATGCTTCGAATTAGATTCTCAGTGTGCTTTGCAATGATTCTATTTCTGGTTATGCTTTTTAAAATATTGTCAGTATAGCAAGAATGCCAAATATTTGGATAAAATGTTGTGTGAAAAAGTAATCAGATGATCAGCTGGGATATGTTGTTTCAATGAAAAAGTTCAATTGCCTTAAATTTTTGAGCTGCCAAAACCTTTGATAACCTGTCTTAAATTCTAATAAACAGTACTTTAATCCTGCAACTCCAAATACATCTACTATGTAGTAATAAAATAATAACTAAACTCGGGTTAAAAATTTATCCCCCTAACTTAAAAAAAAAAAAAAAAAAAAAAAAAAAAAAAAACTAGGGTAATTTTATTTGTTTTGCATATATGTGTGTATATTTTAAAATTTTAAATGTCTTTAACAAAAATTTTTTTCAACAAGAAAGGATCGAAATCTCCTACACCTGCAATATAGTCAGAAAAAAAAAATTGTTAATTGAACCCATGGGCTAAGTTTATCACTTTTTGTTGTTGCACACACAAACACTTTTTATAATTGTGGGGTGCAGAGGCTAGATTCTTATTGGCTAAAATCTTTTACCCAGGGCGGCTAAAGTTGTAGGCAGCCCTGTTGGGTAGAGTGTTAACATGTTATGTTAAAAGATCCATGTTAGAATCTGGGCTTGATAACTTTTCATTCATGTCAAAATTAATTTGGCCTTTCCATGGAAAATTTGTAAATCAGTTATACATTTTTACAATAAAAAAAATTAACTATTTAAAAATTTGATGATTGGAATCATAAATGGAAAATCGTAATCGTAATATATATATATATTACAATCAGTAAACTTTCTACAGGCTTAACTTAAATATAGAACATTCAATACAGTAGAAGATCTTTATAACGCAAAGCTAAAAACACAAGGTTTTGCGTTATATAGAATTTTGCATTATATAGATCACATTTCACACATTGTCAAACTTACCTTGTAAACATGGCCAAATATGTCTGAAACATATCAAAACAAAGTAGGACATTTTAAAGTTACATTTCTTGGAACAAAAAATTAGGTGGATAATAACTTTCATTCTAAAATTTACTTTATAAAGATAGTCCATACATGCCTGTACAAAATCATTCATTATACTGCTCACTTAAAAAAAAATTAATGATAGCAATTTTTTCATTAAAAATCTCTGAATTAAGCAGATAAAGAAAAACAAATATATCACACTTACTTCTCAACAAAGTAACAGTTTTTTAGGAAGTATTTCTTAACTGTAAAATTTATTGTTTATATCCAAGAAATTTTGCGTTACTATAGAGAATTGCATTATATAGAATTGCGTTATAAAGATCTTCTACTGTATAACATTTAGAAATTGTCTCTTGATATTAGTTAAGTAACCAAAATTATTGTATTACACTGGTGAAAAACATACCTTCTTTCCTTTCAGAATTTTTTCTCTGAGCAATTTCCTCCATAACTCTTTTCAACTAATAAAATAAAATACTTTAAAATAATGATATCCTAAACAAATTAATAGTAGGAATGTATAAAAGTAGCATACAACATCATTTGAATTATAACATTTTAAAATGGCATGCAATCAATAATCGAGTAAACTCAGATTACATGTTATGAATGCACATTACATCAATATCCAAAGTATTTTACAAAATATAATTCAACTAATTAGTAACAGATCACAAATTAATGTCAATTAGCTATTTCAAAATTCAATAAATATTAGTCAATTTTTTATATGTTAAATATCTGATAAATAGATTTACATTCTCAATTGAGAATAAAGATTTTGACATAGAATCTATGAGTTATAACTCAATCATTAAATAAAATTATTTGATAACTTTGGAAATTGTCTCTTATGACATCAATTTATCTGTAAGTTCCATTAAAAAATAAATAAGTAAAAAGCTAATTAGAAAAACTTTGTTGTAAAACTATGCCAATCAAATTTTTTGTGGTTTTAAGCAGGGTTGGCAAGATTTTTCCTACCCCCAGTAACCATGGTAAAAAACCAGTATTTATCGTCCTGGGAAATACTATGTTTTTACCGCATGGGGAAAAACTGATTATTAAAAACATAAATATAAATTCAAAACAGCCTTTAAAAATGTCAAAATTGAGTTCTAAGTAAATAGCTTAAAAGGTTTTTTTTTAAAAAAAAAAAGAACATCTACAAAAATGGACAATGGAGTACATTTATTTAAATATTTACACACCACACAGATTTCCAACAAAAAAATGTTAATAAATCTGGCACTGATGATGCAAAAGAACATTTTGCATAAATATTACACCAAACTGAAATTGTAAAATTAAAAAAAAAAAAAAAGTGTTTAATAGACCTACTTAAACTGTATAAATTTAATATTATTTATTTATTTTTTCTCTTAATGACACTGATATTTTTAAGTTTAATAATTTTATTTTATTGTGTTTTAAAATATTTATTTAAGAAATTCATTATTATTAAAAAAATTTATGGGCAAATTTTATGTTTAATGCAATAATTCTTATTTATTTATATTCCTTTCCTAAAGAATAATTTTAAACCTAAGGGAAATTTGTAATAACTATGTATTTTTAACTTCAATTTTACACATCAGATTCAGAAAGCCAGAATATTTCTTACATAATTTAATCTGATCTGATGTGTAAAATTTCAGAAGTTTTCCCCAGTAGAATGGAAAAAACAAGTTTTGGACGGGGCAAAGTCAACCTTAGTTTCAAGTTCTATCTCTCTAAATCTGGAGGAAACTAAAAATTTTATCTGTCTTCCCCAATTTTTTATTAATATGACAACCCCTTTCAAAGTGCAAAATTAGATAAAGAAAATAATTTAATAATTTAAAGAAAACATTTAAAAATTTCTAATTACAATCCATAAACATTCCACAAGAACAAACTATTATTTATTGCTAGATCAGTTAATGTAACAGTTACACTACAACATACAAAAATCAATTCTTACAGGTGAAAATAAATAAATACATAAAGTATTTTTTGAAAATTATTAAATTTACAAATACAATTATTCTACTGTTTATAAATGCACATTACTTTTATTAAATATTAACACTTTTGTTCTTAAGAACAATATTTAATTGAATTCCATTCTTTGTTTTCCCATATCACATGATTGAGCAGACGACGCTGGGAAGAGCCTATTTACAAAAATTATATGAACAAAAACCTACATGATTTATGTCCTTTACGTCTAAGTTAATAACTTTTATATTAAAAAAAAATAATAAATCAATAATAATGTTGCTTTAATTTTCTGAAGTTCAATTAACTTTAAACTTTTATATTATTTTTGTGATTAATCTTATTTTAAGTAAGAATCTAAATTGGAGTCTATCATCAGGTCTGGTAAACCGATTTTACCCAAACCCGACCTGCAATCAGGTTTGGGTTAGGTTAACTAGATTTTTTCTCTTGTGTGTAAGATTTGGTTCAGGTTGATTGATTTATTTTTCTTATGGGTCGGGTTGAATGATTTATTTTTCTTGCGGGTTGGGTTCAGATCAGGTTGAGGGAATTTTTTTGCTGCGGGTCAGGTTCAGATGGTCAGGTTTAGTTTTCAACGAGTCGGGTTGATTTGAGAACATCTTTAAAACTTTTTTTATCATAATAAGCAGAAATTTGTTTGATAGAATTATAAACATACAATATATTACCATGATTAAATATGCATATACACAAGTTATTACATACATGTAAAGGGCAAAATTAACGGTCGCCACCGGCCACTAAATAAAAAAAGATGGCGATTAAAAATTATGCATCAATCGCCACTTTTTGCGATCATTAAAATATTCTAAAAATCGAGCGATGATAGGCAATCGAAGCCTCGTGATTTCCAATCTTTTTCCATCCATGGTATAAATGTCAATGTTCATTTTAAACTTGCTTTATTATATTCTACAACCTATAAAGAAGCAGAATTGTTTAATATGTCTCACTCATATAATTTTTTGGACCCCCTCCTTTCCCTTCCGATCTGTGATCACACAGTTTATAGAAAGCTTTATAATTTCTAATTATTATCCATTTGCTGCAAAAATATAAATATCTATTTTAAACTTACTTTATTAGATTCTAGAATCTGTAAAGAAGTAGAATTGTTTAATATCTCTTACTCATAATTCTTGTAATCCCCCCCCCCCTCCAACGATTGGCAATCACATGCTCCACTGAAGTCTTGTGATTTACAATCTTTCTCCATCC
Source organism: Salticus scenicus (assembly GCA_963930645.1). Classification (NCBI taxonomy): domain Eukaryota; kingdom Metazoa; phylum Arthropoda; class Arachnida; order Araneae; family Salticidae; genus Salticus; species Salticus scenicus. Next base: position 162,398,589 of record OZ005652.1, read on the forward strand.
ATAACATAAATGTAAATATTCATTTTAAACTTTCTTGATTAGATTCTAGAACCTATAAAGAAGAATATAGATGTATTTCCCCCCCACACACACACACACACATGTGCGCTCCATTTCAACTAGCAGTTAATGATCAAATGTCCTGCAAAGCACAATCATTTCCATTAATATCTCCATAGTATTTAATGTATATTTAACCCATTTAAGATATTTGACAAATGTGTGTATCAAAATTTGATTTGGCTTAAATGTGTATTTTTCAAAAATTTTTGTATTTGCTTTCTTTTGTGTAGAAATCTTCCTTTTTCCTTCCCATTTTAAAGTAGAAATCTCCCTATTTTTAAAGCTATAAATGTGGCAGCTAAGTAAATTATTTTTAATGAAGCAGCTAAGTTTCCATATCCATACTTTTTAAGAGGAAATATTTTAACTCTATTGAAATAAAATCATTTAAAAAAGTGTCTTTAGAAATAAGAAAAAATAATAAAACTGCTAACTGTATTTACACATGACCGTGTAAAAGGTTGTGATGATGATGAATCAGCTGATTCATTTACTAAAAAATATTAATGTGAACTGTGAATGATAACAGCTTATTTCACTTAAATAAATTGAAAAAAAAAAAGTACTACTGAATTATCTGAAAGATAAAAACTTTTGCTGTTATTATTACAGCCCTAAGCAGATTTTTATTTAGGATGTGCAATTTAGGATTTTTAAAAAGAGCGTAGTTACAAATTACAATTTCAGTGTCCCTGTGTTAATTTTATTACTATATGTATTTCTTATTTTCATATTTTTCTTGTGGTAATTATATCGCAAAATGGTGACAATGCTTTTTGCAGTCTGAAAGAAATAGTCTTCTCATGTGAAAAGTGGCCACTAACTTAAAAAAGTGGCTACTAATGAAACTGACAGTACCGGCCACTGGCCACTAATGAATTTTCCCAGTTTTGCCCTTTACATACCGGAAAAAGGCAAACAAAGAAAAAAATTTTATATATACAGGGATTAATCCAACTTTTTAAAAATGGTACCCCATTTGTGAATTTATAAAATAATTTGTGAAAAACATCAAGTAAATTTGTGAAAATTAATAATGCTGCAGAACAACTGACTGAAATGCACAAAGCAGTTTTTTTTTTTTTTTTTAAATATGTTTAAAAAATAAAATGAAACAGCTGTAAAGTAAAGATATATATATGTGCGTGTCAACTTATTTCTTATACGTAAGGTAAGATAAGGTGTTTACTTAGATATTTACCATTGTCTCCAGCAAATATTCAAATTGAGGGTATTTTTATGCATTTGATGCAATGAAGCTTATAACATTTTTTAGTGTGCAGCTATATTGCTGAGAATTGACTTTGTGAAGGTGCTTCTTTGCTAAAAGTTGAATTTGTAAAGGTACCTCATTGTCAAAAGTTGACTTTGTGAAAGTGCCTCAATGCGGCACTAAATTTGTTCTGGATTAACCTCTAATATATATATATATATATATATATATATATATATATATATGTTACCGCTAAAGTGCAGAAATCAGTTAATCTGCAGATTAGCTAGGTAATCTGCTCATTAACTAGGGCGATCCGTTAAAGTGAGGAATATTGTTTCATTTCTCAAATTACCTAGGTAATCTGCAAATTACCTAGATAATCTGCACATTACCTACTAGGCACTCGTTAAAGTGAAAATAAAATCTCTAGTGTTGTAATTTTACAGCACGCTGTGTTGTATTTGTTTTTTTCATTCGGGCGAAAAAAATAGTTTTCTTTCCTTTTCTTTCTTTCTTTACTTATTTTAATCTGTATGTGTTTTAATTTTTATGTGTTTTAAAGTTATATTTGTTTTAATTTTTTTACTTATTTCATCTTTTTTATTCTGTCAATATAAGTTTGAAGATGTTATGCGTTTTTAATATGAAATATAATAACTTTAATAGCTTTCAATAAATTCTATTTTATAAATTAATGTTAAAATTGTAATACAGTAACGATTTCTTTTCAAAATAAAGATATTTAACCATTTAAAAAAAAAAAAAAAAATATTAACAACTTACATTGCTATTACTATTTTTAAAAAAAAAGTTATGCACCAATTTTTAATTTGTTAAAGAAATATTAAATTAGACAATTCAGAAGCATTATTTAAGAAGTACTTCAAATAATTAAAACTGTTTTAATAATTTTTAGACCGCAGGAAAATTAAAATGACTGTTTTCCAATGCTTTATTAAACTATATTTTGCAGCATACATACGTATATCTGTACAAGTTTAGCAAATATATTAATTTTACAAAAAAAAAAAAAAAAAAAACTTTATTAACACATTTTATGTGATAAACTACAACGAAATTATCTGAAAAAGCGAACAAAATAAAAATAAAAATGTAATCAAAAATTAAAACTTTTTTTTTTTTTTTTTTAGTAAGTAATAGTAATTTAAATCAATTTTTAAATAAATTAGTTTTAAAAAGTTGTGTTTTAATAGCTTTATTTCGGGAGGAAATAATTACTGTGTTGTAAATTTTAATATTCATAATTCAAAATGAAGTTTCAGGAGACAGAGCGTTTAGATTAAGATTAGATTTCAATAATAAAATGCAGTGCAGACCCTTATCAAACTTATATTGACAGAATTAAAAAAGAGAAGAAATAAAATCAAAATTAAAACAATTATAACTTACTTGTTTTGTGTAGGTCATGATCAGAAACCTATAATAACCACGTCTTCGACGCTCCAAGTTTTGCGTTTACCAATTATCATAGCGGAAGCGGAGCGGAAAGGATGAAAGTTTTGGTTTGTGTTTGAAGGTCATTCGCGTATCTGTATCACATGACTGTTTGACGTCATAGTGAATGTAAAAAAACTAAGGCTCGAAACAATCATTTGAACTTTAACGACACAGAAGCCGCTAATCTGCAGATTACCTAGTTAAAATGCGGAAAACTCTTGATTCCACACTTTAACGGGTCGTTTTAGTTAATCTGCCGATTAGCTAGGTAATCTGCACATTCACGGATTTCGAGTTTTAACGGTAACATATATACTAAACTTAAAGCACATTTTTGCCCTCTTGAAGTACACAGCCTACATAAATGGTTAAAAATTATTAATCCATTTTTCAGATTTTTAAATTTTTAACTTAGTGTAACTGCATTTTTATTTTATTTTTTTGTTTTTTTAATGATTTACCAACCCTGTAACAAGAGAAATTTATTTTATTTTATAACTTAAAAAAAGTTTTGCATGATTTTCAGATGAATTATTAAATTTTATTTAGTTTTTGGGTTTCGGGTATAAAGAAATCCGGTTCGGATTGATGAAAATTTTTTTGTTGGGTTGATTTTAATCTAAATTCATTAAACTGGGAGATGAACATTACATGGGAATGCCCACCTTATTCAAAATTAATGGTTGAATGATGTTTTCACTAATTATTGGTGTTTTGTACAATGAAAGGTATTGGCAGTTAGGAGACAGGTAGGCTGATTTTTTTTTTTTTAATAGTCAAAGGTTTTTTTTCATATTTCTGTTAAGAAAAAATAGTAGGGGACTGCATGTATTTTTAAATGTTTAATGCTTTATATTTTCTAAGATATAACTATTAAGAAACCCTATTTTTATCTGTAAAAATTTGAATTTTTCCCATTTTTTCAAGAAAAAAAAAAAAAAAAAAAACGGAAAAAAAAACTTTTTTTCCGCTGCCTCAAAATTTCCAGAAATTTTACATCTCTACTTACAACCATTAAGTTTTACCTGATACTCTTATCATCCTTGTATGCATTACGTTTTATCAAGTTCAGCTGACTGAATCCTCTCTTGTACTTGAAGGTACTCAATGGCAGAATCAACAAAAACTGCAGAACTTTTTTTATACTGCCATACAAGCTTAGAAGATTCAATTTCACTATGAAACTTTTGCTATGATTTCATTGATTAAAATTTTAATTAATCAGAGTAAATTTTTTATACAGTTACAATAAACAAGGAAATTCAATTATGTGTAATTTATTTTTTAATCATATTTACTTGGTCACTGTCTCTCAATTTTGCAATAGCTCTCACTGACTGAAATTTTGTATCAATTTCCATAGGAATTTCATCAACTTCTTGGACAGGAGCATCCAACAGAAGTAAATGCTCATCATCTGCCTCACCAGCCTCCTCAAGATCTGCTAATAGTTCATCAGCAAGAGACATGATTCTTTAGTTTTTCAGTTCAGCCTGCAAAAAAAATTATAAACCATCTTCATATACTAAATATAAATTTCTACTCTGATTTAAAATTACATTATATTTAAATATTGACATAAATAACTCAAAATTTCATGATTCTAAACAGGTCAAATTCTCTTGTTACTTCCTTAAGTATTGCAATCCCAATTTGAAAAATGGACTTTGTATCTCGCATAACACAGAAAAAAATTGTCTAGAATGTCGCGAATTTATATTTGTGACTGTCATAATGTCTAGTTGTACACCTGCAATTTTGGTCTTAATACAAACTCCCGTTTTAGAGATATCTACGGCTTTACATGATTTTTCCCGATGTCTAGATGTACATATGTGCGTGCGTGTTTGTGTAACTCACATAACCCAAAAATTGTTGGACGTAGAACATCGCAAATTGGTATATAATTTTGTTATAACATCTAGTTATGCACCTCCTTTTTTGATCTTTCTGTGACTTTCCATTTTGGAGATATCTACGAAAATTATATTCGTAATGACCAAAAATACAAAAGTTTTCCTTATTATATATGACCATCATAGAGATTTCAAAAGAAGCTAATACTAATGATATTGATATAAAAGTTGTCAACCTTTTTGCATATAGAAAGTAATTTGTAAAGAAATAAATATTCAGCCTGTAATGATATTGTTATAAAAGTTTTGACATTTTTGCATGTAGAAAGTAATTCATAAGGACAAAGCAAGTTCTAGTCGATGAATGCACTTTATTTAATGAATATTCAGGTAACAGTTGAATAAAACTTTTTGTACCACAAAAATCAACAGTCAATGAATATTCCCAAAACAACCCAATGAAATAGTCATTCTTACTAAAAAATCAAATAAACATTGTTAAATACACTACAGAACAGAAATTTTGCTAATTCAGGAACAACCGAAATTTTTGAAACCTGAATGAAATTTGAATTCATCGAGAATATTGTCACAGTGATTTATAGAATTTTTGAGGTGGTTCTGTTCTAGAAACCAATGAATAATTATGAAAATTTTCAAAATTTGACTTCTATTGCAGTTAGAATTTCCAAACTGGGAATTCTGAACTACCACTTTTCGCCACATTTGAATGCCTAATTTGACAGTAAGTCAACGGTCGCCTTCGTGGAAATGAAAAAACTATCATATATATTTACACTTTTACTGTAATATAGTATAGAAAAGATATAAGCAAGTTCTAGTCTACAATCATCAATAATCACTCTTCTTTTTTATAGTCTTGTTATTCATTTATAGAAGTTTCTAAGAATTTAGTTCTGTGCTATAAACCATTGAATCTTTTCAAAAATTCCAAATTTTTTTACTGAAGTTAGAGCCAGGGATCACTCTAGAGTGTTTCAGCAGGGTGGCCGAACCCAATGCCCTTTTTCTGGTAAAATCTCACCCTCCTTGCCTATTTTTTAGTCAAAATATTGCCCTCCTTGCCCTTTTCTGAGAAAAAAATACCACAATATTAAAAATAGATTAAAAAAATCGTTTTGGGGTGAAATTACTTTTATTTACTTGTACAGGGTGACAAGAAATAACTTGGACACACATGATACATTATAACTTTAATGCTAATGAAAATATTATGACCAAACTTTAAAATAAATATGAATACATGATTTTGTCTAATATATTTACAAATTTTCAAAGTGGCTACCTTTAGCCTTAATACAGAGCTTTAAATGTGTCACAAAATTTTCGGCTATGGGCCACAACTCGCTTACTGATATTTTATCCCATTCCTTGCATAAGGATTTCTTTAGGGATGCCAAAGTTTTATGAGGTTTAGCACACACCCTTGTCTCCAAGGTGGAGCAAACAGAATAATCCATTGGGCTCAAATGTGGGGAATACGGCGGCCATTCTTGAGCTCCAATGAAGTCAGGGAAATTTCTCACTCACCAGTCTTGAGTGTGTTTTGCTCTGTGTGCAGGTGCAGAATCCTGTTGGATGGTCCATCTTCTGTTTCCAAAGACCTTTTGCGGCCAAGGTAAGACAACATCTTCCAAAATGAGTTTGCAATATGTTTGTTGATTAATATTTATCCCTTGATCAACAAAACCAAGTGGTGTTTTCCCACTAGCACATATCCCACACCAAACCATTACAGATTGGTATTATTTAATCCATTCAACAATGTAAGAAGGTCCAGGTGCTTCTGCTGACCAAACTGTATCATTATAGCTATTGTGAGCTTGTTCAATCGAGAACAGCTTCTCATCTGTGAAGACAAATGTTTGCCATTGATCACCTGCGGCCCGCTTTAACAGTTCTTTACACCTTTGAAGTCTTGTGCATTTGTTCGCTGCTGTTAGCTTTTGAGTCTCTTTCTTTTTGTAGACCAAGCTCTATTTCTTTTGAAGACCAAGCTCTATTCTTGCCATCAAACATGCAGTTTCTCTGTTGATCTTCATCTCTCTAGCAACCTTTCTCATTGAAATCCTAGGATTCCGTTGAACTCGGTTTTTGATAACTGTCTGGTTTCTTGATGTGTTAACTGTGCGCTTTCTCCCTCTTCCTGGCCTGTCACTATCATGTCCGAGTTCTTTAAACTTTTTGATTGTGTATGAAACCGTCTACTTAGGCACTTTCAATAGTTGAACAATTTCACATTGTTTCTTTCCTTGCTTATGTAATTCAAGTATGGCAGATCGTTTGTTAACCATAATGGTTATCACAACTAACTTACTTACACCTGTTTAGTTGCTTTCTAGGATCAATACTTAATGAAATAAATTTATAACTTTAGTGGTAGTTACAGATATTTCGTTTGAAACTTCGTCCAAGTTATTTCTTGTCACCCTGTAAGATATTACATTTTTAATTTTTTGATAAAAGTGAAATAATTGTGCTATTTTTTTTTTATTACCACTAAGTGCAATAATGAGAAACTTCTAAACTTGGAAAAAAAAAAAAAAAAAAAATTAAGAAGCATTCATTGGAGTATTCTGCATTTCCAGACATTCTTCAAAAATTATTTTTTAAGTTTTTTAAAATTGTGTATGTACTAACGTTTAAGCTAAGGCCCCTTCTACTCACTTTGAGAGGAATTAAAAAAAAAAAAAAAAGAATCTGGTAATACCTGTGCAACTGTAGCATCATCAAAACCATGTGACCTTGCATCCAATGAAATATAGGAAAAAACGTAACTGTAGTCAGTAACTGTCTTTCTACCGAAAAGGTTCGCAGAGTTGTTGTCAGTGTGAATACTCTTTTTTTTTTTTTTTTTTTTTTTTTGGAATGTTCTAAAGTCAAAATGTAATGTTTATATTCTGTATATGTTGTTATGTCTTCATTAAACTTTGTCATGTGCTAAAATAGTTGCAGAGTCTTCATCTTTTATTCAATGCCTCAAATTAATTTGTTTTTTATGGAAAAGCAAAGAATAATTAGTCTTATGTCTACATTAATTAGCCAGCAATACAATCTGCATTTTAAGTTGCTTTTTTAATATTTATCTGAGAGCATTAAAAGAAGTTTAAGGCTATCTATTATAAATATGCCACCTATTTCTTCCGGCTGATTTTTTCCACTCCGAAAGAAAATTTCCAACCTTGTATAGCAACTAACCATAAATTTTAAAAACTAAATAAATAATAAAATAAATAAATAACTAATAGGTAATTTCAAAATTTGCTCAACAAAAAAAAATGTTACGGAGAAAACAGATTGTTGGCATAAAAGTTTTTGTAAAAATTAACCCATATGTGTTTAAACAATCTTTACAAAAGTTGCCCTTATTCTATAATGTGCACCGTGCCCTTTTTTATGTTCTAGAGTGATCCCTGTTAGAACTTCCACACGTTGGCAACCATAACTACAAATTTTTGCCAAATTTGATCACCAACTTGCCAAATTCAATGCCAAGACCAAAATCAGGTGAATCTTACAAACTTGGCGAGATTAGTGCTCAAAATTTGGCAGTCAGGATAGCTAGAATTAGTAAACCCTTTTTCAATTTTAATGGAGTTAATTGTTTTGGTAAAATGTATTGTTTCTTTCCACTAATTTTCACCAAAGAGAACAAAAGTAGACTATCTATAATGGAATCATTTTCATTGAACTCTAATCTGTACATCTGCCAATGAGAGATTCTGTAATAAGCTATGAGGTATGGAAAAAAACTATTATACCTATCTGTCTCGGCAATACATATAATCCTATTCTATAAAAGTAGTTTTTGACAATTGGTCAGTGTGTGTGTATGTATGTGGGGAATCTTCTGTGTGAGTCATTCCATTTTAAATCAACAAATGGGGTGTGCAACACCATTTTTGATTTTGATGACAATTTGCACATGCTTTCCCCATACCTTTTAGACCACAAAAATATATTTTTTTTATTTAAAAAAAATTTACCCTTCGATATGTAGGCTATTTTTGTCGTTGCCAACAGCGAAAATTGGATATTTTGATGCTTTGCGTTATGAACTATAACTTTTTTTCTATAAAAGCTATCAAGCTCAACTATAGCTCATTGGAAAGCTAAAAAAAAAATCTTTTTCCATATGGTATCAATAAATTTGAGATTTAAAAACAAAGGTTATTTTTTCAAGATCAAAGTTTGTGATGCAAAATTAATTTTTTGCCACTTTTGAAAATTAAAAAACCTATGAAGGGCTTGGAATAACAAGCCCTCTTTTTTTTCTTATATACATATAAAAGGTTGCTTATTGTATTAAAAAGTTTGGCTTGTTACTCTGCCCCCTTCACAAGATACGACCCCCCAAAGTTGCAAATTTTCTAAAAAAATCCAATTTTCAATGCTAAAAAAATGCATGTGGGGGGCAAGGTAGATTTTTTTTTACTTGTGTGATTTTAAGTACTTCTTACCATCTTTCAAACAAAAAAAAAGTTACTTTGTTATTCAAAGGCGTTTGGCAGCTATAAGGGTCTAAATTTTCAAATAATTATACTGAAACAACGCAATTATTTTCATACTTCTTAATCTTAGGTGTTAGTGAAAAGTTATTTTTTACTTAATTGTTAGTTTTAAATGGTGAAAACAACTAAAAAGACTAAGAAGAGTTGTCAAAGAACACATTTAAACTTTGATAAGCTAATTTAAGGTTTATAACATCTTGGTATATAGAATTTAACTTACCTCTCAAAACATGCAAAACTTTTTTGTTCAGTGGTTTATTGTCTCATAGAGAAGAGTTGACAAATGTTCACTCATCACAGGTGTGATATTATGACCTCTTCCCTGTGCTGACCATAGTTCTGACGCAGTCAGGATTTTCAAAATATCTTGAAACCGAACCCAAGTTTGGTTATCATGACTTGATTTTTTAAACGATGTTCCAGGTCCTTTAGGATGAAAAAAGTGGATCCTGTATTCTTCTTCGACATCAAATACCTTTATTTCCACCACTTCTCCTAGCCACCAGTCACCATCATATACGCAACAAACATAATCGGACAACTTTGGTCGGGTTGTTGGTGTGGATAATCTAAGGTTGATAGGTTCGTCTTTGATGACATGAAAGGTTGTAAAATCTAAAGAAAATGATGTACGTCTGGCATGAATGATATTTCTGTTGAGTGGAATGTAGCTGTGGAAAGACCGAGTTTGGGGTAATGATAGTGCTGTTTTATATCTTTCCTCAAGAACTTTTCCTACTGCATTAACATCATCACAGGAAACATAGAAAAACGTTACACTATTAATATGTTCAGTGCAGTATTCAAAGACATCTAATGGATTCAAGATTTGATTACTGACCGGTCGTTGCAAACTAGCCTTTCGCACTAGCCTCTTCACTGTTCCTCCAATCCCATCGCAAGGGCCTTTCCCGTGGGATGTAGCAAAAAAATGCCACTCTGCTTTTATCTCAAAGTCTTGTTCATGATGGCTCAAGTTAATGAAGTTTTTCCTGTTTTTGTACTGTGCGGCAGATCCATCTGAAAAATAGAATAATTTTGAAATTAAAGCATGATCTGCCTTCAGTTTTTTAACAAGGATCATTTGAAAGGCGTAGAATGTAGTTGTGTTGTGGTCAAGGCAGTCGCTTACAAAGCAAAAATTTGAGTTTGAATTTCTCCATCTTTTCCCCAGTAGACAACAAAAGGATGAAGCGTACATTGCACACCTGACCAGTGATAGGTCTGCACCTCGTCTTGAACAACACAACACACTTTTTTTACCTTCAACAAGGACAGTTATTCACCAAAATATTCTGTAAATATGTATATTTCTTGACCTTGAAATGAAAAAACCTACATGAAAGACAAAAATTTACAAGATTTTACAGCAAGAACACTTCCCAGCAACCTACTCCTTTCAGAGTTAAAGAAACAACTAAGTTATAAAGCAGTTCCATGTGACATCATTGGCAGGCAGATCATTTGTCTTACCCTATATTATTGGTCAAATTGTATCCAATAATATTCAAGCAGCCTTGTCATTGGCACAGTTCCTACCACAGGTAGGTACTGTTTGCCTAAAGGGAACTGTTCTATACATGTGGGAGCAAGGCTGGACAAGTTGAAATCTGTCTATTCTTGCTTTTAACTGGCAAATAGATTACTATAAATGAGGAAAAGTAGGAATATGATATATTCTTATTTGTGAGGTCAATCTAAGTCCATGAAATAAAAAAAAATAATAATAAATGACATGTTTCCAAAAAAAAGTACATGAAAAAATTGGATGGTTTTAGTGTGATTATTTGAAAATTCAGACCCTTATAGCTGCCAAACGCCTTTGAATAACAAAGTAATTTTTTTTTTTGTTTGAAAGATGGTATGAAGTACTTAAAATCACACAAGTAAAAAAAAATTTACCTTGCCCCCCACATGCATTTTTTTAGCATTGAAAATTGGATTTTTTAGAAAATTTGCAACTTCGGGGGGGGTCGTATCTTGTGAAGGGGGCAGAGTAACAAGTCAAACTTTTTAATACAATAAGCAACCTTATATATGTATATAAGAAAAAAAAAGAGGGCTTGTTATTCCAAGCCCTTCATAGGTTTTTTAATTTTCAAAAGTGGCAAAAAATTAATTTTGCATCGCAAACTTTGACCTTGAAAAAATAACCTTTGTTTTTAAATCTCAAATTTATTGATACTATATGGAAAAAGATCTTTTTTTTTAGCTTTCCAATGAGCTATAGTTGAGTTTGATACCTTTGATAGGAAAAAAGTTATAGTTCATAAAGCAAAGCATCAAAATATCTAATTTTTGCTGTTGGCAACGACAAAAATAGCCTTCATATCAAAGGGTAATTTTTTTTTAAATAAAAAAAATATATTTTTGTGGTCAAAAAGGTATGGGGAAAGCACATGCAAATTGTCATCAAAATCAAAAATTGTCATGCAACAACTTTTTTGAAAATTTGTTGATTTAAAATGGAATTACCCGTGTATCATATTTTCGAATCTAATAAAGACAGGTGTTGGTGTTAGGGATTAAGGCCGATTGACAACACTGGGGTCCTAGGCCTGACCTAATAAAGACAGAACTACAAAACTTTAGAATTAATACAGGTCTGGTGTACAGATGAATTTTCAAAATTTTAGTGAAATTTGGAAACTGAAAGTGTGACCGTAAGTCTATATCTTAAAAATGGCTCTAACGATTTTCTTCAAAATTGCTATATAAACATTCTATTAGATGTTCTTTCGAATGACATAGTTGGTTAGTTCAGGAAATTAGATAAGCATCCTGTATAAATAGCTCAGTTTCAGTTCTCGCAAGTGCATTCCTTTAAAAACGGCTGTACGAATTATTTTCAAACTCGCCATATTAACTCCCTTTTAAAGATCCTTTTGTATGTAATTATTGTTTTTTGGTCAATAATTGAGCATGTAAAATTTTGGTACAAGTTGGTATCTCAAAAACAGCTCTAATGATTTTTTTGAAAATTGTTAGATAAATCCATTTTAGATATCCTTTCTCATGTATTACATGGTTATTAAAGGAAAATTAACAGCCATCCTGCTTAGGTAGATCAATTTTAGATCTTGGAAATTGGTGTTTTAAAAAGTAACTCTACAATTTTTTTTTTCTTATTTTCTCACTATGTAAACTTTGTTTTATATGTTTTTGCACGGTTATTAAGTTTCTCTTACTGGAAATATTTTAGGTTTCTATTTTGTTAGAACAATTTTATGTCCTCTAATCACATTATGTTTTCTGATCACATCTCCAGATAATGCACATAGACATAATATGTGTAATAGTAGATAATGGAAGTCGTGTGGTTGTTTCACACCAGATTCTTTTTTTTTTTTTTTTTTCCCGGACCTTTTTTCTGCCTGTTTACTTAATAATCAGTTACCTAGCATAAAAATGTCAATGTTTTCATAACAATATGTGTATTTCAATGGGTGTATAAGGAAGTCATGGTGTCCACATCAGATTTTGTAGATTATAATTGTGTAAGTACTTTTATAAGCACTTGCAAGATATCTTAGATTTTGTTCAAAAAGTAATTTTTACCACAATATAAGAAAATACCATACTTTCCTACCTTCCTCCCTCCACCCTCAGAATTTTAGCAGAAAGGCAAAGCTTTTTCTGTGTAAATTATCTAGTTGGGCATGTACATATTTAATTAAAATTACCTTTCAAAAAATAAAGTGTCTTCTCATTGACTTAAAATGAAATAAACAATGTCAATATATGTATAATACTGTTAACAAATTATTTTTCAACAGATCTGTACCAGATATGTGAATATATTTTTTATTAATAAGCATTTGAATAAGATATTTGAGCATGTAAAAGTTTTAATTTGGCCTATATTTTCTACTATAACATGCCCGACAGGATAGGGCATGTAAAAATTTTGAGATTTTTTATGACTTGCAGAAGAGCATTTTGTTTAATTTTTAAAACCACAAATTTAATAAAACCATAAATTTTCAAAGAGGTATTCACAGATTGAGACACATTTTGCCTGTTCATAAATTTTAAAGCTGTTCAAATGAAATTATGAAATTCATATTTTTTATTACAAGGAGAACAAAATCAGATAGTGATACTACCTAATATGTAAAACACCTTAACACTGCTACTTATCTGCAGAATGAATGACAAGGGGAAATTAATTAATGATATGTTATGTAGGTTTATAAAAAATACTTATACCTGTAATAATTGATATTTAGAGAATTCGTAATACGGGAAATAGAGCACCCACAATGAGATATTTCTATAAAAATAACATGAAATTCAGAGACATCGAATTTTTCAAAAACCTTAAGGGCAGCCTCTGAAATGAACCCATGAAAAATGTGAAAACGAAAAATTCTACTCAGTCCGATAATTATAGAAATTTTATGCATTGTCGTTTGATAAACATTATTATGAACAAATAGATTTATGCAATAATAAAGCTTAAAATGAAAAAAAAAAAAAAAAAAAAAAAATGCACTCACTCAAAAGATATTTGCCCGCTAAAATCCAGAAACTGTTATTATGGTGTTGTTTTCTGATAATACAAATCTTGGACGAATAATGAATTATTGAAATTCAAACCTCTTTGTAAAATACAAAATACAAACAAACAAAATAGGATTAGTTGAACGATTGGTTGGTTGAATAGTGGTTGGATGCAGGCAAAGAAGAAAATAGAGTTATTGAGCAACATGAAGTTCACGGATTAGGATACAGGATGACAAACTAGATAGGGCGGTCAGCGTGACAAACGGAGCTTTATTTTCCGCATTAATTCAGCCGAACAGAGTAAGCGATCCGATCGCCGCCTGGTGTAGTATCTATGAAACTCATCGGAAGAAAGGGAAAGCCCGCCCCTTCGGCTTCAGTCATCCAACGAAGGACAGCCAGAAATGTAAAAACGCGCTGATTGATGTATTTTCGAGATTTGGTCGCCCTCTATCTGTAAGATGAAAATTACTACCTTTCCGTAACATTAGTAATACATCCTTGTCTTTTAATCCGTGATGAAGTTAGAGAGACAGAGTAAGCCCCAAGTTCTCCATGAATAATGATATTTAAATTTTAGTTGATCAAGTGTCCAGTAGAGGACAAAACTGGTCAGAGCATGGTCAGAGCGGGGCTCGATTTGCATTGAAAACATAGGAGACATTTTATTAATTTTAAATCATTCAAATTAGCAAAGGCTCGAAAATACTTTGCCCTTAGATGTGCTATCCGCGTTTGTAATGATCGATAGATGGCGCTCTCTGAACACTGCAGTTGTTAGTAAATATAACAGCCACGTGTAAGTATTATTCTTTCTCCGCCATTTCATCATGGAAAGTCGATTGCATAATATGAGGATATGCAGTTGTGTGATAATTTCACCTTAGCCCACCAGAGGGCGAGCATTTCATTACAATCGCGGATTCTTCTGCCAAAGCGAAAAATAAAGCTCTAGGAAAAGTAAAAATGTAACAATAAATGTAAGAATGTGCAACAAATGGCTATCAATTATTCAAATCATCTAAAATTATATTTAAAAAATTTAAATCGGAAAAAGAAACAAACAAAATGTAGTAAAGTATTTGGAAAGTATAAAAATTATTTAAAATTGTTATTTGCCCCCCCCCCTTTTTTTTTTCTTTTTTAAATTTTATCTCATTAAAATAGTTACTTAAATTGTTTTTTTTTTTTTTTTTTTTTTTTTTTTTTTATCGTTTATTAAACTTGTTGACATTCTTAAAAATTAGTGTTATAAATTTTGAATTAAACTTGAAAAGGTTAGAAAAATTAGTTTTAGCATAAAAATAATGCAAATTTATTTTATACAAAATTTTTACGCAATTTTTTCTTCCCATACAAAGCCTTCATTTCATCAATTTTCGTTTCCTTCCTCGTAAAAGATAATTAGTATGTAAAAAAGCAGTGGCGGCTCGTGCAAATTTTCCCAGGTGGGGGCCCGATCCATCGTATGATGCGTAATTTAACTTTAATACTATTCATTATTCAAACATGAAAACAAACATGTGGGATGTAAAACGAAATTTCGGATTTTTTTTTATTTTTATTATTATTTATTTTTTTTTCTTTATTATTATTTATTTTCTTTATTTATTTATTTATTTATTTATTTATTTATTTTTTGATGGCGAATCTTAAATTCAACACTATGGAAAACATTGCATAAAATTATCACAAAAATTAAAGTTTTATAAATACAATTGAAAACTTCTGCAATATTCAGATCAATGGAATATCTAAATTTAAATATCTGGAAGCTAGTAGACGGAAATTGCCAAGTTCGATACCAGATCGCTTTCGTCGACATATACATTTGGAGTTTACTATGGTTTTCTCCAAAACTCAAATAAAATGGGCTATGTGTTTCGTATATTGTTGTATAATCTTAAAATACTTTAAACAAAGGATAAAGAGAATCTTAAACTCTTACACCAACATGGAATTCTATTCTTGTTTATTTTCAGCTATTACAAAACTGTTGCCACAAATCACAACCTAATACTTTACGTAACATCCTTCCCCTTTTACTTATTAAGAAATTTAGATTAATAATTTTCCATACATTAGTTATACAAATTTTCACATTATACATTTATCCCTTTCCCTTTTTTAACATCTCTGAAATAAAATACAACCCAATATTAGAATTAAAAAATAGTCAACAGTGCTAGTCTCTATATCTTGAAGGCACTTTTACAACTCGTCCTGACTTAGTGGTATATTGAGGTCTTTCTTGCATCACACCAGTGTTCACTTCTTGTGGTACAGAAGGATTTTTCTGATTCACTTCGGCATCTGGATTTGGTGTTGGTACAACTTCATTGGTTGACCTTCGAATTGTCTTAGTTGGAGTCGAGACATCCGGTACATGTGTTGTAATCTTCTTTTGGTGAGGCGTTCCTCGAAGAAACATTCTATTTCTCACATAGGTTTGTCCATTATCTGTAGTGACTTCAAATCTTCTCGGTGTTAAAGTCTTTGTAACTACAGCTTTCTTCCAGGTTTCATTTCTTTTGTGAGGTTGCATGTATACTACATCTCCTTGTTTATATTCAGGCAGAGCATTTTTCTTATTATCACATTCAGACTTCTTCTGTCTTACATCTTCTTTACGTTGAGTGATTTCAGGATACGAGTTGAAAGACGGCTTGAATAAAGAACTTGAAGTTGGCACTAGAGTTCTTGTCCGCTTACCAAGAAGTAGTTGCGCTGGACTTTTCCCAACATTTTCAATTGGAGTATTTCTATAATTTAAAAGACCTAAGTAGGGATCTTCTTTTGCAAAAAGGCTCTTTTTCATAATCTTCTTCACAATTTTCACAGCCGACTCAACTTGACCATTTGATTTACTGTTGTAAGGACTGGTTTGCTTGTGTTTAATATCCCAAGCTTCACAAAATTTGTTGAATTCATCAGATCTTAGTTGAGTATCACCTCCAGTTACAACTGTTTCTGGTATACCATACCTTGCAAAATGATGTTTGACTTTTCCTATCACAGTTGTAGATTTTGTGTCTGTCAGGTAATCTACTTCTATGAATTGACTAAAATAGTCCACAGTAACTAAGTAATTTCTACCTTCTAAAACAAATAAATCAATTCCAACCTTCTGCCAAGGTCTTTCAGCTACTTCATGCCACTTTATAGCATCTTGAGGTCTATGATCACTGTATGACAAGCATGTATGGCATCCACTAATGAATTGTCTAATTTCTGTTGACATACCAGGCCAAAATATGAGTTCCCTTGCTCTTCTTAAACATGAATTGATACCTAGATGTCCGAGGTGAATTTTATCTTTCATTTCTTTTCTCATTGTTTTTGGAATTACAATTCTTTCTCCTCTTACTACAACACCATCTTGAATTCCCAATTCATCTCGATAATCAAAATAACTTCTTATTATCGGAGAAACATCAACTCTATCTTTTGGCCATCCTTTTGTAATCATCTGTTTTAAAGCAAGTATTTCCTCATCTTTAATTGATGCATCTTGAATTTTCTCTAAACAGGTACCTTTAATTGGTAAAGTATGGATACTGCAAACTATATCAATCTCCTTATCGTCATGTTCTGTTGTTTCTAATGGTGCTCTGGAGAGAGTATCTGAAACAGGAATTTTTGTTCCAGGCTTGTAGATTAAATCAAAATTATACCTTTGAGCTCTAAGTAACATATTTTGCAAACGTTTAGGTGCTTTATATAAAGGTTTTTTTCTTATAGCTTCTAGAGGTTTGTGGTCATTGTACACTGTTACTTTTCTTCCATATACATAATGGTGAAATTTCTCTAAGCTCCATATGACAGCTAACATCTCCTTTTCAATCTGAGCATAGTTACGCTCTGCAGCATTTAGTGTTCTACTTGCATAGGCGATTGCGCTAGAACCTTGCATTAAGACTGCACCAAGACCGAATTTGCTTGAATCACACTCTATTTCAACAGGTTTTGTAGAATCAAAGATTTTCAAAGTCGGTGCTTTTGTAAGTAGATTCTTCAATTTCTTCAGAGCTGCATCTTGTCTCGCTGTCCAATTCCATGGAACGTCATTCTTTAAAAGAGTATACAATGGCTCACTAATTGTAGCATAGTCTTTCACAAATTTCATTTGATAATTACACATTCCCAAGAACCTTTTTAATTCTTCTTTGTTGCTTGGCTCTTTTAAATCTACAATTGCTTGAATTTTCTTAAAGTCTGGTTTCACACCATCTTTGGATATTTTATGACCCATAAAAGTGATTTCCTGACATTGTAGTTCCATTTTTTCTTTATTGAGCTTCACTTTTAGATCTTTGCACTTCTGTAAAAATATTTTTACATTTTCATCATGTTCTTTTATGTCCTTTCCAAAAATTACTACATCATCAGCAATATTGATGAGTCCAGGAAGAGCTTCAAATGATTGCTTCATCTTCAATTGAAATATTTCAGAAGCCACATTTAGGCCAAAGGGTAGACGTAGGAAGCAATACCGACCAAAATTAGTTTGAAACGTTGTGAGTAAACTCGATTCTTTGTCAAGTGAAATATGCCAATACCCATTCTGTAAATCAAATTTGCTAAATACTGTAGCACCATTTAATTCATGTAGTACTTCTTCTAAATTAGGCATAATATATCTTGGTCTTTTAAGAGCTTTATTCAGTTCAAGAGGATTCAAACACAGTCTTAACTTGCCATTTGGTTTTTCTACACACACTATGTTACTGGTCCACAGAGTTGGTTCAGTTACTTTTCGGATGACCCCTTTATTTTCAAGTCGATCCAGTTCTTCTTTTAGCTTATCTCTCAAAGCAATAGGCACTCTGTGTACTGGCATAGCAGATGGAGGTATATCATGGTCAGTCTGAAGATGAACGACACCAGGCAATCCTCCAATGCCTTCAGCAAAAACACCACTATAATCAGTTAAGTCGACAATATTCACAGATTGGAATTCTTTCTCTTGAATTGTAATCAACTTCATAGCTTGAACAGCTTTCAAACCAAGCAGTGGTTGAATATGTTCTTTGTCAACGATAATAAATTCAATATTGTATTTTTTATTGTTTTTGGGGTTGATTACATGTTCCCGATGTAGTCCTATTGGTTCAAAAGTGCTGCCGTTCCACATCTTCAAAACTTTCTTGCATGGCTCTATACCAGTTGCATACTGTTTTGGTAAGATATTAACCGTTGCTCCAGTATCAAGTTGAAAAGTTACCTCTTTTCCATTAATTATCATCACACCCTTTATATCCTTGCCTGGATCTCCTATTTTGTTCACCCATTCTTCTTCATCTGAATTCAGCTGATGTATACTATCTTCTTTCTTTATTTTGAATGATGAACACTTGATTGCAAAGTGATTTCTTTTTTTGCATTTAGAACATGTTTTTCCCCATGCTGGACAGAGTTCTTTGGTAAATTTGTGCTTTTTTCCACAATATTTACATGATTTTTCTTTCTTGCCATCTTCTTTCTTCGTTTCAAAAGATTTCTTGTTATGATGAATTTTAATTTTGTTCACAATCTCCGGACGAAATTCTTTTCTTTTAATTTGTGCATATTCTGCAGCTCTACATGTGTCAATGCATTTTTCTAATGTTAACTTTCTCTCAGGAGCAGTTCTTGCAATTGGTTATCTTTCAAACCCAAAATAATTCTATCTCGAAGTAACGAGTCAATGCAATCCGTACAGTAGCTGCATGTTTTAATTAGCACTCTTATGGCAGATAAAAATTCATCAAACGTTTCGTTTTCTTGTTGCTTTCTATTATTGAACATAAAGCGTTCATACGTTTCATTAATTTCACCTACTACATATTGCTCGAACGTATCGATTATATCCGTAGTTGTTCTTGCATCTTCTGCTGTAGAAAACGAAAATCCGTTATACCTTTGCAACGCAGCGTCACCAAGAGTATGCAATAGTAAAGCAACTTGATATTTTACATCTTGTTTCTCTAAGTTGGTTAGAATAGCATAGTTTGCCCACTTTTGTTTGAACAATTTCCAGTTCGTACACAGATTATTATCGAACACCAAAGGTTCTGGCGGTTTGACTGTGATAGGCTTAGCATCGGTACTCATCGTATCAGGAGTATTTTTCTTCTCTGAGAAAAAAAAAATCACAGTTCACAGCTTCACAGTACTACTTTATAAATTTCCGTCTGCCACCATGTTTCGTATATTGTTGTATAATCTTAAAATACTTTAAACAAAGGATAAAGAGAATCTTAAACTCTTACACCAACATGGAATTCTATTCTTGTTTATTTTCAGCTATTACAAAACTGTTGCCACAAATCACAACCTAATACTTTACGTAACACTATGTAGCACTTAGAAAGACTTTCTACAGAGAGTACACCACTCAGGTCTAGGACCCTCTTTTAGTCAACTGGCATTAACCCTAACACTACACACCATTAAAATTTAAATTACACTACACACCATTAAAATTTAAATTCAGATGTCTCAGAGTTTCATATTATTTAGCTTACGCTAATTATATCCCTAAATCTTTTAATTATAGAATTTCAAGTGTTATATTCATGTTTCTTATCTATTGGAATTTAGAAAGTCATGGTTAATGTAATATGGATACATATTAAAAAAAAAAATAAAAAGAAAAAAGAAAAGAAAGAAAGAAAATAAAGAAAAAAATAAACATTGCGGATGTTTCTATTAAATCGCATTTAAAAGAAAAATCTAATAATAATAATAATAAATCACAATTTTATGCAGCTATTTAATCGATTTATTCATGTAAATCCATTAATTATTTACCTAAAAATTTTACAATTTATTTACATAAAAGTTTTAATACACTATCCTGAAGGGGAAAAAAATCGCATTTTATTTTTATTTCCCCCCCCCCTCATTTAAATTCAAAACACTTTAGTTAAAGAGGTCTTAAACTCTTATACAAGCTTTTATCTCAAAGGCTAGTCTAGAAAATATTTTTGACTATTACCAGATTTTTTTTTTAAACGCTAAACTTTTAAACTGCCATATATAACTCTAAAAAATTCACCGAAAAATCAATGCGGAAAAAAAAAAAAAAAAAAAAAAAAAAAACGTAGTGCAGAAGTCGCCAAATATTATCCGTGAATTGCATGGTTAACAGGCAGGTTTTTTTCCCAATAGTTTTGTTCCAAATCCAAAGGGCAGGAATCTGCTGGCCCATCCACGAGAAAATTACAGCGTGCTTAAACTGGTAAAGCAGTTAGTCGCCAAATATGTTAACCTGATCTTCTAGTAGAATAAACTGTACAAATAAACACGCCAATTTCGGGCCGAATGAAAACGGCCCGCTGTATTAGATAAGGAAAAGGGAAGTAGCGGTCTCTCTCAGTCATTAGTGATTTGTGACAGCTGGAAAAATATATTGACAAATAAATGATAATGAAAGAAGATAAAGAATAAGTTAGATAGGCGTAGTTATTTTGTATATATGTTTTTGAACAATTATAGAAAGCAAAATTATTATTATTATTATTATTTTAATCGAGAAAAAATTTAGGTGGATCCGTGCCCGTTGACCCTTAATGTAGAACCGCCACTGCAAAAATGTAAATGTCTCGGTGAATTTATAAGGATTTTTTTTTTTCTTTGTACCACTGACAGACGAGAATTGCCGGGCCCAATCCCAGGTCATGCTACTCTGCTTAGTTGTTTGGAATTTTCCATAGTTTTCTCCGAAACTCACATAAAGATTGACTAGGACACTATGAAGGCACTCTGTTTTGGCCTAGGACCCTCATGTAATCAATCGGCGTTTTCACCTATACCATCAATTTCTCAGATTTTCAAGCCTATGGGTTTAAAATTGTTATATTGTTAAAAAAAAAAAAAAAAAAAAAAACTTAGAAAAAGAAAGCATTTATAAAAGTAGAAATTTATAAGAAATAATTGTCATTAATCCAAACTATCTAAAATAATTAAATAAATAAATAAAAAGGAAGAAAATTTTAAAATGTAACAAAATATAAATTAAGTATTTTTTTTTTTAACTTTAATTACTTTTACTTTTAACTTAAATCCATGTCGAATTCGTTGGCTTAGCAATTCAGAGTTTTCTCTGGTTTTCTCCTAAATTTGCTGAAAAAAGGACTTGGACCCCCCTTAGAATGACACACACGCCGGACATTCCACCCAGGCCTAGGAACTTCGATACGTAATCCAGTATCTCTGACGCTCAGGTAGTCAAAACTTCTTTACACCCATTCAATATTTAAAAAAAATTGTTCCAAGTAAAACATAATTAGTATGAAAAAAAAATCCCTTTCCGGCAAGCTTAAAGGCAAAGGTAGATTCCTTTACGTTAATGTTACAAAAGTAAAAAAAATATTACATATGCATTAACACACACTTAGTCAATGGCTTTGTTCCCACACATTGCATTATTACGTCGCTATTCTGTTTTTAAGAAAATTAATTATCAACTACTACTATTCATTCTACTTAAAATTTTAGGCTAGATTTAATAGTCAGTAAATGATTCATTTTTTTTTTTTAATCCAAGTTCATAATTATTCAACAAATAGAAGCCATAAAGATATACAATTTGGTGAAAAAACTTGCGACTTAGCAATGAAATTTGTGATTTGGCAGCAAAATTTGATAGTTGACAACGAAATTTTTGACTTGGCGACGAAATTCGTTATTTGATGACAAAATTTGGCGAGCTTGGCGATGAAAAATGGCAGCTTCGACGTCATTATATTTTCTTCCCACGCAAAAACCTCATATCACTTCACAGACCAATATCTTGTTTCCACAAGATAAAAAATCAAAGGAAGCTGTAACGTATTACTCTCAATTTCAATCGTAAATTTTAAATTCTTGCGTAAACCGGCGTTCTAAACCACAAACGATATTTTTACCAAGACTGACGCATTATTTTAATTTTATATTTTTAAATGATTAATTAAAGCTGTTACCATGGTTTTTATATTTTCAGTGATCTTTTTTATTATCGTTTGCACGTGACGTAAGCATCAGATTATAAATTTAAGCAATTAAAGCTACAGAAAAAGTCGGCTTCATCACAGTTGACGAAAAATCACTTCTTAACTTGTAACTTTTAAGCAATTGAAGTTACCGAAAAAGTTTAAATACAAAAGTTGTTCTTTAGGGTAAGGCGGTAATTCGCTTGATTTGAAGTATTTTCCTATTTTCAATATTAAAGAAATTATGCACAAATGAAAATTTCCAACCCCCACCATTTCCACCCCCTTTGAGCTGGATGCCCCATCTACGAACTCGACCAAGACTTTTACTGTCCTGACAACATGTCGCGAGCTGGTTAAATTTAAATAAAAATTACTCCAGTTATCGTGTTCACAAATTAACATGGGAAAAAGCGTTATACATATATATATAAACTTTTGAACGGAGGGTGGTTTTGGGTTCTAGGAGTCATGATCAGTAAAGATATGAAAAAATTTTCCAGAAGTCGTGTCATGAGAGCCATTGCAATAGGTAGATCTCCTATAAGGAATCTACCTAAAAAGTGGATTTATTATTAGCTTCTGCGTGTATAAGAAGAAAGTAGAAGATACGGAAAAAAATTCTATTTCCGGTTTTCGCTGAATTTAGATGTTTTGAGCATACCTTACGTTTCAATTAACTGAAATTGACTACTTATTTTTAAAAAAGTGGATTTATTGCTAGATTCTGCATGTATAAGAAGCAACGGAAAAACTTTTGATTTCTGGTTTTCGATGAATTTACATGTTTTGAGATTTCCTTGCATTTCAATTAACTGAAATTGACTACTTATTTTTTAAAAAGTGGATTTATTATTCTTTCCTCTGCTTATATAAGAAGAAAGTATAAGATTTAGAAGATTTTTGGTTTTCGATGAAGTCACACGTTTTGAGATTTCTCAAACTCAATCAGACCATCTTTGCAAAATATCTGTCTTTTTGAGTTCAAACACTGTTCCAATGAAACCAATGAAATTAGTTTAATCGAATTTGATATTGGGTTGAACCTTGGTTTGACATGGTACCGATTAGCTTTTGGGCTGTATCACCCAACAAGGGGCGTTTCCACGTTGAGATTTCCTCTCACTTCAGTTCAGGAAAGGCTTAACACCTACAGCGTACCAAAACTTAGAGAAATATATTACGTAGAACTCTGCTGATTCACTTAGAGTGCATATCGACAAAAAATTGCCGCAGCTGTGTTGCAATTTAATTCCGTTTAGGACAAGGCAATAACTTTGGTTTGCCTTGCTTTGCAAAAAAGTGGTCAAGTTTCGACAACTGGGCGATACTAGTTAAATAAATAAATAAAAATAAAAATACATTTAATGGGAAATATATGTATTATATAATCACAAAAGCATTAGTTGTCTAAAATGCGGCAGAAATATTGCTCATAGCATATTGTTATAAGGGATTAATTCTTTGCTCTGCATCAATTGTACTGTTGCAATGAAAGTAGTTTTATAGGCAAAGTGAAAATAAAAGGGCATTTCATTCACTTGCAGTGGGGTCAGTCTTGGCGACAAACTTGGTGAGTGGGTGACCAAATTTGGTGAAAAACTGTAGTTTAGAGCTCCCGAAGTTTCGAAGCTCTCCGACACACGGGAGCACAGATCTCGAGCTTTCATGGGATTCTCGATAAAATCATTGCCAAAAGTTATAAATAGGAGTGGGTTGATTTCTGTGAGAGCGTATGTAGTCACTGCGATTCAGAGCTATTCAGAGACCTATTCTGAATGATTGCACTTTAGGGATTGAGCTCTAAACGAATGAACATTTTTCGTGAGCTAGCGAAGATTTCTGCTTTGGAGTATTTGATGATATTTGCTTTACTCCTGAGGAACAAGTGACTGTTTTTTAGACTGTTCCAGAACATTCATCGAATAGTGACTTTTGCTGTACAAATAACAGCTTCAACTGTTTTCAGAATATTTGAAGAATTAACTTTACTACTATTGGACTGTTTTCGAGAATATTCGTTTTAATAATAGTTTTGATGTACAGATTCGAGAGTTTAAACAATATTTAATATCGCCAAGGAGGTCCTATACTAAAGCTGTGACGAAAATAGTCGCCATGCGAAATATATTTACGATTTCAATTATTCAGTTAAAAAAAAAAATCATTTAAATATACTGACCAGCGAAGCGGGCAAAGCCTGCTATTATTATTTTAATATTTTGATATCGTAAGAATTTGTTACCATGAGTCGATCGAAACATAATCCATGATTAATTTTGAGGGGGGGGGGGGGGGAATGCGCCGTGAATTTATACATAGAAAATTTCATCATGTTATTATTTTAAATAGATAAACATAAACTTAAAAAATAAATAAATAAATAATAATAATAAAATAAAATGATATTCAAATTGATCAAACATTTAATGGAGAATGCTTATGTCTTAGCTGCTGTATTTTTCAGTATTTTCCTAGAGAAAACACTAGGTACTGTAAATGAACTAAATTTATTTTACATCTTCTGATAGTTAAATACTTTATTAAAATTAAATGATATAAGTTACAAAATCGAAAAAATAATTAATTGTTATTATTATTATTATTATTTTACTATATTTACTAAAAAAAAAAATCGAAAATATCCCTATAATTAATTTATTTATTTATTTTTAAGCTGCATCAAAATCTTGTATTTGCATCGAATTCTGGAGATTAGAATATTTGTTTTCCACCGTTCATTTTGCCCATGCATTTTTTAACTTGTTTAGTGAATATTGCCAAAGTGAAAGTTTTCGCTTTAAACAAAATGTAGGTATAGAAAATGGATGTTTTTTAAAACAGAATGATGGCTGAAATACCAAACATTTTATTGAAGTTTGACAATGTGGAGAATGTCTGTAATTTTTTTTTCTTGTTTTTGAAATTCATTTTGTATTTTTAAGTTGTATGGAACATTTGTATCCCATTACAATCCACTAATTTCAGTTAAACAATATTAATATATTTTATATTAACGATATCCTTATCAGTTTAAGATCTTATGGCTTAGATTATTTGGTACAACTGGGATATTGGTCTAAAACTCATTTTTGGCGATATTTATTTTTTTGGCGACCACAATGAAATGTCACTCTTTGCCTTGTTATAGACGAAAACGCGCTTTTCAAAATGGCGTCGGTTTTGAAATTCTTAGAAATAAATTATGCCTATTTTTAAGATAGGTTCTAGTCAAGAATACGCGACAGTATTGGTGCAATTTCAAATTTCAGCGATGCCAACAGGATGTCGTGTTGTTTTCCTCACTAGCGTCTCTTTGTAGCGGCAATAATCTACAAGCGGATGGAGGCAGAACTGATCATAATGTTAACGGATTTAGGAAAATTTACTACTTGAAGAATAGGGGGGAAAGGTGAAGCATAAGGGATTTATTCCCCTTTTTTCTCTGTTTGAAGAACTGGGCGAATATTTGTGATGCATGCAAAATATGCAAAATTTTATACTGTAGCAGCCAGGGCCCGACTTAGACTACCTGGAGCCCCGGGGCAAGCCTATTCTGAGGGGGGGGGCTTGCAGTGGCATAAGAGCTCTTAAGGTTGCAGAATTTCTGCATTTGTCTGTAGGGGGGGCCCTTCCAGAAGGGGGGCCCAGGGCATTTGCCCCGTATGCCCTGCCGTTAGTCAGGGCCTGGAGCAGCCAGTATTGCGCACGTCTGTACGCCTTGCGTACATGAAAAAAAAAATCACTAAACATCCTTATCTCAAAATGCATGAATCTGAAAAGTATGCAAAATTTTGTATTGCATCAGCCAGTATTACGCACATCTGTACGCTTTGCGTACATAAAAACCAAAAAGACATCACTGGATACCCCTATCCGCGTTTGTAATGATCGATAGATGGCGCTTTTTCAGCTTTTGTTGTTAGTAAATGTAATTGCCACGTGTATTTATTATTGTTCTATTTGTGTTACTACTTAATATTCGTGATATAATTTCTCCGCCATTAAATCATGGAAAATTGATTGCTTTTGGAAAAAATATTTCAGTTTATTCAAAGTTCGATCGGAAGTAGATATTTAACTGAAGCTGAACAAATATTAGTTTCAAATCATCTGATTAATTCTTTACTTCCATTAGCCGAAACAACTGAAATTTTAAATTTGTCATTTGGAAATACAATGGAAGCTTAATTCTGGATTTCTTGATTTTTTGGAGTTACATTGTGGCATATAACAGTAAGTGTTATCTTTTTTACTGGATTTATTCATTTTTATTCAATAAATATATGTGAAACTAAACATCGGCAAGCAATCGCGTCTGGACGAAAGCTATTCATGTTAATTGTAATTTCACCTTAGCCCACCAGAGGGCGAGCATTTCATTACAATCGCGGATCTCAAAATGCATGAATCTGAAAAGTATGCAAAAATGTTGTACCGCAGCAACCAGTATTACGCTTTGCGTACATGAAAAAAAAAAAAAAAAAAACACTGGATATCCCTATCTCAAAATGCATGAATCTGAAAAATAGGCAAAATTTTGTACTGCAGTAGCTAGTATTAGGCACGTCTGTACCAGTGGCGGATCCAGAACTTGACTTTTGGGGGGGGCTAAGATTTTTCAAAGTGTTATTCTAGACCAATAAAAAATTTACAATTGCAATATTCAATAGTGAATGTCAGTGTTTTGGGGGGGGGGCTTCAGCCCCCTAGCCCCCCCCTTAAATATGCCACTGGTCTGTACGCTCTGCGTAACTGCGTACATAAAAACCAACCAAACAAAAAAAAAAAAAAAAAAAAAAAAAAACCACTGGATCATCCCTATCATTGAATGTTAAAAAACAGAAAGTGAAAGTGAGAGAACGATTCTCAAGGATAATTAAAAGGAAAAAATTCCCTTGCGCTCGACCGTTTTCCCTATGCTTAGGAGCGGATTTTTTCAAAGTTCAATAACATGTGATCAGTTCTGCTTCCATCCGCTTCTCAATAATCTCTACGGAGCGGCCACGGATTAGGATACAGGATGATAAACTAGATAGGGCGGTCAGCGTGGGGAACGGAGCTTTATTTTCCGCATTAATTCAGCCGAACAGAGTAAGCGATCCGATCGCCGCCTGGTGTAGTATCTTTGAAACTCATCGGAAGAAAGGGAAAGCCCGCCCCTTTGGCTTCAGTCATCCAACGAACGAACAGCCAGAAATGTAAAAACGCGCTGATTGGCGTATTTTTGAGATTTGGTCGCCCTCTATCTGTAAGATGAAAATTACTACCTTTCCGTAACATTAGTAATACATCCTTCTCTTTTAATTCGTGGGAGCGGCGTAATTTGGTGTGAATCTACAATTGGCGCAATGATAACTAATTATCTGTGGCTTGCAGCGCCGGCTCTAGGCGGTAGGCAAGGTAGGCAACTGCCTACGGCGGCAAAATTTAGGGGCGGCAAAATCAGTTGAACTACAAAAAATAAATAAATAAAATACTTCGATTATTGAATGTAGAAAATAAATAAATAGAAAAATAAATAACTAAAAAAATAAGTAAATAATCATAACAAGAATTTACAGGCTTCTCTGCCCATTCCTACAATTTGAAATGCAGACAAGAATAGACAAACTTGTAAGTTCTGTACAGTATGTATTGTATGCGCAGCCGCGACGCGAAGGGAGAAATGCACACTCACCGCTGATTTTACCAAGCCCTTTTTGCCCTCTAATTAAAGAAAGTCAAGAGTTTACCAATTGTAGGGACTTTCAGCAGTGTTCTTCAGCATGTAGGAATTATTTGGAGGTACCCTTTCTCAACAGGACATTATTAGTATATCCTATCCGTGATCCTAAGTATGAAAGAACGTCCTAGGACATCCTCAGCCATAAGATAGGGGCATTTTGAGTTGTCCGTAAAAACACGGCAAAATTTGAGTTTGAATTGGCAACAGTCATGTCAGATTTAAAACAATGCTTTATTTAAGAAATGACGTCCATCAGATTCATTGGATGGGGAGAGGGATAAATTTTTGATGAAGGTATGTTTCCATTGGCCAATCAGCATTTCAATGCAAATTCAATGAACATTTTTAAGGTTTTCTTCCTGTTGAAAGATCTAGTGGTAAGAAACTGACTAAAGTTTTATTAAAAGAGTTGGAAAAAGAAAGGGTTAAAATTAGGAAATATGAGAGGTCAAGGTTATGAAAATTGCTCATATATGAGAGGTGACAAATTCGGATTACAATTTTAAATTCTAGAGCATTTCACGCATATTGCAGCAGCCGTTTATTAAACTTAGTAGTTAATGAATTACTGCGAAGTTGGAAAAAGTGTATAGATTCCCTAATATCTTTATTTCTTAAATTACAAAATATTCATGATGTTTTATTAAGCAATTATAAAAATGTAGAGATAGATAATATGATTCAAAATGAGGCAGTTGTTTATTGATTACTGGCGGCAGCAAAATTATTGAAGCACTAGAAATAATTCCTACTTAAAAGATGGGCACCTTATACTGTTTTGTTAAGTACAGTGGTGGCCAAAAGTGTGGACATTTTTTGAAAGTTTCATGTTTTTCACCTTTGTGTGCTTGTAAAATATATTAATTTTCACTTAAATACAAATGTTTAAATATCAAATTGAAGGTAATTTAATGTAAAATTTAATAACAAAAACAGTATTACAATATCTGTATTCCAAAAAATGTTATGCAACGAATAGTAAGATCTATCTTTGATTTGCATTTTTTTAAAGTGATACTTACACAATCAATACTTAGTAGGATAACACTTATTTTTTAAGACAGCTTCACAACGTCTTTTCATCGAGTAACCGAATGTTTGAATTCATCTTTCGTAATTACATGGTGCCAAGAATCAATTATAGATTCAATAAGTTGTCTTTTATTGGATGGACGTTTTTTTTCGTACAAGAATTTTCAAACGTCGCCAGAAATTTTCAATTGGATTGAGATCAGGGCTGTTTCCTGGCCATGGTAATATATCTATGCCTTTATTTTGAAACCATGCTTTGCATACTTTTGCTGTGTGGCATGGAGCTGAATCCTGCTGAAAAATAAATGGTGCTTTGTTGGGGAAGAGATCCCTGATGGAAGGCATCAATTTTGGTTCCAGGACAGTTTCGATGTATTTTTGGCATTCTGGATGCCATCAATCACTTCAATTCGGCCCACACCATCTGCAGACATACATGCCCAAATCATGACATTTGTTGAGTTTTTTGTAGTTGCTTCAATGCAATCGGGATGAAGTGCTTCACCTACTCTACGTCTCACGTATTTTCTACCATCACTACCAAAGAGCGCTATTTTAATCTCATCGCTCCAGATTACTTGCTTCCATTGATTTTCTGACCATTTAATGTATTCTTTTGCCCACTTAACTCGTTTTTCGCGTTGCTTTTGATTTAAATATGGTTTTTTCCTTGTAGCTAGCTTGTAATTCTAGCTTGTAGTCCAAATCCTGATGACCTTCTTCTTATTGTTCTTGAACTTACTGCAATACCCGCTGCATTCATTTCACATCTAATGGCATCTGATGGAATTTTTCCTATCAGCAGTAGCACTTGTGCATTTTTTTCGGCCTGATTTGGCTTTATTTTCCACTGATTTCGTTTTTCATAACGTAAACAGAACTTTCGTACACCAGAACAAGTCACTGAACCACCAACTTGTCTTGCAATGTAGATGTCCAATCAGTTCTTCTTGTTGGTGACATTGTTTAAAATTAGTTTAATTTAAAAAAAAAAAGGACTTAAAATATTCAAAAACAGCAATACTCTATTTAATTGTACTAGTATGCATCATTCCGCAAAATATTTCCACAACAATAACTCTTTTACAATCCAAATAACCTAAACTATAGTTACAGGCATTTGATTGGTCCTCAGAACAGTGTTTGTGATTGGCCAGTACGCTTTTATTACAAAACACGTCAATATTCAAAACGATTTGTGTTTGTTTGTTCTACTAAAATGAGCATAACGTTTTTTTTTTTTTTGTAATTCAGATATTTTAATTCTGTTTTTGTTATTAAATTCTACATTAAATTAACTTCAATTTGATATACAAACATTTGTATTTAAGTGAAAATTAATATATTCTACAAGCACACAAAGTTGAAAAACATGAAACTTTCAAAAAATGCCCACACTTTTGGCCACCACTGTAAATATTTCTCGAGTCATCATGATCTTAGTCTTATACTGTTTATAAAATGTAAGTTGGTGATAAAAAGAAGCGACCAAACTATATATATATATATATATATATATATACATGAAACATGTGGATGTGTGCTTCAGTAATTGTTCTGCTGGCTGTACAATAAAACAATTAAAGTTTTTTATGTTTGATCGTCATTTGACACAGAATTTTTAATTATATTAATCCGATTAAGTAAACCATGTGAAACAAAAGTTTTTGATTTATACCAAGCAATTAATTTATTAAATAGCTCATTATTATTGTTATTATTTTAGAATTATGATCAGTTGAATCCTTTAAAAACTTTATCTTAGAAGCTGAAAAATTAGCTAATGTAATAGACGTAGAAAAAACTTTGAATTGACTACACCACGCCATCGTGTTCAATCTTAAAAATGAAATTTTTCTTACGAAAGTGTAGACGAATCTATAGAAAATTCAAAAGAGAAATATAAAATAGATTTTTTTCTTTTCAGCGATCAGGCGATCAGTGCACTGAAGCTGAGATTAAATTTATTGAATAATCATAATCATTCTTTCGAATTTTTCGAAATGTCCACAAACTTAAAGACATAAGCAAAAAGAAATTACTGAGACTGACACACTGTAAAGATCTGGGAAAGACTTAACAGATGGCAATTCCTCTGTTACGACGTTTAAATCTCAACATTTTAAAATGGCTGGTAAAATATACTTTATTTTCTTCACCTTTGAAAAAAAAGAATGTCCAGTTTTGACGCCTTTAAATTCATTACCTTCCTTAACATTGGGCCGAATTTAAGCACTGCTTTAAAAATTTTGTTAACCTTGCCCATAACTTTTGCCAACGGAGAAAGATCTTTTTCTAAACTAATAATCTGGTGTGTCACTCACACTACTTTCTCTTACCCTGAAATTTAATACTATAAATACAGGTTGGAGATTAAGAGGTAAGACAACGATTAGTGTTATGTAAACTTATGTTAAAACAATTCAAATTTGGCTTCGGAAAAGTTTTATGTGATAATTAGTTCTATGTGAGGGGGGCTATCGCCCCCCCTCAACCCCCTGTTTCATTACTGCACCTACATTTATATAGAATTGAAATCTATTATTAAAATTAAAAGTTTGCTTAAAATTATACAGATAATTTTCACGCGTAACATTCTTTGAAACTTTTCCAGCAACAAACTTATATTAACTTGAAAATACAACTTTTGGATCTCCTGAAATTATTCGTTTGTAAGTTACTCTAAGAGACACAGACAAAAATCAAACGTTAAAACAGGAAGCCTTAAAACTTGTAAATATACAAAAAACAAGGGATGAATATTTAAATTAAAAACATACATTATTTATCATGTCTGTGAGGAATTCATTTCAATTTCTGAGCAGCTTAGGTGGAAATGGTAAAATATTACAGTAAAGAACTTCCACTAACAATAAAAAAGAATGTTATCGCATAATATTTGCAGCCCTGTATATCATTTGAAGATTATGTACAGACCACATGGTGCACCTAAATATAATCGTATAGTAGTGATACACGGTACAACCTGAAATACATCTCCATCAATTTTCAGCTATTGTCGCACTATAATCAAGTTCTTTTGTGTAGCCCTGTAAATGAACAGTGAAGAATTTCCTTACCATATTCTACATGAGACATTTTTTTATGCATATAAAAAATATATATTCATTTCATTTTGGTTTAGTTCAGTCTATAGATGTTAAACTCTACTCCCCTGCAATTTCCCCCATAGACGTAATGTATTTGAATTCTCTTGGGTATCCCTGTACACGAACTATATGCGTCATCTCAACAAAAAGCTTAGTGTAGCATCCCCGTACCATACACATTTAGAATACCAAGTTTGGACTTTCTGCTACAATTTGTTCTTGAGATATGCTGATAACAGACAGACAGATACACACACAGACATACACACAGACCAACCGCTAAAAACATGATTTTCGGATTCAGGGGACCTTAAAATGTGTAAATACAAAAACTCACATTCGAAAATTTGACCCTAAAACAATACTTTCTCTACCTTACGGGTAAGAGAAAGTAAAAATGATAAAAAAATATTTTAAAATCATATCTAGTCAAAATCGACTCAATGGGTTAGCAATGTTGGACATTGAATATGAATTGCGTAACAAATTAGATAACAAGTTATTCGAGATTTGCACAAAAAAAGGTTCGAAAGAGATTATTTTATTCAGGTTTAAATTTTGCATACTGTACTAGCATTCTTTATTCTTCACTGTTTATAAAATATTGTCTGTACTGTACTAGTATTACTTCCAAAGATTTTGTGTTTTTAACTTAATAAAAAAAAAGAAATAGTAGTAAATATTATATGAGTATTATTTACTTAGCTCAAATCTATTAGACCATTTATGTGATTTTTTTTTAAGTTCTTAAAGCTTGGGGGATGGGGGCGGCACATTTGAGGTTTGCCTACGGCGGCAAAAACGTTAGAGCCGGCCCTGGTGGCTTGAGCCTATGCGCTTACGCACTGAGCTCTTTCTGTTAGGTTTGTTGTTTGTTGGGTTTATGTTTGTTGTTCTTTGGCTGTTTGAGAAAAAAATCATAGAATAATAATACGATCCGCGAAATCGAAATCTTTGCTTTTATTTATTAAAAGCTAGTATTCTGTTCACATTAAAAAATAAATCGCTCGTTCAGAAAACAACAGAAATTTTACTTAATGCAAAGGATATAATAACAAAATTGTGCCTTTACATTAACCCTCGCTTTCCCAAGATGGGTTCATTTTGAAGTTGAAATTTAGTTAAGCCTGCCTCATTCAAAAAGTGCGCTAATTCGCAAGAGATAGCAAACGTAACCAGTGGAATGTTGCAACTTCTAAAAAATACGAAAGGGGCAGTGCTGGTGATTTTCGCCGAACTTGCCAAGCGGCACCTGAACGCAATTTTTTCTGCAGTAACGCCTTGATCTTGGAAATGTGAGGGTTAAAAAAAGAAAAAGAATCTTTCTTCTTCAGGCAATGATTGCAAACAGAAGACTGGCATCACATGCACTCTTTTTACTAGACGTTGGCGGGCCTCTAAACTCTCATCCAGGGTCCTTTACATATCTGATGAGAGAACCTGTCAGATAAAGCGTTATACTAATGTACACACACACACACACACAAAAAAAAAAAAAAAATCACAGAATACCCCTATCTCAGAATGCATGAATCTCAAAAATGCATGAAATTACATATTGCAGCAATCAGTAATATGCACGTCTGTACGCTTCGCGTACATGTAAACAAACAGAAAACACAAATCACAGAATACCCTATCTCAAAATGCATGAATCTCAAATGAAGGAAAGTGCGTGTTGCTGTAGGTTGTATTTGAACTAGGGATGTTTGGGTAGTAATCCAGCGTCGTACCTCTGGACAAAAGGTTAACCCATTGTTCATCAGTAAGTTAGGATTATCTACCCTTGAATGGCGTTGATGGCGTCGCTACAGTACTCCACCTGCTAGAGAGTACACTGTCGTACGAGCGATATTACTCGTTTGGACGGTAGCGGTTACCACATTGTGCTGTCAGATGCTCGCTTGTAAAGTTGTGGGGTGTGACAGGCTTTTGTGCTGTGAGAACAGCAATTCATAGGCTTTGTTGCTCAGAGGGTTTTTGTGGTGCTGCCATCTATTGCCATGGAGCAAAGTTAATAGCTCGTTGCTTCGTCCATGGTCACCAATGAAGAAAATGTGTTGCGGTAGCTTGTATATGAACCAGGGATGTTTGGGTAGTAATCCAGCACCGTAATTCTGTACAAAAGGTTAACCCATTGTTTATCGGTAAGTTAGGATTATCTACCCTTGAATGCCGTTGATGGCGTCGCTACTGTTCTTCATATATTGAGATGCTGCAAAATGGAAAGTCCTTTCCAGACATTTATTATATGCACCCGAATATTACAATTATTTATTTAATGGTAAATGCTTCCAGTTATTTTTTTTTTTATTTTTTTTTAAAACCATAATTTTTTTCTTTAATTTCTACATAATGCATTTCGGTAAAAATATACATTTTTAATTAATTGTTATTTAATAGTGTTGCATCTTATTGTGTTTTACCCTCGGTTAAAAATATGCCTGATACTTTAGAAAATGTGAGCGACACGTCCGTGTCCTCTCAATTAGCTCGTGTTGCAGTGAAACCGCCTCCTTTTTGGCGTTCAGATCCGCTCTTTGGTTTCTGCAATTAGATGCTCAATTTAGACTCGGTAATATAACAGTTGATGAAATGCAGTTTTACACAGCTATTTCTGTTTTGGATACTGAAATTCTTCAATCCGTTAGGAACATTGTGCTTAACCCACCTCAAACTAATAAATATGATGCTCTCAAGGTAAAATTAATTTCAGTATCTGCAGAGTCTGAAACGGTTAAATTGAAACAGCTTATGCAGGACCTACAACTGGGCGATATGAAACCGTCCCAGCTTTTACCAAAGATGACAGATCTTTCGGGTGGTAATCTCAAGGATAACTATCTCAAATAAAATGGCTATCGCAGTAGTGTAAGTAAAGATCTTGGCAAGAAACGTTTGAGCTATTTCAGTGTCAAAGTTCAAATTTCGCTAAGGGATCGACTGACAAAAGCATTCAAAAGTAGTATCACCAAATTGAAAAAAGAGATTTCCTTTGTAAAGGCAAGAGAACAAGACTGTGCACAATGGAGAAAGTCACTCTAATCTTTTCCACATTCTCGATATTAATACGCGGCCTTCCTGTACTTTTGCCTTTCCCCATCATACAACAGGTCTGGGGAATTTAGGCAATTGTGAAAACTTTTGACTTTGATTTTTTTTACTTTTTTGCACTTTTCAGGTGTGAGGAATCTTGAAAAAAAAAAAAAAAAAAAAATTGACACGGAGTCTGTTTCTAGAATGTCAGTTTGTTAGTATATTTGTTCATGTGTCTGTATGCGAGATAGCTTAAGAACAAATGATCGCAGAGAGGTCGGATCAGTTTTAAAATATTACTCATGACACTAACAAAAATACTCTTGATTTTCAACATTTTAATTAAAAGACTTTTTAAGTTATTCGAAATTTACAATTTTCTTAACATGGGAGAATAGGACAAATTTTCGCTTAAACGTATATTAAAAGAAATATTTTTGCTGTAAAGATATCAGACCAGCTTTAAAATATCAATTATGATGCTATCATAATTATGAAAACTGAACTTTGATAACTTCATGAGTTATTTGAAATTTATGAATTTTTTAACAGAATAGGGCAAAATTTCCCATAAAAGTCATTATGAGGGATATTTTAATTGTAATGATGTCAGACCACTTTAAAAGTATTATTTATGATACTGGCTTGAACATCATTGACTATGAATGTTATAATTTGAAAATTTTTTGAAAGATTACTCAAAATTTAAGATTTTCTAGTTATAACAGAATAGAGCAATAACTTCTATAAATTTTCATAACTTCGATAATTGCATTGGAAATAGTTGGGAATTGCATGAAAACTAAACTACGAAACTCACCCTAATAAAATGAATTAACAAATTTAGATAATGTAAATGTATCGAAATGAACATGGGTAGTCTATTAGGTGGGCATTTTCAGTCTGTCACTGTGTCGAGCGATCGGTCAAATGCATTTCTCTTAACAAACATGAGTATAGTATGTCTTGTACTAGAAATTTATGAGAATATGTATATATGATGGGAAACAGAGCAGGGTCATGCCAATTAATCTTCAAAATGCTGATACCCTTTTCAGTTACTTTTGCCAGTTTGACTATTTTTTCAAATCTTCTACGAAACGCATGTTGGATCAAAATTACAGATTCTGATTTCTCATATAGCAAGACACAAAATGCCTTCTTTTCTGAGACAAATGTTGCCATATGGTCGAAAGTTAACTTACACAAAAAGGTGTCAAATTTCCCAAAATAAAGGGTTTTTCCAAAAAAAAAAAAAAATAAAAAAAAAAAATAAAAAAATAAATAAATAACCCAACTCAATTTATACTAAAAATGTAATAAATGTATATATATATATATTTAATAAACTTAAGCTTACATTTTTTCCCCAAATAAAGCTCTTTATAGAAAAAAAAATCCACATTTATAAAAATAACCTCCAACACATTAGTTTTAGGAAAATTTGAAATCTGCAAAACCTCCTGACCTTCTGAATGTAGTATCCTCATCTGTATATCAATTGTTCTTATCCTATGTGTATAACAATTTTTGTGGACTATAAAATGCATGAAAAACATAATACCAGAAAGCTTAAAGAGCTTGCATGAAACCTGACATTTCATATTTGCAAGTTTGATTCAAGCTAAGATCAAGCATCCTAGTTTTCACCACATATTAGTTACACTGGTCCAATTTCCTTTAAGCTTGATTATTCTTTATTCAAGCAGCAATCGATATGTATTAAGCATTCATTATACATGCAACAGCATAGATGAACCAAATAATTCCTTAAATCAGGGAACACAAAAGGCAAAAAACAGAATAATTTTATAATCAAAACTCGTTCTACATGTCTCTGTTTAAAATGAACTTATTACAGTCTTTTAAAGTACCACATATATC
Source organism: Salticus scenicus (assembly GCA_963930645.1). NCBI lineage: Eukaryota > Metazoa > Arthropoda > Arachnida > Araneae > Salticidae > Salticus > Salticus scenicus. The sequence goes on from OZ005652.1 coordinate 162,435,967, forward strand.
ATTTTGAATAACCCTGTATATATTTTTTCTCTTTCATTGCAGTTTCTTGTGAAAAAATTAAAGTTTATAAAAAAGCCAATGAGAAAAAAGGATGCATCGAAGAAATCCCGTTGCTTCATGACAGGTTATTTGAAAAAGCTAAAGGCAACCGTACATTGTTGGATTTTTCAAAATTGGATGTAGCAGAAAATGTGTTGCTTATCAATAATACCAAGCTGAAAAGTAAAAATAAGTCATGGATAACTTATATTTCTAATTTTAAAACATTTTGTGAATTTGGAAAAAACGTATGCATATTTAATCGAACTTTTCCTGAAGAAACAAAGAATATCAATGGAAATTTTACAAATGCAGCCTCATTTAAATTTTACAACAATAGCACTAATAAAATTAGTTCTCGCGCAAATCATAAACAAATAGTTTTGGCTAATAAGAATCTTACGAAAAGGAGGAAACGTAAATCAGTCATTTCTAAATTTGTTCCAACCGAGAATTCTAGCAGTCTAGGTACAACAAACATTGAAAGGCAGGTATTATCAGAAGTAGAACAAAGTACTACAAAAATATTACTTATCCATGAAGACAATGACGACGATTCTCCTCTACTAATTCAATATAATTTTAATATCGAAGCTATTCTGAAAGTAGTTAAGAGAGAACGCAATATCCAAACTAAAATACTAAAAGAGCTTTTGTTGTTCCTTCCTGTCCTCCTCTGTGATATTATATTATTGTGGGGATGTTGGAAACTTTTGCACGATATATTTCAGCAAATGTCGGCGGAAGATCAGCCGCAATTATTTCGTAAAATTTCCGAAGGGGATGAGCAGAAGTCCTTAGATGCTTTTGAAAAAGATGACATATATACATTTGAAAATAATTTTGATAAAACCATAGAAATTTCTGAACAATGTATCCAAAATTCAGAAAATAAGCAAAATATTTGGTTTCCTCCAAATTTGAATTCTAACACTGAGCAGAAAATCAATTAAAATTATCATTGAATAAATCATTTCCTTTACATAATGTGTGCTGACTATTATAAGTTTTCATTATCATTTAGAAAATGAAAAATTAAAATTACTTAAGTTGATTTTTATTGTTTCATCTTTCTTAACCAAAATCTATATTTTTGCATATTTTTTAAAAATCAAAATCATGATATAATATTGTTCATCTTGATTCATGCTTTTATGCGTCATTATGATAAAATATACAACGAAACCAGTATGTTGTAGCCACTACAAAATTTTCTTCAAAATTTTTTTCTATACAAATTCATGCACTACATAGGTATTATTTATTAAAATTATTTTCCATGATGAATGCAGGCGATTTTTAAAAAGAAAAGTATAAAACAATGTCCAAAGAAAATCAATTGTATGCAATTTTTTTTCTCTTTAAAAAAAATGAAAAAAAAAAAAAATCAATTTTGTTTTTAATTATCACAGATTTATAGTTTAACTATTCATTTAGGTGTTGACAAATCCATATTTTCACCCTCCACCCCTCCAGGTTGCGTATAGTCTTATCAAAACTTCTGATGGGGTGATGGTGACTCAAAAGGTAAAAACCCTGAAAATTAGAGCCTCAAATTAGAGAAAACCCAAAATATCAAATAATACTCAAACTATTTAGGTCAGAAGCCCTCAATCCTTTTACATTTCATTCACATATCACCTGCATAACAAATGAACAACCAATGAAAGACAAAATAACTTTATAGGAAATATGAAAACACAGATGGGTTAGAGTAAAAAACCCTGAACACAAACACCCCTGCTTCTGATGAAGTATTGACGTTGTAATCTTTCATTCATTTGAATTCTCATTATATTTTCTAATTTTTTTTTTTTTCCATTTTCTGATGTGATATTTCTGTACTGATAAGTATAAAGGATTTAAGTCCAAAAATATTGATTTTGAGTTAAGTACATAGTGAGACCCAGAAAAAAAATTCTCTGTCGATTGGTATAAAGGATTTAAATCCATGTCATTTAGTCTCTGAGAAAATCCATTGGTAAAAAAAGATTCAAAGTCAGAAATTTAGCATTAATCTTTGTATAAAATATTTAATTCATTTTTTTTTCCTTTATTAAATGAAGATTGACAATCACTGAACGGTACAAAGGGTATAACCCTTTTTCCTAATCGATTCTTTTCATTAGTTTTTAGTTAGTTTAACTTTATTTTTCGTCTCCTGAAAAATCAAGAATATGGACTTAAATACTATATACTTATCAGTACAGATTTATCATTTTTACTTGTGCAATGTTTGAAAAGATTTTCATAATATATATACACGTATTTGCAGCCCAGTAAATCATTTTTCTTTTAAGATACGTATATAGATTAGTAACATTCAATATGACTGTGCATGAATATTTGACAGTGAATATCAACACTATGGAACGGTGTCATTTGGTTAGATGAGTCACAACTTTTCTACATTAAATTGATATTTGTGTAAAAAATCTGGAGTGATTCCACTCAACTTTCCGAACATTGAGTAATTAACAGTTTTGTAGATAAAGTAAAGACAGAGGAGTTGTTAAACAAACAAAAGAGAGAAAACCATAATAGAGTGTTAGAGTATTTTTCTCCATATATTACACGATGTTTTATTTAATGCTACTGAACTTTGAGCCTTTGATCATAATGATAAAGAATTTTTCGTTGTGTCCCTGTAAAAACCTATAAATGCTAGATTCACCAAAATGCTTATAGTTAGTGCAACAGTGATTTATAATATTCACATAAATTTTCAGCTCAATGGGCTCTTCCCACCGTCGTCTGCTCAATCACGTGATAGAGGAAAACGAATAATCAAATTCTGGGAATCGAATTCAATTAAATATAGTTCTTAATAACAAAAATTTTAATATTTAATATAAAATAAAATAAAAATAATATTGTGCATTTGTAAACAGTAGAATAATTGTATTTGTAAATTTAATAACTTTTAAAAGACATTTTATGTGTTTATTTATTTTTACGTAGAAGAATCGATTTTTGTATATTGTAGTGTAACTGTAACATTAACTGATCTAGCAATAAATAATAGCCTCTTGTGGAATGTTTATGGATTATAATTTGAAATTTTAAAATGTTTTCATTTAATTTAATTGCATAAAGGTGTTAAAACAAGTTAATTAACTTAGTTACTGGTCTAAATGGATTTACGTAGTACGATATTGCACTGTCACTGATTTAAGTACCAAAAATCAGAGTATTTAAACATGGTCTTCATGAACATCAATAACAGGTATAAACTAAATGATGATTGTAAATGTATACAGCAAACAAAAGATGATGAATAATGATATAAAATGGATTAAAAATGATAATGTATAAAAAATAACACAGATTAAAGACGATTGATCAAAAATAAGAATAGAAAATATGTTATTTCAGCAATCGCTCTAGATAAACAAGACTGCGTCTGCTATTTGTTTTTCCTCTATCATGTGACCTCTGACGTCAGGTGGGAAGAGCCCATTGAATAAGGCATTTAGATGCTACCACACTTTTTGGTCCCATACGCCATAATGATAAAGAATTATTCTTTGTGTCCCTGTAAAAAAACTCTAAATGCTAAATTCACCAAAATCTATACAGTTGGTGCAACTGTGACCTATAACATATGTAAAAAATTTTTGCTCAGATTAATAAGGCATTTAGACACTATCACACTTTTAAAAATTTGGCCCCATAGGCCATGATGATAAAGAATTTTTCTTTGGGTCCCTGTAAAAAAACTATAAGTGCTAGATTCTCCAAAATCTATACAGATTGAGTATCTGTGACCTATAATATGTGTATAAATTTTTTGCTTAATTGAATAAGGCGTTTAGATGCTATCGCACTTTTAAGATTTTGGTCCCATAGGCTGTAATGATAAAGAATTTTTCTTTGTGTCCCTGTAAAAAAACTATAAGTAAAAACTATAAGTATTCATCAAAATCAATAAGGTCGTGCTACAGTGACTTGCAACATGTGCACCAACTTACAGCTCATTCGAGCAAAGCGTTTAGACGCTAGCGTGTTCACTCACACACATACATACATCGTAAAAATAGTGAAAACTGACTCAGGGAACCTCGAAACGCATAGAAACATCGAAATCTCAAATTCGGATTTTTGACATGATTACAATACTTTCCTCACTATAGTGTTCGGAAAGTAAAAATATATTGTCTAACATGTTAAACTGGTGGTGGTAGTTTTATACACCAGGGATTATTTTCACGGTGATTCCTAGGAATAGTGGTTCTTATGGAACACATAATGAAAACATTGGATTATTTCAGCAGTATCGATAATTACACTAGTCTCTAGCTTCTAACAACTACAGGTATTGGACAAAATAATGTGAACACTTTTGCTTTTTTTATGTTTTGTCAAATATCTTGAAAAATATTTACAGTGTAGTTCTTCAATTTTGGGAATAAGGAAAACATGTCTTTCCTCATATTTTTCAGCAAAGATTTTGTCACGAAGGCTTTTAGGGGACGAACAACAAATCCAATAAAATAAAAAGTATTTGTGATAACCCTGTATAGGAAAAAACTGCGATTGATCAACACATTTTAGATTTGGTTATAATGTTATATTTTATATGTGCGTAGACTTTTGTGAGGATATCTTGAATAATTAAGGAATTATTAATAATTTATTAAAAAATGCAAAAATTTTTCACAAGTTTTTACTTTATACCTCCAAAGGTTTTCTTCAAATTTCATGAAACTTTCGGAAAACATGAACACATAGACATAAATTATTATACTATAGTTTAAAACAAATATATTTAATATACAAAGAGATATGGATAGTTGTAGTAAATAATTTATTACTGCTCATGCGTGTATTGTAGCAAAAAAACTTTGACATAGTTTAATACTCAACTGTATAAAAGCACCTTATAAAAAAAAATCCAGTTGAATATCACAAAAATTCATAGAGATATCGGTGATTAAATGAGCTGTTTTCTAAAAAGGTCTTAATGATAAGGGTTTATTCACAAATGAAAATTTATATTAGAAAAAAAAATTAATTTTTCTTTTCAAACATTTTTTTTTTAAAATAGGTATGCAGTACCTATAAAAAAAGAAAAACGAATCTCGAATATTGTATTAAGTTTCATTGTGTAGCGTAACATAGTTTTTCTGATACAAACTTTCATTTGTGAATGTTCCCTTATCATAAAGAGAGAGAGTGTAGCTCCATTAAGGTGGGTGAAAACGATAATGTCTGAAGCAGGGCTGGCCAACCTTTTCCACAGTAGGCCAAATCTAAAAAGTAAAATAGTTTGTCGGGTTGCAAATATGCGTAAACACATATAAATATATATACACATCCAGATACAATAACAACTTATAAAAATCTGGAGGGACTCCACTCGACTTTTCAAAAATTAAGTAATTAATGGCTGAATAGAAAAAGTAAAGTAAGAAAAGTTGTTAAATAAACAAAAGAGAAAATTATAGCTATCATACTTAAAATAACTTTAGCCCATAGATTATAATGATAAAGAATATTTCATCGTGTCCCTGTAAAAATCCATAAACGCTAGATTCACAAAATCTATAATTTCATGCGACAATGACCTATAACCTGTAAATTTTCAGCTCAATCGGATAATCTGATAAGACATTTAGATGCTATCGTACTTTAAAAAATTTGAGCCCATAAGCAGTAATGATAAAGAATTTTTCATTGTGTAATTGTAAAAAAATTATAAGTGCTAGATTCTATAAAATTCATACAGTTCGTGTGAGGGAAACCTATAACACATAAATTTTCTTTCATTTGAATATGGCATTTACATGCTGTTGCACTTTCAATAATTTAAATCTATAGGTCATAATGATAAAGAGTTTTTCCTTGTGTCCCTGTAAAAATCATATGAATGAAAAGAAAAATTCTTCGTTTACACACTAGTCGATTCTATTTTGAAGAGCTGAGCAAAATTTCAATAAAATCAGAGCATTAGTTATTGAGAAACCACATCTACTGCTTTTCTAAAGCGCATCTGGAAGCCAGGACACACCGGCTGAATTAAAAAAATTTTTAAAGAAAATTTCATAAAATATTGTTTAAATGTTTCTCTTTTATATGCTCAAATTTTTGAATAAAAATTTTATTTATTGTATATATATATATGTTTTTTTTTAGCTTTTAAAACCGATGCAACCTCTTAAGTACAGTCTCATAGAGATGACCACTCAGTTCAAGGTTTGAACACAAAATTGAACTGTCTGAAAATTCTAATAAAAGAAGTAAAAAAAAAAAAATTATTACTTTTTTAAAATTAAATAAACTGACCCGACCTGCATGTGAAGTTTGTTCTTAGCTTTTCCTATGAATAGAGCTCAAATCGATTTTTTTTTTTCTGATTCACATTAGTTTTGAACAAGTTGAATAAGTTTTGTAAATAAAATGTCTTGGTTAAATTGAATGCACAAAAATTTCTTATAGCAGATGCTTAAACACAGGCTTATGTAATCACTTCAACCAACCATTTAAATTTATTTTATAAAATATACCGAAATTTTGTAATTATAAATTTGCCCCCTCCTGAAAAATTTTCTGGAAGCACCATTGCTCTTTGAAAATGACTCTTCTCTTTCTATAATCTCAGTTGTGATTTGATAAACTTTTCAGTTAGTCCTGTGTACCAATGGATCATTTTGGAAAATTCCATAATCTGCTGCTACTGATGATACAGCTTTCAAACTTTGGCAACCCTAATGGTCACCAAGTTCGTTAACAGCTGACCTTCATGGAAGTGGAAAGATTACCCCGCTCTACGTTTTCATTTTATTTGTAAATTTGTTTTTTATCAGTAGTTTTATAGATTTGTTTCAGGAATATTTGTTGAAAGAGCATTCAATGATTCGAACCTGCCAATTTAATTATGAAACACTTAACATACTACACATGAAAATGTGAACTTTTTTTTTTTTAAACAATATATGTAATTAAATGGCTGTACAAAGAAATCATGTAGTGTCCAAATTAGTTTTTTTTTTTTTCTTTTTTTAAATATAAGAGTGACTTAAATACATTCATGCTTCGTTGAGTTTCCATAAATCTGTTAAAATTGTTATTTTGTCAGAATTCTGAATTGTGTCCTTGTTTGTGTAAAGAATTTTGATGAAATCTAATCTAATTAATCTCTCATACACACACTTCTCTCTTTTGAGGTAAATTAAATATTTATATTCAGGATGAGAGGAAAATTATGTTAAATTAGTGAAAAATATGCTTTTATGAAATAAACAGATAAACTACAATTTTGATGAATAAAAGAAATTTCATTGTAAAAACACAGTTGAGAAAGTTACCTTCTATTTCGACCATCTGTAGTTGACAAAGGTTGGATCACACTGGTTACAAACTACTAAGTTGATAATTATCTCCATAGTTTCACATTGCACTGTATAAACTTGGTTTTCATAATTTGCAAGTTTAATTGGGCTATTTAAACTGATTTTAAGGTTTTGTATTTGTTTTTCTTTAGTTAAAGTTATATATATATATTTTTTTTAAATTTATATTGCTTTGGGTGTTCTTTTATACATTCACTAGCTGTGAATACCCGCTTCGCTGGGTCATTTTTAATAGCACAGTTATTTGTTATTAATAATCCATCAATACTTACTTGACAATTTGTTATATAAAAGACACATTTTTTTTTTAATTGATTAATTTATTCATTTTTTTTTGTTTATACATAAATTATACATAAATATCTTATGACTAAGTATACATTAATATCTTAAATTATCTTAAATCAATTTATATACTAAACATTTCTACTGAAATACATTCTTATACACTACGTTTACTGTTTTGTGTTCTGGTGCATAAACAAATAAATTATCTTTCTGTCCCACGCGTGAAAAAGCTACATAGAGTTGGCCATGTGAAAAACAGGATTCTTTTAAATTAACCCCACAAAATCGGAACGTCTGACCTTGGGCCTTATTGATAGTTATACTATAAGCTAATCTTAGTGGAAATTGTAATCTTTTAAAACAAAATGGTAAGTCATTCGCAATTAATGGAATTCTTGGTATAAAAACCAAGTTTCCTTTTTCTTTGCCAGTTAGAATTTCTGCCTCAATGATGTTGTTCAAAATTTGTTTTACACATAATCTTGTACCATTGCATAATTTTGGCGCATTAAGATTTCGCATTAATATGACTGGTGATCCAACTTTTAGCTTCAATTCATGAGAAGGCATACCAGGTGGCTCTAATGAATTTAAGAACTCTATCGGAAAGTTCAAATTTTCATCTTGATTCATCATTGAATCTATTGATTTATAGATTTTTTCCTCTCCCGGTATCATATCCTGTACTCTTTCATTTATTTGTTTTACTACACTATTTTTTGTAGCCAAAATTGCTCGTTCATACAACCATGTTTTATTCAAGTAATTTTGTTCTATTGATGGATAAATTTTTTCTATAAGTTGTTCTTCGGTATCTACTACATGACACAACTCTTCTGATAAAATTATTTTACCAGACTGTAGATCTAGTGGGTAGGTGCCATTTCCAATTTTCAGAAGATTGTCGGCAAACTCTTGTGCTTTTGGATCTCCAGTTATTAGTGCTCGCATATTTTCGGTTAGTGATAACTTTTCAACATTATTCCAAAAAATTGATCGTTTTAAACACGCATTTATTTCGTCAGCTGGTGTTGATTTTGGTATAACTGGTAATGTTTGTCGGAAATCTCCAGATAGTAGCAATAAAACTCCGCCCATTAGTTTTGTATTCTTCGAAGATCTTGTAGTGTTCTATCCAGTGCTTCCAGTGATTTTCGATGAGCCATTGTGCACTCATCCCATATTATAATTTTGCACCGTATTAAAATTTGGCCATGTACAGAAGATTTTGTGACATTACAGACTGGGAATTCTTGATCAGCTACATTTAATGGCAAATTAAATGCAGAATGGGCTGTTTTTCCACCTTCCATTGATGTCGCGGCGATTTCAGAAGATGCCAATGCTAATGCGATTTCATTTTTTACTCGGATTGTAGCTAGGATTAAATTGATAAGGAAAGTTTTGCCTGTACCTCCTGGTGCATCTAAAAAGATAATCCCTCCTGTACTTGTGTCAATACGACTTATTATTGTGTTGTATACTATTCGTTGAGTTTGTGTTAATTTTGGTTTATTTTCATTGATATAACGTTGCAATTCTTCTACATTATAATTAAGTTCTTTTGTTAATTCTGAATTAAACACGCTTGATCCGCCTCTTTCAGGAGATTGCACCCCAAGAGCAACTAAATTTTGATTGCACATTGCGAAACATCGATCTTCTAAAATTATTAAAGCTTCATTATAAATATTATCGTTGAAACCAATATTCATATCTTGATTGTCTCTACGCACTCTTGCTAGAATATCATCACTCATACTATCACGATATTTCATCCATAGTCTATTCGGATTTGAAGGATTACATGTTGTTATAATTATAGCAAAGAGTTCACGTAATTGATTTGCTGTTGCTGCTTCTGCAGCCTCTTTCATTGCCTGTTCCCATTGATTGTCATTTTCTAATAAGCCACGATGCTGACAGGCTTCACGATATGTCTCGCAAATGTAACCATCTACCGTTCGAAGATCTTCAAAGGAAGTTGGTCCACGTACTTCATGGAGTAGTAAACGTAAATAAAAGCACTCAGCATTTTTTGGGTGTACCGTATATACTCGACCGATAGCATTATCTTTAAATACACCCTCAAATCCTTCAACCGGAACTCCTCTCTTTCGTCGATTAAATACTCTTCGTGATGAGTCCCACGTGTAATAACTGGGAATATCTCCATAAAAAAGAGTCTTAGCAAAGGGATCATTGAGACACAATTCGAAAAATGCCGTCAAGGTTGTATTAACAGGTTGGTTTGCAACTTTTTGTGCTGTTTGATTAGTAAAATATACTCGTTGTCCATTTTCAAGGTGAACTGCTAAGTGAAAAACAGCTGGATCTCTGTCATGAATCGAAAACCCTAATATACGCCAAACTGCTTCGTTACTATTTATATACCGTCCCATTTGATATCTTAAAATTTCATCGTTTCGATTTTCATCAGTAATTCCAAAAACAGCCATATCGCTTCCTTTGTTAATATATTTACACACATACTTAATTGACTTGACAGAACTGCAATATTCTACATTAATATGAGCATCAAACATTTTTGATAATAAAGGATTATAAGGGACAACCCATCGATTATCAATTTCAATTTCTTCGCCTCGTACTCTGATTTTTGCTGTAAATCCTCCTTCACTCGGTGGTCGACGTCGATATTTCGGGTATGCATCATCTCCTGTTTGCGTCTCACTCAAAAATGATCTTGGATATCGTTTTGAAAATTTATTATCTTTCATACAGGGTGATTGCACATTAAGCGCTCCGCAAGGCCCATGTATCATGTCTTTCACGATTATTCTATACAGAACAGGATCTTCATCCGGATTTGGAAATTCTGCTTTGATAACGTCATCGATCTGATTTGAGTGAATTTTTTCTTTCAGCCAAATTAAATTGTGCGAGTGTGGCAATCCTCTTTTTTGCCACTCAATGGAGAACATCCAACTGATAACATTTCCAAAAATAGAACTCTTCACAATAGTATTAATAAATTTTACTTGTTTCTGTTTAAACACGCGCACAATTATATCATGTCTGTCATGTGGCTTTTGTCCATACTGTAATTCATCTTGAATTTCTTTCCATGAAGAATTACACGTAAACGTTATAAATAAATCAGGACGACCATATTTCCTTACATACGTCATTGCGTCTTGTGCATATTCAAGCATATGCCTAGGGCTACCAGTGAACGTAGAGGGCAAAATTACTAATCGTCCCAAATTTTCTATATCTCCATCATTGGCTACTGCATCCCGTAAATGAATATATTCATCCGATCGTAATTTATTTTGATTTTGGCGGATAAATAACAGTCTCTCTGCTTCAATTTTTGCTTGCATATCAACAATAAACTGTAAAAACAACTGCCGACAGTTGAGTATATGATTGTATTTATTTTCTCTCTCCATTATCCGATATGCATAAAATTCCTTAGAAGAAACTTTTTTGTTTGTTGGTCTATTTGTTTCTGGATTAATATGATAAATATTAAAATGGTAACCATCTTCACCGTGACAAAATATTAATGGATACTGCAAGGCGTCATACATGTGATGAGTTTCAGCGATACGTTCCAACTTATTACTTCTTCGTTGTACCACAATGTCTCTATAGCTACTTTCACTGTCCACCATGACTACAGCTATTTCATTTACTTGAGGTGCATTAAATCGTCTTTCGTGCTCACCAATTGGCCTTTTATCTGCTCGAATGATTATTTTATAACTATCTGAAACCATTTTTTCCATTGCTGTTTTAAATATCTTTATTAATTCATTATTTTTATGAAGAAAGTGCTGTAAATAAAGAATTATATCTCGATGTAATCCTGTAAAAGTTGAAAGCCTTTGGTCCAGTTCGTGTTCTTCATTTCCTAGAAAATAAACTTGTAAAAATTTCGGAGTATCATTTGGGAAAGACAATAATGATCCAATTTTATGATATACTTGTCCCTGTATTTTAAACACTGGATTGAATCCTGGTTCTTCGATTACTGCAGTTGCTCCAAATGAAGTCATTTGAAAGCATGCATTGTAACGCCTAATATTTTAAAAAAATTCTTTAGAATTATGTGTTTCTCCTTTCATAAATTCTAGGAATTCCGGTGGCAGAGATTTCAAGTCTGGTAATTTAATTTTACCATTCGAACAGCATGTACTCGGTGTTTCTCCTTTGAATTTTTTAGCTTTACAAAATTTACAAACTACATTCATTTTACCGATTACTACACTTGGATGTTGATTATAATTTCTAGTGGGATTATAATAAAACGCTTCATATTCAAGACTATATCCTCCTCGACGTTTTACACGAATAGCATTTACGGTTGTTCCTGACGCTTGAGCTTCCATTTGATCATTTAGTCGAAGGTTACGCATTTTTATTGTATTTTGTATTCTTCTAGCATCTGTCTGTTCATTTGTTTCTCTTTTTCTTTGTAATCTTTTTCTGATTTTATCTGTCTCTCTAGAATCATTAAACTGCTCTTCAGTCTGGTTATTTCGCCTGAGATAATAATTTTCCCGAAGTAATGATAGACGCTGTTCTCTTTCTTCCGTGGTTTCATTTCTTCGCGACATCTTTTGCCTCTTCGATACAATTCGAGAACGCGAGAATACGCTCTTACGTTTTGGCATCGTTAGTGATATTTTTCACACTGCACTAAAAAAGAACACTAAACTTAATAAGATTTAATTCTTCACTGTAAAAATTATTACTCACTGTTATTTACAATCACACTACTTATAAGTTTTCTTTTGTTACGCAATTCTTGTAAAAAATCGACTAAAGCACGGGCTTGACTTTTCGTCTTTTATAGTCGCGAAAATTATCCCCACTAATTACTAAATTTTCTGGATTGTTCTACAAATTTCAACTTTTGAATTTTTTAGAAAATTTGAAAAGTATCGAGAATGATCCAGAATAATTTCGACCAATTAAAATATTGACATACATTTTAGAGATTTCCAGAAATTTCTAAAATATTTTTGATCGTCTAAAACATTAGTATATACTTTGGAGCTTTTTCGATCATTTTAGAATATTCTAGATCATTCCAGAGCTTTCTTAATCATTCTAGAATGTTCTAGATCAAATTAGAATTTTCTAGAACATTCTTGGTTGGCTCAAATTTTAAGACTTTCTAGATCATTCCAGAAATTTCTAGAACGATCCAGATCATTTCCGATCAATAAAAATATTTTTGATCGTCTACAACATTTGTATATACTTTAGAGCTTTTTTGATCATTTTAGAATGTTCTAGATCATTCTAGAACTTTCTTGATCATTCTAGAATGTTCTAGATCAATTTAGAATTTTCTAGAACATTCTTAGTTGGCTCAAATTTTAAGACTTTCTAGATCATTCCAGAAATTTCTAGAACGATCCAGTTCATTTCCGACCAATGATAATCACACATTTTTAGAGTTCACATCTTTCAACCCCTGTATCTGCAACACCCTTAGAGGTATCGACTTGCAACCACCATAGTGCACGATGGGAGCCTTGTACCTATTGCTACATACAAACACTATTCGTCTACGATATGTAGTTTTAGCTGCAAAGTGAAATATAGGGACACACACCTCAATTTATATATATATATACAGATTAATTTTTTCTTTTGGTCATGCCTATATAGGCATCAGGTTCATTTTTATCGTTTATATTATTTGACTGTATAAATGCCAGTGGTCTCCATGTGATTGATCCGGTCTTTATCATTGTAAATTGTACTGGAATAGATTTTTGTAGGGTTTAATAGGAGTGTTAATGTTAAATTTGGCCACTGTATTTTTAATTTTGATTGCAGCGTCTTTATAATGGCATAGAAGTAGTAAACCTTGGTTTTTTTGTTTGGGTGTTTGAAATATGGTAAGTTGCTTTGTATGTTTTCTATACAATTTTCTAATAAGATTCTTGTTATTATTAAAACAAATCAGGATCATTTGGTTAATGTACAATCCATGGCAATTTTAAGACAAAATGGGTTTTGGCTGTTATGAATAATCTTGTCGCTATTTCCAAGTTTCCTATAGAGAGTGGATTCTATTACATTTAAAGGAGTGCTTTTAATGGTGATGTCTAGGTTATTCATTTTATGACTGATTTCCGTTTCACATGTGAATTGAATATTATCATCTACTTTGTTTATATCATTTAATATGACATCTATTTTACTTTCATGATTAATAACTGAAAACACATCATTAACATATCGGAACTAATATTTAATAAATTGGTTATATTCTTCATTTATGATTTTTTTTCTTCTATTAATCTTAGTTTTAGTTTGTTGATAATTTCCAAAATGGGGGAACCCTATCGGGATTCTTTTAATTTGTTTGCAGAATTTCTTTCTAAACTGAAAATAATTTTCTTTGAGAATTAGGTTGTTGGCAGAGACGAGGGTGTTTGCAGTGGGGTTATTTATGTTGATTTTAGTGATCTAATGTTGATAATTTTGTTTATTTCATTAATATGTATTAAAAAGAATTCTTATTACCTCAAAACTAATAATTTTATTATTGGGTTTGAGGCTTACAGTTTTTAGTTGTTGGATGAAATCGTCAGCAGAGGTTAAGCTACAATTGGGAGGGGCGTGGGGCGAAGGTGGGAAAGGTCAGTTGATGAATTTTCTTCATAGAATGGGACATGTCACATTGTAATAGCATGCATAAAAAAAAAAAATCCTAATTGCGTTCATTTGAAAATAATGAGTGTAAAAGAATCTGGTAAAGCAGATTGGAATAAACATGTCAATAAATTAAGTTTAATGAGTATCTGGCACCTGAAATATTCAACACAAGAATTAAATGAATGATGTTTAAAGAAATAAAGGATTTATGACTTATATTAGAAAATAATTGATGAAAATTGGCTTTTGATAACTTAGGTCAAATGCAATATTCATAAATAATGCTTTTTATGACTTGGCAGGTCTAGGTGCTGCTGCATCTAGACCATTCAAAATCGTTAGCCAATAAGACACAAAGAGTTATCTTATAATTAAATAATATAACCAATAGGAAAATGTAGGAGGAGATTAATGTGCCAAAAATATGCCAAATTTAAGACTATAAAAGATGAAACATGCCAAAAATTTAGGATCGTCTAGATTTCTCCACTGATAGTAGTTGTCTAAAAAATCTATACTGGCCGCCAGATCTGAAAGTTAACTAATGTATGAGGTCGTCTAAAATCTTAATACGATTCTATGGCAAATCCCACTACCTGCAGTCAGGGCTGCAAATTACGATACCCCACCAGTTTCCAGACAATTGGATCTCCATTGCCTTCCCAGTAGTCTAAGCCACAATATGAATTAAAATAAAGCGATGTTTCCAAAAGCAAGCTTATTTTCTTGTGAGTCCATGACTGCAATTCCCTTCCTTTGAATACACAACATATATATATATTAAAGACACACAACACAAATCTATGATTCAATGTTTCTGCATAAAACACAGATAAATATTTATTTCAATCAGTTGAAATTTACTTAAATAGTAAATTTTGAAAGAAATTCATAAGTTATTATTTTTTTTTAAATTTTATCAAAGCAAAAAATTCACATGTTTCTCCTGAGTTCTAACATAGATGTTAGAATAAAAAGCCATCTTTCTCCATTTAAAAGATAAATATATCAGTTTCCAGATGAATATTATACTTGGTCTGAAAATATTAATGTTTGAAATATGTTGAGAACATCTAATTTCTCACATAAGTTCACATTGTACAGCATTTCCATAAAAATTAACTCTGCAAATTTAGAGCACGCACTTCCACCTGGTGTTATATTACACAGATATTGATAAGTATACATGTATATTAATGACAGAAAATAAAAATGACAAAATACATTCAATAAGTGACTTTATTCTTTCTCAATAGAAAATACAGATTGTGCATTTACAATTACAAACCGTAGTATCATACATTTTTAAGCTCAAAGAGCTTCCAAAGTACTAAGCTAAAACCGGGAAATGTCAATCCAATCATAAAAATTATATGCAAAAAATATTTTCTTCAATGTGAACTAAATTACAGTAAATACAAAACTTTATAAATTTGTGACACTATGTACAATAAATAATACAATATCAACATAACATATACATTATATAAAATAACAAAAATATTCACAATATATTCAGGTGACTATTTTCTTCCAAAGAAATTTGATATGCTTTTTATATACAGCACTTAAAAAAAAAAAAAAAAAAGAAATTTAATGCATAATAAAGATATGCACTATCACATTTAAAGCCACATTTTCTCCAATGTGAACATAAACAATCTACAACTTTCTTTTAAAAAAAAGTGTGTGATAACAAGAAAATATTTATATAATACTGTCATATAAAAAAATAATTCAATAAATCAAATGGTAATTCTCATCTTTTCAGTGCAAACTGATGAATTAGAAAGATTATACAGAAATAAATAAAAATATAAAGAATAAATTAAAAAGATTTTTAACAAAGTAGGTTTCTGATATTTATCTTATTTTAATATTGAGCAAATGTATTTTCATTTAAGAATTTTGTAAACAAATGGCAAAAAGGAGGAGGGAGGTGAAGGTTACATTTTAAACAATTTGTCATTACAACATAAATAAATGCTTGAAAAATTGTAAAAAGTAAGTTTTATAAAACTACATTTGTTAAGCAGATTTTTTTTTTTTTTTTTTTTTTTTTTAATTGCGCATATGCAATATTTGATAAAATAAAGGAAAATAAAAAAAAAATAAAATTATTGCTTCTGAAACAAGATGTAGATTTTAAGAATGTTTTGAAAGTTATTGTTTCAATTTCATTAGCACCAGCATCTGTATTATGAAAATGTAGATTATTTTATTTATTTATGCCTTTAATTGCAAATAATATTTAGGAACTTCCCTAAAATTTAAGAAATTTTCTTATATATACATATGTATTTAAATTGGAACTCAAAATTAAAAAAAAAAAAAAAAAAAAAAAGAGAGAGAGAGAGAGAGAGAGAGAGAGAGAGAGAGAAATTTATTTTGTGATTATAGCTGATTTAATCATAAAATAGAAAAATAATTAGAAACAGTGCAGAATTACACTTCAATAATTTAAAAAATACATAAGCTGAATCCACAATTTTCACAAAGCTTTCACTCCCTGCTATCTCCCTTTAAAAGTAATTCAATGAATAAAAATTACATTCAATAAGAGTAATAATTTTTTTCGCAAAATGTTTTTTATGTCGAATTCATAAGAAGACAACATTAAATTTGTTTTGTATTGCTTTTTATTTACACAATGCATGAAAATGAAAAAAAAAAAAAAAAAAAAAAAAATATATATATATATATATATATATATATATATTTACAATGAGTAATCACATGACTCATTGTATTTAAGAACTTAATCATCAAGTTTTCAATTAAAAACATCTGGCCTATATTTAAAATATAAAAACCAATGTTGAACACTCAAAGCAAGTAAGAAATGATAAATAAATAAATGAATTGATTGAAAATTTCCCAGAATTCAGTATATTCACAAACATCCATTCATTTTTCAGTTTTTCGCTTTATTCATTCCCATTAAAAATAAAATAATTACAAAATACATTTGTCTGTATGCAAATTCTTAATCACAATATAATATACAGCATTAAGCAACACTTAATAACAAATAAAATAAATATAAATTATCTCACACAAAAACATACTAAACAGGTTTCAATGTACAAATATTACATATCTTCTGAAAATCTCACATACCAAGATAAAAAATATTTTATTATTATTTTTTCTAAATGAGAAAAAACAAGTCCTTTTTCAAAACAAGTTTATTTACAATAATACACAATTTCATACGGAATAAATCGGCTGATGTCTGAAGAATCACAACAATACAAACGTTTCATTATAAAAATTACAATTCAATAAATATTTTAAAAGTATATTTAGAATCCCTATATATTTATTTATATATATATATTTATTTATTTAGATATATTCCACTATAGTTACAAATAAACAGTACAAAATTCAATTCAGACTAGATGCATAACATGGTTACAAATTCTATAGAAAAATGATTTCAGTTTAGAAATTAAAAATAACATGTGCCATGCTTTTTTCCCCCCCATTTAGTAAACTTTGGCACATTTATTTTACTTAAAATAATAATAATAAAAATAATGGAACAAAACATAAGTCTTTGAGCTACAAAAAATAGGAGTGTATTTTGAAAGCTGTTATACATAAAAATAATTCAGTTATGATATTTTACAGAAGTGCTCCCTTCTCAATCCATCTCTTTCTATTCTGTATATCAAATATTAAACATTGATATTTAAATGGAACTTCAGATTAAAATAATATTTGTGTGCAAGGAAAAAAAAAAAAAAAAAAAAAAAAAAATGAAAAATGAAAAAACAAATACAATTCAATGATTTTTTTTTTTTTTTTTTTTTTTTTTTTTTTTTTTTTTGGGGGGGGGGGGGGTGTTGAAAGGGGATAGTTTTTCAAGAAAGAAAAAAAAAAAAAATTAAAAGTATAACTTAGTTTTACATTTTTTTTTTTTTTTTTTTTTTTTTAAATGAATATTATTCTTTACAAAATACATTAAAACAATTCTGTCAACGGCAGTATCTACATTTTTTATTTTTCATTTTTAAGCCATTTTCCCTACTCTTATAATGCAAATATGTTTATGCGGTTCATGTTACAAATGTAACCTTTTCCAGCAGCAATGGCACACTTTTGGCTTTAATGGCGTCCACAAATGCATTTCTTCATGTATCTCTAAAACACATTTTTGTAGATACTACCATTGACTTACCCCAGTGCAGAATTAATAAAAGAACAAAGTTAATAAATTGTGATTATGTGCTGATGATTGTACCAAAAAAATTCAATTTTTTTTTTTTTTTTTTTTTTTTTTTTTACATGATAATAAGCAAAGAAAGAATTTGTGTTTAGTATAAAAATTAAGTAAGAAATGAATACAGTATTCAGTAATTTCAAATCTGTAAAAATCTATTAAATGAAAAACTATTCAAAGAGTATTTTTGCAAAACAAGTATTAATAATAACGCAGAAAAATAAGATATACGTTTGCTTTCCTTAATAAATGAGAGCTCAAAGACTACATGTATTTATTGATCCATTCAATCACAGACAGAAAAAAGAAACTGACCTGCAAAATGAAACAATGATTCAAAAGTATAAACTCAATTTCCTAACCAGCTATTACCCAGACATGTTATATGTCTGTAAAATATGGGGGGGGGGGGGGGAGGGGGGGGAATGAATAAATGAATGATTGAATTTATACAACCCCAGGGATATGTTATTCTAATCACACAATCAGAAATTTTGTTTAAAATTTTCAAAATTATAAGATATCCATGCACTGAGTAATAACTTCTAAGGGGATTTTGTAAGCTTAATAAGCAGATTTAAATTACTTTTAGTACCATTATTTCAACTAGTTACTCTTTTGAGAAGTTTAAAGAAATATTTTATTTCCTTTTTTGGGATTTTAGGGGAGTTTAGACCCCCTGCTTTAAGATTGCCTAATGAGGAAAATATAATGGTCCAAATTCAAATATCGCTAAGTATTTTATCTGCATCATGGCACTTAAAATGTGCCACAATAAAATTATTTATTTTAATGGGAGATAAATTTTTATTCAGATAATTTTTAAAAAATGGCAAAATGTCACTTGCATTATGTTTTTTATGGAACATTATAAAGTAAATTAGCACAGAATAGTGCAGTTTAAATTATTTAGAGGATAAAAGCCAGATTTAAATAGAACAAATATGAAACAGAAAAGAAAACTATAAAATGCAGAATTTCAATAAAAGGTTAAGTAGAAAACAATACGACACTACTCACATTTTTTAACATATCAATTCATTCATTTTGCAGGTTAGCCATTTTTGATAATTAAAAAAAAAAAAAAAAAAAACATATATTATAAAAAGTATGAAATAAAATCATGTTTCATCATACCTAATAGGAGGCAGGATATAAAAGATAAAAGCCTCAAAACTTTTTTTGTGGCACAAACTTGTAACTATAAGATTTTCAATTTCAAAAATTAAACAAATGAGTTGTTCTGCCAAAGTTTATTCAGAGTATCGACCTATATACAATTATTTGACATGTTGTGCCTTCCTCTTTCTTGCAGCAAGCATATCATAAAAAGGATTGTGACTAATACTTTGCCTGAAAAAGAAATACATAATCAAAGAACAAATTTTTACAATTAACGAATTTTAAAATGTGCATTACGTCCTTTTTTTTTTTTTAAGTTTATTTATTTATTTAAATTGTACAGTATTTCAAGCTAACTAAATTCAGTAATTCACAACATGTTTTTAAAATATTCTATTTAAATTATTAATAATATTTACAAAACATTATAACTAAAAGAACCCGAAGTTTTTAGTAAAAAGAAGTATTCATATCAAGTCATAAGGGAGGGGGAAGAAAATACGCATTTAACCCCCCTCCCCCATTTTAATTAAAATTTTATAATTTTATTTAAATTATTTTATATTGCTTCTGTGGATAAAATTATTAAGTCAAACAAAAATGCTGATAGTAAATGTATCTAGGGTAAAAGAAAGGCAATTGAGCACTGAGAGAAAAATTCTCACTAGCAAGTTTTGGTGTGACAAGAGGTCTAGCGAGTTCTCCCAGGTTAAGCAGATGTTTACAATATTCTTTATAAGTATAATCTTAAATAAGTGTTATTTAAACATTAACTTTTTAAATAAGCTTCACCAATAGAATCATAATAATGATTAAAGGAAGACATATATGAGAATAAAAGACTGCTTGCATTAAAATCAATAATTCAAAGTAATTCAAATTAATTCCAAAAAAGATGAACAAATGAAAAAACATAAATGAATGAACATGCTACCTTTAAACAAAATGAAGGAAATTTCCCTGTATATAATTACATACAGTGGCTCCCAAAAGTGTTCGTACACTTACGATTCTCAGTAAAATAGATCTCTATCCATTAATTAAAAGTAAACTTTCTTAATGAGATTTTAGTAATAAGATCTATAATCTATTCTTAACAAAATTACACAAAATATATTTAAAATATAGCAAAACTTTATTTTTAAGAAATTAGTAATCAAAAAATGACAAAATCTTTATCTCACAAGAGTCTTCGTACACATATTTTCATTTTTCGTTAAATTAATATTTAGTAGGATATCCTTTAGCATCCACAACAGCTTTTAAACGTCTGGGAATAGATTTTACTAGTTTTTTTTTGCAATTTCTGTATCAATAATGTTCATCCATTCTTCCATCATTACTGTTTTTAGTTTGTTTTTCATTTTGATATTGTGTTTTCATACTCTAACCTCCAGTTCTCTCCAAATTTGTTCTATGGGGTTTAAATCTGGCGACTGAGGTGGTGGAACCATTTTTAAATAATAAATAGAATATCATGAAGTAAACAATAAAAAATTAAAGCAAACAATTTTTTAAAAAGCGGCAAACGATAATTCTAATTTTGATTTTATCCAAAAATATTTCAGTGTACGAAGACTTTTGTGAGATAAAATGTTTGTAACTTTTTGATTATTGATTCCTTAAAAGTAAATTTTTAGTATGTTTTAAAAATATTTCATGCAGTTTTGTTAAGAATGGATTACAGATCTAATAATTAAATAACCATTGGGAAATATTAATTTTAATTAATGGATAGAGCCCTATTTCAATAAAAATCATAAGTGCATAATCACTTCTGGGAGCCACTGTATATAATGTTTCATCTTTATTTTTATTGTGAACTTACTGCTAAAAATTAAAATACTTTCGGAAAGCATGAACATTCAGAACTCAGTTAAATATATTTTTTAAAATAAATAAAATTCAGAAAGGATATTTTAAAATACAGTTGCTGCTGTATGATTCAAGGCTTACAACTAAATCTGAATTAATCTGAAATCTTATATTAAGTAATATAATTCAATAATAAATGATTAAGAAATTCATAATAAATAACAATAATTAGAACAACAAAATTTCATTTACATAACATCCAGATTACATTAGTTTTCAAACAATAAATATAAAATTTGCATTTATGTTAGTTTGCAGATGATTAAAATTGAAATAAATAAATCAAAATATGAATATTTAAAATGAGAAGCATGTATATAAAATTGGTATAAAGCAAATAAAACACAATGAAGTTGTAAAAATAAATCAAATATACGCAAAATAAATAAATCAATTCCCTCTGCTTTATATCACCCGTTAAATCAATTTCTGTGGATTCACCTTTACTGGCCATTTTCCAGAATTCCACAGAATGCAAAGAAAATCAGTACACATTTAAAATAAGAGGCATGTATGTAAAAATACTAGAAAGCACAATGAGGTGATAAGAATTAAAAAAAAAAAAAAAAAAAAAAATTACACAGAAGGGAAAAAAATGAAAAATAATTAAATATATAAATTTCTTCTGTTTTTATTTTTCACCCCTACTAAATTGTTCTTTGTGGTTTGACCCTTATTGACCATTTGTCAAAATTATGTTATTTGTGGGTAGATTAGACCTAGTTCTATTCTATGAACCATGCAATCTGAGTATATATAAATAAAATAACATATACAGGGTTCCCACTCATTATCAAAAACAAAATTCCCTGACTTTTCCAGGTTTTCCTTGTCAATTTTTATAAAATTCCAGTCACAAAATTTAGCTTGCTATGTAAAAACATACCTCATGGCATAAAACATAATATAGCTTGTGACATAAAAGATAATATAGTAATGCAATCCATGACATAATTTGCTTGCTCAAGAAACATCTTCCAGGTTTATATTATCATTTTTCCAGGTTTTGGGGCAGTATTTGTAGTTTTCCCTGACATCTCCCTAACATTTTTCACTAATTTCAAATTTCCTGACTTTTCCGGGTTCTCCCTGACTCGTAGGTATAGAGAAGATTTTGATAGTCAATTGAAAATAAATATTAAAATATCTCTGATCATGCAAAAACTCCACTGGCCACTGGCATTTCTGGATCTAACAGAAAAGGACAGAGATCGGATTAAGATAAAACAGTGCTCTCAAGAACACGTACATGAATTCTGAAGAAACAATAACAACAACAACAAAATCGACACAACACTTGTGGATTAATCTCTCTGACTGACTGGAAAAAAAATAAAAAATAAAACCAAACACCTTACCTCCCCTTTTTAGAGTCTAAGTTTTGGAAGAAGAGAGAAAAGACAGTGCGGGTAGTTTTTCTGCCCCAAAAAGAAAATGATGAAAAAATATCTCTGAATACAAAAAAGAGCATATTTATTAGAACCAGCAGAAAATATATTCATACACAATAATATAGCAATGAAGATAGTTAGCTTATAGATTATGAAAAGATGGTAATTTACAATTTCATGAATTATGATGAGTCGACTTCAAGAGAACTGAGAGTAGCACCGCATATAGATGGAACATCTTTTTCGATGGAAGTGTGGAAATTATGCAACTATGGCTGACCTATCCAGTAGATGAGATGTTTGTCTCTATGAGATTCAAACTATGTATTGTCGTACATGAACTACTTAATTGATATGAACAATTATGGATTTGAGGTCTTGTAAATGAAATAGTAATTTTGGAACTCTAAAATTGACTATATGATATTGAATAATATCTCCTCAAATAGACTAAAAAGATGTCTCCAAGTTCCTCGTCAGTGGGTAAGTGAATTTCCTTAAACTATAGTAAATGATCAGAGATGAACAACTAAAAAAAAAAAAAATGCAAAGGAAAAATTATTTTTATTGACTAACCTTCTAAAATAATATTTTTTATATATTTTGGTGTAATCACCAGGGTAATATAAAACTTTAGTTAATAATCAAGAAATAAAAAAAATAAAGAGAACCATATACAGAAATAAAAAATAAAATAAAAGGTATCTTGAAGTGCATTTAGGAGTACTTTTTTTTTTCTCTTCCTTATATGTTTTTAAATATATGCCTATATATTAATTATGAAGAGCAATTGCAATAAAATTATATATGAATAAACAAACAAATAAAGAGTAAACAAAAAAATTAGATTCAAGTCATTAGATTAACGGTTGGATATTCTTTAAATAACGTGATTGCTCTTTATAAGAAATTTTCTTTCAGATTAAGAAGCGACAGCTATTGAAAAATGAAATATAAATAAAATTAGACAGAGATAATTTGATAAGTTAAATATTTTGTTTAATGGTTTAAAAATTCAACCTGGGATCTTGTCCGGATTTTCCCTGTATGATCATTTGGCCAAATCTTATAAGGGAATAAAAAAATAATACCCACAGTGGGAACCCTGCATTTATAAATATTTTCTTTATATTTTTTCCTTTCTTCTACAATTAAAGCTAAGAAAGCATTAGATTTTCTTTCTGACTTTCAGTTTTTGACAGTGACAGTTTTAAATGTTTAAAAAAAAAAAAAAAAAAAAAAACTGAATACCTATTTGACCATTTTTGGAATGTTCATCTGTGTGTAAGTGAAAAATTGTTATAGTTGTTCTAGATGATCAAGAATTAATGTAGAGAATTTCCTGAAACTTTATATTTAATTACATCTTGATATAAATTGATGTCTATCAACTTTTGGTGCATATCGCCCAAAAGGTGGAGCTGTTGGCATATTTTCTTTCTTAATTTTTAAAATAGCAGAATAGAACAAAATTTCATACGAATGCACACAATGAATTATTTTTGGCATATCATTGTGAAATTTACAAATTTTACTTATAATAGTAAAAATCAATCAGGAAGACAATTTTTATATATGTAGAAGCAAATTTTCAATATTAGTTTTTTTCAAAAGAACTTGCCAATGCATTTAAATTGAATGGTGGAACCACATATCTATGATAATTTGAAGGAAAGTTATTGTTTATTTTTTTTTTAATTTTTGACAAAATAAATTTTAAAACACATTTTCTAAGATGCTACCTGTATAAGGTATGTAATATACACTGCTAAAAATTTCTGTAAATTTGATGTAAATATCTATCCAGAGTCTCTGTAAATTTACAGTAATTCTTAGTTAAAAGTGAATAATCGAGATTCTCAATCTTTATTCTGTATTTTTACCTAATTGTATTATTTAATTTTTTAACTAAAATTAAAAATGACTGTTTCTACTTTAGAAAAAGCATTATAAGCCCGAAATATATTCTCAACAATAATTAATTAAATTAATATTAGTTATTACAATGAATGTATAAAACAAGTTTTTAAACATCTGTTTATTTTTCTCTGTAATTTTATGTAAGACTTAAGATAATAGATTACACAGTTTTCTGTTGAAATTTTTAACAGTGTAGAAAAATTAATTATGATAACCAAGCCTCAACATGCTAGTTTTTTTTTTTTTTTTTTTTAGAATGTGTATGCGAATGTTAAATATTCAATATGATTCTTAGTTAAAAATAAAAAAGATTTTTTATACTTATTTATTTACCTTACCTGATGCATTTGATCCATTCATCTTTTTCTTCTGGAGTAGCAGCGGACATTCTATATACAGTATGCTTTCCTTCAACTACTTTACCCTCTGAATCTGTTTTACAGGCTTTAATTACATCACTGCCTACAGAAAATAATTCAAAGCAATTGGGTTTATTTCTATCTTGAACTTCTCGCACTTGGACATTTTCTAAAGGAATTATTCCACGGGGTTCTTTATCCTAAATAAATAATGAACAGGATATAATTATAAGGGTGTCAGAAAAAAATAAAATAAATAAGTGCACACTGAAACCCACAATTACATAAAACAAAATTATATTTAAATTGTGCAGAACAAATAGCTTGATTATAATGGGAAGAGGTGTGTGTGTGTGTGTGTGTGGGGGGGGGGGGGGGGGTAAAATATCTGAAAATGTAATATAATAAAGGGTGCTATGTTACTATTGTAGCAGATATTAAATTAACAATAGAATCTTTCCACAAATTCGACATATTAGCATATTAATAAGCTTTATTTACCACAGAGGTAAACATAAGCTTTTAGTTGTCTTTATGAAATTAATACAATTATTAAAAGATGGTGGGAAGCTGTGACATTTTAATTTTTTCTACAGAAGCATGGGGGGGAGGGGGTGAAATCGCCTAACACGCAAAATCCTGAAAACTGCTACTGGTATGCAGAGAGGGGAGACTTATTAATATTACATCATATGGCTATCTTTAGTGATATTTTAAGAGTTCTTAATATATTATATAGCAAATTAAATATTCAAAATGAGAATTTTTTATAAAAACAATATACACTAAGCGACAAAAAAAAAAGCCGCACTTGGATATTTTCCTTTTCGCTTTCTACAACCGCCAAATTTATCATTTAAAAAGCAAATTTTCGAACAGATTTTATTATGTTGTCCACCACATACACATTAGTACTCAGTCCTGTGTTAAAAACAAAATACAATAGTCAGGAAAATTGTAATTTTAGAAATTATTTCAAAAATGATAAGAATAAGGCAGTTAACGATGCCACAAAAAGTATTAATTTTTGAATGAAAAATCAAAAAATATTTTAATACGTGAGATGGTAAAATAATTAAATGCTAACGAAATATTGGTAAAACGGTTTTTAGCAAGTTATAACGTTTTTTGGTTGTTTAAACTGGAAATTTGGTTTATGGCGGCCATGTTGCTCATCAAAGCGAGATGACCGTAAGTTAAAAAGCTATTTCTTATAAAATCGGTTTGTATTACATTTAGAACATAAAAGAGATTCAGAAAAAGTGTTTAGCAGCATAATTTCTTTAATTACAGTACAGCAACTATTAAACAAAGCAGGTTTAAATGACAGAAAATTTGAAAAAATTCCATTCTTAGTGAAGAAAATTAGGAAACCTTGACCTCAGATGGCTAAAAAAATAAAAAATGATTAGTTAATTATTGGTAACTTATTTCAAGCTAAAGAAAACAAGCGGAACTGACAACGAAAATATGACCGACATAATGAAAATGACACTTTTAAAACAGTGACACAATATCCGTACATTATGGTACGGAGGTGCATAATTTTTCAAACAGTCAGACAAATTATTATGCTCAAGGGATCAATTAACTCGAAATAAAACACAATCTTCATAAAACTGTTGCTTGTCCGACTATTTTGGAGGTATCTTGGACATTTCCGTAAACAGCATTTTACGCTGAAAATGCACCTTACTGCGCGGCGTCTGCGGTCAGTTTATTACTTCAAATTGTCAAAATTTCCTATCCATTCCAATGAGAACCTATAATTCTGTAAGTAATAATATCTTTTTTCACTTTAAGTTAAATCCCACAAAAGGTATAGTAAAATTTCTTCTTTACCAGACATGAGAATAGTCCTAATCGCGATCCTCTCGAAAATGTTTCGTCAATAAAAAAGCGGGGGAGAGGGGAGAGGATTCGAAATTTGCAGCCTATAACTCTGCCTGAACTAGAAAAAATTATTTGTGATATTTTGCACGTTGAAATTTCTGAGATTTATATTAAAACGCTGTATAATACTATGCCATTGCACATTAAAGCAGTAATTCCATATAAAGGTGGAATTAACCCAATGCAGAATGCACATTTTTAATAAAAAATTGCTTAGATCTAACAAAAAAATAGTTTTATTTCATATATTAAAATATAACTTGTTTATTTCATTTAATAAATTATAACAGAATACAAAGTGTATGGTTATTGCATTATGTTCAAAAAGAAAGTTTTATGCACATTTTTAAAAATTATTTCGTAGTGTACAATAATGCAAATTATTAAATCAAAAATGTACATAGGTATCATTTCATCCCTTTGGTATTACGCAAATAAGAGAGTTTCATTTGTTTCAAACATTAATTTTAAAGTTATTACGAATAAAAAAGGTATAAGTAATTTTTTCTGCAGTGCGGCTTTTTTTTTGTCGCTTAGTGTAATTTCACATGAAATTCCCAGACAGCGAAATTTTCAAAAACCTTGAAATGCACAGATAGCCCCTGAAAAGTTTTGAGCCTGCAAGCATGTAATGACCTTGAGATGACAACATATCAATCTGTTTGCTTCTTTTTTTATTTTTATTTTTTTTTATTTTATAATAAATTACAAACCAGTTGTTTAATTATGGTTAACTTTAGTCTAAAATTAGTCTATCATTAAAATAGTTATTTTTAAAGGAGAGCATTTTGCTAATTGAAAAGTGTGAGAAAATACAGATTCAACGTATTTTGTGTATTTTTCTGTAAGTTAGGAGTGCTCTGAATGCACGTACAGTGATTAAAAAAAAAAAAAAAAAAAAAAAGAGAGAGACAGAGAAAAAAAAGAAAGAAAGAAAATGTGATAGAAAAGTTATTACATCGCGAAGGATAGGGAAAGTCTAGAAAAATATCAGAAATTTTACCCACTTTTTTTTTTTTTTTTTTTTTAATTAGAAAAGCACATGTGCCAACTTAAGAGAAAGCTGGTTTCCTTTCTTTGAGTTTTTGTTTCGGAACCTAATCAAAACCTGATATATCTTTTCTTTTCTTTCTTTTTTATCCAAATTTTCAAATTTTTAACTAGGAAGCAAGTTATTAATTAAAACATGATTAGCTACAGAGGTTTTTTTTGCAAAGTTTATTGCCCCGAGACATTCCCTCTCACCCTCCGACCGAAAACCCCAAAAAATCTGTCATTTCTTTATTTAATGCCCGATAAAATGCCTTTTAAAACTCTAATTACACGCTTGCTAATGGACCAATTCACTCCTCCCATTTTGACATCAAATTAAACTTTATAACATATTGTAGCACTATATTTTGAGTGAAATTGATGTCATTCTATAGTCGATCGGGTAAATCAAATAAAATATAGGAAATACTGTGATAGTAAATATTATGTACAGTTCGTATTTTTTTTTCAATATAATCACAATTTAAAAATGAAAGAGATACTATAATTTTTTTTACATTAT
The DNA here is from genome assembly GCA_963930645.1 of Salticus scenicus. NCBI lineage: Eukaryota > Metazoa > Arthropoda > Arachnida > Araneae > Salticidae > Salticus > Salticus scenicus. Next base: position 162,464,634 of record OZ005652.1, read on the forward strand.
CTGTTTTGAAACTGTCATCTAATAAACACCCAAATTGAATTCCAAAGTTAAGGCATTGGTTGTCAGACAACAGAGATATGGATGACACATTGTGCATGAGGAAAATTATGTTGAAGGCAGCGGGGAACTGTTTGAGTGATTTTAATGGATTTTATTTTTATTTTATTTTATTTTATATTTATAAATAAAAATAGTGATTCCCCCCTCTTTAAATTTATTTAAACACAGAGACCAGTGAAGCCCAATAATTACAAATAAAGCAACAAACTTAAAAAATCATTTTAGGACTATAAAAAAAAGTGAAGAAAATGTATAACAAATAAGTACCCAAAATGTACACAGCATATTAATTTAAAACATATAAATATTATAGTCTACCCATGTTTCATAGACATATGGTTGGCAGAATGCCTAAACACTTTGACTCTTTCATTTAGGTTTAGGGAACACAACCTAGAGAGGAAAGAAAGAGGATAAATTCCTATTCTATACTTTCTTTCTCCATTGAGGCATTCTCTAAAATATAAATGGTAGAGTTGAAAAGTTCGAGCACTGTGTTAACTGCAAGTCTGTGGATAGTGAGCAAACTACAGTTATATTTCAGCAGACTCAGTTATATACATTTTAACTGAGAATGATGAATTTGGGGATATCAATACTATTGTCAAAATGAATCATCATAGGCACATAATCTTATTAAAAATAGATTTACAATGCAAAATAATTTATTATACTCAAAAATGGATCTTAAGAGAATACAATATCTACCTTTACCAACAGCCAAAGCCTACGTTATTCACTGGGAAAATTTGCTTATAGAATTACTCATAACCTAATGTACTCTTTAAAGTTCTATTTTAACAATCGGAAAATTCACAACCATTAATAAATTATATATATATATATTAAAAAAAAAAAAAAAAACCTTTTGTGTTTCTTTAGCCAAAGCTTTTCAACCTAGCGCTGGATCATTACCAGAAGTTGAACTTGCTCTGTGCTCTGTGTTCGACTGCTATTCCTTTATAATTAATTATACATGTTTGTTCAGGAAACTTCTATTTAATTCATTTTGTCTTACCAATGCATTAATGTTTTGCCGATGGAAGTGTTTCCCAAGGGTCCACATCATCTAACAACATTAACAATACTAATTTATAGTAAGTTTTACTAATTTTTAACCCTTTTTTTCTTTGTTTAGTTTTATTAATTTCAATTTGTATTTCTCATAGTTAAATTTTTTAACTTTTTGTATCTATTTACTTTTTTGTAAAAATTATGTACAGGGAAACACAAAATGGAAAAACTGGTTCATACTGATAGTCACAGAATATTTTTAGATGATTGTTAATATTTTAATGTTATTCCAAAATTCATCCATATTAATTACTTAACACTGAATAGCAATTTTTGTAAAGAGGTCAATATGTACGAAAACAAAATCCTTAATAAGGGAATAAAAAAAAAAAAAAAAAAAGGCTCAACATTTTCAAATTAGAAAAGAATTACAATGAGTTTAATAAAATGGAAAACAAAATAGATATTTCCGGTAAAATTGAAAGGAATTTTAACACATCCAAACACAAAATTTTAAACTTAAAAACAACTGGTACAAAAGAAAAATGAACACATAAATTAGCAAATTAAAACTTAATGCCCTTAAAATAATTTATCAAATTTTAAATTAAACACACATCAGAATTCTTTATTAAAATTGGGAAGAAAGTTTATTCTTGATGAATATATTAAAGATACCATAGCTAAAATTGAAACTGATACTGTTTAGATGTGTAGTTAAGAGCAAAGTAAATTAAGGAATATAGTTCAAGATTTAATCGCTAAGCACATTAAAGATCAAAATTTGGACATCAAAGATATAAAAGCATCTTAAGCAAATTAAAAATAATGAAGAAATAAAATGCACTTTAACTGATGAAACAAGTGAGATCGTGATTCTTAATAAAGTTGATTATATAAAGTGATATATAGGGGAGACCCGTGTACCTAGGGCCACCCCACTTTATTTGAATAATATTTAATTTTAAGTTTTAATACTCATTTGGGCCAGTAACAACACCAATTGCTACTTTTACAACTACTTTGGAACATTTGAGGAGAAAGTTTTGACAAGTTACACGTAGAAAACGAATTTACATGGTTTGAAGTTAAAGTTTGCACCTTATCTCTTTTGCTATTTTACCAAGGCAAATCAAATATTTTTTTTTCATTTTTAGTGTATAATGTTGCTTGTTATATTGAGTAATAAATGAGATATTTAATTAGCCCTCTCTGCATGTGGATTTTTTAGTGGAAGGCATTTTGAATTAAGTTACCAAAACTTGTACCTAGGGCCACATAGCTGCCTTGTACCTAGGGCCAGTGTGTTTGGACCTTTTAACACTTTCGCGACCGCATGTTTTTGTCTTTTTGACAGTAAGGTCCACCTGTGGGCATTTTTCTCATAAGTTACAATTTTTCAAAACAAAATTTTCCATATCCACATTTATATTACAAATGGATATGCATTATAATCATACTCTCTCTAATCAAAGTATTTGCATCCATAGTATACTGATTGTACAAATATGAATATTGTGTATATTTTTTAGTAACAAATAATATACAAATTGCAAAAGAAACGCCCACTGGTGGAATTTCATATTTTCAAATGATGTGAATCTACGTCAGCCATCGCAAAAGTGTTAAGAAACACAGTATAGCCTATAGCAATTGGATGCTGGAAAACTCTGGTAAACCAATCACTATATATGACGTTGCTGAAAATGTTGGCAAATCCTATCCGCCTGTAAACATTCTAACAGGCTTTCATGTATCCGGCATATGGCCAATGAATAAAAACACATTCACTGAGTATGAATATTTAAGTTCGAATGTGACTGAAAGACAAAATCCTTCCATAAATTAAAAAAAAAAAAAAAAAAAAAAAAAAAAAAGATTTTCCAGGAAGAGGGTGAACCAACAATAATAGAACTGGGTGTCTCTGTTTAGTGTCCTGTTGAAATTTCGAAACTTTCAACATCATCTAACATCTTTTCGTGTGTTATGCTTTAACAGGTACGAACCTAAGCAAAACCTTTACCTAAAGGATAACGTCAAAGAAAAGATGTGACCGAAAACCAGAGAGATCTAGAAATCCAAGAGACACTCCAAAAAAAAAAAAATTGAAGAGCAAAAAAAAAACGTTCTGTTAGAATATCGCAAAGAGAAAAAAGAATGAAAAAGTTTGTGTTTCAAATTAAGGCAAAAACATGGTAATTATTATATGATAAATAAATATATTACTTGATATATATATATTTTTTAATAAAATATATGTTTATATGCTTATTTTCTATTCATTAGAAAGTGAAATATAAATTTGAGAGAATGGCCCTAGGTACAATGAGGTCTGGCCCCACGTACAATGAGGGTGTTGTACCTAACTAAGGCCACAAATGAAGTTTTTTTAAAAACCTTCTATTTGTCGGAATTTACTATTTTAAGTATTTATATTAATCACAATTGGAAGTAATTAGTCCTAAAGATATGCACATATCACTTTAATAATTTTAAATAGGTCAAGGGCTCTGTTTTTGGGCATTGAAAAAAAGCAGCCCTAGGTACACGGGTCTCCCCTATATATGGTCTTAATAAAGTGATTATATAAATACTGTAATTGAGGAAATTGACTCTAGTCAAATAAAAAACGATCCAATAATAATAATAAAAAAAAACTGATAAAACTACAGCTTTAATCAAAGAAGGCAAATGGTCAAATAACACTGCTCGAATTATTCAAAATCATGCTCCTAAACACACCTTGCACACTCGACAGATTAAAAGATCATAAATATCTCCCAAAATTTCATCCTATCGTCAATAAAAAAGAAGGTCCAACCTAAAAATCCTTTCAAATGTTTTATGAAAAACATTTATCAGGAAATCCTCCCCTTTTCCAACAACAGCTTAATCTCTAATGATGATTTTGATAAAGGACATTGAAATATGACACCTTTAGTAAGTTTCAATGTAATTAATTTATTCTCATTTATTTATATCAATGAAATTAACCAGATTATTAATGAAAAATATTATGATCCTAAAATTCAAACCACATTAATAGCCACGAACAATTTAATTCTTAATGAAAATTATTTTTATTTAATCGTAAATATTACAAACAAGAGAAAGGAGTCCCTATGGGGTCTCCTATATCAGGGGTTAGAGCAGAATTTAAATTACGATTAACAGAGAAAACAATTTTCAGTAAATTCAAAGACATAATTAAATACTGGTTCAGGTATATTGATGAAGTTTTTCTCATTTTCGATAATAAATATAAACTTTAAAATATCCTTAACGATCTTAATAAAATTGATTCCAATATCCAATTCATATATGAGCCTGAAATCAACAATAAAATTAATTTCCTTGATGTTACCACAATTAGAAATGAAGAAAACGAAATCAAAACCACAATTTATAGAAAATCCAATAGTAGTGAAGAAATTATCAATATTAAATGCAAATCCCCATACATTTACAAAATTAGTGCTATTTAATTCTACATTAACAGAGCCATTAACATTTGTTCTAATCAGGGTTGGGTTTCTTCCGGAAGAAACTAGAAAAAAAAAAAAAAAAAAAAAAAAAAAAAACGGAAGAAATGGAAGAAACTAACCAGAACACAAAACAGATGTCCAAAATTAAAATTTATGAACTATATAAACTCAAAGCATAAATATAATGTCAAACCTAAACTATAATCCAATTAATATTAAAAATAATTTTAGAAAAATAAGTTATTTGATAACAAACTGTAAATATATACAGGGAGGGGTTTTTACTTTTCAGTGCTAATATATAACTTTTTGCATAGATACTATCTCATATTATTATACATTCAAACAGTGCAAGTGATAATTTTTAAAATTTTTAGCCACAATATTTGCACTTTTTTTTAAGGGTGCAATTTTTTGTATAAACTCAAAGCTAGTACCCAATGAACTGTATCAATAAGTAAGATACTTACTTTTAAACTCTCCTGCAAGTTCTCTTGGATTTAAAAAAAAAAAAAAAAAAAAAAATAGTTTTTATTTATCTATTTTAAGTTGAAAAATAAATTGCAATATATTTTAAAAATTCAAATACTTTAAATTTATCCTTTAAAAACAATGTATATATTTCGGCATGTCATCGCAGCCCTCTTCAGCGTTGCAAATGATGAACTCGTATTGCCGGAACTCCAAAGTAAACAAACCTCCCTCGCTGATGTTCCAACTTCATTTCACTTCATGATTTTTAGTATCTGTTGCCATTCTTCAGGGATTAAGCTGTGTTCGCAGTCATTAACAGAAAAAACAAGTTCATCATTTGCAACGCTGAAGAGGGCTGCGATGACATGCCGAAATATATATGTTGCTTTTAAAGGATAAATTTAAGGTATTTGAATTTTTAAAATATAAACTTTAATCCTTTCATATTATACCAATAAATTGCAATATTGAAATGCTAGAAAACTTTTCATTTCTTTTACAGTCAACTCCCTCTAACTCGCGAAAGTTTTGTCTAGAGGTTGTGGGGATTATAGGAATTTGCAGATTAGAGATCATTGCCTCTATTTACAGTTTTCTTTTGGAGATACAAAGTCAGTTACTATTAATTCATAAATAGACATCAAAATGGAAAGACGATTATTAATAACTTTTAGAATAAAATATTTCTTCAATATTAATAAAACTAATCTATCATATTCATATATGATGGTGAATAATTTAAGCATATTCAAATAATAGGTACCAATAAAATGTAAACCAACATATTTAAAAAATACCAAACAAAATATTTTTGAAAGTACGGAAATAGTATTCATCACTGATAATTTTTAATTTTGTTAAACACTGATGTAATAGTGGTTTGTTTTAAATTTTTCATATACTTTCCTGACATTCTTTGGATTGACTTAGCACTAGTCTGTATGAATTGCAGGATAATAAGTACAAGAATGTTATTGTTTATTATTTTAATTATTATTATCATATTATTACACTTAATTCATTTATTTTTCTAACTTTACAACTTTACAAGATGTAATATTTAAAATTAATTCAAAAAAAAAAAAAAAAAAAAAAAGATGGTTGTGAATTTTTTAAATGTGAAAATGGAATTAAAATATATATATATATATATATATATATATATAATAGGTAATAAGTAATTGGTAAACAAATTTCCCTTCATAATAACATTTGCTTTCACTATTAGCAGGGATAGGTATACTACGCTTTTTATGTATAAGACATACATATATCTAATTAAAAATCTCTCAAATTACTATTAATAAGTTTCTTATTTTTAAACAATAAAAAAAGAAAGAATGAAAAATGGGGGGGGGGGGGAACCTTATTTACAGTAAAAATTGTTGATTTTAAATTAAAATTTCAAACAAGTTTTTTTTTATAGCAATATTAAAATACACAAAAGATATGATAAAACACTTACAGTTGTATATTCAAAGTAATATAGGCAATTATCATTTAGGATAAACCACCTTCTTTTCCAACTTTTATATCTACCACCTAAGAAAAATATTCATAATTATAAACAAATGTTTCAAAAAATAGCTTAAAATTTTTCAATAGGCGTAAAAAGTAGAAAAGCATAAGGGAATTATGTATAGAAAGAGAAAAAAAAGTGAAATTTTAAAGATGATTTTTTTTCAAAAGATTTTATATATAAAATTTGTTACATAAAAAAGAATATCTTTTATGAATAATACTTTATATGAGGCATGCAAAACTATAAATAATTGCACACCATATATATTTCATTCAAGTTTTGTGCATTTCTGCTATATAAGTAAATATAAAACCTTGGCATGCAGTAATCATACTCTGGAAATTATGACATAACTGTAGCATTAAGAACATACAATTAAAATTTTGTAATATTACATGTATACCATGCAGCAATTATTGAAAATATTGCTCAAAATATGAATTCACACTTTTTTGTGAAGTGCTACAAAAAATAATCTTTAAAACATAGATGATTCTCACATTGTTTAATCTGCGATTTTTTTTTTTTCCATTCTATTTATTCTATTTAATTTATGAGCATGTATATATACATATTATAGTATGTTCTACATTATTTTAAAAATTAGCCAATGAAAAATGAATTAAATGATGATAGAATGTATATGTATAAAAATAAAATTTCTATTATTAAAATTCAACAGTTTCCTGTGAACAATTCCTTGAATTAAAAATTAAAGAAAGAAATCTTTAATTTTTGCAGTATCAAAACGTGCAAGAGAGAAATAAGAGAAAAGTTCAGCATGTGTCTAATATATATATATATAAAATTGTTCTTCCTGTCTGAGGGAGTGAGGGGGAGATTCATCATCGCCCAGACCAAACCCCTGGACCTAGAAGCATGAAATATTGTGACAATATTCTTTCTATCACGTAGGTATCCATTAAGAAGCAATTTTACAAAATTCGCCCCCCCAAGGGGGGAGGGGGGGGGGGGGCAAAACGTGATTTCACAAAATCCTTCATATCTCAAACAAACAACAACAAAAAAAAAAAACAGATATCCATTTTTGCTTTAAAATATAGCTAATACATGTCTAAAAATCGATTTCTGGAATTTTAGAAATTCAGTTCCCAAGGAGTGTGTGTGTGTGTGTGTGTGGGGGGGGGGGGGGAACGTGATTTCACATGTATTAAATGTGATTTCCACATAATCCTATATATCTAAAAAAAAAAAAAAAAAAAAAAACAGATATAAGTGAAATTTTTGCTCTAATATATAGCTAATGAAAATATCTAAAAACCAATTTCTGGAATTTTAGAAATTCAGCCCCCAGGTGGGGCAGCAAGGAGGGGGGCTATGGGGCAAAAACAAATAGAAATACAGTTAGGCCGTTCAAAATTGGTACAGATAGGTTTTAAAGGCCTGCAAGTCGAATGGGGATATTTTCGAAAGCGTAAAGTTATTAGGAGGGGCGAGAAGGGGGGAGGGGGGGGGGGTAAATAAAAATAGAGTTAGATCATTCAAAATAGGTATATAGCGGTTTTCGATACTTACAAATCGATTGCGGATATTTTTGAATTTGTAAAATTATTAGGAGGGGTAGGAAGGGGAGGGGGTTGGGCTATGGGCAAAAACAAATAGAAATACAGTTAGGCCGTTCAAAATTGGTACAGATAGGTTTTAGACGCCTGCAAGTCGAATGGGGATATTTTTGAAAGTGTAAAGTTATTAGGAGGGCCGGGAAGGGGGGGGCAGAGGGGAAAAAAATAAAATAGAGTTACATCATTCAAAATTTGTACATATAGGTTTTCGATCCCTACAAATCAACTGCGAATATTTTCGAATTTTCAAAATTATTGGGAGGGGTGGGAAGGGAGGGAAAAAAAAATAGAGATAGATCGTTCAAAACTGGTGCATAGAGGTTTTTGATACTTACAAATCGATTGCAGTTATTTTCGAATTTGTAAAATTATTAGGATAGACGGGAGGGGGGGGGGGCAAAGGGAGAAAATAATAGAAATAAGAGTTAGAGCATTTTGGGAATTTTTTCCGAAGGCAGTGAGAACCTGGTGTGACATTTTTCTTAATCAGATTTTGTTTCTCTTTTTTTTTTTTTTCACGTGATAAAAATTAATGCAATTTTGATAATTCAGTAATTATAGTGATTCGTTTAAAAATAGGGACCAGCAAAGCGGGTGTTGCCTGCTAGTATGTTATAAGATCAAAACTACATATAATGTATTTAATCATTCCTTTTAAAAAATCAAATCAGGTATAAATTTTACAAAAAAAATCTTTACAGCATCACCATATGCTGAGAATAATAGTTACTAATTTTCTAACATCACATTTTTTAAATAGGTTAGTCAAAAACATTACCACACCTTCTAAATTAAAATAAAATTATAGTGATAAATTACACTTTTATTCATTGCGAATGATTGGAAAAATTATACAATTTTTTAAATATACTAATTTCAATGCAAATTGCATAATATATCTTTGAATATAAAATTATGTTTAAATGTATATAATTATAAATCCCTTTAAAAGTGAGTTGTTTTATAAAACAAATATCAAAAAATGACTTTAAATATATTAACACACTATTATGGTTAAAAATAGATTCCTCAAAATTTTAGTAGCTTATAACTTAAAGTCTTCTCTCTTTCCATTAATAAACTTATGACGATAAAAGATAGAAAGTGCCTAAATTACGTTATAGGTAATAGTGAACTAAGTTAAAGAACTAAAAAAAATTATCATTTAACTGTTAAAAAAATTATAAATTAAATCCAGAAAAAATATATTGGTTTAAGTTTTTATTCAACAAATTTAATAATATTTTAGTGACCCATTATTGTTGTCATTTTCACATATAATAAAATGATTCTGTCTATTACAAATAAAATAAGAATTACAAGAGGAAAAAAAGTTACATCTTAATTATAGAAGCGATTATTTGCATATTTAGTATTTTATGGATAACTCTTAATAAAAAAAAAATCTATTCACATACAGTTGAAAGTTTAGATAAATTGATATAGTCTATCAGCTGAACACACACTTTCTGTGTTATAAAAATATATGGGTAGCATACGATTGGACAACAGTTTAAACAAAAATAATTCTTTTATATATATATTAAATGCAGCACTATCAGCAGGTATAAATTAGTTTGAATTTAAATTTATGATAGACTATGTTGTGCATAATATCTAGAATAGTAAATGTCATACACAATCTTTCAATAAATAATGTTACATATTTAATGTATAAACTATAGTTTAATAAATTAACAAAAGTCCTTATGCTTTGTGTACATAAAGAAAAAAGTCATTGCATTCATATTTTGAGCAATACAGTTATTGCTTAATTCAACGAAAACATCAGGGAAAAGAGGAAGGGGAAGCAAATTATTTAAAAGCTGAAAATAAAAATTGAAAAAAGCAGCAAAAGGGTTATTTATCAAAGTGTGAACAGCCAGCTCTCATGAGCACATCAAATATGCCTTTACAAGTAACTTACTGATTTTAGAACTTCCTGAGTTAGTAGCATAAAAAGAATATCAAGTTTCAAGTAAAAGGTAATGCATAAAATTTACATCAATATAGAAATATTGTAAGAATAAAATTTAAAAATATATACATAATGTGTTAGAAACTTTATATGACTAAGAAATATAGTTTCAAATTCAAAATAAATTTCGAAAATTATATATTTAAAAAAAAAAAAAAAACTAGTTAGAAGTTATAGCTGCAAAAGAGAAAAATTATTTAATGTTTTGAAATTTTACTGGAATTTTTTTTTTCTAAGTGCAAAAATGAAGCTAGCACAGTTTTATATAAAGCTTACAGACATTGGAATAATTGTTTTTATACTAAGTGCATTAAAATATATATACGTATAAAAGGAGCATCAACTGTGCTGGTTCATAACCTAAGTCTTTTACAACTAAAATTATAAGTTTTCTAAAAAAAAAAAAAAAAAAAAATTCAAATAATTCTTTTAACTATTTTTTTTTCTTCTTCTAACTAAAAGCAAACACTAAGGATAACTACAAATCAAAATAAAATCGCTAAGATAGGACAGGGAAGAAAAGTAATGGCATTTAGTTTCTAAATAGTGCATTGAAATAACCTTATACTACAGCTGCAAAAAGGAAATAGTAAGTGTGCAGATAGGATTAATTTAGAAGTGCTTCTTGAAAACACATTCAAATTGAAAACTATGTAAAAAATAATATTTATTGCCTAAAAGCAGTGCACATTTTTCTTTTTTTTTCTTTTAGTAGCAGCAGTCATGTCACAATTTATGGCATGTGATGAAAATGTTAAAAACAAGCCCTAATAACAATAGTAATAAAATAATAATTTGGTAGTTTTTGCAAATAATAAAAAGCTTTAAATATATATGAAAGTACAGATTTTACTTTAATGAAGTTAATGATTTTGAATAAATAGTATGCATTTTACATTTTGATTTCTAGTACATTCATAAAAAATGTAAAAAATAAATGGTTGGGGGAAAAAAAAATAAATAAATCATTTATACTTGAAGTGACACACATTAAATAAAAAAATAATCATATACATTTCTTTATATATATTCTAATAAATTAAATACATGAAGGTTAAGAACAAGTCATGGAAATATAAGTCTGCAATGTTTCTATTAAGACAATAAAAAGTAAAAATATCATTTAAATATTTCAACAATTTACCTTGTTTCCATAGCCACCCTTCCCTGTCTGGATTGAAAAAAGTGTGCATTAAATCATTCCCATCATCTTCAGGTATTTTAAAAGGTTCTTGCTTAATGCTGTCATACAAGCCCTGGAGAGTTGATAGAAAAAAAACATATTCATTATAAAAAGTGTATTCCTCATCTCATTCAGAAAAACATTTCAAAATTACTTATGCTTATAATTTTTTATTGGGGAGGGGGTATAACTGATTGGTTAGATCTATTTATCGCTCTTGAATATAGAATGACTATCACTTAATAAAATGCATGAATTTTAATCTATGTTTCAAAGGATATAATATATAAATTTTTAGAGACATCACAATACCAGAGATTTTTATGATTGAATTATTAAAACAGGTTCATAATGCAAATAATAATGCCAAGGAATTTTAAGTTAATGTTAGAATATATACTCTTAGATAGCCATTAGATTAATACTGAGAACAGGGCTGCCAACCTCTGGGAGTGCTAAAGTGTAGTTAAAAAGCAAAAAAAGTGTAGTTTTAAGCTACAAAGTGTAGTCGCTAAAAAATTAGAAAATACTTAAAATATAAATAAGCATAAAATCTTTTGTTTACATTATGACTTACTTTCTGAAATTTATTGATTTTTAATAATCAAACATTCAAAAATAATAGAAATTTTATCCAAATTTACTTTTTATATTAACATGGATACATGAAAATACACTAATTCCAATATAATACACTAATATGCAGGGTTGCCAACTTTTCAAAAACAGTTTGAGGAGTATTCAGAGAAATTTTGAGGAGCATTTCGGCTACTTTGAGGAGCAATTTTAAAAATTAAAAAAGAAAAAGAAAGAAAGAAACTACTAACAAAAATAAATTAGCAATAATCATATGAAATTAAGTGAAGAAAAAAAAAAAAAAAAGGTAAGATGTAGGTATGCATCAAATTTTTAGTTATTCAGTATAATGAATATTCATTATTCAGTAATAATCAAACATTTAGTGCATGCCTATTCAAAAGAAACTTGTTTAATTACAAGAACAAGACAATTGATGTGAAAATAATTTCAATGCTATACTTCAAACAGATACAAAAATTGGATTTTTTTAAACAAAATCTTAAATTTTTGGAGTAACAAAAGTCAAAATAATGAACAATTTTAATAGTTTAGATATTAGAAAATGTAATAAAACTGAATCTACAATAAAATAATCATTGTTATTAAGGATGGAAAAGGATTGAAATTGTACAACATTAAATTCAATTTCAGTGCAAACCGACAGCCATCAACTTTTCTGAAACTTTTTTTCCCCCCTTAAGATTATTGCTAAATATACCTAAAAAATCGAGTTTCCGTAGAAGGGGGGGGGGGAAGGTAGAATTACGTTTTTATCATTAATTAAATAAATATGCTATTTTTCTCGTAGTTGACAGAATTCGCAATATTTTTACTACCGATTGCCGAAATTCGTAATTATTTCACTGCAAATTTACAAAATCTACGTTTAATAGCAAATAATTGCTAATATATACTATAATTTTGCTCTAATTGATAAAATTCACTCTTCTTTAAAGGTAAATCCTAAAATACGCGATTATTATGCGGCCAATTGCCGAAACACGCTATTATTTAGCTACTAATCTATGCAAAATACATTCATCTAAAAGCTGAATCTTAAATACTCAACTATTTTGCCACTAATCAGTGAAATTTCCTTTTTTTTTTTTTTCTTTTTCAAAGTGTAATCTCGGAAATCGGGAATAATTTTGAAGTAGTTTTTGCTAATACGGGATGGCTTACCCACTAATAATCAAAAATTTACGTTTTATATGCTATCATTTGGCTGCTAGCCAATAAAGTTTTTTTTTTTTTTTCCCCCCAGTTGATTTCAGTAAATCGCGATATTTTTGTAGCCGATGACGGAAATACGCAATCATTTCACCGCTAATTAACAAAATTTATGTTTAATCGCTGAAAAAGGCTTTATTTTGTTGCTAATCGATGAATTTCTTGCTTTTTTCAAACATGATTTACATTATAAGTATAATTTTGTGGCTTTTTATAGAAATACGGAATTATTTTACAGCTAATTTTTAAAATTACGTAATCGTAAACTAATCGCTAAAATAGATGTTATTTTTCTAAAAATGTCTAATTATTTAGTCATAAATCAGCTTTTTTTTTTTTTATTACTGAAATGTCATTTTTTGCGGCTGATTTATAAAATACGCAATTTTCTTGTGCTATTTTTGTGATGAATCCATTTTAAATCCGACGATTTTTGTGAAAGTCCCATTTTCAGATATGAAAATTTCTTAGAATCACCCACGCACTATAAAAACTAAGTTATCGCGTATTCAGTTATCCTAAGAAAAAGCACAGGAAATATTCTTTTTCTTTCTCCAACGGTAGATACTTCGTACGATAAAGTTAGAAATTTTCCATGATTTTTTCAGAAACTTGTATATTAAAACACTTAAGAAAGTTTCCTATTACAGAGGACAATTCCTCCGTTAAAGTCCGACTTTATACTGTTTTCTCCAAAACTCGCGTGATTAAGGCTTCAGACACTTTAGAAAGTCTCCCACAGAAGATAGCTCTTCCTGGTCTTAGTTTCCTTGCGTTGTCAATCGTACTTAAAGTTCACAGTAACTTTGAATCCATTATTTTTATCGATAAATAATTAAAATAAACAATTTTTTTCGTTAGAAAGTATTATTTTTTAGCGACTTATTAAGCATTAAGATAACTGAAACATTGATAGAGTTTAAATGAAAATCAAAATACAGCATAATCATAGCCATGAAGATAATCATAGCATTCGGTTTCTTTCTGCCCCCCTTTCAGCTTGCGGTTTTAATTAAGCACACTCTCAGCTAATGTAAACAAATACTTGTTCCCGTTCTGAGTCAGCAATATTTCGATTACGCAATGCCTAGCAGTAGAATGTTTTTTTTTTTTTTCTTTACTATTTATTTATGAGTATTTACGATGAAGCATGTGGTTCTTCAACTAGATTGTAAAAGTTAGATTTGTTATTTTTATATTTTCAAGAAGCACTTTCATACATAAAAAATAAAATTCAAAGAATAATGTTTTATGCGGCAACTGTTGGAAATGCAAAATTAAAAGTTGATAAGGATTGGATTGCGATTTCTGTCTAGATGTGTGCAAGGAAAAAAAAAAAAAAAAAAAAAAAAAGAAAAAGAAAAAGAAAAGAAAAGAAAGAAAGAAAAAAGATAGTTTTTTTTCCAGTGTCTGCCACTGTTCAGTTTTATATTATACTTTTTTAATCCGTGGTGAAATCGGAGTTCGCTCATTGCAAACAAGATGACGATGGGGAAAGGAAAAGCGTAGCTTTAAGTATACGATGCGTAGAGTGTAGTAGAAGCAGGCTAAAGCGTAGTTACTACGCCAATTGCGTAGTTGTTGGCAGCCCTGTGAGAATGACAAGTAACTACAGAACACTACTTAACAATAAATGACTACACAGAGATAAAACTACATAAAACGGGGGAAAAAAAACTGAAAACTGCTACTTTCATGCAGAATGAATGATGGGGGAAGACTTATTAATAATACATCATATGCCTATTACTGAAAATACAGTTGAACCTCGTTAACGTGAAGCTCAAGGGGGATAAAAAAAATTTTTGTTATCAGTAGTTCATGCTATCAGCAACTAATCTTCATATAACTATACTAATCTTCATTGTGACAGGGATTGTGGAAACAGTTCATGTTAAAAGTAATTCACGTTAATGAGGTTCAACTGCATTTATTTATAAATACTAATAAAAAGTAATACTTAAAGAGCTCTTAATACATTACACGGCAAATTAAACATTCAAAATGATGACTTTCTATATAAACAAAGTCATTTAACATGAAATTCAAAATGCATTAACATGTAACAGGCACTGCTGCTTTTATGCCTATTTTTTTCACTTGATAAAAAGTTATGCTTAATTAATTCAAATTTCAACATTAAAGAATTGATGCTGGTCAGCAATTTATGATATTTGTATACAAAATGGTAACATATTAAGTGCATTTATACATTAAAATATCTCATTTGTAGTTTAGGTAAGAATAAACAAATTCAAAATATTCCTGATATGTAAATGCTTCATATTTATGTAAAATGGAGATTTAAATTTCTGCCATGCCTTGTTGTGTTCCATCACCCTAGCAGCACATTTGACATCAGACCTCCAGCAAAGCAGACACCCAATCAGCATAAACCGGCGTGAGAGAGGACAAAGTTTACATTTCAAGAATGGCAATACTGGCTGGAAATGAGAGAACCTGCCAACTCAAAACACAGAGCAAGCCAAGACATGGAGGAGAGAGGGACATTTTTGTTTCCACCTGTTTCTGAGATCTTATTCTAATTAATTATAATTACAAATCTGAGCCCTATCTGTAATTAGCCTCTATTATTCTTCAATAAATGAAATTTAATCTGATATCATGTCTTATTCTTTCACATTTATACATATAAAAATGAAAAATATTTTTTGAGGCTGTAAGAAAAAAAAAAAAAAAAAAGTACCTCTAGTAACTCTCTTGGAAGATCTCCACCATTGTTAATACCTCGATTCATAGTAATAAATTGCTCAACAGTTGGTTTTTCCTTTACACTTGGATTATGCAAGGAAGTATTGAGCATAATTATAGCAAAAGAAAGAACATAACAAGTATCTAAAAAGAGAAAATATAAAAATGAGAACAACATATTTAACCAATTATTTTAATTTAACTTACTTTATTTCAGAAATCAATTCCCATTACTCAATGATTACCATATTTTCCTGGGTACAGACTGTGGTGGCATATAATCCGCGGGGAGCTATTTTCAGCCCCGATGGAAATTTTTCATAAGATAATTCACAGATACAAATCGTAATCAATATGCCAATTATTGAAAAACTGCGATGCTTTTTATTCATCATAGCTGTTTCTTTAAAAGATAATTATACTGTAAATATAAAAGATTACACCTCATAATAATAAAAATAAATAGTCTTTCTTCAGTTAAAGAAAAAAAAAAAACTCCATCAGGGATGAAAGTTTCTTTTTTTAATCAAAATGAAATCTTAAATTCACACCAGAGTAAACTTCTCATTCAAGTACACTTATTCAAACGCATTATTTGTCTGTTAATATAAACACATTTAAATGAGAAATTTATTCTGGTGTGAATGCAGGATTTTGTTTCCGTTAAGAAAAGCAGAAACTTTCATGCCTTCTCCATGCAAAAGCAACGCCATTTTAATAACAAACAAACATAAACAAAAGAATGTTGCCATTAGGTCAGAAAAGTATATCTTGAAAACAGAAGCTACCCTTACTAGCACGAATGCATCATACATGAACCAATCACTATCGGCCAAGTAGATACACAATCTGAAGGTATCTGTTTACATCTTGTTGACGTAAGTTTCCGATACCTGCCGTCAGACAGTCGCTTTATATATATATATTAAAAAAAAAAAAAAAAAAATGGCAGATAATCTGTGGGGAAAGATAATCCGCATGTAAAAAAATTTTTCTTTTAAGTTTTTAACATATAATCTACAGATTATACACAGGAAAATACAGTACTAGAAAATATATTTAGCACTTCTCCCATTTTGTTGCAATGTATTGCTAATAAACTAAAAAGAAAAGTGAATGAATCAAACAAGAGAGAGAGAGAAAATGGTTATAATTACAATCCTCCCTTTTAAAGGTTAAAAATTGTCATACATTTGAAAAGTTTTCAATTCAAATAAGATTTCTTTATATCAGAGCATAAATTGAAAAAAAGCTTTTAATTTTTGCTTTACCTATTATAAGCGAAAAATTTTATGCTTTTAACATGATACAAATAAATATTCTTAAGTTGTTGTGAATCATTAGACTCACCGGTATTGCTAAAAACACCAGGATTTAACTGACAGTATCTTTGGGCAAATTTTTCCATCATGCGATCAATTTTCTGGGCTTCACCTGGAAGACGAAAGCTCCACAAAAATTGTCTGAAAGACATCAATGATTATATTTTTAATAAGTTTGTGAAAAAGAGACAAATTCATTTCAGAAAAATTGTTCAACTAATAGTTAAGATTTAAAAACTTTCTTTTAAATCATAATTCAGCTAATAACTTATAATTACTAACTTATAATAACTAATGAACAATTTGGAAAAGGTATACATCTAAAGCAGAAGGTATACAAATACATCTAAAGCAGTCTGAAGAAAGCAAGATAATACAAAATACATTTTTAAATAAGATATTTTAGGCAAGAAATTTTTTTCATCTAAAAAAATCTTTATTCTAAAATACATAACATATATATGTTTTAATATCACTTTCAACATTTTATTTTAAAATATATTTGTAAATTTAAAAGCAAAACTTAATTTTAATTTTGAAGAAAATGAAAATGAAAATACAATAATGTAGACATAAGTTGTTAAGAAATGCAAATATATATGTAGAATAAAGATGACGAAATACCCATTATAAAAATAGGAAAAAAGTTTACAAATGCTTTTTTGTATAAGAAAATTATACTTATTAATAATCAGAAAAGTGTTTACAGTTTGGTTAATTGCAATTAAAATCAGAATATTATTACAATATATTTAGGTTCATTTAAATTTTATACAGCATGATAATTGTTCATATTTGTTTATAATTAGTACATTGATTTTTATCACCAAAGATGCCACTGCAAGATGAAAAATGGATTTCATTTTAAGCATAGGATGTTATCTTATTTTAATTGCAGATGCAAATGTCTTTGTACAATGTAATGTTGAAAATTGAATAACATTTCTAATTGCTTTTTCACTCACTCAAAGATATTTACTTTCTATACAGATCCAAAAATGAGACCTTTATATGGACTTTAATTTAAATCTAAGATAGTTATTGGCTTACACATCTACTTGAGATATGATCGATATTTGTTAGTAATTATGAATCTATTACATGTTAAGTTATAATAATATATTTTATCGATCTATTAAAAATAATTTCATTAAAAAATCATTGTGCAAGTAAGTGATTCAAACAATTCTGAAGTTAAAAATTACATAAGCAATCAGCATAATTTCTAATGATGCATAAAATATGGAAATAATGACCAGATTTTTCTGTGGATCATACAAAATTTTCTCGTGGACCACCGGTTTAATATATTTGCCATTTGCAAAATATTTCAGTATTACCTAATTTGAACATTTTATCTGAAAGTGTAAATATACATACATATATATCGTAAATTAATTTTTAAAATACAGTAATAGTCGAATAACAGAAGATTTAATGCCACTGAATACCACATAGATCAAAAAGAATGAATTTTTTCCAAATAAAATTTTCCTGTGATGACTTTTAGTTCATTTATTTAAACAATTTTACTCATTCTAACTATTTGATATTTTAATTAATTTAATTTCACTTCAAACTTACTTTAACTTTATTCCTAGATAGTTACCTACATTTCAAAATTTGATGCCTTTACGATAAATTGATGTTAAATCAAAACAAAAGAAGCAAACAAGCAATGAGAGAGAGTAAAAAGAAAAGCTCACAATGGTAAAAAAACTTTTCAAGGGAAACTTACCGTTGAGCACCAATGTAAGATTTTGTTCGCTAGGGGCTATTATAGCATATTTCCAGTGGATTTCCTGATCTTACATTCAAATAATTTAATTTGATTCAGAGGAAGAAAGTAGAAAAAACAACTGAGATCGAAAAGTCAAACAATCAAACCAAAATAACACAAACAATTCTCACATTATGAAGCATGTCCAGTCCCCATGGATCACAGCAAATTAAATAAATCAAAGATTTAGTTGTTTTTAGCAAACAAAGAAAGATGAACCTCTCAAGCATCATGGAATCAGTAAATCTAGTCAACCATACATTAGGAACTTAAAAAGATATTTTAATTTGATTAAATATTGACTTTGCTTAATTTTATAGTTGAATTAATTTAAATTTTTCTGAAATAAAAACTTAAATTTACTTTTAAGTTAACTTTTAGTAATACTGCAAGAACATTGGTTGAAATAATTTTTCATTTTGATTAGTTTACCGCCATCTGGTGATAATATTTATCACTAGAGATTCTAGTAAATTAGAATTAGATCCATATATATTAATATCACCAAATATTCACTTCATACTTAGCATTAATATGCAGAATTGTTAATATACACACATAAGGTGCAAACAATTTTTAAACATTTTAAGTTCTCTTCACTAAAAAATGCATCAGATACACCTAACATTTAAAACTTGCACAATTTAGAATAGATTTTGTCAATATACACACATTTAAAATTAATTAAAATTTATCAAATTTTTAATAGCTGGAAAAAAGATATATGCAACTTGTAAGCACAGCACATTTTAACCATTTTCAGTAAGTCATTTAATGAAATTTATCAATACGATTAAACTCTTCCATTGAATTCTGTGTGGTAAGGGAGGAGGAAAATGTTTCAGAAAAAACGAAACATTTAAAATTTGGAAAGTTACAAAATTTTGTAACAAAATCATAGTCTCTAAATATATATCAAGCAGAGTAAGTAACTACGTATAGTAAAAAAAACATGTATAACTTCTTTTGATTATTTACTTTTACTCACTCATATGATGGGGAATGTATTGTTTTCAGGTTGAATTACCAAAACTGAAATTTTGTTATGAGGTTATTACTTAGGGCTTATTAAGACTGGACAAATAGTTTGCACACAGAGAAATAAACAATTGGAAAACATTATATGTCTATGTGCAAAATTTCTCATTTGCACATTTTAGCATCGTCAAATTACACTAAGCATAATTAAAAAACATTTATTTTCATACATATTCATACAGAATATGTTATAAAAAGTATTCATCATCTATTTAAAGGGCTACACAATGAAATTCCAATATATTACTGGCTATAGTTGGAAAATGCTGGAAGTGCCCTTTCAAGTTGTTTTATACATTTTTTTTTTTTTTTTGTGCTAAATGTACTTTGTGTGATGTGCACACCCTTCCACAGTCATGTTGATCAGCATCTGAACTTTTCCAAATTCCTTGACTTGCCCTGACTATTTTTAATTTCTGGTTACTTTTCCTCGACTCCTGCTATTCATTTCACACAAAAATTTGATGAGATGAATGAAGAATTTAGTGATAAAGCAAACAAATTAGCAGTTAACTAATTCTTAATAATTGCTTATTTCCACAAAATTCTAGGAGTTTAATTCCTAAACAGTAATATCTTTTAAATACGTAAAATTATTCCTAAAACATTTTTCAAGTATCTTTTAAGTTCTCATTGGAAATGTAATACAAAAACCTCTTCTCAAACACCTCAAACTGTAATAATGTATCTTTTATAGAAATATAAAGTAAGTGAAAATAGCCAAGTACCCCATTAAATTATTTTTATTACTTTATATTTATTAAAAAACAATAATGAATTTATACAGAAACTTAAATAAATAAAACAAAAATATTTGTAAACAATTTAAAAAAAAAAAAAAAAAAAAAGATTAAAATCAATCAATATGCTAAAAATATTACAGCAACAACTATTCTTAAAATTTATTAATTTAGCGTGTACACTATTAAAAATGTTGTGTCGATACATAGAAGCTGCAATTATTCAATTTACATAGTTTACTCAAACAAACTTTTTTTTCTCTTTTTGATGCCAAGACAGGGTTCATACTCAAATATGGGAAAAAAATTCCCTGAGTTACCAGACAATTTTCAAGAAAATATTAGCGACATATTACAAGAAACGCTCTTCTAGACATGACAAAATACAGCTACTTCCACTGTATGTCGTCATATTACTGCCGATCATAATAGAAATTCAGGTAAAAATCATATTTACATGCATATTTTCACAATAATTCATTATTTAAAATTTTGATACGAAGCTAAACAAGAAAAACATAACTTGAGAGAGAAAAAAAATTGTTTTTCCAGGTTTTATAACTGATTTTCCCTGAGTTTTAATGAAAATTTTTATTTTCCCTGACTTTTTTTAACAAATTCCAAATTCCCTGAGTATTCCCTGTTCTCCAGGTTTTCCCTGAGGAGTATGAACCCTGCAAGACTTACATAAAGCATCAAATAATGGTAAAGCTTCTATCACATTTCATGGTTGCAGCCGCAGCATTTACTAGAAATAGATTCTATATAGTACAAAGCTTTTAACACAATTAGATACAACCACATTTTGATACTAACCTTAAGGCTTGAACTAATATTAGATCAGTAAAGTCATGCAGTTCAACAAATGCATCTAAAACCTTGATATTGAAGTCATTTCTACAAGAGAGAAAATAATAATAATAAATAAAAACATTTCTATGGAAAAATTACTAAACAATAGCAATAAAAATAATTTTGGAGAAGAATTTTTTTTTCCTATTTGATCTTTGAATATAGCATAAGTCTATGATTAGATATACATATATATATATATATATATATTAATTTGCAGAAATTGAATTAAAACTTATTCAATAATAATAAAATAATTGCTAATTAATCATTTCTTTACATAAGTAGAAGGGAATATATATATATAATTAAAATATTAGCAAATAAAATATGCTATTTTTAAGTTAAAATTTTAAAAATAGCACATTTTAATAGCTTCTGCAAAAAATTAAAATTTCATTTTCCCTGACTATTTTTATAATTTCTTGGCTTTCCAGGTCACTGGGAATTCTATATAACAATAAGTTCAAAGAACTCATTACAATTATTATTTTTATGCTCAATACCAACCTTTCACCTAGATAATCTCCTATAGCAGTTTTATTCAATCCTTCACCTTTATACAAAAATTGAGCAACATCTTCAGGAGTATCTTTTAGCAATCCATGCTCTATTAAATATTCAATGCCCTAAAACAAAAATTTCAAAATTTAAGCACAGTTAAAAACTTATGATGTCATCATATAATTCATTAAGTATACTTTATGAAAATTTATGTTATGATGTTAGAAAATATTGCAAAAAACTAACTTTTTTAGGATCCATATTGAATTTCTTCTTTCCTGTAGAGAGTTGTTTGGCTTTGGTGTTGCTTTTGCTGCAAAGAAAGTAAAATATAAAGGTTTTAATTTTTTGTCTTAAGGGAAAAAAAAAAAAAAAAAAAAAAAAAAAAACCTCAAATACTGTAATTTCGAGTATATAACCCGTGGTTAATCTATAAACAGCGTATATAACCCATGGTTAATCTATAAACAAAGTCTCGACATTGTATGTTCTGTGGGCTATCATCCAGTGCAGGGTATCTTTTGTGCAGAAGGAGAAAATCAACACGTCTCAAATCTGGATTCAAAAAGTCTGGATTATTAGAATATAACAACAATGATGAAAGTGAAGACAGTGAAAAGGAGTTTGATGAGCATGACAATAAGGATGATGAACAATAATTGTCCCAAACAATATTGCAACATTTTAATTCAGATATGGAACAATCCGATGTTGATGGATTTGAATGAATTTTGTAAGTAAATTTATTATTTCATTATTAAATCTAAATTTTCATATAAATTGAATAAAGGTGTTAATCATTAGAAGTTACTCCAGTTTATAGTAATTTATATTTAGAGGTAGATTAATACTAAGTTATATTTATTTGCTTTTTCATTCTAGATAAGTAAACATATTTGCTTATTATTTGTATTTAGTTTTATACAGTCAAACAAACCTCGTTAACATGCATTACTTTTAACATGAACTGTGTCCACAGACCCCGTCGGAGGGAAGATTAGTTTGAGTTCCTGATAGCATGAACTGCTGATAATATGAACACATTTTTTGTCCCCCTTGAGATTCACGTTAACAAGGTTCGACTGTATTTGTTTACTATTTGTATTCAGTTGTATATTCGCTTATTATTTGTATCTTTTCCTACTTATTATTAAAATATTAGCAATTGGTATTGAGATTATAAATGGCGATTGCCAGGCACATGATTTTAGAAGTGCAAGGTATCTTTCAGTTATAATTATTTTTTAATAAATTTTTTATGCTGTGGGTTATATACGTGAAATTATGGAAATTATTTTGGCACATTATTTTTTTTAAATACAACAACTTTAATGATTTAATAAAAGAAAATATTAAAAAATAATAATAATTTGTAAGAACAATTATTTGTGAGAATAAAATTACCATTCATCTTGGGCTTCAAGCCTTTCCATTTCTGCAGTAACTTCAGTGATTTCATCTTTTAATTGCTGAAAATAAACAAGATAATTATAAGATTTACATAAAGCACATAAACAATTCTTGACTAATAAATGAACTATGTCCTCCCATTAAGCTAAGTAAATGGGAAAAATATGATATATATATATAGCATATATATATTGAATAACAGAACAAATGAAATTGCACTCAAAGAGAATTTAAAAGATTCTGACTTCTCACAGAAAAATTGAGCTGAACTACTGTTAAAAAATACAAAAAGTGATTAACTGTTTGTGGTTTCGATTAAAAAACAAAATTAAAGCAATCTTAGAGTAATAATTTATAAAACAGTATTATAAATAAAAAATAAAAATACCCAAAAATACATTTCATATAGCATGACATTCATGCTATATTAATTTGATAAATTTATACTGCATAAATTAAAATTAATAAAATTGATGCCAGATTTATAATTTATAAATTAACAAATTTACACTGAAAACTTACCACTTCACTTCACTGAAGAAGCAACACTGTTTTGTTTACCAAAATGATTTCAAATAAATTGGAGAACTTTATTTAATTTATCAACTAAAAATTATGAGCAAAATATAGAAACTGAGAAACATTAGGTTCAAATCATAACAAAGTAAATCAAAACAATTTAAACCAATTGCATATTAAAAATGTATTAATAAAACTCTATATTAATTAAATGATTTAATGCATATATTTTGTGATTTATTCGTACAATTGAATTTACATTTAATTTTGGTTTTACCAGTCAATTTTAATAACCAAATAAATACTTTTTATTTTTATTTTGTGGAAACGCAAATGTCCTAATAAATACAAAATTGTGCAATGCAAATGCAATATTATGCCAGGGTTATGGAATGATAAGAATTTAATAATATCAAAATAAAATTGATTTCCAGTAAAAGCTGTATATCATATAATAATGGATAATATTCTTTTCTTTATCTTTTACTTAGTTTATACCAGGGTTTCACCTGGCAAAAAAATTACTTTAGCATTTTAGCGAAAATAGGCAAGCATTATTTTAGCTTTTTCGAAAGTTAATTATTTGGATACCATTGATTTCTTTTACTTAGCTTTGTTATCCTCAGTTTTATTTTCTATTCTTTTGTTCATTGATGATTTTAACCAAGCATCCATACTTGTGACTTTAAAAATATGAATCAGGGAAACTATGTTTTGATTTTAACAATAGAAAAAGAGGTACTCATATCATATGTGTAAAATGAAAAAGCAATTGAAAAATTAACTAAAGTGTAGCGGTAGATAATCGTGAAATACTAGTGCTAAGAATGCTTCTATGAATCAAATTCTGAATTCTGACACACTTTTAAATATTTTTGCATTTAAATTCTATCATTAAAAATTAAAAATAAATCCAAATTACTATATAAATAATCATTCCCAAAAATTTCAGTCCTTTCGTAGTTTTTGCCTGCAAATATTACAAAAAAAAAAAAAAAAAAAAAAAAAAAAAGGAGTTATTATATAGAGATATTTTATACAGTTATCCAGTTTTAACTTTTTAGCGAAATTCTGACCAACATGTTTTAGCAAAATGCTAAAAAAACTAATGGCAGTTTAAACCCTGGTTCATACTACATAATTCTTTAACAAATTTCTAAATTTTTCAGAAAGCATACAAAAAATAAATAATAAAAAAATATAAATAAAACAGGAAAGTGAAAATACTCTTTAGCTGTGACAAATACAAGATCAATTAAAAAGAGTACCTCCATTTTTTTCTGTATAATTCACATCTTTAATATGTGTAACAAGGCTTTCAACATCATAACTTATTTGTGGAAACTTATTAATCATAAATTTGCATAAATGTCATTAATTTTAACCCATTTCTGCAATTTTAAAAGTAAATAAAATAAAAGCATTGAAAGAAGCAAGATGATTCACTCCAGAACTAGATCAAAAATTATGCTCATGTGAATTTATGTCTTAGATCATAGCTCACCTCTTCAAAATCCTCATCATCGTCGTCATCATCAAGAGTTTTTCTTTCATATCCAGGAACAATGCAGCACATATGCATGATTTGCTAGTTTTGTACTTTAAAGCAGGACAGGAGGTGAATTAAGGCAATTAATCATTATTTCTAACTTTTTTTCAAATACGTTTTTTACATTTATTGCATTTATGAAGCTCTGAAATTTGTATTTTGTTGTTATCTAGAATAAGCTAATTTAACTAATTAAAAATGATCACAATTATTAAATATCTTGTTGGACGATAAAAATATTAATATTTAAGGCAAGAGAATGAAATATTGGGTAAACTGTGATATGCCAAAATTGGTCACAGTCATATGCATTTGCAAAAATATATATTTAAAAAAAATCTTGAAAAATATGTATTCTTTATCAGTATTGAGCAAGATTGGTCAATAATGTAAGAAATATTAAATTTAACTACTACGGATAAAAGAATTGTTAGCAATATAATTATAAAATATACATACGATCAAGAAAATGACAAACGAAATATTAAAATTAACAGAGGAGAAAAAGGCTTTTGGAAAATTAATAATAGATATTAATATCATTATTGCGCACTTTTCTCAGATATAGAGTAGGTTCAAAAAATGAATTCAACAAACAGATACAATTCACATCCAAGTAGATGGTGTCTCCGATAGTCATATAGTTTTTAAATGGTTTAATATTTGAGTTTGAAGACAGCATCTTCAATATAAATAATAAAATTACGCTTAAGAAATAATATCCGTCGGTTTAACAATTCATTTTATTAAATACTCGCTGCTATAATCGTTATCTCACAAGTGACAGTATTTCTTTACTGGACATAAAAATACGAACAGATAAAATGAATTATCACGAGAGAGAGAAGAAGGAAGGCATTTCTCTTTTTTTTTCATATGAGCAGCCGCATCGCCTCCGACGTTCATCCACAGCTCTGGCGAGTTAAAGGGAAGCGTAGTCGTCTGCGCGAGAGGCGAGATACGTCAACAAGCAGACCTAAGAGGGACCATCGATAATTGCGCTCAGCTCAGTTTTTTTTTTTTTTTAAATACTGTCAAAATAGAGCATGTAATTTTTACCCTCAATGTACATTTTTGCTTATCAGTTACGATGTCAAAACTACCAACGTTTTAAATGTATATACGTATATATTTTAATTGTGCGTATAGAATAAGTGAGTTTCCACAGACTCCAAAAAAAAAAAAATTAAGAGAGTCTTCTGTGATTTTACTGTAACGAAAGTTACAATGAATAGATCTTTAAAAAAACTTTAAAGGAATTAAAACTGGTCTAATCAAAAAGAAATCTTTTTACCATGATAGTACAATTTAAATATAAAATTTTTGATTTAAAAATAAATAAATAATAATAAACTTTTTAAACAAGTTTTGTTTGATTATTAGATACTCTGATTCAAACTGTCATGTGAGCAAATACCTATTTGGAATCTCCTTTAATATCCAGAAGGTAATTATATTTACTCACAAATTATCTCAACGCTAACTAATCCTTCAAATAAAAAAATACTGAAGTTTAGTTTCAAGAGATTTCCAAAATTAATCAACTTCTCCCCAAAATAAACAAACAAAATAAAAATGAACGGATAAATAAATATGCCAAATATCGATTATTAGAGATATTTTAAGCATATACATTTTCCGTTAATTCTAAATGTGACCGGGCAGAAAAGTTAAAACTTGTAAAACAATTTTTTACAAGCCGAAAATAATTTTATGTACTACAGAGATATACATATTTTCTTTTATTCCACATCCAGAATCACCTTTCATTAGCTGACAACTCTGGTTTTTGATATAATACCCAACAAGCGTATTTTGTAGTGGGCTTATTTGTAAATCTACATAAAAAGTATATCCCGAATAGAATTTCTAATTTACCGATGCAAACAAGAATTCGAATGAAAAATATTTTTCTTCCAAACAAATATATGAATAGATTATTTAAATTACGCTAATTCAGACTTTCATTTAAGTTCATTAATGGTATTTTTTATTTACATGTTATTATTTTTCTTTTTCAGTATAATTTTATATTGATTAGCAGACCGGTCACAATGTGTAAAATTTTATCTAATTTTGCGATAGTTGCATAAACTGTAAAATTGTATATGCAAAAGTCAGAAGTCTTGATACATATTCTTCTGCATATAAAATTCTGATGAAAACAAAAAAATATAAACAAGCTTTCTGAGACATACAAAAGCAAGCTATTTGTTATGAACAAACAATTATTCTTAATCAAGTCAGGCCCACCAGCGGCCGAGCGGTTCTGCGCTCGTCGGCCTAGTCGTTCGCAGTTTTCCATGGTTTTCTCTGATACTTGTTTAAATATGGGCCAGGACCCCTTCGAAAGACCCCCTTCCCCCCACGGAGGGCACTCCCCTTTGGCCCAGGACTCAAGTGCAGTCAATCGGCCTCATTCCCCACAACCTAACCTTTAATCAAGTCAGTTGAAATCTATAATCTCTCCTTTCCCCGGGACAGCCCTACTAGGACTCCGGTCCTAGTATAGCTCAAAACCGCTCTTCGAGCGGTGAGCTGGGGCTGCGCCCCTGTTAAATCTCTCCTTTCGAATCCAGTACGGTATTTAAATCGCATGTCAATTACCTTAATGCTATAATACTATTCCTCCAGAAAATAAATCATTAAACACTTAATAATAAAAAAGTATTTTAGTTTTAAGAGATTTCAAAAATTAACTAAAAATGTGCACTGTAAAAAACATTCCCTCAACCCCCCCCCCTCTCAAAAAAAAAAAAAAAAAAAAAAAAAAAACATATCTATATTATATATATATACACCAAAATATTGATTATTTTAACATAATGAAACAAATTGTCGAATATACATGATACATTTTATTATATTCCTTTTGCAGTTTAAATTCTTCATAATAAAGTATTAAATATAACTAGTTGATCAAAGTATTATGGCTTGTTGCATTCTGACCCCCTCCCCCCCTTTTTTTTCTTGGTTTCTCCAGATGCAGGAAATATTTTAAAATAATTAACCAGATTTTGGCTACTGTTTTGTGTACGAGCCTAGGGCTTCAAATGAATCCAATAGGTTATCATTTTTTAATAGTTTTGATTTTAAAATATGCACAGTAAAAATTATTTTACGTAAATTCTATTTAAAATATTCCTTTTCTCAGAAGAAAGGCCGCCAAACTATTAATTCTGTAATTCATTTTCGAAACGAACCCCAAGAACACAGGAGCAGGGAGAGGCTAACAAAGTAACACGTGATCTCTAGAAGCCAATACCATATTAGCTGGAAGGGTGGGGATGCAGACAACAGAATATGGAGAGCAGCAAGAGCGATAAGTGAAATGAACATATAAATGCGCTCATGAGAAATAAAAGAGGAATAAACAAGTTAAAAGATTTTATGAAACTGACAAAGTAATTTATATAAAAGAAAAATCACCCTGGAATACTGTAAACAAGTTCTTGTTGCCGAAAATAAATAAATAATAATAATAATATTTAAAAAAAAATCTTAAAAGATCTTTTCTTAATATAAACTTGGGGGAGGGGGGAAGTAAATATTCATCTTATTTCATTTTAAATCATCGCATAAAAATCATACTAGTATCATTCAATTAAGAATAACGATTATTTACTGGTGTTTATAAATGAAGCTCTATGGGGTCCGTATACATATTAAAATGTCAATTACATTTTCATTAAAAACAGTTTTATACTACATTTTTTTAACAGTTTTTATACTACATATCTTACAAATCTGCAAATTATAGGATAAATTTTTAAGAAAAACAGTTTCTTCTATTTTTTCCACTTGGAAGAAACCTATTTCTTCAGGCAGGTTTTATTCTTGGTTTTTTCTGTTTTTTTTTTTTTTCTTTTTTTCACCTTGGAAGAAACTTGCCAACCCTGCCAAATAGATACCGAATATTCAGTACATTCCTACTTTTATTCAACTTTTCATTCGTCTGTTGTAACCTCTACTGTGTTTTCGGCGAGGAAAAATCGGCACTAAAGTCGGCTCAAAAATTGGTTGTTTCAAAAGTTGCCGTATCTTATAAGTGCTTTACTTGCCATCCCGAATAATTTTACACTTTCGAAAGAATCCCCAATAGATTTTTCACCCCCTAAAATTTTTTAAAGTATCCACAATCGATTTTTCATTTCCAAAAAACTAATAATACTAATTTTCAAAGCTATAATTCTTTTTCTACATTTTTTGCCCCTCCCCTCCAACTGTCCCCTATTAATTTTACACATTTGAAAATATCTGCAATTGCAATTGATTTCTTGCTTCTCAACATTTAATAATACCAATTTTTAATATTACCAATTTTCTAAAACTCTATTTCTACATTTTTGCCTCTCTGCTCCCCCCATCCCTTTACTCCTCATAATTTTACACTTTTGAAAGTATCCACAATAGATTCATTACTCCCAAAATCTAATAAATTTTATTTTATATTTAAATTAATAACAATGATAGATTCAAAAAGTTATATGGCCTTCATCAATGACTTCCACGTGTACGCCCTTCATTGCACAAAGAATATCAAGTCGATTTCATACCAGGTGTTGGCAAGTATGTTGGCATCTAACATGGCTACTGCAGTTGTAATCCTGACTGTTAAGTCCTCGATGTTCAACACTTTTCTCCTGTAAATGATATCCTTCATGTAGCCCCACAGGAAAAAGTTGAATGGCATATCAAATGATCTGTGTGGCCAAGGAACTGAGCTACCTCATCCTATCAATCTTCATATGAAATGGTCCTTAAAAAAATACCCAAGAAACAATGGTACCCCAATGAGGGGGTGCATTCTCTTGTTGCAAAAAGGCATGTAGCTGAAGCGCTTTGAGCTGTGGAAATAAAGGCTTGAAAAATCTTAAAATTTTTGCATACCCTGCCAGGCATGTTAGTCTAAAAGGTAAATGACCGAATAAAACTTTTACATGCCCAAACATCTATATTATGCTTGTTTATTTTCTTGGCTGTATGTATTTCTTGGTATCTGCTCAGATCTGCTCCCATTGTCATTGGAGGTGACTTAAAAAATTGTCATATATTCATTTTAGGCAAACGGATAATGCAAAACAATTGCTAATTTTGAAAATTAAAACATAAGATAAAATTATTATTATTATTTTTTTTTTCATGGGAGATTTTTGAATTTTTTTTTTTTTTTTTTTTTTTTTTTTAATAGAGCAATTTGCACACTTCCAATATTTCAGAAAATTCTTTGTTCATGTTCTAATAATGTATATAATATTTGTTTTACATTTATATGTTTATTTAAGTTAGATAAAAGTGTAATTTTAAATAAGGATTTTGAAAAAAAAAAAAAAAAAAAAAAAAACACTTGGGTTTTTTTTAAAAAAAAAAAAGAAAAAAAAAAAGGGGGGGGGGGGGTTCGGGTTGGGCAAAATCAAGCCAACCCTGAGATATATGAACATATATATTAAAAGATTTAAGAAAAAAAAAAAAAAAAAGAATATGTAAAACATTAAATAAGCAGGCGGAAAAAGAATCAATGAATTCAGCACAAGTAAATAAAACATAATTATAAGATAAACTTTTTATAAACCGTGTTTTTAAATTTTCTGTTGAATCATAGCTACAGAACTTTATCAATGCATATTGTTACGAAATTGTAAATAAATGTATTTATTTTTGTATAAATTCTTTGAAAGAGGCTTAGTAAGTTGATAAAATGTCAATTTTCTGCATTTCCAGTTCTTTTTCGTGTTAAAATAGCTTAATCTTCCCTTCAAAACGCATTAAAAAGCTCCAATAGGCAGGTAATGGATTTGGTAACTTTTTGGCGAGAAAATCCTTATTATCGATATTCCAAAGATGGACGTTCTGATGTGATTGGTTAAAGAGTTACAGGAAATTTGAATTTAAAAAAAAAAGGTGGTTTTAAAAATAAAATATTAATCTTTTCCAAACAACATATATTTGCATCATGAACTACATTAGCACTTTATAAATGTGTAGAAAATCATGATAATGACGTCAATTTTTGGCAGATGCATAATTTAACTTTTTACAATTTTTTAACACTCACGTTTAATTAAATGTATTTATTTTTATGTCGAAAGAAAATTAACTCAAATTTTTTTTTGGCAACAATTAAATTATAGCTAATATTTTAATGACTATTTTTACTGCTATTAGGAGCTCATCATTTTCATATTTTAATTAATTAAAAGAAAACTATTCGAAAATCTGACTTCGAAGTATTGTTAAAACTCGGATAAACGACTACGTCAGAAACGCCAAAGAAAAATATTGTAAATGCATACAGCTGTTTCGGCAGCTTTAAGCGTGCCGTCTTCAGTGCAAAAAGGATTCTGAATCTGCAGAAGGGCTTGTATATATAGGAGAGGGGCAGGATTTAGTGCAACCAATAGAATTACGGGAAAGGTGGGGAGAGTGGCCAATAGCAATTTATTAAAGTTAGCTGCGTAAACAGTAGAAAAATTAAGAAAATTTGGACTGAATATAAAAGTTCCAACAGTCAGACAAAAAGGGGATAGCGAAATCACAATTTACAAGGTTTTTAAAAATTTTATAAATATGAAAAGCTTCAAAGAAATCGAGTTCATGAATGAATTTAGGTCTGCAAATTATTTTAGCTGAATTAAATTTAAAATTTTCCTCCCAGCAATGTTTAGAAATAGCCGATTTATTGGTTTCTTGTTTGCGGACGTAATTCATATGTTCTTTTACACGAAATTTAAGACTGCGTTTAGTTTGGCCAATATATGATAAACCACACTGACAGGAAATACTATAAATACCCCCAAGAATTATGCGTATCAATGGGATCTTTTAACTGATCAAAGGTGAGTTCATTGGAAGGCGAAAATATTATTTTAAAATCATATTGTTTGAGAATTTTAGCTATGTTTTGACTGGATTTAGGAAAATAGGGTAAGACAATACTGATATTAGAAGAGACTGAATTAGTAGACGAAATACGAGGGAGTTGTAATTTTTGGATATTGATACGCATAATTCTTGGGGGTATTTATAGTATTTCCTGTCAGTGTGGTTTATCATATATTGACCAAACTAAACGCGGTCTTAAATTTCGTCTAAAAGAACATATGAATTACGTCCGCAAACAAGAAACCAATAAATCGGCTATTTCAAAACATTGCTGGGAGGAAAATCATAATTTTAAATTTAATTCAGCTAAAATAATTTGCAGACCTAAATCCATTCATGAACTCAATTTCTTTGAAGCTTTTCATATTTATAAAAATTTTAAAAACCTTGTAAATTGTGATTTTGCTATTCCCTTTTTATCTGACTGTTGGAAATTTTATATTCAGTCCACATTTTCTTAATTTTTCTACTGTTTACACAGCTAACTTTAATAAATTGCTATTGGCCACTCTCTCCCCCCTTTTCCCGTAATTCTATTGGTTGCACTAAATCCTGCCCCTCTCCTATATATACGAGCCCTTCTGCAGATTCAGAATCCTTTTTGCACTGAAGACGGCACGCTTAAAGCTGCCGAAACAGCTGTATGCATTTACAATATTTTTCTTTGGCATTTCTGACGTAGTCGTTTATTCAAGTTTTAATATTCCAACGCCAAGTCTCCTGTTATTATTCGAAGTATTGTGTTGTCACAGGGTTCTGAGCTACTGTGAAACTTTCAAATGTCTAGCTAGTAGGGAAGTTAGTTAAAAATAGATTGCAAGATTTGTACCGGACAAACAAACAAACAAGAATAGAAGTTAATAAAAACATAGTAATAAAATAATTGAAAGTAAAGATATTTATGTGTTTATTTCTATGCCATATTGTTAAAATTAATAATATACTGTCAGCTTAAAAAAAATAAATTATTATTTTTTAATTAATGAATAATATTAATTTTTTTTCTTCTGCAAAACAGAAATTTTTTCCGCAAACAATGTTCGCACGCTTGTGTATATTATGCACGTCTGGTGTTCTTATCTCGAAAATAATATGAGATAGAGAAAAAAAGTGAATTACAAAGAACAAACAACAGAGCAGGAGTGGCCAACTTGTAGTCAGATGTAATATTTTGCAGCCGTCACAAGGATTTTGGAAGTTTATAAACTGATAACAACACAACAAAGCCATATAGCCATCATAATTAAAATAACTTAAATGGTTATGGTAGCTAGAGAAACGAATATCATACTGATTAGGGTCAGATGGGGGTAAAATAGGTCAAAAACAGCATATTTTACGTTTGCACTTAAACAGCAGAAAATGTATTGGTTCCATTTGTTATGGGGTGGGGTAAAATAAGTCATACAGGGGGTAAAATAGGTCATGCTTTAAAGCTGTTTTAAATTGTTATAAGTACAAATACACATTCTTTTTTCTGATAAAAACTTGATTTTGTGTTCTTTCAAGAAAAAAAAAATGTCTCTATGGTCCATCATTAGTTCGGGAAGAACATTTAGAATTTACGATGCATCTACATCAGAAATATCTTTCTCTGGAAAATCCAATAGGAACTTCAATTTCCACTTTTTTTTATCCCTTCAAAATTTTCAAAATATTCATGATTGTGAAAGATTGATGCCATGAAATATTTTCTTTGATCTTTTCCCAGGGAATTCTACTTTAACACATTTTCCAACTTTTATGAATTGTTTAGTATTAATGCTGTCCAAATTTTCTGAGAAAGACTTGGTTTTTTGCTTCTTTTAAAGTTGATGTTTCTGTAATTTTAGCATCTCTGTTGATTTTTTCGTCATACAATCAATTTTTAAAATAAGTTGGTTGTTAAAATTACACCTGTTTTCTGTTGTGTATGGGTTCTTTTTCTGTGTGCATTTTTCAAAGCTTCTTTAGAAGGCAATGTTTGATTGGGTGATAAAGTGTTTATAATAGCAGATTTTATGTACTTAAAAAGATACTGTATAAATAGTATCCTGTTCCATGACTGTTGAACTCGCACTAGAATTAGTCAAATTGGTGATTGATGATCTAGATTCATCCACTCTTGCATTTTAAGTTGATGCTAAACTGCAGAGTTTCAGAAGAATGTTGTGTCCTGCCTGCCTTTTGTATAAAAAATTGGCACCCGTCTTAAATAAGATGGAAGGAACCAACTTTTCGAATTACACCTACAAACTGAAGGTTTCGATTCAGCTTCAATACGTATTGTCTTTTTTTTTTCCTCTTAACATTAAATTATTTTATATCTATGCATATGAAATAGCTCTAGAACAGTATTATAGTTTAATTTTAAACTAATAATTAAAAGAATAGATATGGAGTTATTTAAAACAAAAAATTTAATTAGTTACTTTATGTTTTCTTAGCCTAACATGATTCAACACTTGACCTATTTTACCCCACATGTGTTTTTTTACTCCAAAATATTAATATTTTATTTTTTTCTCACAAAAATTTAGGAAATTCATCTTAAGAATATGCTTTTTGGAATATCATAAGAAAATACTGTAAAATTTGTTTTCGAATTAGTTAAAAACCAAAGTTTTTCTTAGCTAGCAACACTAACACATTCAAGTTTCTAATACGAAACACACAAATAATTACTGGCTGTAACTAAAAAGTATCAGTTACAGTTAATTTTGCATGCAAAATGAAGATTAATATAAATAATATACAAAACCTGCAAAATTGGAATTTAAAAACTACTTGGATGTTTTTTTAAAGAGTTTTTTTTAAACTGACCTATTTTACCCCCTGACTTATTTTACCCCACCTGACCCTAATATTATAGATATATGACTATTTGAATTTTTTTTTTTTTTTTTTTTTTTTTGTTATTTTATGAATAAAAATATCATTGAATTTTAAAATTTTATCTCATATATATATATATATATTTATATATATACACACACACAAACATATATACATCCAGGCTCAATGCAGCCCACCAACTGTTTTGGGTTGGACAGGCTTATTGCAGAGCATCATTGATTAGTACTAAAAAACACTTTGTAGACATGAATTCTAAAAACAGAACATTTAAAACATGCATTTGTTGTTGTTTGCAATTTCCTACACTGAGACGTGAAAAAATGATCTTAAAAAGAAAAAACAACTAGTTTTCACAAGATAACTTTATTTTCAATGTTCAAACTTCTGCTCGTCAGCTGCAATGCACACTTGGACCTTTGTATGAGCTCTACATAGCATATACATATTGTTGCGAAAACACTACTTCTACTTTTTGTAATCCGATCGTCTGTGCCTAAGCGCATGAAAGGAATGTTCTAAGTTCAAAATGTAAATATTGTCTATTGTTAGCTTGCATTTAGTATTTATGTAATTTTGTCTGTATAATGCCTTTAATAATTAGTGATTGTGTATTTCTCCAGATAAAATGTGATTATTTAAAAAAAAATGACTGCTTAATTAG
Source organism: Salticus scenicus (assembly GCA_963930645.1). Classification (NCBI taxonomy): domain Eukaryota; kingdom Metazoa; phylum Arthropoda; class Arachnida; order Araneae; family Salticidae; genus Salticus; species Salticus scenicus. Next base: position 162,500,546 of record OZ005652.1, read on the forward strand.
TAAAAAGATCCATTATTTACTCGATTAAGAAAAAATATCTCACCCTGTGAACAACACAGATGAAGAGAAAAGTGAGCGTCTTTTTGCCTTCTATTGAATTCATACCGAAATGATTCTATATAATTTAATTTAGAAATTTATTCATCAACCTTAAAAGTTCATTTAAGAAAATTTTGGAGTGGAAGGCTGATTTTTTATACCAACTATGTGAAAAATACCAGAGCCGGGAATCGAACTCGGGCTTTCCGCTTTACGTGCGGCTGCTCAAACCATTGAGCTACCCTGGCTGATTACCAGCCAAGCATTTCTCACATAACATTCGTTGGCAGTCACTGAGTCTGTAAACACAGCTATATCAAGTGACATTAATATTCATGGCACAATTCCAATAGACCACAAAATTTTAATTTAATTTAGAAATTTATTCATCAACCATGAAAGTTCATTTCAGAAAATTTTGGAGTGGAAGGCTGATTTTTTTATATCAACTATGTGAAAAATACCAGAGCCGGGAATCGAAACCGGGCTTTCTGCTTATGGATTATTAAAACCATAATAACTTATAACTTCATTCTTTATTACATAGTCTTTCTCAGATGCAAACAGGGTTGTAGTGATTTAAATCATTTATTTTAAATATCAAAGTTATTGGCTTTAATGGAATATAATTGATATCTAACTTTAAAAAATGAGATATTTAATTATTTCTTATGTAAATTTAAAAATACAATTCGTAAAATATAACAAAATATTTCATTAGACGAGCTAATATTTCTCATTTCTTGACTTTAGATTCATCTCTACAAAGCAACATTAATAAACACAAAAATAAGTTATATCTTAACTTTCTTAATTATTTATAAATTTTATTATATATTTTAATAATTTACTATATTTTAACACGTTAATGCCTAAAATAATTTTGAAAAATATATTTTGATGAATATTTCAATTTTAAACTAATAGGGACAATTGAGAATGAAATGTTTTAAATTTAAAAAACTCTTCTAATAGTTTTAAATTAACAACCTATCCTCATTTGAGGACATTTAGTGTTCTAGCGAAAAATCTTCCAGATAAAAAAAAACTTTGAGATAACAGATTAATTTTCTATTATATGCTGACAAAGACCTCGAAATTAAAGTATTATAATATATATTATTCAACTTGATTTAAGTTAATATATCTGCGCAAAAAGCAAATATGTGTGATGAATGAAAAATCATAAAATAACTACCCGAATTACGAAATAGTAATTAATAGTAGTAGTAGACACATAAAACTCTCTGGGATCATTCGGAGTGATGCTATAAACTGTCACTAAAAAGCAGAAATCATTCCAACAATCTCCCAAAAATATACAGGCCATTTTATTAGCTGTCCTCAAACGAGGACGCTGGGCGTTAATGGGTTAATTATTTATAGCAAGTACAGCCTTATGACTGGCGTATGAATTGTAAATATTATATACATATTCTAGTTTGCCTTTGCCCACCTAGCGGTTGATATTTCAAAAAGAAAATATTTCCTTGTTTATTTAGCTCTTATACCAGTTTATGTCATTTAGCATTGGCTCATATGATATTTTAAAAATAATAGCATAGCTTACATTGTACTGTTTAAAAAGCCCTGAAGGCTCCAAAAAGTTTTTTAAAAATAACATTTTAATTTAACTACATATAATCAGTTAAATACAATTCGAGGCTGCTGTCACTGCTTGTTTTAATGAATTGTACCCACTAAATGTAAAAAAAAGATAAAAAAATAAGTGAAAGTATTAAAATGGTAATGAAAATATGAATTTTGTTATGGTAAAGTGTGAAAAAATTTTCTTGATTCAAATGATATTTGTTAAAGTTATAAGTTCTCTATTTTATATATAGATATAGATTTTTCAGCTCAACATTTTGTAAAATCATATGATCACTTTATTACTAAAAGATGAAACTTCTCATTTTAACTAAATACCTTTTATTTAAAATTTAAAAATACAAATGAAGCAGACAATTTCCATATTTAAAAATAATCTTTTCTGAGTGTTAGGGAAGAATAAAACATCTCTTTGACCATTCTGATTCTGGATAACACACTGTATTATTAATTTAATGGATCTATATGTAATTATCTATCTATGGTATTATTATAAACCAAGTTAATTATGGCATGAAAGCTAACACTATCTAAAAAAAAATTTGAAATATGCATAATCCCAATAATGCACATAAATAATCAAAAGAAAATGTTATCAAAGAAAATAACTGAAGCTTAAGCATAGGTCGATCCAGGTTTTATTTTTGAGGCAAATTTTAGTGAAAAATAGAAATATTTTTGAGAAAAACTATTATCATATAAAAGTTCTCATTATAGAAATCACTCAATTTTATGATTAACATAAAAACTCATAAAATAATAAAATATGTTGATAATAAATCATTAAATAGTAATTTCATAAAAACTAAATATATGCAGTACTTTAAATGAGAAAAAATTTAGAAAAGAAATATTTTTATGGACACAATATATATATACATATGCTGAATGGCATTAAAAAATTAATAAATGAAGCTAAAATGTCATTAAAAATACATAAATAAATAAAAGTGAAAACTTCCATGCTTTATATGTTATCATAATAGTTGAATTAATTATGCTTTATTGTTAAAATGTTTAAAAAAGAAAGACAAGTTCATAGAGTTTTCATGATAATATATGGTCTTAGTGTAAAATCCTATACTGAATTAGTATGTTTTTTAGTTATATTATTAATATATAAAAATAGCTTTCAAGTTCTTTAACTAATTTCTGAAGCATAAAAAGTAATTGGTTCATATGTGCCAACACACACACACGTACAGATACCTATATATATAGTTTTGCTAATTGAAGTTTGTAAATGCAACATATTTTGTATTTGAAACTCATTCTAACAAGATTAAAAAAATTTAGATCATAAAAAGTTTTGAAAAATGATTCAATTTAAGAAATGACTTTAAAAAAAAATCAGTTGATTTAAATCAATGATTTTTTTTAAAAAATCAATTGATTTAAATCAAGATTTTAATCAAACTGATTTAAATCAACGAACCCTGTTTAGGATATCATCATCTTTTTTTTTTTTTTTTATCTTCCCTAATTCCTTATTTTTATTTAAATTTTGATTAGAAACTATGAGTAAAGTTTTCTTTCTCTTAATACATTGCTTCAGTTGTATGTCATATTTCCTATTAAATTATCCTTTTCCGAAATTATTTTATGTGTTCAATACCGTGAGTAAAATTTTGCTTTATTTCAATACATTATTATTGTAGCTACAAAGTCAAAGTCTGAAGTTGAGTGGCTCATAATACCGCATTTATGACTGTTATAAAATTACTTCTACTTCTTATTATGAAGATACTATGTTGAATAAAAAAGTTGGTAATAAATGCCTACATGGATTTTTTCTATAGAAATAGATTATTATTTATATTTTTATAATTTAAGTAAAATGATTGATGGTGGGGATATTGTGCATATATATACACACACATACACATAATAAAAAACAAATCTTGTACAATAATGTATGAATACATGATAAAAATCATTAAAATCAAATAAATCTTGATTTAAATAAAAAAAAATCTGATTTAAATAAAAAAAAAAATCAATTTTTTTGAAAAAAAAAAAAATCAACAACCCTGGATGCAAATCATTCTCGGATAATTCTTAGAGAATATAAAAGTTACTATACACTCAGGCTTAATTTATGATGCATGAAATTTACCTATGAAATAACATTGAAAATAAATATTTTATCATTGCAAACATGGTAGACTTCATTAATCTTCAAATTCTAGAAGAATAAAAAAGATAGGTGGTTTTGGGCCATAGTTTGCAAAACAACAAATTTGATTATTAAAATATATTTTTAATAACATTTTAGTGTATTTACCTTTTTCATAATTATTTTTAAAATTAAAAATCAATCTTTTCTTACAGTTTTAAAAGTGTCTTACTTTCATTTGCACAAATATGTAACTAAAGTTTTATCTATCTACTATATAAGTATAATAATAAAAGAGATTTTTATTCTAAAATATTTTATTTTTTCCTGCTTTATAGATACAATTTTATGCACTAAGTAAGTTTTTGCACAAGATGGTTATAAATAAATTCTTGTAACTAAAATGGATAAGTTCATGTCATGAATCGTCTCTATACTGAGTTTGGTGGCAATCTACTCGCCCGTTTTAACTGCAGAAAGCTGTTTGCAGTAAAAGTTTAAAGTAAGCAAATTAAAAAAAGAAAAAAAAAAAAAAAAAAAAAAGAATGAATACAATTATGTCTATTATTTACATCTCGGGGAAATTCAAATTTTGTGACTCTGTTTGGTCCAGTTTCAATTATTTCAGTTATTTGATTTTTTGACAGTTCTAATGGCCATAGTCCAATGTCTCTCAAGTCAATGCTTAATAAATGACTTTCTATTGGATTTTCTTTTTCATGCAGCAAACTTAATTCCAGCTCTTGAGTTTTAGATTAGAAATTTGAAATATCAGAATCTGTGGACGGAGAAATATTAGATATAGATGTGCATTGTTCAAGAGTATCTTTTTCTGCACTAGATTCAGCTGAAATATTAACCGTCTCATTTTCAACCTGACTACAAGTTTCTTCATTCTCATTTGCTACTTTTTTGAAATGCTTAAAAATTGCTCCTTTTTGTGATAAAGATAATTGCTCTATCAATTTCTTTCTTTTTCTTTTGTCCGCTCCTCTCTTCTTTGGAACCACACACTTCAAGACATTTTTAAGTTGCGTACTATATAAAATTAGTTATTTTTTTAAATGAAGCAAATGTGGCTACTATACAATAAAAATGTGTAAAAAAAAAAGGTAAGATGATAAACTATATTAAAAGTATATTAATATTATGAAAGCACATTAAAATTATGAACTTAACTACCAGAACTACAAAGAAGGAATCACATGAATAAACAAAAACCTTTAAATCATACGCTACTACTAAATTACAGTTGTACATGTTATTTAGAAGATTTAGAATTGCTGACAAATGCACTTTGATGTTTTTTGTGGGTTGCTATTAAGCAGACGATAATGCCAGAATTTTTTTTTTTTCCCAGCACAGTCTTTTTTCTCATAGACAATTCTTTTAGCATAAATAAAAAAGTCTACTTTTAACTTGGCATATGTGTATATAAAATATATCAATTTCACAGTTGCTAGGAGCTTCCTCTAATATAATAATAATAAAAAAAAAAAGCACTTAGCTAGTAATACATAGGCTTTTTTTTTTTTTTTTTTTTTTTTTTTTTACTTTTATGTATTTGGGAAATAAAGAATTTGTAAGCTTAATAGTATAACAATAATTTATTTTTCCCTTCTGGCACCAATAAAGAATTGCCTTAGCACTGAAAGATTTTTAAATGTATCTGTCTGTGTTTATTATCATCATTAAATCGTAATTTAATGGCACCATTTTATTATCATGTTCAATTTCAAATTACTTCCTCCCCCTCCTCCTCTTTTCCACGTAATTGAAAAAAGATCTAGTCTTCATTCATTATCACAATACAATTCAAAGCCTATATTTATTAAAAGTCAATATTTTAGTACCTTATGGTGTTTTTATGCTATGTTAAAATCATCAAAGAATGCTACTTTTAATTTACAGTTTAATATGCATATATACCTTAAAAGAGAGAAAGCCAAAAATCAGTTTATGATTTCTTATTTTTTAAAATGTTTTACTGCATTGCTTTAAATTTTTCGGCGGCCCTACTTTTTCAGCGGCCTTAAGCAACCGCTTAGGTTCGCCTAATGGTAAAGTGGGCCCTGCTCAATACAGCTCTAATATAGATAATAGATAAAAGTTTGAACATCGAAAATAAAGGTATCTTGCAAAAGCTAGTTGTTTTCTCTTTCTGAGATCCCTTTTTTATACCACAGTGTAAAAAATTATGAACCAACAAATGCACACTGTAAATGTTCTGTTTTAGCATTCCTGTCAATAAAGTGTCTTTTCATACTAAACCAATGATGCTCTACAACTTTGTAATTTACCTTTTTTACCTGCCTCATATTGTTTTCAAGATAGAAACACTAACTCTGCCCTTTTTCACAAGATGGCTAAGTGAACAGCTGCATCTTGTAGTGCATACTTAACTATACCTAGACACCACTTTTATGAATATAGTTGCAGATGTTCAGCAGGTACGGAAGTGAAAACAGACTTTCGTATGTGCCTTATTCTTGTATATATGAGTTATTTTATGTTTAAATACCATAGGTTTATTTATATCTTCATTATTTTATAAATTATCAAACATAAAGAATATGTCAGACCTTCTATAGACTAGACATCTACAGGCATGAGAGTGCAGAAAATTTAAAAAAGAGGAAATACGTGTGTTCATAAAATTAGTTTCAAATGAAAAAATAATGCTCACAGGAAAAAACTATACAAAATATTTTAAAAGTGACAAATTAAACTAAAAGAATAACACATCAGCACAATAGAACATGGGTTTAAAAAAAAAAAAAGCAAGCAATCAACATTTAATAACATTGACTGGTGGTGGAAAATGAGATGGGGGGGGAGGGGTTAAAAAGTAGTTCATGAGTGAGAGAGAAATATTAAACACAATTCTTCTTCTGTATGGGTTCTAGAATATCATAAAGTATGTTTAAAATTAATATTGACATTTTTGTTGTGGATGGATAAATATTCAAAAATAAAAGGCTTCCTGCAGAATGTTTGATTGGCGATGGTTAGAGATGAAAAAGGGGAGGGGGGGGGGGGGAAGGACAAAAAAAAAAAATACATGACTGAGAAATATTGAATAATTCTGTTCTTTTATATGTTATAGAATATGATAAAGCACATTTAAAATGAATATTGACATTTATATTTTAGATGGAAAAAGATTGAGAATCTAAAGTTTTCCGTGGAGCACTTGAATACTGATCGTTATTGGAGTTTGATTTTAACAAAATAATAAATCGCGAAATTAACGAAAATCACAAAAAAGCGGAAAATCACGGACCTGCAGAAAATTCTCATGCCTGCATCTAGTATTTTTTTATGCATTATTAAAATAGAGAAAAAATAAAAATGAAAGGAATGTTTTAATTTCAGAGTAAAAGGCTACTATTAATTAACTCATTAGCGCCCAGCATTTATTTATTTATTTTGGACAGTTGTTAGAGTAATATTAATGTCTTAAACATAATTCAAAGTAATTTTACTTATTTTTATGCTTAAAATTAAGTTGGGCATTAAAGGTTCAAATGAAATTATTTTAAAAATAAAATATGTATTTTAATATATAAACCTGAAACACTGATAAACATTTAAAAAAAAAAAAAAGACTGCATTAAAATGATATTTTTACAGATTACTGGCAATGTGATTATTACCTTTGGTGCTACTCAAATGAAAATGAAATGAAATATCCTTTTGTTGCAGAAATATTTCTAATCTTGAGGATGCAATGAATGTTTCTCTCTCTCTTATTTATTTATGTAATATATATTGCATCACTTTTAAAGATTTTGCTTTTATTTTATTCTAAAGACTCCAAACAACTATAAATAACAACAATAAAAAAGCCCTCAAAACAGAATGAAAAATTAATAAGATCTGTGCAATTATTGCACTGAAATATAAATTTTATTAATGAAAATGCATTTTTTCTTTTGAATATGACAAAATTTTAATGGCAGAATCATTTCATTTTCTGGTATTAGAAATTCCAGTAAAGTAAATAAGGAGGGGAAAATATTGAGATTACTAAACTTTTTTTTTACCCTTTCTGTGGTGAATTTATAAAAAAAATGCAGATTTCCACCAATAAAACAAACATTTTTACAATTACTGCATCAAAAAGACATAATTTCCATTGCCTTTTATTTATGACAATAAAAAAGAAATTAAAAGTCAATGACGCAACAATAATAAAATTCTTCCAGAAATAAAAGCATTTTATTTTCTTAAAATAAGGTTCTTTTTCGTCTTCACAGTAATAATTTCTATAATTACAATAACATGCTTTCTTTTTTTTCTCTTTTTAAATATGCTTTAAACTCGTCCAGTTTTGAAGTAATTTTATTTCTAGAGGATAGACGTTTACATAATAATACTTTTATTAAAACAAAAAGAATTCATGTGTTTTCATATTACCCTGTCATAATCAGGGCTCAAAATTGGCGGTTGTTAGTTGTATTTTGCAACTAAATATTTCGTTTTAACGACCACAATTTTATACCTAGTCATCACTTTCATGCCTAGCATTATTTTCCCCCCTTCAACATGCAGTTCTAATGTGTGATGAAAATAAAGGCAATAGCAACAAAGTAGTAGAAGTAAATTCCTAGTTTTCTTGTAAAAATATTAGCCCTAGCAAATTTTTAAAATGGAAAAAACTAACTAGATAAAGTATCAGTATTTTAAGTAATTGTAGTTTATGTACAATGTTTAAACACATATGTTTCTATGTGTAAATAACAGTTTTAAAATGGCAGCTAAGTACAACATATGGCAACTAAGAAAACAATGTTAGTTGCCATTTCGCACCCAACTTGCTGATTCTAATTTCAACCCCTGGTCATAATGTATGTGATTAAAAATAACTTAACAGATTAACCAACAAGAGAATTATTTCTAAATTTTATTAAAAGTTTTTAAATAAGAGAATAGTGAAATTAATAATACTTGTGAGAAAAATTAGGTATACAAAATGTATCAAAATAATGGCACTGTAAAAGAAACTTTTCCATTGCAATTCAGGCAATTTAAATCGCAAATCATGAGAAACTGGTTAAACTGAACACTGGAACAGATGGATGAAAAATCCTTGAAACTGATATAATTTTAACACAATTAAATACAATTTTATCAATTAGAATTGATATTC